>BSBK01000576.1:1422500-2095000 GCA_027943335.1 Chamaecyparis obtusa
GCTAAAAGACAATCTTCCAATTTCCCTTCAATAATGCTTAACTCCATAGAAGTGTGCTCTCTTAAAAGAGTGAATCTTTTCATTTTCCTGTCCTTTTCATCTTGCAAAATTTTGATCTCATCATATATCTTGCGAATTTTCTTCTCAACATCAGATATCTTCACATTGGGGCTTGAAAGAAGGTTTGTTTCATTGTGAATTTCTACTTCCTTCAACTTCATCTTCTGATCTTGTTCTGCTACTAAGGTCTCTAATTTTGTACACCGAATGTACAAGGATTTACCTCTTTCCAAATTCTTCCTCAAGTCCTTTATACAGATATCAAAAATATTGATATCATTCCTGATATTTGTTGATCAATCTTCTCACTAGTTGAATATAGTCTTTCAAGTTGATGCTTTGATACCACTTGTTACAAGTAGTGGTTGTCATTGCACCAAAAGATCAACCTGTTAACACCCGATACAACCACTAGACTTATAGAAGACATAGGAGGAAGTTAATCCATGTCACAAATCCCAAGGGGAGCGCTAACTATTTTTCCAACAATCTCCCCCTTATTTTTACCCAAGGGGATTCAAACCTATGACCAAGCTCTGATACCAATTATTAGAAATAGGGAATACTGAGAGGGGGGGTGAATCAGTATTCTAAAAACTTTTACTTTTTCCCAATTATGGATATAACAGATTATCTTAACGCTTGCATAACATAGGAAACTAAATAACATGCATAGCAATAAAACAAAAGAACTCATAACACTTCAAACCTATGACCAAGCTCTGATACCACTTGTTACAAGTAGTGGTTGTTGTTGCATCAAAAGATTGACTTGTTAATGCCCGATACAACCACTAGACTTATAGAAGACACAGGAGGTGGTTAAGCCATGTCATGAATCCCAATGGGAGCACTGACCATTTTTCCAACATGTTGTCCCAATGATTGAGCAGCTCATGAAGGTGAGCCACCTCTAGAGCTACCTTATTGGATTGAACCTAAATGTGCATCATGACATTATTACATATGCAAGCTTTGTTATACAGAGCAATATTCATTTCAAGAAATTTGTGAGAAAAAAGAACATCATTCCTATCTTTCAAAAGAGTGAACAAAATCTCCATCCTGAAAGTATGCCAAATCTAGGTAAACTTGGAAGGAAGTATAGGAGAATCCCCTAGGACAATCATATGCCAGGGAAAAGGCTCAGGCCTAAAGGGTTTGAAAAAATCATGGATCCACTACCAATAATGTTGAGCTCTCCTATAGAATTAGAAGATGTGCAAGAAAGTCTCAGGGTGACCACAGAAGGGACACTGATGGTCATGAACACCGAGACGTTTGAGCCTAGGTCTGACAAGAAGCCCTTGGAAGAGCAGACACCAAGCAGAGAGAGCCATTTTGGGCTCCGTAATGGCAGCCCAGATGGTCTGAAAGTGAGAGCTCCAATGATAAGTAGAGGATTGAAGATGTCATCTCTGGTTAAGAATTTCCACCATGGGAAGATGAGGAGACAACCATCTGTATCCTAGCCTCAGCTTGTAACTATTGAAAGGAGTGGCAGGATACCATTTCCAATCCTTCCACCAGGGCTGAATACTTTGGATACCAAGCTTATGAAGCAAATTCTCAGGGATAGCAGAAATGAATAGATCAAAAGTCTAATGAACTGTGTGAGCCAAGAAGTATTGCACTTGCATATCCTCCCAAGAGAAGAGACTCATAGTGGCCCTAGAGAAGAGGTCCTTGGGATTCTGAATTACACATTTGAAAAAATGCAGAGCACTGGCCCCTTGAGTCTTAGCCAGAGGGATGCCTTGAATAGAAAAAAATAGGGACTGCCAGAGGTTATGTTTATTGAAAGAAAGCCCATTGCGAAAGCCATCACCATCCCACCAAAGCTAGGGCTTAATAGCTTCCCAAGCTTTCCAAATGCTCTTTATGATGAAAGTTCCTTGAATCTGAATAGGCTCCTTCATAATGAGAAGGGTCTGTAGACCAATGCCCTTCCAAGCAGGCTTATGAATAGGGAATCCTGAAGAAATGCAGTGGCTAACAAGGATCTTCCAGGCCTCATCTCTAGTGAGAGCATGAATAATCCACTTGGCACAAAGAGAAATCCCTTTCTTCTGAGTAGAGAGAAGGCCAAGGCTGCTAGTGTCTCTAGGAAGACAAAAATACTCCCATGCCACTCTTTGGAACCCATGACCATTGGCTCCAAAAGCCTAGAGATAGTCTCTAAGAAGGTGAACTAGCTTGAGATACAAGGCTTTAGAAGGAGCCCAACAAGAAGAGTAGCAAACATGGGTAGCAACTAGAATTTTGGAGCAAATCTAGAATTTCCCCGCAAGAGAGAGGGGCTTACAGTTCCAATATTGTAGCTTTTTCTCAATCTTGGCTATCATAGCATTCCATAAGTCCATAGAGGATCCATGGAAGACAAAGGGAATGCTCAAGAAGCAGAAGGCTTCTCCATCCTGGACCCATTTCCAGTCAAACTCAGCAAGCGAGGGAGGGGCTAGCAGGAAATAATATCTAAAGTAGAGGGTCTTATCCCACTAAATAGCAGATCTAGAGGCCTGACATAAGGTGTCTAGGCACTGTAAGGCATTAGAGATATTCTCCTCATCCTCAGTGAGAGTGAGAAAGGAGTCATCAATAAAGTGACCATTAACAAGCTGAGAAGAAGAATCGGGAAGAGAAATGCCCCAAACTAAAATAGAAGAAATGATTTAGCAAGAAAATATCCAAATCCTTCATTAGCAAGCACATATAATGCAAGAGCCAATGGACAACCTTGCTAGCTAGATCTAAAAATCCTAAAGATATCAAATTAAAACCCGTTGATAGTAATGGATGTAGAGGCATCACCAAAAGGCATCTCCACATACTAAAAGAAATTAGGACCAAAGCCAAGAGCTTGTAGCATGGAAAGAATGAAAGGCCATTCAATGCAGTCATAAGCTTTAGCAAAATCAATCTTGAGAAATAAAGTGGCCTGCTTAGACTAATGAACCCATTCCATCCCTTCCCAGACAACAATAATGTTGTCAAGGATATACCTAGACTTAATGAAACTAGTTTTTTTAGGGCGAACAGTAAGCGGAAGGAGATGTTTGATTTTGAGAGCTAAAGCCTTAGCAATTATCTTGTAGGAGACATTCAGCAAGGTGATGGGCCTCCAATTGTAGATATCCTTAGGATCGCTAGCTTTAGGTATGAATTTGATGTTCCCTTTATTTATGATAGCACCTAAAATTTTATTATGAAAGGCCTCGAGGTAAACTTTATGCAGGTCAGGTCCTATAGCACCCTATAAGTGTTTGTATAATTCATAGGGAAAACAATCACACCTTGGGCATTTGTCATTGACCATAGAAAAGATAGCCTCTTTAAGGTCACTGATGGTAATAAGTTTCTCACAAAAGGCTTGCTGCTAAACCGCTACACGGTTTGGAGTAACAAAAATACATGCCTTGAGAGCTTCCTCCTGAGCAATAGAATTTCCCTATGAAGAAAACACTTTTTCATAGTGTTGAAGAAAAGCCTGAAGAATGACAGGAAGCTCAGTAAGGGTTTTAGGTCCTTGTTTGATCTTTTGAATACTAACTTTGGTATGCCGGGTCTTGAGAGCTTGAAAAAACTCCTTAGAGGCTTTATCGTCCACCTTCAACTAGTGGAGGTGAGCTTTTATTTGAGCTCCCCGAGCAGCATAGGTGTCTACAATCTGCTTCTCATGGTGGAGCCATGCAATCTTAAGCTAAAGCTCAGTGTCAAAGGGGTTCAATGGAAGAGCATCAGAAGCATTGCAAAGAGCCTTAGTGTTTGCTTCATATGCACACTTCTTGTAGCAAGCCAACTAATAGTTGTAAATGCAAAGAAATCTCATAGTACAGGTGATGGCATCATTCCACCATTATATCCAACCAAGGTGATTGTGAGGTCGAGGCTCTAAATTCCAAACCTGAAGAATGTGATAAATAGTGGATGCATGCATCAACATAGACATGTTGAGAAAAAATTGAGTACAAGCAGCCCGCCTGGTAGAGGAATGCCAAGTGATGGAAAAGGAAATGGGGAAATGGTCTGACAAGGTCACATCTGTCAAAGGAATGATAGGTAAGCCCTGATCTTTAGAGAAAGAGAAAAATTATTGCGTGGTTATTATAGAACGATCTAATCTCTTAAATATATGGTTAGAACTAGCTCTAAAATTAGACCAAGTATGTCAGACCCCACCCTGCTGGCGACAGTTAGCATTGGCATCAAAAAGACCCAATTTATTGTGCATATGGGACCATGCTTCTCTCTCCCTAGTTGTCCATCAAAAATGAAAATCCCTTCCTTTTCAAAGGCTAGCTCAACCATATTAAAGTCCCCACACATCACTCAAGTTGTAGGAGGCAAGTTGTCTTTCGGCCAACACCAAAGTTGAGATCTTTCCACAACATCATTGGGAGCACAAACATTAATGATACCAAAAGAATAATTGGGGAAAGACAACAAGATCCAAGTGATATGCTTCATTTGGTCAGATCCATGCACAATAATAGAAGAATGGTGGCGAGGTGACATAATAGTAATGACACCTCCCTTACTAGCTTCATGTTGTGAAGAAAAAACAATGCCATTCGGCCAAATGACGTGACAGGCAGAAGTAAGCAGGAAACCAAAAATTTTAAATTCTTAAAAACACAAAACATCTAGACTGTGAAGTATGCGGTGGGTATCATGAACATAGTACTTTCTAGAGAGGTCAGTTAGACCTCGCACATTCTAGGATAAAAAATTCATAAAAAATCTTGCATGCTTTCCCCATCCCTAAGAGAGGAGAAACGATTCTGCAAGAAATTTGGTACTGAACCAACTTTGGGGAGTAAATCTCCAGAGGAGATAAACTGCTATTTTTCTGGGTCATCCACATGACCATCTGGGCTGTGAGATCGACATAGAGACTATGAATAAATAGATGATACATCTCACGGTGTGAGCACCACCTCTGAGGTGGTGGACCTCATAGCTGGAGCTTTCCCCTGAGGATCAGGGTGTGAAATAGGTGGAACAACTGGTGGTGCTTCAGCGGTAAGAGGGTACTCTCCAACTGAAGGCTCCAAAGGTGAGATAGCTGCATAAGCGACTTGTGCCAGCTTGGAGCGAAAGGAATTCTTTCCTTTTCATGTAACTATAGTCCATTCTTCTTTTTTCCCAGCTTCTAAGTTTTTAACAGGCACTTCCTTTGGCGGTGGCTTCACCCGAGGGGTGACCAAATGGCAGTCCTTGATCTTGTGTTCCACTGATTGACACCTATAATAGGTGTTTGGTAGGTTCAAATAAAGAACTTTTTGAGAGATGGTGAGGAAACCCACCTTTATCTCAATAGTGTCTTTGAGGTCCCTAAAAATGTCGACCTCAACACAAATGCACTTCTGAGGGTAGGCATTAAAAACTTGTCATGCTCCATGACAATGACCTCTCTAAGGGTTTTGACAATAGAATGAATAAAAGACCAGCATGGCAATGGGAGACTAGGAAACTCAACCCAAATGGGAACCCTAAGTTTCCTGTTGTCTGAGATAGTGAAGTCTTGAGACCACCTCTGAAAAACAAGCAAGGAGGACCTAACTGTCCAGGGACCGCAACTAAAAATAGCTTCTGCCTGGGAAGGCTTAGCAAAGAGAAATTGGAAAAAACCTTTGGTGAGGTTTCACACACCATCAAGGTAGACCCCATGAGGGGTCCAGCTCTTGTTTACCCAATCTTTGATAATACTTTCAGGAGGAGTGTGACCCACAAAATATCCTATCAAAGTATGATTTTCTAACCACTCACAAGCACCATCAAACTCTTATAGATTAAGAACAATGTTAGGGTTACCTCATGAAATACATTCAGGATGAACTTGCGAGGACATTTGTTTAGAGGAGGCACCATGGCTGTCTGAAGCTTCTACTCAAGCACCAGCATCAATTGTTGGTTTAAAGTTGTTTGGAGCCATAATAAAAGCTAACCCTAATGCAAAAATTCTGCAGTAATTGCGGTATGACAGATGGGAAGCTCAGAGAAAAGACACTAACAAGAAGCCATATGCATGAAATCCTAGAAGAAAAGAGGGTTTTTTAAATAGACACTATTATAAATTTCTGAACAAAAACCATGTGTAATGAATCAAAAAACATTCATCATTCTTGTTGTTATCAATCATTTATAGCTGGAATATGCATGTTTGTTGTGTTTCATTTAGTTCTGTAGTAGGATTTCTTTAACCTGATAAGGAATTTCAGAGCTAAACATGAAATTTTGGGAACCATAATTATGTCTATGATAATTGGTGATAGAAAGTTCAAAATGTACATCTAATCCTCAAGGTGTTCCAATCTCATTAGTGAAAACCAATCACGGAGCAAAGGAAAAAATTTATGTTGTTCTACAATACAAAGTGCACGGGATTATTTCTTCAAATTGAAGGGATAAGTAGAGATGGGATAATGCCCTATCTCAGAGTCGGATAGATCAATCTCAAAGAAAGGTAGAATTGTCTAATAATTGTTTGATAGAGATATCCAGTAATAGTGAAAACACCAAATAGCTTGGAGCATCTCAAAATTTGACTCATTACCAAGGATGGTTGTAAAAACAAAGATAAATTTGGAAAAGAAAAGATACTCCAAATACAAACATGATGATTTAGTAGTGGGACCAAATTGATAATTACCAAACTATAATGATCTTAAATTTAAGAGCTCCTTTCAAAAATCTTTTTTAAGTAAAATCAAAATTCACCAGGAAAGAATTATTTACTTTTCAATTACAAAGAATCAATTACCAAAAGAACGAAAGCCACAACTAGTGCTATTTATTGTAAAAACCTTTTTCAATCCCTAGTGAAGATTCTTTTACAAAAAGATTGTTGCTTCTGTTAGGAAAGAAACAGTGTGGAAACTCTTTCCAAATGCCAAATTAAAAGGGCAATAAGAAACTATATCTCAGAGATGTGCAAGACAATAACTAGATAGAAAACATAGAGAAAACACCAGATTTAACATGGAAAATCCCTTTCAGGAAAAACCCACCACCCAACAAACCCTCAAGAAACTACATATTATAGTAAAAAGGATTTACATACAATGCACTCTAGATAATTACATAGGCTCATATTTCCTTACAATCAACCTACCATAGCACCATGCTACTTGCCTCACATTTATAACGAACTCCATAGACATTTATACACCCTGTGATTCATTATAGAATTCAGTATAGAAACTACCATTCCATGAAATGGTTACAAGCAACCTTGGGACTCCTCCAGTTGACCGTTCCTTCAGCATTGTTTCACTCCCTTCGGCCTTGGGTTACTCCCTTTACCTAAGCTACTACCATGTTGCCACACCCGATGACGTTGTCACACCTCCAACCGAGAGTTTGGATCTTTATGGGACATCACCTGTATGGTGAATCCATAAGTCAAACTATATTTCATTGTACGACTCCTTCAACTGTATAGCGGCTTCACTCCCTCAGGCAACTTGACTCCACTCCCTAAGGTGATGTAGGAGCACCTAGGAGCACCCTTGGATTGGATTGCTTAGGCTAGTCTATCCATTGGTTTTTGGTGTGGTGTATGACTTTGGTCAGAGTTTTGGTGTGTTGTAATTCAAGTTCATGTTGACCATTTCTTTAATGCATTAGGGTCTAGGAGATTAGGTCTTGGAACTCCTAGAAGTTAGCAATCAATGACTAGAAAGTTGTAAAGCCCTTATTAGTGCTTGTGTAAGGATGACATCAACATGATGTCATTAGGGTCTAGAGAAGGTTAAAATCATGTTTTAGGTTTGGTTAAGGTCCCAAGAGTGGATCATCATGTTTTTTAGCTCATTTGATCAATTTTATGAAAAGATGATAAAAAGTTGCATTAGCAACTTTTAAACTATTAAAATCTTGCTCGGCCAAGTTAGTTATTGATCCCCAACCGATGAAGGAGAGACCTAATGTGGGCCTAAAGATCTAAGGAGTCTATTTCAGACCTAGGTTGACCTTTTGAAAAGTTTGATCATTGGAAGTATGTACAGGGTTAATAAAAATAAGTTTTTGCTTTGTATTTTGTGTGGATTTGTGTAACAATGAAGTACAGTAGGTTTTCATGGACTAGTTTGAGCACTGTAACACATGAATTTTGTTATGTGGGTTATTATTTTCTTCTGCATTGTTTTAGTTTAGTATTGTGTTGTGTTTTGAGTGCCTCTTGTAAATATTTAATGTTCTACACTGTCATTGGTTTCATCCAGACAATTTGTCTGAATGGAGTCATAGCTCATCTTCCCACCGTCGCATCGATATGCGTTATTAGCATTTGGGAGATGACTCCTTTTACTATATGTGTGCAATGGGATGGGCCCTGGAAAGCTAAGACAATGTTTTTGTAGTGATGCCCTAGGTGAGCCAGTGGTGCATGGCTAAGGAAAACAATGAACTACAATAACAAAGAGATGGATTGGATGCATTGATTGATTCAAAATCCAAGCATGTGGAGAGGACATATGAATAAGGAAGAGCTATGCCCTAGGAGAAGTCTTGGTGAAGAGTGTATGGAGGTGAAATGAAAAACCCTTAAGGTCACTATCTAGTTTCCTTGAAACCCTTAAATATAGGCCTAAAAATAGCAACCCACTGTACGAATAGGTTGGGGAAGTGAGACCAATTTTTTTTTAAAGATATTCCAAAAGGGTATTAGGAAATATCATTAGTTTTCCATCTTGTGAAGAATATTTTGGAGTTAGGAGCCAAAAAGGAGTGTATTAGGCCTAATTCCTTGTAGCCCTATTTGGGTCAATTTGAAGCCAAATTATGAAATTTGTAGGGGATTTCATTGCAAATTGTGAAGTTAGGCATGTTCTTGGACCCAATGACCTAGATGTAAGCCTTCTCTCCATTTATTGACTGGTTTGATTCAAATGTGGACAATTTAGGGTGGTGGATGTAAGAAGACATCCATAAGGTATGGTGGAGATTGTGTGGATTTCATTCTTGGTGTGGGAAATTGAATAGGAGAAGGATTATGGGAAGAATCCTTTGTGTTAGGGTTAGTGAAGTACACTTGTGGGCTAGAGAAGTGGCCTGGAGAAGACCCTAGGAGAACATAGGGTAGAAGAGAAAGATTTGTCCTTACATCAAATTGGTATTAGAGCCCCAAAGGATTTGGGATTTTCTTGGTGAATGTTGTATTCTGGTGACTCAGGTGAATCAGTTAGTTCTCCTAAAATGGTGACTAATGTTGAGCTTGCAAGGGAAGTAGATGAGAAAAAGAGAGAAATGGATGTACAAAAGGAAAGGAATAGGCTCCTTGAAGAAGCCTTAGAGGAGATGAGGCTAAAATTGGAAGAATTTTCTACTGATAGAGACAAGAATGGGTCAGATAGAGAGAAAGGAAAAACAAAGATTGAAGAGGAGGATATAATCCTTGAACTTGTTCCTCCAATGGCTGAAGATCCATTCCTCAAAGCTATCAAAGAACTAGGAGGAAAACCATTAGAAGGTATACCCCTATTTAGTGGAAATATGGAATCTAAAGTAGTCTTGGAGTGGGTTGAAGGAATGGAAAACCACTTTGAGTGTGAGGGTGTGACAGAAATCCAAAAGATCAAGGTTGCAAAGTCAAGATCAAGAGGACCAACATTGACATGGTGAAAATATCTACAAGATGAAAGAGTGAGGTTAGGTAAGAAGCCTATAGCTAATTGAAATTCCATGGTAACCAAAGTGAAGGAGAACTATCTACTAGAGGACTATGAGGTACAATTTCATAGAAAGAGACAAGGTCTAAAAAAAAAAGGACATGGATGTGGCCTCTTATATAGAGGAGTTCCAGAAACTATGTGTAAGATCAAAGATTCAAGAAGAGGAGCCAGTCAAGGTTGCAAGGTACCTAAGTGGACTGAAGTGGAACATCCAAGAGGAGATTAGTTTGTAGACTCCTACAAATGTTCAAAAATGCCACTAATTAGCTTTGAAGGTGGAGGAGAAGAATAGGAAGAAAGGATACTCTAATTTCAGAGGTAGAGGTAGAGGAAGAGACCAAAGAGGACAAAGAGGTACTTACCAAGGTAGAGGTAATGAAAAAAGAAGCCAAGGTGAGTCAAAGATTATTGAGCATAACGAGAATCCAATCAAAGAGGAGGCTATTCAAGGGGTAGAGGAAACCAAGGAAGCTCAAGTAGAGGAAGAAGTTCAGCCAGAACTAACTAAAACTTTGCAAGTATGAAATGTTACACATGTGGACAATTGGGTCATCCTACCTATAGGTTCCCTAATAAACATACTTCATCAAGCAATGATAAAAGAGTTGCATATGCTCATGAGGACACAACAAGTGTCAAGACTCCCAAGGTTGATCACATTGAGTTAGAGATGGGAGAGAACTTGATATTTAGAAGAGTTCTAATCAGACAACCAGTCAAAGATGAACCCAAGCATAGGAAGAATTTGTTCAGAATTAGGTGTAAGATTTTGGGAAAAGTGTGCAAGGTTATTATAGATTCAGTCTCCACAAATAACATAATATCCGAGGAGGCAGTAAAAAAACTCAAATTGGCAAAGATACCTCATGTCAATCCATACAAGTTGACATGGTTGAACAAGGGGTAGAGTGTGTTGGTAAATGAACAAACTTGGGTTGAGTTTTCTATTGCAAGGTATAAAGATAGATTGCTTTGTGATGTATTGCCTATGGATGCAAGTCATCTTCTATTGGGTGGGCCTTGGCAATTTGATAGGGGAGTTGTCTATGATGGAAAGGAGAATTCCATCTCTTTCAAGAAAGATGGCAGAACATTTAAAATACAGTCCTTGTTGGAGGATGATGATCCACATCCCAAGGCCCCTAGTATCTTGTTGAGTAGTGGAAAAGAGCTCATCAATACCCTTAAAGATGAAGCTAGTGAGGGCTACGCTATTGTGGCCAAACCAAATGAGGAGAAGTCAAGACAAGAACATTTTCCATCATAAATCCAAGTGTTACTTGACAAGTACAAGGATATAGTCAGTGATGGTACTCCTACAACTTTACCTCCTAGAAGAGTGATAAGTCATCAAATTGACTTTGTGCCTAATGCATCACTGCTAAATAAGGCAGCTTATAAGCTTACTCCAAAATGAAATCAAGAGGTAGCTAGACAAGTGCAAGAACTTCTAGATCAAGGGTTAATCAAGAAGAGCATCAACCCATGTGTTGTACCAATGATGTTAGAATTTAAAAAAGGTGGAAAATGGAGGTTATGTACCAATTCAAGGGCCATAAATAGAATCGCTATTCAGTATAGGTTTCCTATACCAAGGATTGAAGATCTAATGGATTGTCTTGGAGGAGCTATGTATTTCACCAAAATGGATTTGAAGAGTGCATACCACCAAATCAGAGTGAAGGAAGGAGATGAGTGGAAAATGAACTTTAAGACCATAGATGGTTTATATGAGTGGCTTGTGACGCCATTTGGGCTCACAAATGCTCCTAGCACATTCATGAGGCTTATGAATGAAGTGCTCAAAGACTACACAGGGAGATTTGTAGTAGTGTATCTTGATGATATACAGTTTTTTAGCAAAAAAAGAGAGGAGCATCTCAAACATGTGGATATTGTTTTGAAAAGGTTGCATGAAGAGAAATTAGTCATTAACCTTGAGAAGTGTGTGTTTTTGAAGCAAGAACTTGTATATTTGGGTTTTGTAGTATCCCAAGGGTGTTTGAAGATGGATCAACAAAGTTGTAGCTATCCTAAACTAGCCAAATCCTACCACGGCCACAAAGGTAAGAAGTTTTCATGGACTTGCACAATTTTATAGGAAGTTCATTAGGAATTTTAGTGGTATATGTGCGCCTTTGTTAGATACCATTAAGGGTGAGGTAAAGACCAAGTTTAGGTGGACCTCTAAAGTTAGTCAAGGATTTGAGAAGTTGAAAGAACAAGTAGAAATACAACCTATCCTTAGACTGCCTAGTTTTGATAAGTTGTTTACCCTAGAATGTGATGCAAGTGGGTTGGCAGTAGGGGGTGTGTTAAGTCAAGAGGGAAGACCTATAGCCTTTTTAGTGAAAAATTAAATGAAGCCAAGAAGAAGTACTCTTCTTATGACATAAAATTGTATGCCTTAGTTCAGGCTCTCAGGAAGTGGAGACATTACTTGTTACCCAAATAATTTATGGTGTTTACTGATAATCAAGCCCTTAGCTATATCAATACTCAAGAGAAGCTAAGTAATAGGCACCTAAAATGGATGACATACCTCCAAGCATTCACATTCACAATAAAGCACAAAAAGGGGTAGTTAAACAAGGTTGCAAATGCACTAAGTAGAAGGTTGCTGATCATTCAAGAAGTTCTGTTGAATAGTATTGGAATAGAGACTTTTAAGGACCTCTATAAGGATGATGAAGACTCTGTTGAATCCTATAAGGTGTGTACTGATTTTCAGAGTCATTTTCATAGTAAGTTCTCTGATTTTACTTTGCAAACTGGATTATTGTTTAAAGGAAACCAGTTGTGTGTTCCTAAGGGTTCCATGAGGGAGAACCTTATTCAAGAGAAGCATAATGGTAGCTTAAGTGGTCATTTTGGTGTAAACAAAACTATAGAGTTAGTACAAAGGTTTTACCATTGGCCAAAGTTAGTAAGGGATGTCACCATATATGTTGAGCAATGTGTGGTGTGCGTTAAAGAAAAAGGAGGAGCTAACAATGCAGGTTTGTATCAACCTTTACCAATCCCTAGTAGACCATGGGAATGTGTGAGCATGGATTTCATTATGGGGTTACCTAAGACAAAGCATGGTTATGATAGCATTTATCTTGTGGTAGCTAGATTTATCAAGACGGGTCATTTTATACCTTGTAAGACTATTCATGATGCTAGTTACATTGCACATTTGCTCTTTAAGAAGATTGTAAGGATTCATGGTCTACCCTTAAGCATTGGGTCAAATAAATATGTCAAGTTTATGAGCCATTTTTGGAAAACATTATGCACAAGATTAGGTACTAACCTTTCCTTTGGTTCAACTTACCACCCTCAGACTAATGGTGAAAATGAGGTGGTTAACATGGTGTTAGGTAACTTGTTGAGGTGCCTAACCAAGAAATACAGACAGACTTGGGATGTGGTGATTCCCTAAGCTGAATATGCTTACAATGATAGTGTGAACAAAACCACAGGTAAGAGCCCATTTGAAGTGGTTTATGGTATGCACCCAAGGGTGTATGTGAGCTTAGAGATCTTGGAGCTATGGAGTATAGGATTAGTCATGCTATAGACTTCACTCAAACCATAAAGGAGATACATGAGCAGGTGAAGAGGTCTATAGAAGAGACTACACAAAAATTGAAGGTTAAAATGGATGAGAAAAGAAGGGATGTTCAATTTGAGGTAGGGGACTGTGTCATGGTTGATTTGAACAAATCTAGGTTACAGAAGGGGATGCCAACTAAAATTTATATTAAGAGAGTGGAGCCATGCAAAATCTTAGCCAAGTATGGGGCTAATGCCTACAAAGTTGATCTACTATCCGATCTCAGTCTTTCACCTATTTTCAATGTGACGGATTTGATAAAGTACAAAGGACTAATGATTGACATTGATTAGAATAGTCAAGGGGTTGTCAAGGATGTTGAACCAGCTGTCTTACTCCCCAAGGAACAGTTGGTAGTTGAAAGAGTCTTGGAGTCAAGGGTGAAGAAGTCTACAAGGCACAAGGTGTATATGGAGGATCTTATCAAATGGAGAAACAAACTAGAATCAGAGGCAACATGGATTACAGCTACATACTTCAAGAAGATGGGAATTACTAGGGATATTTCTTCTAAAGGAGTGACCTAACTTCCTTTTGTGGGGAGAGTATGGTGTAGGTGGTGCAGGAGCACCTAGGAGCACACTTGGATTGGATTGCTTAGGCCGGTCCATCCATTGGTTTTTGGTGTGGTGTGTGACTTAGGTCATAGTTTTGGTGTGTTGTAACTCAAGGTCATCTTGACCATTTATTTAATGCATTAAGGTCTAGGTGATTAGGTCTTGGATCTCCTAGAAGTTAGCAATCAGTGGCTAGAAAGTTCGAAAGCCCTGATTAGTGCTTGTGTAAGGATGATGTCAGCATGAAGTCATTAGAGTCTAGAGAAGGTCAAAATCATGTTTTATGTTTGGTTAAGGTCCCAAGAGTGGATCATCATGTTTTTTAGCTCATTTGATCAATTTTGTGAAAAGTTGTAAAAAAGTTGCTAAAAAGATGCAAAAGTTGCATTAGCAACTTTTGCAACTTTTAAAATCTTGCTTGACCAGGTTAGTTATTAGTCCCCAGCCAATGAAGGAGAGACTTAATGTTTCCCTAAAGACGTAAGGAGTCTATTTAAGACCTAGCTTGACCTTGTGAAAATTTTGATCATTGGAAGTACGGTCAGGGTTAATAAAAGGAAGTTTTTGCTTTCTATTTTGTGTGGATTTGTGTAATAGTGAAGTACAGTTGGTTTTCATGGACTAGTTTGAGCATTGTAACACATGCATGTTGTTATGTAGATTATTATTTTCTTTTGCATTGTTTGAGTTTAGTATTGTGTTATGTTTTGAGTGCCTCTTGTAAATATTTAGTGTTCTACACTATCATTGGTTTCATCCAAGCAGTTTGTGTCAATGGAGTCATAGCTCATCTTCCCATTGTGGCATCAATTCGGGTTCTTGGGATTTCAAAGATGAATCCTTGTACTATATGTGTGCAACAAGATGGGCCCTAGAAATCTAGGAAAACATTTTTGCAGTGATGCCCTAGGCGAGTCAGTGGTGGATGGCTAGGGAAAATAGTAAACTACAAAAAAAAAGAGAGGGATTGGATGCATTGATTTCTTCAATCTAAGCATGTGGAGAGGACATATGAATAAGGAAGAGCTATGCCCAAGCATAAGTCTTGGTGAAGAGTGTATAGAGGTGGAAGGACAAACCCTTGAGGTCATTGTCCAGTTTCCTTGAAACCCTTAAATATAGGCCTAAAAATAGCAACCCACTATATGGATAGGTTGTGGAAGTGAGACCAGAAAAAATATTAAAGATCTTCCAAAAGGGTATGAGGAAATATCATTAGTTTTCCATCTTGTGAAGAATATTTTGGAGTTAGGAGCCAAAAAGGAGTGTATTAGGCCTAATTCCTTGTAGCCCTATTTGGGTCAATTTGAAGCCAAATCATGAAATCGGTAGGGGATTTCATTGCAAATTATGAAGTTAGGCATGGTCTTGAACCCAATGCCCTAGATGTAAGCCCTCTCTCCATTTATTGACTGGTCTTAGTCAAATTTTGATAATTTAGGGAGGTGGATGTAAGAAGACATCCATAAGGCATGGTGGAGATTGTGTGGATTTCATTCTTGGTGAGGGAAAATTGAATAGGAGAAGGATTCTAGGAAGAATCCTTTGTGTTAGGGTTAGTGAAGTACCCTTGTCAGCTAGAGAAGTGGCCTAGAGAAGACCCTTGGAGAATATAGGGTAGAAGAGAAAGATTTGTCCTTACATCATTGGACCACTCCCTCGAGTGACATGACTTCACTCCCTCATACCACTTTCTTTGGCATCAGGCATTCGGCCACGACAGCCATGTACCGTTCATGGAAATCACTGAATGAGTCAGCCAAGGAGTGCATCACTCTAATCCATGTGGCTACATAACTATCTCCACACAATCTACACCTCACTGTATGGTGGTACCCTCACTACACCGTACGGTGGCTCATTGCACATGATCACCATATGGTGGAATAACCTTATGGTGTAGTATGCATGAGACATTCATAACAATCTCCCACTTGACAAAGTATGTACTCATAACCAAAGACTGGTGAACATAGAGATTACAGAGAATCATGGACTCTCAAGACCATCAATGTTGATACACCACTCAAACACAAAACCATCAAGAATGAAATCCACCATGAGCACCATTGAGATACTTATAGAATAGTCTCATCTCATTCATGAACGTTCCCAACTTCTACCATATCATTGCCACTGAACACACATAGAATCTATCCACTGAGAAAACAATTCAATCTATCTCACAAAGAACTATAACTCTGTCTCCCAAAGCACAAAACCCTTGATCCAAAAGATAATCAAATGTATCAACATTTGTCACAATCATAGCTGAAATAGCACCCACATTAAGTTCTAGCACATCCAACTATACATACCTCTAAGGTATACCAACATGGATTCCAAACCATCACCATACTCAACCTGTTACTTGTAGTCTCAAGCCTCAAGTGCAATACCTGTCACATACACACCAAGAAGCACCCATTGCATAGGTAATATTAATATTATATGAATCCATTCAACAAAATCACATAGAAGTGCAACAACAAACTTGTAGCATCAAGAACATCAATAGTACATCAACCATGTACCATGTCCTTCTGCATACACCTCTAAATGTCTATCAGACTTCTTGCTGAAACCATCAACTATTTCAACAAACACATCTCTAATCACAAGAGAAAACATCATCACTGTCATTGCTAAGTATCCATGAGCACCTATAACCCATCAATCCATGCTAACTACAGAAGCAGAACAACAACTTCATTAAGTGTCAAGCAAATGACCAATGTACTCAATACACAACAACAACAACAACAACAAAAAACTAGGTCAATGTCAAAGTTCCAACCATGGCCTCAAGAACCTAAACATGACAATATGATCTAAAACATCTCAACCAGAGAGATAATATGCTCCGGGTATTAACATACCATAACATGTCAAATTAAAACATAATCTACACCTTTATCAAAAACCTTGTAGAGTCCTCAAGATGTCAACATATTCAATTACATTCAAAGATAAACATCTCCTAATAGTACTTCAACAAATGTGAAAAGATCCTTCTACAACATCAGAATCTCACGCCTGCCTTCAATATTTACAATACTAATGAAGATCATTCACTATGTCACTACCAATAACTCCCACTAAACCATGGTGTCGAGTCACACATAGCATTGTGACAAACATCTTCCACATGAAGACCAAATTAATTGAACCAGTCATCATTAGATGACTGATTAGCCAAAGCAACACTACTAACATCTTCATCACTTTGAGAAGATTTTGAACTTGATGAATCATCCCTTTTCTTCTTCTTCTTCTCCTTGCAGTCTTTCTGGACATGACCAATCTACCCATAGTTCCAGCACTTCACTTTGGACTTATTTCCAGAAGACTTATACCTAGTCTTCTTGTCCTCCCATTTGTCTCCATTCTTTGATTTTACTCAAATAGAGAGAGCCTCTTTGGCCACTTCAGAAATTTTCCTCCACATCGCCTTTGACAAGAGTGCATCAACTACCTTGTCCATTTTTAACTGGGTAGTACTAGTACTTCCAATAGACATCACTAAGTGGTGCCACGAATCAGGCAAGGAACACAACAAGAGCATACAACATTCTTCCTCACGAATGGTTATACCAATAGATGTCAATTGTGTGATAACCATATTAAACGCATTCAGATGATCTGCATCAACTGTTCCTTTATCCATCTTCAAGGAGTACAATTTCTTTCTCAGGAAGAGATTATTTACCAAGGACTTGCCCTAATAAATGTCTCCTAACTTCTTCCACAAGAAATGTGTAGTTTTCTCTTCATGGACATTGAACAAAACATAATCTATCAAACTCAATCTTATGAGTCCTCTGGCTTTTCGGTCCGCTATATCCCAATCTTCCTACTTCATGCCTGTAGGCTTGGCAACAGACACAACAGTCCATAGATCTCGATCAACCAACACATCTTCAATTTTAAGTTTTCATAACTCAAAATTTGTGCCATTGAACTTTTCAATGTCTATTCTTCCTAACGTGCCAGCCATCTCAATATACCAACAAAAAACCTTTGCAAACTCCCATTGAAAATAAATTTGCACAAAGAACCAAACCCTACCCAACAAGGAAAGCACAACTGGCCAGGCTCTGATACCACTTGTTAGGAAAGTAACAGTGCGGAAATGCTTTTCGAATGCCAAATTAATAGGGAAATAGGCAACTATATCTTAGAGATGTGCAAGACAATAAAATATAGAATTACTAGACACAAAACACATAGAGAAAACACCAGATTTATCATGCGAAAATCCTTTCGGGAAAAACCCACCACCCAACAAACCCTTGAGCAACTTCGTATTATAGTAAAAAGGATTTACATACAATGCACTCCGAATTGTTACACAGGTTCAGATTGCCTTACAATCAACATGTCATAGCACCATGCTAGTCGCCTCACATTTATAACGAATTCCATAGACATTTATACACTTTGTGATTCATTATAGAATTCGGTATAGCAACTGCCGCTCCATGAAAACGTTACTAGTAACCTTGGCACTCCTCCAGTTGACAGTTCCTTCGGCATCGGTTCACTCCCTTCACCTTCGAGACTCCCTTCAGCCTTGGGTTACTCCCTTCGCCTCAACTACTACCATGTTGCCACACCCGATGACGTTGTGACACCTCCAGCTGACGGTCTGGATCTTTGTGGGACATCACCCACACGGTGACTCCATAAGTCAAACTATATGTCACCATACGACTCCTTCAACTGTATAAAGCCTCCACTCCCTTAGGCAGCTTGACTCCACTCCCTCAGGCTGCCACTCCCTTGGGCCACTCCCTTGGGTGACGTGACTTCACTCCCTCAGACCACTCCCTTCGGCATCGGGCATTTGGCCACGACAGCCATGTACCGGTCGTGGCAATCACTAAATGAGTCCACCAAAGAGTGCATCTCTCTAATCCATGCGGCTGCACAACTATCTCCACATGATCTACACCTCACCGTACAGTGGTATCCTCACTGCACCGTATGGTGCCTCATCGCACATGACCACCGTACGGTGGAATCACCCTATGGTGCAGTACGTACGAGACATTCATAACAGTTTCAGGGGAGAGAGTCTTTCTATTTTAGCATAGGAGGGAGGACAGTTTTGTTCATAAATTACTCATGTCACTTTGATGACTGTGTGAGACTCAAATTTTGGGATAACCTATCTTTCAAAAGATAGAATTTTTTTTCCTAATTAATGGTGATTGATACATGTTTGCGTATGAAAGATTTTTTTTAATTCAGAACTTTGCTTTCAGGATTAAGAGAGTCGTAATATTCTTTGAGATACTTTCATACTTGTACATTTCTTGGATGTCATTCTCAGAATAGATTTGTTTGAAAACTAAAAGCTGGTTTATAATTTTCATCTTTGTGTGGGAATATCATAGATAAAATTCCATCTTCTCCCGAAAGCAACTGAACTAATTCCATCTTCTCCAAGCTCTGCTCTTCCAAAACACAAGCATTTCAGATGTTTCCAGAGAAATTCAGCTCAGCACAAACTGAATCATGTTCTGAGACATAAGGAGGAAGAACTAAATATTTCAAAACAAGGTCAAAAGGGAGATATAATTACTGCAAAAGGAGATGAGAAAGTTTCATTATTTAAAGATATTTCCAACTGTTTGAGAAAGGCTCATGAAAAAAACTACGCCAAGAAGGAAAAGTTGATGCCTCTATTTTAATAGTACAAGGAGGTCGTAAAGTATACTCTAACTCGAGTAAGAGAAAATTTCAGTGGCTTGGAGATTGAAGAAACCAAGTGCATCTCCAAGTCATGGCAGTGGACACATTCTTTCTCAAGCTATTCCAAAATACAAACATATGTATTCATCAGAGAAAAGAAAATATCAATGGAATCAACCTCTGGACTCTTACACTCAAGGAAGGACAGTGTTAAAACAGACTAAGAGAGTGAAGATAGTTCATAGAGTCAAGAGTGCAAACTTTGGAAACAACAAAAGGTACCATGCATCTAAGAGATTAGCATCGATTGCTTAACAGGAGAGCATAACACTTCTACAGTACATATTTTAGCTGCAGAATCTCCTCGTGATGATCACATGCAATTAGAATAAGAAGGATCATGCCAACAGGGAGGTCAAGTTAAAAGTTTCCTTATGTTACAGAGTATGAGTATGTCAGGACAAGCTACAGAATTAAGTAACAATTCCACAAGGAATGAGGGTTTTCCTGTTTCAAATAGTAGTCCCGATCATAGAAAATGGCTCACCATAAAAAAATTAAGTCACAGAATAAAGAATGTAAACTTCTAGTCGATGACGGGAGCAAAGAATAAAGAATGTAAATTTCTTAGTATAAACCAATTGTTGCTTCTTTATTACAAAAATGGGATTTCTTCAGGTTCAGGCACAATACCGACCATTGATAGAGAAAACGCTGTTCTCAAATGCCAACTTGTACAACGTGACATTGATGTATCATCTTCACCTCAAGAAGTCTATGATGGAAGATGGCTTTTTGGTTGGGAGTTTATGTGTCATGATTTATTCGTTTCAGTGAGTTTCCATTTGGTCTCCATATCAACTCTCTGTCTGCAGGTGATTCATGGGCAATGGGCATACACTCTTTTTTCGTAGTGGATCCTAATTTTCCCAGCCTGTTTATGGTTTTGCATGAATGTTCTTGGTTCTATTTCTTGAGGTAGGATCTAACTGCCATGTATATATCTATAAATAAAGTTTTTGGTGTGCAATAGGCTGTAGGAAGTTTTGGCTTCGTTTTTGTTGTGCCCTGCTACCCTCCACTCCTCTGCAAAGCAGCGCCCGTTATTATGTCTATTGACCCTGCCGTCCAATGAATTAAGCACTGATTTTACCCAAAGATCCTGGTGTTGTCCGCTTTTTGCAAGAAAAAGCAGTCCCCAATCAGAGCCAACTGTTGCCTGATTTCCTACTCCATTCAAAAATTTGCCAATGTCTTGGATTTGTTCAAGTCTCCTTCCATGATTGATCGAATTTGTTATTAAATGGTAATCCGTAATACTGATGGTTCGATACCTTATGTTGAATGGAAGCATTGAAGACATGATTATAATTTTACTCTATAGGAAGGGGCATTTAAAGTTCTAATTTGGTTGTCGGGATCCAATATAATATGTGGAATCACACACAAATTCCTTTTTTTGTTGACAAAATGGGGTGTTCCAAGTTAGACTCCAGAACCCGACACTATTCCTGAAACCCTATCGAAACTCTTCCCTTTGTTCGAGCATTGAAATTAATTCTTTCTGGAACTCAGAAAAGTCAAAAGAAAGTGAGCATTGGATATCACGTTATTGTTCCTATTCATTTCTAAAACAGTTTTTTTCCGAAACCTAATGAAAGTGCCAGAATTCTATCATTTTTCCGACTAGAGCAGTAAAGTTGATTCAGTATAAATAATGTACTTGGGGCAGTGGCCTAGTTTCCAAACCAACCCAAAGGCATAACCAGCATAGCACTCGATGGTGGAGATTTTACTGCCAACAATGTATCGTAAGGAAGGTGAATGCAAAATCATACTTGGTGCAAATAATTTGGAGAGAAAACCCGACCATCAAATTGTAATAAAGAGAAACAACATTGGAAATGTTTTAAACCCAACACGGTTCCAAAGCTTTAACAAGGTCAAGAAGCTCAAGATCACAAGAAATTAGATAGTGGCAACATTCTGATTCGGGCATTCAAATGGGAGCACTGTCGTTCTTCATGTCATACTTCTCTGCCATTTTGGTTCATTGGCATAATGAAAGAGGACCTTGCAGAACGCGACTCGACTCGCATGTGAATTTGGTCAGAAGCTAAACGAAGCTATTTTGATAGCATGATATGGAATTGAGGTGTCGGGTTATGTGTGCCCCAACTCAAAAAAAGTCACCCAACTCATACAAAGGATGTTTTTCATGAAATGATACCGGAATGTATTTGTGCTCTTCATGGATAGACTTTATTCATTCTCATTCATCTCAGAAATGAAGTATAAGAGAACGAAGATAAATCCACTCATTCATGCTCTAAGTAAGGAATGGCAGATAAGGTCACCCCTAAAATCATTTAAAAGCTTTGGTGCATTCATTTATGCCATGGTGGTGATACAAAAGGAAAGCAAAATCAAACATTGTGTGTGTAGAGGACATGCTTTGATATCAAAACTATTATGCCCCGACTTGATTTGAAATCAACACAAACACATTAGAAGCGGAAATAGCAGATAATTGTGACAGCTAAAGATGATGCTCGTACTAAGTCCGAGTTCTGTGGCAGGATTTGTTTAGTTCGATAAGGAATTTCAGAGGTAAACATAAACTTTTGGGAACCACAATTATGCCTGTGATAATTGGTGAATCAAAGTTCGAGATATGCATCAGACCTTCAAGGTGTTCCAATCTCATTACTGAAAACCTATCGCAGAGCAGAGCAAAATAGATATGTCCCTGAACTTGAAGGGAAAAGTAGAAATGGGATAATGCCCTATCTCAGAGTCGGTTGGCTCAGTCTCAAAGAAAGGTAGAATTGTCTAATAACTGTTTGACAGAGATATTCAGCAATACTGAAAATACCAGATAGCTTGGAGCATTTCAGAAATTACAATAGGAGGTTGTTGCTTAAGGGGAGGGTCTTTCTGTTTTAACATAGGAGGGAGGGCAGTTTTGTTTGGAAATTACCCGTCACTTTGATGATTGGGTGAGACTCAGATTTTGGGATAAGCTTCTTTCAGAAGATGAAATTTCTTTTTTCTGGTTAATGGTGATTGAGAAATGTTTGCGTTTGAAAGATTTTCTTTAATTCAGAACTTAAATCATAGTATTATTTGAGATACTTTCATACTTGTACATTTCTTGGATGTTGTTCTCAGAATATAGTTGTTTGAAAACTAAAAGCTGGTTTATATAATTCTCATTTTTATTTGGGAATATCACAGATAAAATTCACATAGATGTGTGCTGAATATTTTTTATTAAATATTTAGTTTACTATTTTCGATTATACTATAGTGATGGATAAATTGTTAAATGTCTTTTATGCTTTCAGGTAAAAACTACACCGTATTCATAATTATTTTTGTTATCTAACAACTTCCGTCAACTCAACTTTTGTTGATAGATAGGCTTTAGGGAAAGAGTCAAGAATTTTGTTGAAGCCCAATCTATTAACCAACACAACACAACACTTCTTAATTCAAAACATACTACCCACCCAAGCTGCCCGAGTGGGTGTGTAATGGTGAAGAGCTGGTATGATGCTGTCAATGTGCCACAAGGGTTGCAATGTCAAAACATCTACAATAAAACTTAGTAGAAAACAAAATTACATATCGCAAATAGAGTGCACATCGAAGGCCCCTTGATCCCATGTATTTGATGGGTATGTAGGCAGCCTAGAATGCACCCAAAGCTTCCAAAGTCCAGATTCCTTTGATATAGCTTAAGATATTATTTCTTACAAGAGATTTTGAACCTTTGTGAAGTTTTTGTTGACTCTTTTACATCTTTTTGTTCATTGCATTGTTATTTT
Source organism: Chamaecyparis obtusa (assembly GCA_027943335.1). Lineage (NCBI taxonomy): Eukaryota > Viridiplantae > Streptophyta > Pinopsida > Cupressales > Cupressaceae > Chamaecyparis > Chamaecyparis obtusa. The sequence continues at coordinate 1,445,920 of BSBK01000576.1, forward strand.
TCGATTTTATGTGAGAAAAAAATTGAAAGCAAATTGTCTGTGTTTAAATATTACCTTCCATTTCTACAAAACTCTTATATCCTTATAATTACATAAAAGAAAATAGAAAACATATGAAGGTACCAAAAATAACTTGCACATAGTAAACCTGTAAAGATTTTCCTACATACATCCCTTTACAACACAACAATTGGTAACTCATGTGATACTACCTACCAAAGCCATCCAAATGCAATGCTAAAGAGCTCATATGATATAATCGTCAGAAAGACAAAAACAAGATTTGGAAAATTGACAGTTTTCTTTTCACGAGATGCCTAAAAATTTTCCAACAGGTCATCCCCATACAAGATGTTAGCAAAATACATAACTACATATTATTGAAGGGCCCTCAACCCCATGGATTTGAGGGGTATATAAGCAACCTGGAATGCACTCAGACCTTGTGGTATACAAAAGTCCTGCCCCCATTCTCAATCTCCAACATTATCCAGGTAGGGCATCCCTGCACTAAGGTCTCATCATTCCCTTGAAAAGATTTTTGTGCCCGCTCTTCCTTGGTCATGTGGCAAACATTCGAACTACAATGAAAAACACCAAACTCCTAAAAACCTAAGTTCAAAGGGCGGCAGCATCTTTGATGATTTCAAGTCTATAGGAGCCAGAGCTCCTTCAAAGAGCACATCCAGACAGTGGCCTGAGACTACTGAAATAGAGAAAAGGATTTCTGTAAAGAGAAGATTGGTATTACCTGCTATGAACAAAAGCCCAGTTTCTAGCCCTATTATGCCCCAAAATAGCCCTGGGTTATTAGGTCCAAGTCTCGGGGGCTTTTTGGTCCTATTAGGTCTGAGAGATCAAGTATCTGCTTTATAGAGAGCGACAAAGGCAACGAATTACCAAATATTCTAACAGCAACTTCAAAAATTAATGACCTTTAAATTCTTATAAATACTTTGCCCTCCCCCTCATGTTTTTGAGCTCAGAAAATAATGAATATCAAGGCAAGCAAGGAAAATAGTTCTTTTGCAGCCACGTAGTATGAGAGGTATTACTACAAATAGGTAAATAATAATATGTTACACTTTTTGCATCAGTTCATCAAGTATATATAATATAGACAACAATATACTTTTTGAAACTCGCATAATGCGCAAATATGACTTTGATCAGCTTAAAAGCTCAAACAGCTATAATTTAGCCTTAGGAGAATTTTACATGAAAGGAAACTACCCTGTGATAGCGGAAAAACTTTAGATTAGCAAACCTAAAAGACAAAAACTTCTTAATGGAGCTTACAAGCATCTAAAATGCAGAACTTTGACTGTCAGAGGCCAATGTTTCTCTGATATTGGTTTGTTGTAGGAGGTCTGATATGGTAGGTGTTAAATTGGAAGCAGCTGCACCTCCCATCAAAGATGTCTTGAGATTTTCCAAGGCCTTGGCTACATCTCTCATGGAAGGTCGTTCTCTTGGTGTTTCACTGCTACAAAGCAAACCAACATGAATGCAAGAAAGAAGACATCTATTGTCTTCAATGTTTTCATTCACATCTCTCAATAGCCCGCTATCAACAATATCTGACAATCTGTCTGGAAAAGCTGACCTCACCCACTTTTGCAAGTTCATGTCTCCCACAAACATGTCATCATTTGGCCTCTTCCTTGTAACCATCTCTAATATCAGGATTCCATAGCTATAAACATCTCCCTTTGTAGAAACATTCCCGCCAAGTCCATACTCTGCAATTAATTTTATTCATGAAATTCTTGAAAAGCTATTAAGGAAAATGATAATGCCAATATTAAAAAAAGCTATAAAAAATTACCTGGAGCAATATAGCCAATAGATCTTCTGAGTGCAAATGTTGTTGTACTCAGTGAATCTATGGAGTTTGTAGCAATTAAACGGGCTATACCAAAATCAGATTGGCAATTTGTTGTGGTATACTTCCTCTTATCATGTTGTATGATAAATCCATGGAATAGAGATTGGAGGATAGTTGGCCTATGGATGGAAGCAAAGCACCAGTCAGATGGTTAAACGCCATATCTAAGTCTTCCAAGTAGGAGCAGTTTGTGAGAGCAGTGAGAAAGGCCAATGTGTTGCTGCTGTCACCAACAAGTTTATTGGTGTGTAGGTAAAGCCTGTTGAGGAGGTTCAACTTACCCAGCTCCATTGGAACTGTTCCACTGAGTTGGTTTTCATTTAAACTAAGTATTGTTAGATTGGAACAATTACCCAGAGAACTTGGTATGTTTCCTCTAAGCTGATTTCCCCATAATCTGAGCAATTTCAAATTAGAGAGTTGGGTACCGATTTCCGATGGAATATGTCTACTAAGCTGGTTTCAAGCTAAATCCAATTCATTCAATTTTGAGAGATTTCCTAGAGAGCTGGGAATGGTGCCTGATAATTTATTTGCAAAAAGGTAAAGAATTTGGAGGTGTGTGAGCATGCCCAATTCAGGGGGAATGGTACCTGACAGATCATTTTCTCCCAATTCCAAAACAGTCAAGGCAGACAGATTTCCCAAAGATTTGGGAATGGTACCGGTGAGATTGTTTGCTCCCAAATATAGGATATTCAAACTGGATAGGAGGCTCAGCGTGGCCGGAATGCTGCCAGACAGTTGGTTAAAGGAGAGTCTCAGATCATATAAACGGCGGCAAAGGGACAGAGACGGGGGAATGGTTCCTTGCAATTGATTGTCGTCTAGAAAAAGTGTCGTTAGACGGGAAAGATGGCCGAGTTGAGGTGGACTGGTGCCAGTGAGGGCGTTCTGGGAGAGATCGATGGATTGAAGAGAGGAGAGGTTGGCGAGGAGAGGAGGGATGGAGCCGTGCAAGTTCATTTGGGACAAATTGAGGGCGATGAGAGAGCGAGTAGATGGATGGCAAGTAAGGCCGGTCCAATTGCAGAGGGGGCGATGGGGAGTCCAGTCGGGCAGCAAAGAGTTGTTATTGTTAGTAATTGCAGTTCTGAATTGCAAGAGCAGTTGTTGATTATTCAGAGATTCAGTGAGAAGGGAGATTGAAAAGATGGAATGCATGAAAGCAGGAAAGAGCCAAAGAGGAGCCATGGTAGAGCAAACAAGGTGGGCGAGAAGCACAAAAGGCAATAGAATGGGAGAATAAATGGATGGGGGAGGGGGGGAATGAAGACTCTTCCTATGGATGCATGACGTGTGTCGTATATGTGTATTTTTTTTATTAATATTATGTGGAATATTATAAGAGTGGGTTCCTCCAGATTATTGCAACTATGTATTTGAATTTAGATTTGTTTAGAGGCGACACAAATAATAAATAAAAAATATAGCTACTTTAGTTCTACTTTTATTTTAGTAAGGGGACAATATTTTATCGGGTGTCATTTTTGGTTCAATTTTTTTTTGTATTGAAGAAGATTTGGAGTCACTATCATTTAGGGGAGTTGTCTATCTTGACATAAAAATGGCATGGTGCTACCAAAATATATTTAGAAAAAAAAACATTATAGGAAATTCTAGGACAGCATACGTTGAGGGATCATTTATTGATGAGGGGGTCATTTATCCATATGAAATTGTTTGAACATATTTAAAAATTAAAGAACCATTTCATTATTTTATTTTATTTTAAAATGTTTCAAGATTAATTTTTATTTTATTTTTTAAGTTCACAATTCTTTATCTTTTTTTAAATCCTTAACACTTATTTTTATTTTGTTTTAAAAAATTTATGATATTTATTAATATTAATTTTTTTAGTGTTTTTTTAAATTTTTTATTTTTAATATATGATAAATAAGTGTAAAGATATATAATCTTTTTTATATATCAAATATAAATATAAAATGTATTAATATTATATATAAAAACTATTATATTATGTTATGCTATAATATCGTATAAATTATATAAAATATTTTTGTCTTGTTTTCAATTGTATTTTAAAAAAAATAGAGTTTGAGACTAGATAAATAAAAACTCTCAATTAAAATAAAATGACTATGACATAATTTAATTTATAATAAATTCTCTATTCAAAAAAGTCTATGTAACTAATGTTAACAACACTTGTTTGTAACTAATTTTAACAACTCTTGTTTGTAACTAATTTTAACAACACTCATTTGTAACTTTTCTTGAAGGTCTCATTTTACTTATTTTATCAACAAATTGAGACCTTTGAGAAAAGGTAACCTTTAAGTGAAGCTCTTATTTTATTATTGAAAGGTCGATAGTGTGGAATTTTTTATATTATTTTGACCACCCAACAAAATATTCAAGCAAAGGTACCTTTTATCAAAGTTACATTTGTGCAAAGTTAAAAAAATTCATTGAAGGTACCTTAATTTGCTAGAAAGTCCTTTGATCGAAGGTTCTTGGATAGCCGATTTAACTATCTGCCTCAAATTGTCATGAAGATTCCATAAGTGTATTGTTATATTTTTCTTGCTACATAGTACACTAGTGTGGATGCTTTTATTGTGAGATACCTAGGGAGAGACAAGATTGAGGGGAAGAGAGGTGGTCCAGTCTTAGAGGGGAGAGAGAGTTGAGATGGGGTTTCAAGGAGGAAGGGGAAGACATAGATGGATAGGGGGAGAAAAAGAAGGAGAAACCTAGATAAATTATAAACAATAAAGAGGGAGATAGGTGATGGGAGAGAGAAGATGAGTAAGGGGGGTGGGGAGGGGGAGGGGGTCTAGAGGGAGGGAGAGAACTAGATAGGGGATAGATATAAATGTGGGAAGCCTAGAGGAGAAAAGAGACATATGAGACCTAGATGGGGGAATAGAGGGGTGGAATAATATGGAGGGGGACAACAAGAGGTAGATAATGAGACATGGTTAGAGAGGTGGATATGTCATCCCAAAATATACTAATATAATACATATAGGTGAATCACATCGTTTGACCTTGCATAGTGTAATCTTGTCATTATGATAAGGCATATGATCAAATCATCAAGTGTATTTGGAAATGAAATAAGAGTCTACTAATATGAGGGTATAAGAACTTACCAGTCTAATACAAGAGAGAATTTAAATATAAGGAAACATAAAATGAGTAGAAAAATAACTTCTTACCTACTATGAACTAAGTTTGTATAGGTTGCAAAGCACGTTGTCTAGTTCAACCTAAAACTTCATATCTGTACAATGTAATCATGTTGAGGTGTACATGCCTCTTTTACCTAAAAGGATTCAATTTTGATATCTATTTTTTAATTTAAGGTAACATCAAATAAGAAGAAAAAGTACATCTTATCAACCATGATATAAGCTTGTATAGGTTTCACAATACAATGTGTAGTTCAACCTATAACTTTATATTTATAGTGAAATATCATTAAGGCGTGCATACCTCCCTAAAGAGAAAGAATTTGATATCCAACCTTTAATTTGAGGTGAGAAAAGTGTGGATCTTACCAACCATTGTGTTTCAAAATACATCTCTCTCTCTCTCTCTCTCTCTCTCTCTCTATATATATATATATATATATATATATATATATATATATATATATATATATATATATATATATATATATATATATATATATATATATATATATATATATATATATGTTTATTGTCTCTCCCTTTTTATCTCTCAATTTTTTTATAATTTGTATTTTTCTATCTCTACTTATGTATGAACTTGATTATCCCTCTACCCATCTCTCCCTTCATGAAGGAAGAAAGTTGGATATCATAAAAGAGGAAATGCCTTTGGAAGAGGAACATGAAACATTAATACAAATTAAGAGAGAATTAGAATTTGTAGCACAAAGGGAATGGATGAGAAACCTTTGTGTAATGAGATAATTGAATTAAAAAGTTGCAAGCATATCATCTATGACATCTCAAGTTGAAGGTACACCATCATCTCATGTTGAAGGCACACCATGCTCTACATCTCAAGGTGAAGGCACACCATCATATCAAGTTGAATGCATGCCACTTACAACTTTAAGCTGGAGGAACATTGTTAACAACATCTCAAATTGAAGGTATGCCAACTTTAATATCTCAATTTGAAGGTACACCATCTTTATTTGAAGGTATGTGATCCATCCCTAATGTTGTTGTTGTTCCTAATGTTGAGCCCACTCAACTTTTGAGAACATATCCTAGAGTTTTGTATAGAAATCCTAGGTATTTTACTAATATTGATACTAATGTTTTAAAACAAATGGTTAATAAGTTTCCCAATTGTACTTGTCAAAGATATGCTAACCAAATTTGGAGATTAATTTTTGAGAAATTAATTTGACAGAAAGATGTTAAATATTTGTTGAAATGATGAAAAATCTAAAATTCAAACCCATCATGAAGATTCGAGCTTCAGTGCCATTGTGAATGTTCTTGGGCTAAGAACAATGTATGAGTCAAGTGGTAAATCTATTGTAAAGAACCTAATGAGTGCATATGAGCATGTGGGTTCAAATGGATCTTTCCATATAAACACTTTAACATTGCCTAAAAACCTAAAGGTGTTAAAGTCCTCCACCCTATTCTAACCAGCCTCCTAAAAAATGGAGAAAATATTTTGAAGGTGAGGAAACAAATAAATGATGAGAGGGACTCCATCCCAAGATTCAAGCCAAAATAAAGCCTTTAAGCCTCTATTGATTATCTATAAAATACCTTGCATGATGTGTTGAACACCTCTTTTGAGAGTACTCTAGATCATCGAACCCTTCCCCTCCAAGTTGTACTAACCATAACCTTAACCCCAATAGCCTAACCATAACCCTAATACTAATCCCAGCTATGATGTAAGACCTAACCCTAACCATAATCCTAACCATAACCCTAAATTTAAACCTAGACCCTATCTAAGATCCTAACTCTAAGCCTAACCATAAGAAGATATGGAGGAGAGTTAAAACTAGAGGGAGTGAGAGACCTAGGGATAGACGATATAGAGGGGAAGAGAGGTGACATACCTAGGGGAGAGAGAGGTGAGATGGGGCTTCCAGGAGGAAGAGGAAGACATAGATAGATATAGGAAGAAAGAGAAGGAGAGACCTGGATAAATTATAGAGAAGAGAGAGGGAGATGGAGAGATAGAGAGAAGTATCAACATCAAGCATATTCAAAGAAACATCATGTTTTCCAAAATGGTTTTTTTCTTTAAAAAGACTTTTATTGCCAATGGTGATAGATAAAAATTCCATTTTTTCTATGTCCATGTTCTTTCAAGTGAGTCATCTGAAAATTCTTAATGATTTGGGTTTTTCTCTTCTTTGGAACTTTCAACCAATGTTTGGAAATATTAGAAAGGATCTATATACTTTTTCTATTAAAAAACTTAAAATTACCTTCAATGAAATCCCCTTAAACTCCATTTGAGAAATAGAGACTTATGTTGGCATTTAATTGTCATTGACATCAACTAGGTCAAAGGGGGAGTCAATTGCTGAACAAGTTTATGACAATGGTAATGAGTAGATATTGTGTGTGAAACTTGGTGGATAATACGTCATGTTTCCCACACCATGTTTTCTACATCGAGTTTAACGTGTCATGTTTGTTGCAAATATGTGATATTATCATGACAATTGGAGAATACCAGTTGGAAAACATGTCTCTATTAATGATTATTTTGACAATAAAATTCTATTATTTAAAAATAATAATATACTTTTTGATAAAAGAAGAGATTATAAATATTTTTAAAAAGAGAAGATTTTTAAATATTAAATATGTATAAAACTTAATCACAAAAGATCACAAATCAAATATTTATTTAAAAATTACTATAATTAATTTTTGTGATAAATTTTTATTTTAAGAAATTCCAATTTCTACTATCAAAATATATAATTATGCACATTTTTAAGTTTTAGTTAACAACTAATTAGACTATGAACAAAAAAAAGCATTCATGTAAAAATAAAAGGAAAGAAATATTGTGTGAAAGTTATTAATTGAACTTTGGTAGTGTTAAATTTGTTACTTTGGTGAGAAACACCCAACACAAGATGGAATAATTGGTATGATCCACTTGAGTTGGCTTTTAAATTTGTGATAAGAAAGTGGAGTAGAAAAGACAATCCATTGATCAAGGCGTAACGAAACACAATTTCTCCCATTTTCCACCATCAAATCACTTGCGATTTCTCTGCCTTCTCTTTCCAAACGACTTGCGATTTCTCCACGTTCCATTTGTGTTTCCACTTGCAAGTAGACGAGGTGAAGTAGTCGTACTTCTCAAAATTTCCATCAATCACCTCGACATTAGACATTGTGATGAGAAAAAAGCTGTTCCGTAGTAGGAGAAAGAGACGAAGCAACTTTTGGGAAAGAAGAAAAGATGAAAGACAACAGCATTTTCAATAATTTAAAAAGAATATCATTGGCTTTCAAAAAGTAATTAGGAATGGAAATAGCAGTCTGTCGACAACTTCACATTCTCTAATTTTTTCAGTGGGAATTATGTGTCCGGTTAGTGCATGTTGTGAAAGAAAGGACATTTATGTTTATTTACATTCTATCAAGACTGACAGAAATGAATTATGTAGAAAACCCGTGGAAGATGTAAAAGAGAGGACATTTATGTTTACATCATCACATCCCATCAAGAGTGACATAAAATAATTATATAGGAAACCTGTGGAAGATGTAAAAGAAAGAACATTTATGTTTACATCATCACATTCCATCAAGACTGACAAAAAGGAATTATACAGAAAATCTGTAGAAGATGTAAAAGAGAGAACATTTTAGTAAACACTAGTAATTGCGACTCGATTTGTAATTTTTTACGTCAAATAAATGTTATATTAATTTTTTTTTAAGGAATGACTTAAATCTATGTACAGTTGGGATTGCTTATATTACAAGGTTTAGGATTAGGGTTCAATTTAGATTACTGGTAGGGTTAGGATATGAATTAGATTTTTTAGGTATAGTTTAGGGTTATTGTTTAATATAATTTAGGGTTTGGGTCAATTTCTTATAAGTTATGTTTAAATACAAACATATGATTTAGGGTAGAATTTAGATTAGGCTTAGCATTAGGGTTTTATTTGGTTTAGTGTTACTTATTTCAATTTGGATTGGTATTAGGATTATGGGTGAATTTTGTATATGCTTAATGTTCAAATTAAATTTCAGTTAAGGTAAAAATTGATTCAAAAAGAGTTGTGATTATCATTAACGTTCAATATAGATTAATATGAAGTCATGTTTTGGTTTACAACTCAACATGGTTTATTTCTCAAAAAGATTTAAGGTTAATTATTAATTTAATTAATAGTTTTTTTTTTAATTTAATTTAGTGTTAGGTTACCATCAAACTTTGTAGAGATAGTTCATGATTAAAGTTAATGAAAACCTATCCTATCGAATTCTATGTATTTCTCGAGTTACAAGTGGAGTAGAATGTGTAGGTAGGTACGGGATCAACTCGCATCCATGTAATTCTAATTGAACATTTATATTATCAAGAGAATTTAATCCCATGAAATGCATGACTGTAGAGAATATATACCCGTATGTCATATGTTTGGTAGTGCCTTATATACTCATGTGCCGTATGTTTGGTAGTGTCGTATATACCTGTGTTCTACTTTTCGACGATAATCTCGAAGAACTATTATTTGCCAATGGAGTTGCGCTCTCTCCAAGCCAGATTTCCTTCTCTTTTGTGAAACATCGATGTCAGTACTAATAAACTATTGACCAGTGATTTTTATACTTCATAAAGAAGGAAAGGTGTTGATTGCATGGTTGCAACCACTACACTTAACTACCAAAAGAAGTTGCAATCTTGCGATGGGTTGCTAGGCTAGCTGCTATAATTAAAGTCAGAGTGCATGATAATAATTGACAGAGGAAACTGCCAAAAAGGGCTTGTGATCTTGTGATAAATAGTTGCGAGTTACAAAAAAATGTTAGGGCGTAGCGTTGCAGTAGTTAGAAATATTGTCACCATCTTGTGAAGCTGGAAAGAAGCGAGCAAGAAGAGCATCAATTGTATTTCTAGGGCGAGAGAAAAAGAAGACAATGGAAGCGCCCAAAACACTGCCGATGACGGTGCCCGTGGACAGCAACAATAATTCTCGCGCTATTAGAGATGATTTGAGGATGAGAGCCATCGCAAATACTGCAGAGGAAACAAATGTGTAACATGAAATGTATGTTGAACTTTATTGCGCATGCACTAGTCAGACGACCCCACTAGTGTTTCCCTCCTTTCGCATTGCAACGATAAATTATGAATATAGGACTTTTAGAATTACTTTAAACCAAATATAGCAAACAAGCAGAGTCAGTACCTGAGCTTGAGAAGCTCGAGAACCTAGCATGAAAGAAAAGAATACAACATTTTGAGCATTTTAGATTAGGCTTAGCATTAGGGTTTTATATGGTCACAACCTTGGTGTTGAAATCTCCCAATTAAATTGGTTAAATCACAAACATGTCATGAATGGGAGGAGAATGGGTGAATCACAGGTTAGCGCATGCGTCGTTTGATGATGTGTCAAGTGTCATAGGAACCGGTTACTTATGGGATCAACATCTAATGACAGATCTAATGATTGTCATGTCTTTGTTGAGAATCATAGCAACCTTTCGATCATGTGGTGGTCGTTGATCTACTATCAGGGCGACAATGTCTTCATTTATGCCCACTTTGAAAAAGGAAATAATTTTCACTATTAGATACAACATCTAACGGTTGTATTCTATTCAAAATGTCAACTAGGTCATCGGTGCTGCAATAGAAGGTTTCTCATCGATTCCTCTTCGACCAACAACTGTCGTATGTTCATGAAGAATCTGATTATTCCTTGCAAACATGTGCCATCCGTTAGATTGTGTTCTAGCAAAGGCTAATGCCCTAGTATTTAGAACTTTCGAAACCCACTTTCATTTAGTACTGAATAAGGCAAACACCTTAAAACGGAAAATCATGTTAAGCAATGAATATCATATAAATCCGATGACTAATGTCCATTGTTTTTAAAATTACTACTGTTCCAAATTGTTGATAGTAAAATATTTGTTTTGAATGTAATGCTAGCGCATATGTCGTTTGATGATATGGCAAGTGTCATAGGAACCGATTACTTATGGCAGCTATGGCATAACCTATTAAATCACCTACTATAGGCAAGGCATCTTGCTCAGCCCAAGAAAGTGATAGAGACTAATATGACACATGCAAGTGGTTAATCTTCTTCCTTTCGTTACACGCCCATTCCCATTGAACGAGCACGACCATCATGCATGATGCATGAAGAAGGCGCCTTGAGGGTCTTACTTTTTAAAAATCCAACAATTGATATATTGAACTATGAAATTGTACATTAATCTATAAAAAGATTAAAATAAAATATTTATATTTATAACACATCAGACTCTATATTACTTATATATAGTGCAAAAATTATGCTATAAAATAAGATATATAAATCTAGTTTGGAGTGCAATTAGATGCCTCTTATAAGAAATAAGAAATAAGAAATAAGAAATACAAGTAATATCATATTCATATGTAAATCCAATATTTATATGTAAATCCAAAAACAAATAACTTGTTTCCTAAACTTAAAGAACTTCTTCGTATTGATATGACAGGCTATATAGATAGAATGACATGTGAACTAAACAAAACGTACCAATACTTACTTTTGGTACAGGCCCCAGTCATGGTTTACAACCTGGAGCCTCCATCCACCACAAGATTATGGCTGCTCGCATATTTAGATTTATCACTTGCCAAATACAGAACAACTCTGCAATATCCTCTGACTTACAAGCAACAACTTCCTTTTTCCTTCATATTGTTTTCTCAACTTTTGTAGCAGCTGCTTTGCTTTCAGTTCTGACTTCTTCAAACTGCAATGGTATTAGTTCATTCCACCAAATTTAATTATTAGGTTAAAATCTAAAAGGCTACAAATTCAAGAACATTGTATAAGAGATCATTTACTATGTTAGAGTATGATTTTATTTTGATAGTTTTTCAATTATGCTAAAATTATTAGAACATGATCATGAATTCATATCTTAAATTATATGTTGGAGATTTGAATCTTAGTGGATGGTATAGTCAATAAACATATGATCACATTCATATATTGCGTCTAATAAATTAAGCATATGCATAATAGATTGAGGTGTGTGTGTGTGTGTGTGTGTGTGTGTGTGTGTGTGTGTGTATTTTATATAATACAGACTACTATTGCTTACCGGTTTTAAGAGCTTTTATAAGTAGAAGGTTTCCTAAATTTTGTAACAACGAATAAATTTGAAACTTTAAACTCTAATGTTTTAAGAAAGCTAATAATCTTAAGATTATTTTCCAACAATACTAAATTTACAATTATATAATTAAATGTAAAAATCTTCGATATAATTAAATGGTATTGTTTTAATAATACCCTTAAATCTAAAATCTCAAAGTAAGAATTAAGATTACCTATTGATTATTTCCATCTCTTGGGACAAGGAAAAGATCTGGTCGTCAGCTGCATGCAATCTTTCTCTTATTCACAGTTGCTAAACTTTAAAATTTATTGCTCTCCATTAGATAAATTGAAAATCTACTACTGACTTCCAAACTTTACCTTTAAGAAAACAAGCTGTAGATTTTCCTTCCATTTGAGTTCCACTTTATAAGTTGGTCAGTACATTAACATTTGGACTTAAATCAGATTACGTAAAATTGAGGCCAAAGATCTCAATATTTGAATTTGTTTATTAACATTTATTAAATGAGTCAGGGAAGTCTAAACAATATACAGAAGATTCACATTTCTCATCCTCTCAAATGGGATGTCTAGGGTTTGAAAATGAAATTCCAAAGGAACAAGCAAATAGCTTTATAATGAGATGAAACGCCATGAGAAAGCATCTAGGAGGATTCCCAATTCATGTTGAGCTCCTCGAACAATGGTTCCTATTTAAATAATAACTAGTAATTGCAACTTAGTATGCAATTTGTACGCCGATTAAATGTTAAGTTTTTTTGTTTTTTTTCGAATTATATGTTTAGGTTTCTTTATTTAATTTTCCTATTTTGAATGTGTATTATTTAACAATTTATTGTGTATTTATTATATTATATATTAACTGTTTTATATATTTCTAATTTAAAATGTAGATAATGTATTATTATTTATGTCATATTATTATTAAAATTTGTAATATATATAATTTTTGTGCAAATTATTAATTAAAATTAACTAATTACTCAAACATACAATTATATATTTTTAAAATAGTTTTAATTAAATTTTACTAATTTATTCTAATTGTTTATAATTACGTATTAAATAAAAGTTAATTATATGTTGATATTCATTTAAGTTTATTTAATTAATTTTAAAGTGGAAAATATTATTTATATTATAATCAATATAAATATTTATATTTATATATAAATTATTATTTGAAATGGTAATTTAACAAAAATGTTATCTAATAAATTTAATTTTTTTAATGATATAATTCATATATATTATGCTTTTTAAATATATACTAATTAAAATAATAATTATATTGTATATATGATATTTTGATTTAAAAATATAATAAATTTATTAAAAAATACATAGAGTTATATATATATATATATATATATATATATATATATATATATATATATATATATATATATATATATATATATATATATATATATATATATATATATATATATATATATATATATAGCGAAAATGGCGAAGTCATTGGGTGCAAATTCAAAAATCTTATCAACAGTCTCCTTGGACACACAACTGCTTTTTTTTGGTAAAACCAAATATGCTCTCTACTCTAAGTCTCCATCGATCTCTATACACAACAATGCCAGGGTAATCAAGCAATCTTCCCCTAGAAACATCTCTAGGGCACCACCACGGGAGTTCCTTAATCCTGTCTAGGACAATTTATGGTTGTCAACACACAAGCAAAATGCTAGGAGGACAAAGCAGCATGAAAAGAAGAACAGAGTGGAAAACTACTCTCATCATCAGGTGCCTTTCTTTTTGCCCCTTAGCAACAATTTTGATAAGCTCAGTATAGAGAAGGTGGCCTTGTACTCTCCTCCTCATAAATGGTACATGAGATCAGTTTCACAAAGTAAATCTTTCAACCCTAATGATATGCGACAAAATCTGGTCACTGCCTAAAATTCGCATAGTCCCATCAACATTTCGCAAAGCCAGCAGGGTGTGAAGCCCTACACACCCCTACATCGTGTCTATAAAGGTATGTGCAAACAAAGGCACTCTGATTCTGATTATAAAGTCTTATTAGATCTATCTACTAAATCTCTGGGAGTAAATAATAAAGGAATAGTCAATAATCTTCATCAACATGCAGTTAAGCCTAACTCTGTATACTCTCCACCTCATAGGAGATCTGATAGTATAAGGTTAAACTCTTATGTAGTAGATGAATCCAAATGACAAAGTAATATCCCCTCAAACCCAAATCATTCATGCTCTGAAGGAGAGATCACTAATCTAGATCTTAAAGATAGTTTCATAGAAAGAGTTCAAAGTGTCTGTGCAGGTTACGGGATTATCTACAAATGGAATGGAGTCGGAGCCTCTATTTGTGACATAGAAATTCAGTTGAAATCTCAATGGCAAAAAAAGGTAGCGGTAACAATTCTTATAGATTTTTACATTTATCTAGATTTTAGTAATAAAGAACTAAAGAAAAAGATTCTATCAAAAGGATGTCCTAAATACATAAGTATATCATTTATTGTCTTTGATTGGATCCCCCTTTTCAACCCTAAAAAACTTACTAGCTTTATGGTGGACAAAGCAGTTCTCCTTAAAAACCTTCCCTTGGAATGCACATGGCAGGAAAACCTTAGAAAAATAGGTAATTGTATTGGCAAGTTTGTAGGGATAGTACAAAATGAGCATAATCAAGAAGAAAAAATAATCATAGTCAAAATGAACCTGCACAAAAAGACTATCCCTCCTATCAGATTATGCTTTAAGTCAAGTACGGTGGTCATCAATCCCACTATTGTTGATGACTACATAGAGGAGATGGAAGATTTCCTTGTATGCCGTATCAGGCCAATAAATAACCCTAATTATCTTATGAAGAATATGGATATTTTAAGGTAGATTTCTTTGAGAATAAGGGAGGGTTTGTTATCAGGAACTCGCAACACAAGACTATGGTGAATACACCTTCACTTCCCAAGCACAGTAACCTTCAAATTACATCGTTGGCCATAGGATATGTAAAGGAGGATCAGAGTAAAATTAAGAATGCGGAACATAGCCCTGGAAAATCTTCTGAT
This sequence comes from Chamaecyparis obtusa, assembly GCA_027943335.1. Classification (NCBI taxonomy): domain Eukaryota; kingdom Viridiplantae; phylum Streptophyta; class Pinopsida; order Cupressales; family Cupressaceae; genus Chamaecyparis; species Chamaecyparis obtusa. The sequence continues at coordinate 1,461,200 of BSBK01000576.1, forward strand.
TGTATACCTCCTTCTATAGTAAATAAGGAGGTTAATATTGTGAAGGAGCCCAGGGCATCTCAGATAGACGTCAGTGAAGAAACTGCACACTTTAATAAAAAATCTGATAATAATCTTATTGATATAGATGTGACACTAGATATTCCTCAAGAAAGTAAATATGCCACTTCTATTTTTAATATCGTTGAGAACCAAGATTTAGTATCTAATCAGAGTAATTGTGAGCAAAATCAAGATCCAATGAATGTGATAGATAAGGCGTCCAAGATCAAAAAGGACCAAGCTCCCATTCTGTGCACAATAATTATAAACAAGGGTACAAAAAATTCAGTTAACATAAGAAATTCTAAGGAAGATACTCTGATTGTAGCAGAAGATGAAGAAAAGAAATGTGAGAGAGAGGTCAATGAAATTTTAGAGCATTTAGGCGAAAAAGTTACAAGTGACTTAATGGATTTGTTTTTGGATGAGATCTGTGACAGGGACGAACTATTGCTTTAAAGGAATCTTTTAATTAAAAATATTAAGGTAGGTAAGGAAGTGAGGAAGGAAAAAATAGAAGTACTTGAGCAACTATAGGAAATAGAGTCTCAAGCTAGAGTTTCTCTCATATCTATGCCTATAGAATTAGAATCCCTCAACAAGGAATTTGGATGTAGCCCCGAAAACATCATAGAGGATTATGGAAGAGAATTGGTAGACCATGAAGATTCACTCATTAATTTAGCTATGGGACAGGGAGAGGATGGGCAGAACGGCCTTACAGAGAATATTATTGGGAATAATGAACAGACAGAAGATGGACAAGATATTCTTAGTTGTATGATTGGAATAACCAACAAGGACAGACAGCTAGGTATTGTTATGAATAGGGAGGGTCTAACCTTTCCAATTACCCTCAAGAATAAGAAAAAAAGAGGCAGAAAATCAACTAATGAGCTGAGAACTTTAGCTGGCAATGCTGATAATCAACAAAAATTATCTGACATCTTGTATGCTGGGAAGGGGAAGAGCCTTCCCAAAGGATAATGAAAATAACCACTTGGAAGGATAATGAAAATAACCACTTGGAATGTTAGGGGCCTTAATGCCCCTAACAAACAAAGGTTAATTAAAAGATATTTAAATTATTTTGAATCAGAAATAATAATATTACATGAAACTAAGCTAAATAAGGAGGAAAGCTTGAAGTTTAGTCTCAAATTAGGTATATGGAAATTTGAAATAATCCACTTAGCGGGGGCATCAAGGGGATTAGCGGCCATATGGGATCCTAGAAAAGTGGTGATTGAAGTAATTTCTAAAAATAAGAATTGGTTATTAATTATAGTTAGAATTTTAAAGACAAGTTTAAAATTTAAACTCATTAACACATATGGTCCTACCCTTAATGCAAAGAAGAGGAAAGTATGGCAGGAAATACAAAATCAATTGTCTTCCTTCCCCAATGACATCCACATTTTAGGTGGAGAGTTTAATGCAATTCTAGATTGTAACAAAAAATACAGTGGTTCACATTATATTTCACAATCACAGAAGGATTTTAGTGAATGGATCCTAGACAATAATTTAATTGATATTAATACCAATAATGGCATTTTCACCTGGAATAACAGAAGATTAGGTTTCAGCCATATAGCTAAAAGACTGGATAGATTCTTGATTAATGGAGATATGGGGAATCTAAACCATAGCATTAGTGCAAAAATCCTCATGTGTGCAGGGTCTGACCACTTTCTAGTAAGACTCTCCATCTCAGAAAACTTTAAACCCCCTAGAAGCCCTTTCAAATTCAAGTTCATGTGGTTTCAAGATAAGGATTTTATGTCACTTCTAGAACAATGGTGAAAACAAATCAAAATCAATGGATCAAAAATGTACTGTCTAGTGGCGAAATTAAAGATCATTAAGCACAAGATATTAGATTGGAACAAGGAAAAATTTAATAATATTTTTGAACAAAAAAACAAAATTGAATATGAAATAGATTGTCTAAATAAATTAGTTTTAGAAAATGGGATGAATGAAACAATTTATTTAAGAGAAAAAGAGCTTATGGCGGAACATACAGAGATCTTATTAAAAGAAGAAATATACTGGAAACAAAAATCTAAAGAAAACTGGTTGAAAGAAGGAGACTGGAATACAAAAAAATTTCATAACAGCACTAGAATAACAAAAGAAGTATAAATAGAATAACCAAAATTCATGATAATAACAGTGCCCTTACAGATGACCCCAAACTCATATCTGAATAGTTCATAAATTTCTATAATGACCTTTTTAACAATAATGAATTTGTTGACCTTAGAGCGTAGAATGATATGCTCTCATCTATCCCCAAATTGATTTTTGATGAAGATAATAAATGGATGAATAAAAAATTTACTATTGAAGAAGTTAAAAAGCTTTATTCCAACTACACCCCGAAAAAGCCCCAAGACTAGATGGTTTTCAGGAAGCTTTCTTCCAAAAATGTTGGCACTTCTTGGGAGAAGATTTATGGCAAGCAGTGGAAGCCACCAGAAATTATGGAACACTCTTAACTAAAATTAATAATACCTTCTTAACCCTCATCCCTAAGAAGAGTGACTGTACTAAACCAGGGGATTATCGCCCTATATCCCTTTGCAACACCATTTATAAGATCCTCTCCAAATGCTTAGCAAATAAACTTAAAACCTTCTTGCCCTCGATTATCTCAGAAGAACAAACTGGCTTCGTCCCTAACCACTCAATCTTAGATGGAATCGTAATAGCACAAGAATTAGTCCATTCAGCACAATACAACAAAGAAGCATGCATGCTAATTAAAATTGGCATCCAAAAAGCATATGATAAAGTAGATTGGAGATTTCTTTGCAAATGCCTAGAAGCTTTTGGGTTCTCTAAACAATGGATTAATTTAATTTTTAGTTGTATATCTACACCCAAAATTTCACTCCTTATTAATTGTACCCCCGAAGGTTTCTTTAGAATCTCTCAAGGTATTAGACAAGGTGACCCCCTCTCTCTCTTTATGTAATCATGGCTGAAGCTCTAGGTAGATATATAACCAAGGTTCACTTAGAAGGAAAAATATCAGGAATCAAAGCTACAGAACAAGTCCCTAATATTACCCACCAATAGTTTGTTGATGATACCATACTTCCAAGAGCATCCGCCTGTAGGGAAGCTAAAGCATTCAAAGATGTTCTGGTTATATATATGAAGGCATCAGGGCAGATAGTCAATCCAAATAAATCTAAAGTTTTTTTCATTAATACATCCTCAATTAGAGCCCGACAAATATGCAACATCCTGGGCTATAAAATTGGCAAATTTCCTTGTAAATATCTAGGGATACCCCTAGATAAGGGAATTCGTAGCACTGAGTTATGGGAATAAGTTTTATCCAAAATTCAATCCAAAAAAGGAAGCTGGAAAGGTAAATGGCTAACTAAAGCCAGAAGGGCTACAATGATTAAATTTGTATTGACAGCCATCCCCACATATCAGATGTCGATACTACCTCTTCCTGTCAATATCAAAGCTAGCCTAGACAAGCTTTTTAGAGATTTCTACTGGCAAGGTCCATCAGAGGATAAAAAATTAGCCCTTATAAAATGGGAAAATTTGTGTAAACCAATCTCCCTAGGTGGATTAGGCATAAAAAATCTTCAATGGCAGAACAGAGCTCTAGGTGCCAAACTCATATGGAGGCTATACAAGGATTCTAGTAGCAAATGGGCCACAATCCTTTTGCACAAATACATCCCAAATGCGGACCCTATCAATATCTTAAGATCCCAGACCCATGTAAAAGGATCCCATATTTGGAACTTTATTAAAGATTCTAGAGGAGTCATTAATAATCTACTCACATGGGATATTGGAAAAGGGGACAAGGCCCTTTTTTGGGAAGATTCTTGGGGCGGTTATCGCCCCCTCACTAAGTTAGGTTTCTCTCAAGGTTTCATAGAATCCTGTAAAAATATTAGAGGCACGCTCCTGAAGGATTATATTTTCCCCTAAGAGGATCAAGTTTGGAAAATAGTAAATGATTTACCAATAGAAAATGAGGAAAAACTAACACTCGTTGACACTCTAAAAGATAGAGTTGTTACGATCAAAAATAGGGAAGACAATCTTATTCAGGCTGGCTCAAACAATGGATTATATAATGTGAAGGACAGTTATAAAACAATTGTGCAGGATCATAATCTAGATTCCCTAGATATCCCTCTAAACTTATGCTGGCATAAAACGTGCCTCCCTAAAGTAGGAATGGTCCTGTGGACATCATTACAAAAGAAAATCCTGACTACATATAGATTAAGGAGGCTAGGCTATGAGGGCCCCTCAAGATGCCCTTTATGCGAATCCCAAGAAGAAGATGTCAACCACCTACTTTTAAATTGCACATTCACCCAGAAGTGCTGGAAATGGTTGTGTAAATGTCTAGATTGGCATGCAGTTATGCCCTTAAATCTTGTTGATTGTCTTAGGGTGTGGCCCTCTCTAAATAAGGATAGCCTATACAAGGATATATGGGTCATCTCCCCCTCCATTCTAGTTTGGGAAATCTGGAAAGAAAGAAATAGAAGAATCTTCATTGACCAAAAGCTTGGTTGCACATCGATTATCAACAAAATAGAAACATCAATCATTGAAGTAATAAATAATAAACTTAGAGATAAGATGAGTATGGAAAATTCATTTAAACAATGGGACAATAAGATTAGAAACCTATGGCCCCATTTAGCAATCCCACCATTATATGGAAGAGGGGGTAACAAATCAAAATCAGATAGAAGCATGTGCAAATGGTCACCCCCCAAAGATGGATGGTATAAATTAAATTTTGACGGGGCCTCTCGAGGAAATCCAGGCATAGTAGGTATAGGAGGAATAATACACAATTGAAATGGAGAAATCATATCCAAATATGCTAGGCCCATCAAACCTACAACTAATAACATGGTGGAATGTAAGGCAGTTTTAGAAGGACTTAAATTATGTAAACAACTAGGCCTCACCAAGGTTGAAATCGAAGGAGATTCTCAAATCATATTCAATGCTATTAGAACTAGAAAGACTCCAAACTGGAATCTCAATTCGAAACTAGAAGATATCTTAGACATCCTAGACACCATTCCCCAATTTGAAATCAAACATATTTATAGGGAAGGTAATACGAATGCGGACAAGATGGCTAATCAGGGTGCTAATGGGGATTTTGTGTAAACATTCTAATATAAGAAAATTATCTATAGGCCCTCCATAGCAAGATCTAAGTGAAATCACATGGTTGAAATAACAAACTCTAGATTCTTACATTTATTAGTTTTTGGACCTTCTACTTAGTTTTTCAGATGAATAGAATAATTTTTATCGAGTATATTAATGCATAATTAGATATCTTGGTATTAAGATATATGTGGAAATAGTCACAGGCTTACTAATCCTTAAGCACAACTACACATCAACATGAGGTTATTTGCAATTATTTTTAGATATCTGGACCTATTTAGGCATATCTCTCCCTAATGATATTAATTAGAAATATCTAGAACTTATTAATATATTCATCCTTACTTATGAGGCTTGGTAAAATCTCACATTGTAATAACAGCCTTAAGACGCCACAGGCCTAATAATCACTTAAATCTTTTAATCTCATGATTAGGGTCTATATGTCACATCTCCTATTCTCCCCATTGCCCCAGTGGAGAAGCTTTTTTGATTAGTAATCTTTATTATCATAAATAGGGGTAGGTTTTCTTGGAATAGGATAACTTCCCTGGTGACAGTAGAATTAGTCTCAGGTTTTTCCCATTCGTAATAATACCTTAGGCTAGCATAGATTGTCAAAATTTATCCTAAGTATCTCTATTCTTCATTATCTTCGGCCCTTGGATATAGGTTGAGAACTCTGTAGGATATCCTTTAGACAATTATAGGTCCTCCCTCTTGGATAGACAAACATTCTGCCCTATAATAGCATTAATCTATGATAATAAGCTCTTTAGCCCATTCCAATCTTAATAGAATAATTGGAAACAGAGTGATGACTTAATGTTCAACCTAGTTTGAGCTCACATACTCTTAATGATGTCTTAAAATATGATCATTAACTGACTATATCCATTATTATTTTTCCAGATAGAACATTCAGGTCACCAAGATAGTGGCAAGTCACTACATCAATTATCATCATTATTGTATGCCGAAGCTAAATTTGCAACATTAAAAATAATAATGAAAAACAAACACAAGATCATTAGGATTACTTATTAAGAACTACTCCTTTTAGAATAACAACAAATAATGATTAATCAATATGGTCACTATGTCCCAATAGAAGAGCTTTGTGTAAATAGTTATCGAGATATCGATCAGTAGCTATTGAGTATGCGCAACCTCAATATTTGATGATGCTCAGCTGGATAGAAAACTACTCATGGAAACTACTTCAGGCATAACCCTAAGATTTATAAGTTACCCGCAGTTGACACAGACCTATCTCCCATAAAACTTTACCTAGGCACGAGTTTTGTCAAGCCATGAAATCTAGATTGATCACTTTTTACACCAAAGGAAACAGAGCGATGGCTTTTAGAGGACCCATTCTACCTAAACGATGGAACCAGGTCCTAAACCCCCTACCAGACTCAACTAGAAGGGCTATAAGAGAGCATTGGGAGACCAGTACTTTGACAATGATCATACATTTAGAACCAACGGTTTGATTATAGGACAGTTCATTGCTATCTCAATTTTCACAGGCAAGACAAAGGAAGAGATTATACAGGTGGCTAGGGAAATCTTTGTCAAAGAACATCTTGGTGGACTAGAAAACATGGTAAAGTGTGTCGACAACCAACCTACAATTCCATATCCAAAGGTTATGATGAAAACTGAGCTAGCCAAGCTTGATGAAGTCCCGCAGTCACAGCGCATACCTATGATAACCTTCAAAGACAAAGGAAGGTTTGACATTCATTGGCCGGAGATGCTAAGAAACTTGGACTTCCTCTTCCATGAGATCCTATCTTAGGAGGTGGAAATGGAATGGCTCCTTAATTACTGGCAAAAGGAGGGCTTCAATATACCAAGTAATATCGATCAAGTTAAGCCATCAAACCTTCACATCATGGCACTGGAAGTCATCAAGTGTACCCGACATTCCAGGAAGGAAGCAAAAGAAGTTGAATGTATCATGGTGATGGTTATAAACAAGACCATCTGGAATTGCACTACAGTCCAAAAAGATGAAGCCAACTGATCATGGGTGTCAAGTGTTTGTTAATGGAAGATGGTGTATATCTTAATAGATAGATAGCGTATGAGCACTTAGATATTCTAGTTTCAGACTCTAACATAAAACCTTTTTGATACAATATATAATTTCTAATTTTTGCTTACTATGTACACAAACTCATGGATATATAGTAATATGCTATAGTTTAAAGTATATTTCTTACGGGGAGCATGAAAGGAATTCTATAATTAAAACAGGTATACTCTCAGCTTATTCTGCTCCAACAAATCAATTAGATCCCAAAGGAATAGTCTATATTTATCTTTCCTTAAGAAAATAAATAGTACTATGTGATGTAGCATCTAAAATACACTTTAAGAACTCTGAACCCCAAAGAGTCAATCTTTATGCAGAGGAGATGGGTCTAGTAGGAAAATGGAAATGGTCCCTATAGAATTGCTAGATGGTCCTAAGCATTTTTGGTATTGCATGAAGATTCTAATACCGACGTCAGTGTCTTCCTTTCTCTATAGATCACTATAGTTAGCATCTCATTGAAAGCATAGTTAATTTAGCATCTGTAAGTTTAAATTGACTCAGAAAGTAGGGTCTCATGGTACTTAAAAAATAGCAACTAATTTTACTTATTCCTATATTATACTTGTTCATAACTCTATTGTAGTTAGAATATAACATAGTCGGTTCACTAATTCTGCTCAATTTGATTACTTCTGTACTATGTTATGCTTTGATAACCGATTGACTTGAAGTTAGGCAAGGGCTTCAAGTGCTCCGTGATTCATATATATCAGTTCACCAACCCAAAAATGATGTGAACATACATAATATATAGTGTTCTGTTTTGCCACTTAAGCAAAAATTAGGTTACAAAAATAATCATAACCCTAAGATCTACGGTGCAAAATTAACCTAGATCAACTATTACAATAGGATAAACATTACATTTAATGAGTATCTTTTACAATAAATGCTTCTCAATCTTGGTAAACCATTTTATGATCTGTTGTAACCGTTTGCATAGAAGAATGTGCCATTTCAGATTACTAAGCCATTTCCTATGATCCTCGGTAAACACTGTATAAACTGCTCAGTGTTTACTGTTTGTCGGTGTCAGTGTTTGCTGGTGCTCGGTAAACTGTATAGTGCTTGGTGTAATGGCTTTACCAACTGCTCTTTCTTGCTTCAGGTTACCGACCAACTCAATATAAGTGACCGACCGATCTCTTTGATATCCTTTGATACTAATGACAACTTTAAATGCTCAATAGAGATTAACATTATTTGTAAGGATTTTATGGAATTTTCATATGGCAGGGAAAAAATCACCAATACAAACAATTTTATTTTCTTGATTTGGAAAAAATATTTTCCTTCATTATGAAAATTTTCTCCCTAAAATAATGTAGGATACGCCAAGATTTTACACCTTTTCCTGGGATTGGGTTTCTTAAAGTTATCCATGAATAAATGGTTGCATGAAGAACTCTTGATTAAGCTAGGTGAAGACTTGGGAAGGGTTTTTCTAACTTGGATCTCCTACCATATTGGGATGAGCCAAGATTAAAAAGAAAAGATCAAACCATAAATTTATGAGCACACAAACTAAACCTAATTGATAATATCAAAGAGCTAACTAATATGTATATACTCTTGCGTATATAGGAAACTAAGATGAGGTAGACAAGTCAAATAAAACAATTAATGTTTCAACTTCTAGGAAGTCTCATTGCTTCACCTTTGTGATCATCACCTAAATGCAATGACAACTAAGTGTTCCATTCATTCTCACGAGAGATGAGTTCTTGTGAACAACTAGTCATGAAATATGGGTCAATGAGTTTAACTCAAAAACTACGTAGTTGAATCCCGATAGCAATATGACAATAAAACAACTCATTCAACGTCAAAGATGAGACACTTCTGAGCACACTTAACAAGTGTGCTAGTATGTGACTAATGTGTATACACTAGGTGTCTCACTAAGTGTGGATGCATGTTTCAACAAGATAAGCTGAGACAAGAGAATATAAGTCCCTAAATGGAGACTCAAGCATTGTAAATAGAACTATCTCTAGGTATGCTAATAGCCAACTAATTTGATAAAGTCACTATTTTCACCAACATTAAATGCCACATAATTGTTATGGAAATATTTAAGTGAATTACATAAAATATATAATATATTACTTTCAACATATTTCTTCACACATCTGGACCATAATAAAGAGGTTAGGCTCCTAAAATGCAAAAAAATAAAATAAAAAAATCATGCTGAAATCCCCAAAAGATATCCAAAAGTTTATGACATTTAATATACCAAAATAATGAAGTCACCAAATTTAAGTTGAAAGGTAATGACTGATGCAAGGACTTCTGATAGTCATAACTTTTGACTCGATCATCTATTGGGTTGAAACTTTACATGTAGATGAGCCTTCAAGAGTTCTCGAATCTTCCAATAAAATCTAATCAATTGGACCAAATCTTAACACATTTTTGGGGTTAAATTCTATCATATGAGGTCTTAAAAAGAGCTTTTACTTTTTAGGGGAAATTTTCTAGTTTTTTGCTTTTTAATTAGCTTTATTTTTATGCATGTAGTTGTTTTGAAAGTTGACGAGTGATCTCACTTGAGATAAATCTAAGTAATTGAACTTTTTTGTAGTTTTTGGGATAGTTTTATAAATTATGTCAAAAATGGAAAAAAAAATAGATTTTGTGAAAATTTGCCAAAAATAGTAATTTTCAAATGGTAGTTAAATTGGTGTTTTCTATCATTGTAGTGGTAGAGTAGTTTCTAGAATAATGAAGAAGCACTGAGTTCTTAAACTTATTGTGGTTTTTGTTTTTATTTATGATTTTTGTTAATAGTTAAAAATATGGCTGGGTATGTGCAGGATCATGGTATACCAAACTATGGCCTTAAATGGCAATGAAAAATAAAAAAATAAGGGTTAGTCAACTTGACATAAAAGGTTGAACATCTTATGAGCCTTATGTGAAAAAGTTGTAAGAGTAGAATCTGTAGGAAATTGAATATAGTTTCTAAACGACTAGCCCTTGTTTGAAATTTTTTTGTCTAATTGTTCAAAATTTTAGATTTCAATGCAGTACTACAAAATTTTTAGGGAAAAGATAAAGAGTACGTGTATGTTTGACCACCTTAATCACAATCAAATGATGATATATTTTCCCAAGATTCTAGATATAAGTAGTAGACTCATGCCCGTATGTGACACATATTTTTTTGTAAATTTTTGCCAAATAAATAATTAATTATGAATTTTCTGCTACAACTTTTTCAGAATAAAAAAACTCTCATGTCTGACCACCTTAACTAATTCAAAATTTTACAAAATTCAAAACTTTTTTTCCTTATAGTAGCCGAAGCATAGAATATGACGCATGTTTTAGATTTCAAAAAGGTTAATGGTTTGAAAGCTATAGTTGTTTTTCAATCAATATGTCAATTACGACTTTAAAGATAACTCAATTGAAAAATAATTAATAATTACTTACTGAACTCAAAATTTGATAGCAATTATATTGATGGAAAACTGATAATGTCTTTAAGAAACCCTTTTCATTTCATCAATTTCAATTGAAAAAATAGTCGTCAACTACATGGTCAAAGTCTCGGTATCAAGAACTATCTCCTAAAACATGCCTAAAGGGTTGACCACCCACGTTTGGTAATGCCCAAGAAAATACCAAGCCTAATTGGATATCCGTTAAAATCAGATATCCAAAATTTCCCGCCTATTTTGAAATTCCAATTGCACCTCTTTTTTCAAATTCAAGTTTCATATTAAATTATATTTTTGTTATGTTAATTTTAATTTCCTTTTAAATATTAATATTAAATAATAATAGCATAGCATTAATATTATAATATAAATTTCTATATTAGTATGCATTATATTATTTAATATACAAAATGATTTCAAAAAAATACCTGCACAATTGATTTGAGGATAGACAGTTTCAGCCCAAATCCTCTTGAAAGTAGCTAGCACATGATTTTTCTATAGACTCCTTGTAATTTCAGCAGTCTGACTATACTGAATAAGTAGATGTCAACGGACTTCCCCTTAATTGAATACACTCAATTGATTTTTTAACTCTTGAAAATAAATTTCACACAGATGTAGAACAACCGTATAATCATCATTTGTTCTAGAAACTAACAATGGCATAAAAATTTATGTAAGAACATTTAAGGTATATTGTCCACAAAAAGGTATATGAAACCTTTAAATATACATTAAAAAGTGGAGGTGAAGGCTATTAATATGATTTAGAACAACAAAGAGGGGGGGGGGGGGGGTGAATTAGTTGTTCTCAGGTCCAAATGTATAAAATAACTTCAAAAAATTTTCTTTAAATCAGATCAAGCAACCAAAACCAACTCGGTCATCACTGATTCAATAATAGAAACATATAACAATGTAGTCCACTACCCAACTATATCTAACTTGTAAAACACAGAAATGTTCAAACCAAAACATTCACACAAGTATTGACACCAGGATTTATAGTGGAAACCCAATATGGGAAAAACTACCTTGTAACATGCTACTATTATTTTCACTCTTCTGAAGTGAGCTTGGTTAAAAGCCAACCCTGTCAAAGGTTACAATACACACTGTCAGGTGTGACCTGGTTAAAGGATTTCGATCACCCTATTAAAAGTGAGCCCGGTCAAAGGACTTACATACACTCCATTAGAATGCAACCTTGTTCAAAGGATTTAACATATGACTACTAGGTCAACCTCTGTTAAAAGGATTTTGACTATTACAATGGTTAGATAGTAGCAGTAGTATTGATCTGAGAAACATACAACTCACTTTGCAAATATCAAATCCAATTCCATACACAAATGTTGGTTTACTAATTTTGAAACTTTGCCATCTCCATCTCTGATCTTCTCAAAACTTTCCTTCAAGCAATCACCACACTTTTCTTCGGCCTTCTCGCTTAGACAGTCAATAAAAATTTACCATTCTTCCAACATCTACTTCACCCATTCATTTACATACCTAATGCTTCAGTTCCCTTAATACTTTCCTCTGTTAGGTTAACTTTTCTTTTAATGCTTAATCTCCTTCGTAGATCTTAGGGTTAGGTCATATTCATTGAATCTACCCACTTCATGTTCTTCATCTCCACTTCTAGAATCATCTCAAATCTCATAAAAATTTACAATAAAATGTTTTACAAAGCATTAAATGCTTCCATACAATCAATAAATAAAGTCAACACGGTTTACACAATCCAAGAATTCAAACAATGTCGTCTCCAAAATGAATTCTCTTCAAATATAAAATTGCTGATGCTCGGTCAATACTATGATCATTCACTCGGTCTCCATGTAAAACACTCGGTCACTACTAAAACTGTTTCCTCAGCATTCACTATCTTCCTCGGTAATTTATTGATACTCGGTTGACACTAGATTTTTCTCGGCATCCACTAACTCGGTCGACACTAACATAACTCAGCTTAAACATGATCTCTTCATTTTTGCTCAATTAAGCCTACCAGTTTAGTCTTCAACTTTACTAAGATAAATAATACATTGTCTCATCATTGTACAACATAGTCAAGTACACTTTGTAGTATCAAGATAACTCAACCTTTCCTTAGGTGCTATTGTTACCAACCTTGCCCCACTCTTTCTCAACAATTCAATAGATATAGTACTTTCCTAAGTAGCAACAATCTTACCAGTTAAGGTTTGACATCAATGACAATACAACAATTATTTCAATTTTAGTTTCCAACAATCTCCCTCTTTGACATTGATGGCAACACCATATGATATGACTTGAATAACACATGGATTACCAACCAATCCAAAACTTATCTGTTCATCAAAGAAAATTTATAATATTCTTAGCTTCATTCTGATTCAAAATCTGTAAATCTTACTTCTATGACCGTCAGAAGTATCTGGATCTCCCTCTATCCTGATCTTTCATGTATGTTCATCATTTCTACTCTTCAGTTCATGTGTTATAGTATCATTTTAGTTCAATCTCCCTCTTTGACAAAAATGCCAAAGTATCAACTAAAACTCACATCCAATAGATGTAGATATATTTGTTCAGCATAGTGTTTCTCCCTCTGTCATCTTGCTTATGATGGATTTGTTGTCTTTGCTTCTTCTTCACAGCTCTAGGACAGTCCTAAAGTGTGACAATCTTCTGCATCAATGTGTCAAATATTCTGTTGTAGAATATTTGATGCAGTGCTCCTAGCTTGTCTAGGCAGCCTCAGTTAGGGGAAGGACCCCTAATTGACTTCTCAAGTACTCATGAGCTTCTTTAGGTAAAGCTTTAGTGAATATGTCTGCCAATTATTCTTTTGTATTCACATATTCCATTCGGACTTCCTTGTCTTGTACCAATTACCTCAAATAGTGATACTTGATTGCTATGTGCTTGGTCTTAGTGTGCATCACTAGATTCTTAGAAATATTAATAGCACTTGTGTTGTCACAGAAAATAACAATAGGTTCAGTGATTTCTTCTTTCATGCCTATCAACAATTGTTTTATCCATATCAAATTTGAATAGTTTACTGTAGCAGCATCATACTCGGCTTCAACAATAGATTGGAAAATGCAATTTTGTTTCTTGCTTGTCCAGGAGACTAATCTCTATCCAAGAAAGAAAGCTCCACCACTAGTGCTCTTTCTATCACCTAAATTTCCTACCCAATCAGCATTAGTATATACTCTAAGTTAAAATTTGTCATTCTTCTTGTAATATAACCCATAGTCAGTAGTTCCTTTCAAGTATCTCATAATTCTCTTCACCACCATCATGTGTGTTTCCTTAGGATTGGCAGAGAATCTTTCCACAATCCCAATAGCTAATGCAATATCTGGTCTACTATGTACAACATACTACAATTTTCCAATCATGGATTAGTACAAAGTCTGGTTAACTTCTGCAGCATCATCATTCTTAGATAACTTTTGTCCAGTAACCATACGAGTTCCCACTGGTCTAGCATCCTCCATTCCAAAAAAATTTAGTATTTCATTAACATACTTAGACTATGTAATGAAAATACCTTTCTTCATCTAATATACTTGTAAACCAACAAAGAATTTGATCTCACCAAACATACTCATTTCAAATTTAGTTTGCATTTCATGTGAAAAAATTTTATACAATGCATCTTGTCCACCAAAAATAATGTCATCAACAAAAATTTTGGCCAACAAAATACCTTTACTTTCTTCATCTTTCATATATAGATTGCTTGTATCATTTGTCCTGGAAAATCCAATTTGCATCAGATAGTTATGCAGCCACTCATACCATGCTCTGGGAGCTTGTTTCAATCCATATAAAGCTTTGTTCAGTTTGCATACCATGTGTCTTCTATTTGGATCAATAAAACCTTCTGGCTATTCTATGTAAACTTCTTCTTCTAGTATACCATTTAAAAATGCAGACTTGACATCCATTTGATATACCTTGAAATCTTTATAAGAAGCATATGCAAGCAGAGTTCTTACTCCTTCCAATCTAGCTACAGGGGCAAATGTCTCCCCATAATCAATTCCTTCTTCTTGTGCATAGCCTTTGCATACCAGTCTAGCTTTGTTCCTAGTGATTTCACCTTTTTCATTCAACTTGTTTCAAAATACCCACTTTGTTCCAATAACATTCTTATTTGTAGATCTCGGCACCAGAGTCCAAGTTTCATTTTTCTTAATATGGTCAATCTCTTCATTCATTGCTTGTATCCAGTCTTCATTTTCCAATGCCTCTTTAGTTGTCTTAGGTTCAAACTCACATAGTAAGCATGTTGGATCCTTGGTCTTTCTTTTGGTCTGAATTCTAGTGTCTTTATCTCCAATTATATGTTCAGGCTCGTGATGTCTCCTTACATATTTTGTCAAAACATGTTGAACATTTTTCCCTTCTATTTCATCAGGTTCCCCAACAAGATTGTCAAATTCAGCTTCCGAATGCTCACAAACCTCTTCCTGATCCTTGGTAGCATTATCATGTAGCTCAGCATGTTCTTGTTATCTCTCGGCACTGTTTTCCTGACGCTCGGCAACCATTTCCTGTCACTCGGCATTGCTTACCCAAGACTCGGCATCAGGTGCAGGTTTGTTACTTTCTATTTCTATTTCCTCAATGTACACAAAAGATCTGTAATCTTCTGGTTCTCTTTTACTATCAGCCTCATTTCTTTCTGCATACTCATCAATTTTTACATTCACACTTTCCACAATTTTGTTAGTGTTAGAGTTGAAACACTTATAAGCTTTACTTTTTGTGGAGTAGCCTATGAATATGCCTTCATCACTTTTAGCATCAAACTTTCCATTTCTATTGTCTTTCAATATGTAACACTTGCTTCCAAAGATTCTAAAGTATTTAACACTCAGTGCATGCCCATACCATAATTCATAGGGTGTCAGATTTGTACCTTTCTTGATCTGCACCCAGTTAAGAGTGTAAACACTGCACTTATAGCTTCTTTCCAGTATTTATGTGCCACATTCTTTTCAATCAATAGTGTCCTAGGTACAGACATCTATCTTTTGATTCCTCTATCATTGCAAAATAGATTAAATTCATTTGACGTAAATTCTCCACCTCAGTCAGATCTAAGACATTTCAGGTTCCTACCTATCTCCTTCTCAACCTTAGCCAAATACCACTTAAAATTTTGAAAAGCATCATATTTTTCTTTTAGAAACATTACATGCATCATCCTAGTATGATCATCAACAAACAAGATAAAATATCTAGCACCATAGTAACTTTGTACACCCATAGGTCCACAAAGGTCAGTATGAACCAAATCTAAAATGTGTTCAGAAGTAAAGGATTTTCTCTTGAAACTTGATTTAGTCATTTTTCCTAACTGGCATTCTTTGCACATCACATTCTCAGGTTTCTTCAATCTAGGTAGGCCTCTTACTTTCTTTTTCTTACTTATCTCTACCGGATTGTCAAAGTTAACATGACATAGCCTCTTATGCCATAACCAAATGTCATCAAGTTGTGCAATCATACATATTTCTTCAGATAGGTCAAGATAGAACAAATTACCTCTAGTTTTCTCTCCACTTCCAATCAGTTCACCAGTGACATCAAATATTTTAGCTTTCTTGTGATCAAATTCCACTCGGTAACCAGTTCTGTTGAGCTGAGCAACACTTAGCAAATTATAATTCAATCCTTCAACCCAATAAGCATTTTCACAAGAGATTTTATCATTCAGTTTAATCAATCTATTTCCTTTAACAAGACATGGTGCATCATTACCAAAAGTTACAGTTTTACCCTTATAATGATGTAAGATCTCAAACTTACTCTTGTCACCAGTCATGTGATGTGAACAACCACTGTCTATGATCCATTTATCATTCTTGTTCATGTACGAAATCAATGCAGTTTTCTCATCCTCATTAGATTCATCTTTCATTGCAACATAGACTACCTCAATTTCAAAATCATCACTATCAGTGTCAGACTCTTCTTCAGCAATATAACAAGATTTCTTACCTTTTCCTTTGTAGTCTTTGTGCCTTCGATAGCTTTTGTCATCTATTCTGTCTTTGTGTTTGCTGCTTCTTTCATCATCTTTATCCTTTCTGTCAGGACATCTAGTAGCTATATGACTGACCTTGTTACATGCAAAACATATAATAGGGAGTTTACCTTTATATTTTCCTTTTCCTCTCCTCAATCTTCTAGCCATAAGAGCTTCTAGATCTTCAAGATCTTCATCAAAAGTGTCACTGTCACTTTCACTTTCACTGGTACATCTTTATTTTTCTTTCTTAGGCTTTTTCAGAACTAACTATGACTTAAAAGAAAATTAAACATTTGCAAGATTACCAACAGTGAAATTATCATAGTTAGACAGTTCAAAAGCAGTCAGCTTGCCAATAAAACCTTCCAAAGTAAGCACATTTCCAAAGTTACATCTAGATTCCTGAATAGTTAAGACCTTAATATCATATATAGGATGCAAAGTTCTTAGTACTTTTCCAATTATGGTCTCATCATCAATAGTTCCATTTGCTCCTCTAATAGCATTCACAACTTCTTTTATTATACCACAATATTGTGCAATGTTTTCATCTTTATTCATTCTCATTTCATCAAACTTACCTCTGAGACTCTTAGCTTTAGCTTTCAGTACATATAGATCACCACCATAGATCTTTACAAGAGTGTCCCACATATCTTTAGTAGTTGTGCAGTCCTTAACATCTTCAAATTCTGGATAACTTAGGGCAGATGCAATTTCTAGCATTGCCTGATTATGTTCTTGTTTGGCTCTCATTTCCTTGGCAGTCAAAGGTGCAATAGGTGTGACATAGTCATGCTCAATGTAGTACTTTGCAGAATCACCAATACCAGCCAGATGTAGCTTCATCAAGCTTTGACATGCAGGGAAGTTTTCCTTATTTAGCTTCAGTACCTCCTTCTTATACATCTTGATCATTTTCTTGAAGTCCCTTTAAACTTGTTTTCTGTAAACACCAATAAGAAACAAAGCTCTGATACCAATTGTTAATATGATTTAGAACAACAGAGAGGGGGGGGTGAATCAGTTGTTCTCAGGACTAGGCGTATAAAATAACTTCAAAAACTTTTCTTTAAATCAGATCAAGCAACCAAAACCAACTTGGTCATCACTAATTCAATAATAGAAACATATAACAATGCAATCCACTACCCAGCTGTATCTAACTTGTAAAAAATAGAAATTTTCAAACCAAAACATTCACACAAGTATTGACACGAAGATTTATAGTGGAAATCCAATATGGTAAAAACCACTTTGTAACATGCTACTTTTATTTTCACTCTTCTGAAGTGAGCTCGATTAAAAGCCAACCTTGTCAAAAGTTACAATACACACTGTCAAGTGTGACCTAGTTAAAGGATTTCAATCACCCTATTAAAAGTGAGCTTGGTTAAAGGACTTACATACACTCCATTAGAATGAAACCTTGTTCAAAGGATTTAACATATGACTGTTAGGTCAACCTCTGTTAAAAGGATTTTGACTATTACAATGGTTAGAAAGTAGCAATAGTATTGATCTGAGAAACATAAAACTCACTTTGCAAATATCAGATCCAATTCCATACACAAATGCTGGTTTACTAACTTTGAAAATTTTCCATCTCCATCTCTGATCTTCTTAGAACTTTCCTTCAAGCAATCACCACACTTTTCTTCAGCCTTCTCACTTATACAGTCAATAAAACTTTACTGTTCTTCCAACATCTACTTCACCCATTCATTTACATACCTAATGCTTCAATTCCCTTAATACTTTCCTCTGTTAGGTTAAATTTTCTTTTTTCGCTTAATCTCCTTCGTAGATCTTAGGGTTAGGTCATATTCATTGAATCTACCCACTTCATGTTCTTCATCTCCACTTCTAGAATCATCTCAAATCTCATAAAGATTTACAATAAAACATTTTACAAAGCATTAAATGCTTCCATACAATCAATAAATAAAATCAACATGGTTTACACAATCCAATAATTCAACCAATGTCGTCTCCAAAATGAATTCTCTTCAAATATAAAATTGTTGATGCTCGGTCAATACTGTGATCATTCACTCGGTCTCCATGTAAAACACTCAGTCAGTACTAAAACTGTTTCCTCAACATTCACTGTCTTCCTCAGCAATTTATTGATACTCAGTCGACACTAGTTTTTTCTCAGCATCCACTAACTCGGTCGACACTAACATAACTCAGCTTAAACATGATTTCTTCATTTTTGCTCGGTTAAGCCTACCAGTTTAGTCTTCAACTTTACTAAGATAAATAATACATTGTCTTATCATTTTACAACATAGTCAAGTACACTTTGTAGTATCGAGATAACTCAACCTTTCCTTAGGTGCTATTGTTACCAACCTTGCCCCACTCTTTCTCAACAATTCAATAGATATAGTACTTTCCTAAGTAGCAATAGTCTTACCAGTTAAGGTTTGACATCAATGACAATACAAAAATTGTTTCAATTGCAGTTTCCAACAAAGGCTCTAGATCAGAGAGAGAGAGAGAGAGAGAGAGAGAGAGAGAGAGAGGGGGGAAGGGGAGAGAGTAGGAGAGAGAGAAGGTGAAGGGGAGAGAGTACTGAGTAGGAGAGAGAGAGGGGGGGAAGGGAATAGAGTAGGAGAGAGAACAGGAAGGAGAGAGACTAGGAGAGAGAGAGAGAGAGAGAGAGAGAGAGTTTGCCAAAATTTTGGTGAGATATATCAGATATCTAATAATATCGGATATCTTATAGTTTCAGATATCTAATATTATTGGACATGTGATTCATTTTACTGATGTAAAGTAAAAACAAGATTCTTTGGGTCCCTCCAGAGAGTCACATTTTTTTCCTGAATTACGGGATTCGAGTTGTAGCGAATCATGTTTTGTCTCTAGCGAAGAGAAAAATCCACTTTTTGGGGTGGTTTTCTCTATTACCAAAGGTATTTGCATCACCTTTTTGGTCTAACTATGGAGAGTAGTAGTCGTCAAAAGCCTAAATGGAAGAGGAAACTCACAAATGAAGATGTTGAAGTGTATAGAGAAATGGATACGGTTTCCCATCAGAACAAGAGACAAGGTATGTTAAATATTAATAAAGATGTCGGCATAGACCCACCTTTGAATGTGGTTTCAAGTGAAGAACATGAATTTGAAGATGAAAATGTAGGTTTTGAAAATGAGAATTTAGGTTTTGAAAATGAAAATGTAGGTTTTGAAAATGAACATGTAGATGTGGCCAATGGAAGTGTGGACATTGTCAATGACAATCCACTGATTGAATATGAAGGAATTGATAATGATAATGGTGCAGAAGAACCAAATCAACGTTACACATCTCCAAATTATATGAGAAATGAAGTCCCTTCGGAGGAAGAAAGACAAACTTTAAAATTAAGACCTTCAAGAAGAACTAAATGGTTACTTGACATTGATGAGAACATAATGAACAATTTCGATGGCAAGAGATCAGAAAGAACCATTCAATTGTGGGTTTCAAAACTTTTTGATCAATTTTTTAGCCACGAGACATTGGTTCAGAAATGTCAAATGTTTGTGCAATTGTTAAAGATGTAGAAGATGAGACGTATACTAGTCAAATTGAAGATTAGTGTGAACAAGAAAAAGGAGTGGAATGCTATTATTGTGAGAAATCTTTTTAGTGCTCTCAATTCCATTGGGAAGACTACCAAGGAAAAAGATAAGAGAGCCACTAGGAGGGTTATTACAACCTCCTTAGTAAGTCATCATTTGAGAAAGGCTCGTTTGATGAGACAAACTTGTGTTAACTTGAATCTAAATCGTAAAACTTTGGATAGAGCACTTGCAAGAAGAGAAAGACTTAATGATCCTCTTCAAAATGATACATGGGCTTATGGTGGGAGACTTTCACATTGTGATAAGAAGCTTATTGATGCTGTGAAGGATCAAATTCAACTATATTGGCAATCTAACTGAAGAGTGTCACCAAAAGTGAAGGATGTCTTGAAGTTGAGAATTGGCATTCGAGACCGCACCCCGCATCCCAAACATTATTTGGAGGTGAGTCAAACAATGATGTTCAAAAAATTGTGCAAGTGATCTTCCAAAATCATTAAGAGACTTGCTAGATCATTTTTTATGTCCTAGAGATGATGGTTGTTTCTTTTATAGAAAAGATTTCTTAAATGACAAGTGCTCAGAGTGTGGTGGGCTAGTGAAGTTTGTTGAATGTTTTCATGAGAGCTGTGAACACAATTTTGGAAGACAATTGTCCACAAAAAGGTATATGAAACCGTTAAATATACATTAAAAAGTGGAGGTGAAGGCTCTAGATGTGAGTTGGTTACTAAAGAATGTAATGTAGCTGATTTTATTTTAGATTTCAGGAAGAATCTTTTTTACAAGTATGCAAGGCATAGTCATAGGTGTCAGTGGTTAGATCAACAATTCAGGATGTGTAAGGACACTTTCCCGATTGGCACTATTATATCAGTTGTTGACTTTGTAGAGAACTATACATTGCAGCCCCAAAATGAGTTAGATGCTCAATATTACAATTCTATTTAGGTTTCTATTTTGTCATATAACATATAGACAGTCCCCTGATAGTACAGAAGATGACCAGAAGATAATTAGAGAGTACCATTTTTATATGAGTGATGATAGATCACACTCATTTGAGTTTGTCCAACATTTCTTTGAGAATTATTTTGAGTGGGTGCGGGAAGATAATATTGCTATGGATAGACATCTCATTTGGTCAGATAACTATATAGGTCAATTAAAAAATTCTTGTATGTTTTATTGGTTATGTAGAATGCATGTAGAGAGAGGTGTACCTCATATTTGGAGTTTTTTTGAGGCCAGTCATGGAAAAGGGGAGCATGATGGAGTAGGTGCATGCATAAAGAGAGCTCTAGTTAAGGAGAAACTAAGGATTTCAGGTGCATAAATCATTGATGCCCATTCTATTGTTGATTGTTGTACTTCAGCATTGTCACAGGGGAGGACTCTTGATTCAACGATGCACGGATTCTTTTGGTTGGTTGAGTTGGGCACAATAGGAGATAGGTTGGATTGTCAAACTATGAAATATTCTTCAAAAATGCATTCATTTCGAAGCTCAGATGCTAGTACATGGACCATTTGGACATGAGAGTTGGCTTGTTATTATCTGAGTTGTCTTCAGTGTGATTGGGATTAGTGTGAGTCAAGTGAGTGGGCTGATACATGGGTTCCACATTATCTTACTCCTTTATCTCTCATAGTCTTTGTAATAAATGATGACATGGATTGTTCAGTTGACTACAACCATCTTTCAGATCTTCTACAGCCAGGACATGTTTTTGCATTGGTTGCACCACAAGGGAATGATGAGAGATCAGATTACTGGTTAGCACATTGTGTACGAGGAAAGCAGAAACTTGCACAATCGACGACAGATGATGATATGTTCACATATCCAATAGGATCACATGTTATTGCAGAAACATGGTTGCACACATATATGATTAGAAATAATGGCATTCCTGTGTTTGAAGACTATGAGAAGCACAAACCATTCTCATGGATTCACACCTTGTTATAGCAGCCAATGTTAAGTTGTTGAAACATCAAGGCAAACCAAAGACAAAGGAAATTTGGACTATTAGTACTACTGATCATGAAGCAATATTGAATACTCTCAAGCATAGACATGACCCTTTAGGCTCACTTCAGTAGGTAAGTTCAACTCAAGTTGCAAGGTTTTCCATGTTTATTACGATTACGTTCAATAAATCAATTGTTGTTTTTTGCTTTATTTGTTTGAGCCAATAAACTTGGTTTTGTATGTGGATTGTAAATGCATTTGGATACATATATGATAGATATAGAAGATCGAGGTGTGCATTTGATTAGCCCATCTTTTATAATGGTAAACTTCACTATGCATTGTCTAGTCATGTTCTTTGGTTCGTTTAGTTACTTATACATGTTCATAATCTTTTCCTCAAACCTATATAAACTTCTTATATTCTCTATTAACTTTTCTTCTACATTTTGAATGCAGGGATTGGAGCAAAAATGACACTTATTTTTTATATATAGTTGTGTAGTTTTCATATTTAGATGCCAAATTTTGTATATAAAACCAACAATCGAATGTAATGTGCATAGTTAGATGCCAAATTTTGTATATAAAAATAACAATCGAATGTAATGTGCATATTTAGATGCCAAATTTTGTATATAATAAATTTGATGCAAAATTAGATGCAAAATTTGAAATATAAAAGAGCCCACGGGGTTGATTTGCAAGTATTAAAAGCCCACATTTGTATCGTCTTAATGCCATGTAAAGTGCAAAAAATGTGTTTCCTTACTATGAGTGTTGTATCCTTACATAATTTGTATCATCTTAATTTTGTATCCTTACATTTGTATTATCTTTAATCCATGTACATTTGTATCGTCAAATGATGTAATAGTTGGAATCATTGAGTCAAAATTGGTCAAATGTGTCCAAAGTAAAATGATGATTCCCTAGGGTGAAGGGATAGTGTTCAAGGATTGCATCCTGACACCAAATGGACTATTCCATTAGCTCTGGTTGGGCGGGTAAATGTTAGGAACAACCCCATTTTGACCACTAAGTCAGTAGAACGTTCCAGACCATGCCAAACCAAAGTGTCCCCCAAGGTGCACTAAGCACGATTGGGCAGCAAAATTTTGAGGCTCTGTTCTTGGACTCCATGAGAGGTATCAAAAATATGTGAGATGCTACAAGACCATGTTTCTAAGGCCTACAATAACCTCACTCTGTTCTAGGAGATTCAAATTTGTTTGAATTTGGTGCGCCAGTCTCGCTCGATGCCAAAACTTGCAGTAAGGGTCAATTGAAAGTTGCACCAATGGGTTTCTTCCAAATCATTTATCTCGACACTAAATGGACTATGCCATTAACTCTGGTTGGGTGGGTAAATGCTAGGAACAACCTCATTTCAACCACTAAGTTAGTAGTACATTCTAGACCATGGCAGACCAAAGTGTCCCCAAGGTGCACTAAGCACCATTGGGCAGCGAACTTTCGAGGCTCGGTTCTTGGTCTTCATGAGAGGTATCAGTGATACAAACCCTTGGCATTCTGGCTCCCTCAAACTAGGAGTGACCTACAAAAGTCAAATAGATACTTCATACTATCATAACTTGACCATATTATATATACTTGATATCAAAATACACACAAATAATTTTAGAAATGTATGTACCGTGGGGCTATCACTGTGAATGGATATGCCTGTGACTCTATCATGACGATAGGGTCTCATGGCATTATCACATGCCATTCTTTGTCAAATAAACCATGTAAATTAAAAATGAGTATGCACAACTGACAAGTATACATGTATGCATAAACAAACTAAATTACTTAATTATCTTTCCTTTATCAATGGCTGACACCTGCACCCCCTCACATTGCCCCCGTATGGCAACTGGTGACATCTGCATCAGTATGTAAAAGATGATCATAAAAATTAGAAAACAATGTACATATACTATTATCATAATTTAAAAGGAAACCAATGAGTACATTAAAACATATGTACTGTGGAAGTGTCAAGACCAAATGATATGGCCGAAAGCATGGACCCCTCCACCAGTGCCATCTCCTCCTTTATCATCAACTGAACATAAATGTAACACATAAAAAGACATAGTGGGAAATTATTATAAGGAAATTCTACTAAAAATACGAACAATAAAATTTAAATATAATGTAAAAAGTGACATGTTTACCCTTACCATAACAGTGGGAGTCCATGGCTCTGTAGGCTCCTAATGCACATCTCCATGAGTTGCTTCAATGCTTGTAGTGTTTTGTGTAGAATCATCCACATCGAAGGAAAAATTATATGCATCACTATCAGTGAGGGGGCCTAAGCATAGATTCTTGCATATAAGGCAAGTGTGGGGCACACAAACATGTGAGCTCATGGAGGATGCGGAAGTTCCAGAAGCATCAGGATGAGGAGGCAACAATGTCATGCTCTGCGTAACCAATAGATCACTCAAGGTGTGAATGGCTTGAATAGTTTGTGAGCCAGCCTTAGCATTAATGTCAAGATGTTGCACTATGGGAGGTGGTGAAATCTTGGGAGGGGGGACATATGTGCGGGATTTCACCCATTGTGCCCATGGCCTATCTTGCAAAGCACCTAAACCTACACCCTGGTTTGGTCTCATACTCCAATAATTCACCTTATGACCGAGCACAAATTCAGAATACAATTTTTTAATAAAATAAAATGGGACATCCAAATTGTTTTGAGGTGGTCTATCAAAAACCATCCACCAACGGTCCCAAAAGTTGTCACGTATTGCACTATTTGTGCACCATTTAATTAACAACTTGGTTTTTTTATGGTTACTTTTAGACCAATTTTAGGATCCACAAAAATATTAGCTATGTCATGTTTTGTTATATTTAGGTTCATGACTTGATCATAATCAAGCCCATCGGAAAATTGGGTGTGCCTAGAATTGCACCAAAGAAGTGCAACACTATATTGTTGAGTAAGTTTCTCAATATTTTCAATAATTGAGTTCAATGTCATAAACACGGGGCACAATGTGGGGATATTGGCATAGGTGGTTTGAAATCCTCTAAGTTCATTTAGATTATCTCTTATTAGATCTTCTAAATGGTGAGGGTTTGTGACAGGTATGTCTTCTGGAGGTGGGGGATTGTTGGGAGGTGGTTCTGGATTGTTTGTAGGATCATTAGGAGGGTTTTCTGATTCCATGTCTGATAAAAATGAAAAAACAAATAGATAATTACAATGAATTTTAAAAAACAATAAAAAAACTCATTGCTACCCTAATTTTTATATAAAAAACTATAAATTTCTATTTATAAACAATACAAATTAGAAGCTTTCACATACCTGGGGATTTAAGCCAAATCGGATAGGGGATTTGAAAGATGATATATGATAACCCTATCTGCGTTCACATTTTCACAATGAAAAAATGTTGAACGTGACTGGGTACAGAGAAACATATTTAATAATAAATATTGGATATCCGATTAAGCCTTTTGCTTTGTCTTTTGGCTTGGCCAGGTGTATGGAAACCCATGCCTACTAAAATGTCAACATATGCATTTGTACGCTTTTGGATGAGTGAAAATGAGTTTTTTTTTCACATCGCCACTTTTTTGCATACCATGATCCTGCACATACCTGGCTACATCAATGACAAACAAGAACATAAAAAGTCCATTATTAAATGAACCATCAATGGCCAAGATTTGCAAGTGGAGACTACATTGTCTAAATCAAAAGTAAAGTTTTACAAATCTCATTGCCTAAATTTTTTAATTTAAAATAATTTTTCCCCATTTTAATTTTTTTTTTAGAAAGATTTTAAAGGTATAAAGGGCTATTTTTGCGTTCTAGGAGGTTGGGAAAGGTTAAAAAGATTCTGGGATCTCACCTAATCTAGCAATAGAATTCTAATAAACCTTTCTTATTAAATTAGTTTATTTGTTTAGTATTAAAATCACTTAAACACTATAAACTCTTTTTAAGAGATTCAAAATCATAAAATATATTCTCAATTCAAGCAAGCGCCTTCAAATAAATAGAAAGCCAAAACCATGAATGAAAAAGTAATCACTAAGTTGACTCAATGACGTCAAATATAACATCCATACATGAAAGCCATTGAAAATACTTACTCAAGACCTTTGATCAAATCAAAAGGGGTCCCCATTTGGTTGATCAATGTATGAGATGTGTGTGCAAGGGCACAACAAGTATATTATGAATGTATCATGACCAAAGAGATAATTTGACATATAACTTCAAGTTACATCTTTCTCTTTTTGTAGTTTGACATTGATTTTATGAATTTATGTCTTAATTTACAATAAAAAAGTATTTTTCAATTCAACTCTCTTGTTTCATCTTACTAAATTTACAAGTTTTCAGGTCGAAAACAAACATCTAGAGTAATCTAAAACATTATTTGTTTGTAAATAGTAGAAAAATGTTTGATTTAGATTGAATAAAAGATTAATCCTAGAGTAGCATAGTTAAATATTCTAATTTAAAATATATACACTTTCTAATTTAGTTCATATTTTTGCTATATTATTATGAGACATGTAAAGATCAATAGTTTATGATTCATCACTAGAAAAGTTAACATAGATTAATTATAAATCATTTTATTATAAGAAGATTTTCCTCTAGAGGAATTGTCAAACATTTGTTTCCTATTTCCACGTATCCCTTCTTTATGTGGCTACAATTCCAACATGTTACTCTAATCTTGTTTAGAGTTTTAGATTATATCTTTTTTTGAAAATATGTTTATCTCAATATTTCTCACCTCATTTTTTTATGGTTCCATGTAATATGTTTCTTGTTTTCTACAATTCTTTTACACTGCTTATGCTAGGTGTGATTTTTCAAACAATTTACTTGAAAATATTAACTACCAAAATAATATAATTGCATTGAAAAGCCATTTCAAACATATTGAATAAAATTTGAATGACATTGATAAATTACTATACTTGCAACTAGCTCCAACAAGCTCTTAGAAATGGATACCATAGATAGAAAGAATGATATAAATATGGCTGAAGACAACTGAATGGGGGAGGGGGAGGGGGAAAGGGGGGGAATCATTTGTCAAAAAAATTTAAACCTTAAAACCCTTATCTCAGATATAATAAATTAAACCTGCATGCATGAATCAGAAACACATCCATAACACAAAATGCTAATATTTTTAGTGAGCAAACTCTACTAAGAGAAAAAACTTGGTGGTGATGAAACTCACAATATGACTATACCTTGTTAGAAGTATAACATGTTATATATGAGTAACACACATGCATGTAGGAACACTTCCTAGAGCTCAGTGCTCAAATACAAAAGGGCTACAGCTCTGTGGAAGGCTCACTGACTTACAAGATCACAACAATGATCTATCAAACCGTAATCCATAGTTTATGAACTATACAATGGCATCTACCCTTATGCCTAGGTTAGTTCTAATGAATTACAATTTAGATCTTTGTCCAAACCTTCTCTGCCTCCTATAGATGAACAATTGGACTTCAATATATTTGGCACACTTTCTTCCCAACCAATCACACATTCACAATACAAAATATTATATTTTTTCTATATTTGATATGTATTAACCTCATAAGCTATTTGGAATTTTAAAATGAAGATCCTCCTTACCTATAGTCTACAAAAACTTATTTGAACCTTGCACAATTACTCTGTATTGTATCAATAATTAAGATTGTTTACTATCGATCACTATTAATATTAAAAGATAATAAAATAAGATCACATTGTTGTCTCAATAATTTAGATTATTTTCCCTCAAATTTTATTTTGTTTAAATCATAACAAAATAACATTGACTTTTTTTCTTCAATATGTATTGACCTTGTTAGCTATTTGGAATTTTAAAATGTTGAGCCTCCTTACCTATATAGTCTACAACAACTTGTTTGAACCTTCCACAATTACTCTTTGTTGTGTCAATAATTAAGATTCTTTATTGTCAATCACTATTAATCTTAGAAGATAACAAAATAAGATCACATTACTATCTTAATAATTCAGATTGTTTTACCTCAAATTTTATTTAGCTTTTAAACATATCATCAAATTACAATAGTTTCAGAAGTTTTTTCTTAAACTGGTTGAGGAATACTAATATTTTGACAAATTGAAAGCATGAATGATAAAAATTAGTGGTATGTTACCAAAATAAATGGTTGTAAATAGTTTTATGAACAATTTTCTTTCCTTTGTAAATTGTTAGCCTCTAGGTTGATAGAAAGCAATCGATTCGAGCCAACAGTCATATATAGCATAGATTGTTGGACAAGATTAATGGATGCAAGTGCAGCTTCCAATTTTTCACTATGGTTTCAATTTATATTTCTCCACCAAATAATATGTATACAACACTCTAGATTCCAACTTATGAGTGAAAATTCTAGGAACTGTTCTTCCTCCATTTCAACTTTTTTGCTCAATTTCAACCTTCTCTACACCTTTTTTTAAATTTTTTCACTGATTCAAACACACAAGGATATTTTGTGGTTGCGTTCATCTTGTTGCATACACTAAAAATTTAGTATATTCAATTCTAATAGCAAAATTCAAATTCCACATCACCTTGGTATTATGACTTCTGTCAACTATGTGTAGATTCAATAGGGTAGTTACGCGTACATTGAATATGTGAACTTCATTATAAGTCTTAAAGAACCCTATAAATGATGGCATCAGCATTTACAATGTCATCTTTCATTTGTTCTCTTTTGATACTATTTGGCATTTTGCGATGAGCTGGATTCTTCTATCTTGTAGAGTCTTCTTGGTCAACTCTATTCTATAAATGATGGCATCACTATTTACATTGTCATCTTTGATTTGTTTTCTTTTGACGTTGTTTGGCATTTTGTGATGGGCTCAGTTCTCCTAGCTTATAGAGTCTTCTTGGTCATCTATATTATAATGATGCATTTTCATTTTGTTTCTGGAACACCTTTCAATTTTCCTTTTGTTTTCCTAGGGGTTTAGGGATTTTTCAAATTCTTTAAATCATGCCATCACTATCTTGTTATCAAGGATGGAAGTGCATCATCAATGTATAAATTACAAAGGATGAAACTCCCTCATCTACTAGTACACTAAATGGATAAACCTCATTAGAATGTGGGGGTTAAGAATGTTCTATGTATATGTCTTTGGTTTTTACATGAAAAGGAAAATTGGAAACGAAAGAGGATTTTTTAAATTCCTTATGTGCTTCTATTATATTTATATGAGATTTGTGTGTCTGGTTATGAAATTTTTGTGTATATTTATAAAATTTCTCATACCCACAAATGATCTAAAGCATGACATGATAAGAAATGAATTAAAATAGTGCACAATGTAATAACCACATCTCTATGCACTAAGAAACAAAAGATATCATCCCAAATAATCAATGAAATCATTGGATAATGTTATACCCAAATGTTCATCCATTACCATAATTCTAAATGGTACTCATATAGAAACAAGATTCTTAGCTGTGTGTTGGAAACTATAATTGAAATAATTATTGTATTTTATTTGATGTCAAACATTAATTAGTAAGATAATTGCTATCTAGGATAGTACCATATCTATTGATTGATGAAGAGGATTAGGGTAAGGAGATAACAAGAGAGCATAAGGAAAGGTTGAGTTATTTGATAATTCAATGGGTAGTCGATTAGTTGGAACATTGATAAGATAATGTGTTGTAATCTAAATAAGAAGAAAGACTGAAAGGTAGGCTTAACCAAGAAGAAGTGAAGAAATCTAGTTTAAGCTGAGTGATGTTAGTGTTGACCGAGCGCCAGCACATGTCGAGTAAATTTAGTGTTGACCGAACATCAGTATAAGCCGAGCGACAGGAAATTACCGAGCAAAGATAGTGTTAGCCAAGGAAGATAGTTTGTAGAGATGACTGAGATACTTAGTGATGACCAAGGAGAAGAACACAATATGACTGAGTGACAGTAATTTACATTTGGAGAAAGAATTAAGATTCCCAGCCGACATAGTTGAATTCTTGGGATATGTAAATCATGTTAACATTATTAATGAGTTGTATGGAGCATTTAATGCATGGTAAATCATTTTATTATGGATTCAAAGAGAAGTTTGAAGATGTATCTAGAAGGAAGGATGAAGAAAAAAATGATGGAAGGATTCAACGAATCTGACCTAAACCTAAAATCTATGGAGGAGATTAAGAAGCAAAAGATGGATCTACCTAATTGTGAGGTTATGGTAAGTAGAAGAGGTTGATGTTATTGACTGATAAGTCTAAGAAGAAGGCTAAAGGTGAAATTGTGAAGGATTTGAATAGAGTTGTGATTGCTTGAAGTGAATTCTAAGCATATCAGAGATGGAGATGGAAATGAAGATCAATCAGTAAATCAACATATATGTGCGAAGTGGATTTGTATTTGCAAAGTGAGTTGTATATTTTCTAGATCAGAAACTACTATTACTTTCTAATCGTTGTATCAAACTAAATCCTTTAATCAAGTTTTACCTAACAATTATTACATATAAATCCTTTAATCAAGGTGGAATTGTAATGGAATGTACTTAAATCCTTTAACCAGGTCACTTTTGACAGTGTTTAAATCCTTTAATAGGGTCACACCTAGCAGTGTGTTTGTAATGTTTAACAAGATTGGCTTTTCATAGAGCTCACTTTAGAAGAGTGAAATATCAGTAGCATGTTACAAAGTGGTTTTTTTCAAGTTGGGTTTCCACTATAAATTTGGTGTTATACTTGTGTGAATTTTTTGATGTGAATGTTGTTATATTCTAAAAGTTAATTACTTTTGGATAGTGGACTGTATGTTATATGTTTATGATATATACTATAGAGATCGAGTTGTGTTGGTGATTAGGTCTGAGATTTTTGAAGTGCTAGAAAGTTCAATTGGTACATCTGGACCTGAAAACAACTGATTGACCCCCTCCTCTCTGTTGTTCTAAATAATTCTAACACTATGTACATAACACACTTATTTCATTGACCACAAAAATGTTGACACAAGAAATGAATAAAATGATTGTTGAATCTCCATGGCAAGAAATGCATGTTCATGCACTAACATTCTTAACCATGTACATAATTCCCTTATTTAATTACTTATCAATTGTTTCCTATGGTATTCTCAATGGTTGTGTATGCTACACACACACATCTATATATTGAACACACAACTATTGGAAAGCACAACGACAAACATCACAAGCAATGAATGAAATGATTGTACAATGCTATAAGTTGATGTTGGTCCATTAACATAATTCTAGATATTGGTTGATATTTATTTGTTACCATAATTCTCAATATTGCATATATATAATTTCTTTTTTAAAACATTAAATTTAGTAACAATGAAATTTTTAGTTAGACAATATTTATGATAACATCGAATAACTGACATTGTGTGTATTTGCATATTTCCTTTACCTTGCAAAAAAGTCTTGTTCATTATAGTTAAATACAAGGAAAAAATAAAATTTTTTGATGAAACCAAAAACAACGTGCGCATAAGAAACTTGTGAACATTTTCCCCCAAACATCCTATTGGAAGTCTTATTCGAAAAGTAAGATACTAAGAGCGGGGGGTGGATCAAAATCGATAAAACTTTTACACTTTGAAACTAATTCAACATGTATATCATAAACATAAACTTCAATTCTCAAATAGATCTAATATGCTAATCACATCCATGAAAATGAAATACATAACACCAAGATTTTGGTAACCCTGAATCCCTTGAAAGGTAAAACTGGGGTGGGGATGAAACCTACAAATCTTCAATACTGCAATAATAAAGTGTTCATGTTAGGGCTAAAAAGTTTTGATCACTTTTGGTGATCTTCCTTGTGAGTGTTATGCCCTGCTAAGAGCTTACAAACCTATACAATCTACGTTGATTAAAGGATTTAAACTTACAACTAAGTAAGCACTCTGTCAGGAGATTTACAAAAGTATATTAGGACCACTCTGTTAAGAGATTTACTCTGATTCACTTGCTAGAATGTAGTAGTACCCGATCCTTCAGTTTGCACTTCAAATGCTAATAACAAATCTCCTCTTTCCAATTCTTATCTGATCTCAAAATCTAATATAACTCGGTTATGTCCTTCACTGCTCTACTCGCTCCCTTTGCCTAATCTCAACTTCTGACAATCAAAACATTGCTTCCATCCACATACAGGTGATATCTGCTTACTATAACAATATTAGGGTTTTGATGATATGTCATCTTAAATAGACAATTGATTAAGCTTATATATCAAGATCAATGATCTAGATTCATCACTTATGTCGCTTATACATTCCCTTTTTCTAATTGGTTACATTACTTTTATAGGGATTAATTATTGAAATCATAACGTGTAATCAACTCCTTAATTATCTCAACAATCATTAAAAATGCATAGAAGTCGATCAAAATGGTTTACCTAGGTGTTTGTGCCATTCTAAACACATATACCAAAATTGGTACACTTGGCATATGAAGTCTTTGGTGCTCGGTCAAAACTATTCTCCATATATAGGCACTCGACACTGACTCTTCTATACAACTCGTCATTTATACTATTCAATAACTATTGTGATGCTTTGTGACCTCTGACTTGTTTGACAGTAACTATTTCTCGGTACATATACTTGAAATACAAGTCCATACATTACTTAGCCTTAGTAGGATGGATCGGTCATAGTGATTACCGACCAACTCTTCCTTGATAGTGACTAAGTATTACACACTGATAGACAACATGACTTGGAGATCAACAATCTACCCCTTTGACATTAGTGGCAAAAATACTTTGTCATGACTTTACATTACATAAACAAAATAGTACCTAGTACTTTAGTACTCCTCCTTGTTGGATTGGAGAGATAGGGTACTGAGAGGGGATGGGTGAATTAGTGCCCACAAAAACTTTAACTTCCAAAACTTAATCAGTAAACAGTAGTAACCTTCATATACAACTTGAATCTATTACATGCATCATTCATTCAATTAACTTGCAAAAGTAAATAGCATGAAATCAACAATAAATCAGTCACATGACACAAGTATTTTGGTAATGCATAAACCCGTGTTAGAAGGTAAAAACTGCGGTGGGCATGACACCCAAAAATCTTTACTACTGCAGATAATAAAGTATGCTAGTTAAGGCTACAAGTTGTGATCACTTCTGGTAATCTTACCCTATTAGGAGTAATAATTTAGATCAGCTAGATCTATCTAGTTATAGGATTTCAACAACACTACTTGAGTGTGCACTCGGTTAAGAGATTTACATAAAAGACTGTTAGGTCTACTTTGTTAAGATATTTTACCAAACTCTATTATAATAATAGAAAATAACAGGATGTATTTGCAAATGACAACTCAACCTTTTCTGATACAAATTAATGTAGTATATATTAGATATCACCTTTGGGCTTGTAGATCTTGTCTCTGAACTACTTGGTAGCCTTGTCTGATTCTTCTTAATCTAAATATCTCTGAATTATGATCTTCTCTATCTGATAACTGATATCTTAAAGTTGGCTTCTACTTCAAGATTCTCCTTCGCTTGTTCTCTTCCTTGTCAAGCTTATGTCAAAATGACATGAAATACAAATATATAGCATACTTCTTTTTCCACTTAACAAAATTAGGTTAAACTATCTTAGGAAAAACCCTAAGATCTACGGTGTATAAAATTAACCTAGATCTAGCAATTACATAGAGATCATCATCATAATTAATGATTGAATCTACAATAAATGATCCTCAATCTTGGTAAAATGTTTTATGATTCTATTGTAATCATCTGCATAGATAAATGTGCCAAAACTGATTACTATGCCATTTTCTATATTCCTCGATAAACACTGTAAATACCGCTCGGTAGATTCACTGGTGCTTGGTGTCTAGTCTGCTCAGTGTTTACTGACTCTTGATATTGGTGTACACTGATGCTTGGTAAAACTACACTGGTGCTTGGTTAGAGCTAACATCTTTTATTCACGATAATGTCTGGCTTATGTAGTTAACCGACTAGTATGTTTGGCTTGAAGTAATTGCATTTACCGACTGCATAGCATAGGTAACCAACTAATCAACTTTGATACTAATGGCAATCTTTAATGCTCAAAATAGAGATAACAATCTCTCCCTTTGGCATTAGTATCAAAACTGAAATGTATATAGACCTGATGTCTTCAGAATTTATTCTAATTGCACCATATACATAACAAAATTTTCAAAAATTTATTCTGTACTCCCCCTCGGTGCATGCTCCCAGTAGTGTGTATTATACTTAGCAAGTTATGTACATATTTGGCATATACATTGTTTTCCCCCTTTTTGATATTAATGCCAGATAAAAAATTGTATACTTATAGCTTATCAAAAATATGCTAATGGGTTTTCTTTAATGACTCCAAGAGGTTTGCCCATTCCTCTTTCAAGTTGGTGAGAGAAATGTGCTCAAGACCAACTTGTGCATGCATGCCAAAGATGTTATCCAACACAGATTTCTAGTGTTGCAACAAGTTTTTTCACTTTGACAATGTGCTTCTCAAAAAAATTTAGATAGGGAAGTAGCTCAGTGACCTGGTCACAAATCTTGTCTTCATGTTTCTTGAGATCTTCTCTTAACCGCCTGAGTTCTTGAACTCTCTATATATGCTCTGCAAAAGCCTGTGGCTTGGTTAAAGCTTCCTGTGCACTGGCTTGGATTTTAGTATCCTGCTATTTAATCTTTTCATTGATCTTAGTAGTGAAGGTTTCCACAGTGCATAGCTTAATCAAAATTTGACTTATTAACTGAGTAATACCCTAAATTTGAGTTATTACCTCAAATAACTTTACATTATTTATTGCCACTTCTATGCTGATCTTTTCTGCAAGTTTATCCCGAATCTTTGATTCT
The DNA here is from genome assembly GCA_027943335.1 of Chamaecyparis obtusa. NCBI lineage: Eukaryota > Viridiplantae > Streptophyta > Pinopsida > Cupressales > Cupressaceae > Chamaecyparis > Chamaecyparis obtusa. Next base: position 1,496,532 of record BSBK01000576.1, read on the forward strand.
TCGCTTTCTTTAATTCTTTGCTCAACTTCAATGTTAGGGGAATTTATTTCTTCTGCAACTATAGCAAGTTGGTCCATAATGGGAGTATCCTCATTAATCTGTACCTCAGGTATGACCTGTTGTAAGATATCTCTTACATTCTCCAATATTTCTTTACTCTTTCTTTCCATTCTTAACTTTTCTTGTGATGCTTTCCTGATACACAACTCCCCATATTTTCTAAGTTCCTTGGGGCTTAGGGTCCTAGGGTCACAGTTTGGTAAAACAATTACTTCATCTAATGTGACCGGCCCTCTTCCTTTCTTTTTCTTCTTCTTCTTCTCTGGCTCTTCAGGTGAAATTTTTACAAATGATAGAATATCCTTTACCTCGGAGCTTTGAGTAACATGCCCTGTTGACACATTGAGTTCCTACTTCTACTCCTCTGAAACCTGTGTATCAATTGACTGAGAGGAAGCTTCTTATGTTGTGTCCAGTGGGGTAGCCTTTGTTACTTTAGAGTGACTTTGACCCTGTGCATCTATCTCGATTGTCTCCTTTTCTTTAGGCTTGTTTGGTTCAGCCAGTGTTCTTGCTCCTTGTTCCCCAAAAGTATCCTTTAGTTTCTCAAGGTCTAAGCCTTCGAGTTGTTCCTGTGATAAAATTTCAACTGCTTCTACAAGAATAGGAAGCTCTCCCAATAATGATGTGATTGCAGACTCGATAATATGACCTTCATCTTGTGTTTTGCCTTGTACAATGTTCACATCCTAATCTTCATCTCTATCATCAGGATCACCATTAGTAATGTCCTCAATGAGTACATCGAATTCTTTATTATCTTCAATTTGGATCTCAACCCGATCTGATGCATCCTGTGAAATGTTTATGTCCATATTGTCAAGTGTAGTATCAATCACCTCGGTAATTGATGCAACTTTTTCTTCAGTCTTCTTTTCCAAATCAGCATCATCAATATGGATGACTTTTCCTTTTGATCTTTGTCTCTTCTTAGACAAGTTTAGAAATGCTTCCTTTTTATCTTGCTCTTGGGTTGCAACAATTGATGTCCATATGAGTTGGCTAGACTCATTAATGTCTACTAGATTTTCATATAATATCTGCATAGCCCGGTTCTTTACTCTAAATCTCCTAGAGTAAGTCTTCATGTATTCTTCTATTTCATAAATAGTTAAATGAGGCATTGCTAGTGGGTGAACCCACAATAGTGAGTTACACTTTTTATCCTGAACGGACACTGAACTCTACATTTTGAGAAAAACTTTCCAATTCGTATGCATATTTCTGTTGAACCGCTCGAAATCGGAGGATGAAGTAAATTAGAGTCTTTTAGGATTTTCTGTCTAGATTCTAAATATATATATTTTTATTTATTTATTTATTTATTTGAATACTTTTTTCTTTCACCCACAAATACTTTTATGGTGCTGAAAACATCATTTTCAAATAGTAACACTATTTTCATAGAGCATAACTTTTTTTGTAAAATAGATATGAATGTGATTCTTTCGAATTTAGTTTTGTAACATCCATACAAAGGGCATGCAATTGGTTTTATGACATTATCACTATTATTACATATTTTATTAACATTTGAAGTTGACTAAACCAAAATTTTGATGTACCTTGACTACATAGCTTATAACTTATTGTGTATTTATCGAATTTCAATTTTTTTTTAATAATAGAAAGTAGACTCGAATATGGAGGGCACTGTTATTTGTCAAAAAAAAAATTCCTTATTTTACTATTTTTCATTGAATGTCAAACTAAGACGTTTATATTTGATAAAAAAACCTACATTCATTTAACGTCAAAAACCATACACATAATAAATTTAAAAATAGTCAAATATATAATCGTTAGAAAGCTAGTTCTGAGTACTTGTTGTATGAAAAAGGACATCTTCTTATTCATCCATTTGATTAGCATGCTTGAGGCCCGAAGCCATGAAATTCTTAGAATTTGTTCAAAACTTGCAACCATGGCCCAAACCAGGCACTTTCGATAGAAAGTACTTTTGATCAAAAATTTTGACCTTCGATCAAAAGTACTTTCTATCGAAAGTAATTTCTGAAAAATGCAAAATTTAGTCATTACTAAGCCAGTTTTGATCGAAAGTTGTTTAGTTTCGATAAAAAGTCAAGTTTGACTTTCGATAGAAACCTATGTCGGCCTTTTTAGTGGCATTTCTGATTAATAAGAATTAGGTATAAATAAATGTATATTTTTTTCATTTCATAAATCCAAAAGCTATAAAATAATTCGCATTTAGGAGAAGGAAGACATTTTGGCACGGAATAATTTTCTAAGTTGTGATGGGAAATAAAAGGAGAAGGCTAAACAAAAGTACATGACATTATTCAGAAGAGACTGAACAAAGACTATGTGAAGAATCATGAAAAATATATCATCATAGGAAACAAGGTATGTCTAAGATGTCTCTAGATAGATATTTTAAGTTGATGGTCAAGACTTGTCTTAATGTTCATGTAAATGTGATATTGTAGGTCTATTAGACTTAACTAGACCTAACTGTAGACCTATTTGGACTAATAGGACTTATTAGGACTAATTAGGATCTATTCTAGGACTAATAGGAGAAATTAGGACCCAATTAGAATCAATGAGAACCAATTAGCACCTAATTAGACTTAATTAGAACCAATTATGACCTATTAAAACCCAATTAGACTCAATTATAATAAATTAGCACCTAATTAGACTAATTAGGACCTAATAGAACCTATTAGGACTAATTAGGACCTAATAGGACCTATTAGGACTAATTGGGACCTAATAGGACCTATTAGGACTAATTGGGACCTAATAGGACCTATTAGGACCTATTAGGACCTAATTAAGACTAATTAGGACCTATTAGGACTAATTAGAACCAATTAGACTCAATTAGACTCAATTAGAACCAATTAGGACTTAATATGACCTATTGGAACCAATTAGGACCCAATTAGACTCAGTTAGATCCAATTAGACTCAATTAGAACCAATTAGGACCTAATAGGACCTATTATGACTAATTAGGACCTAATAGAACCTATTAGGACAAATTAGGACCTAACAGAACCTATTAGGACCCTGTTGTCTGACTTTTAGTCGCCTAGTTTTTGGAAATGTTGGAGTCATGTGGTCTTGTCAAGTCTGGTGTCTAGGTCTAACTTTTCTAAGATAGGCTATTCTTGCCAGGGTTCCTTGCCTTCTTGCTTCAAGCCAGGTGGGTTGCCTTGAAAACCTTGTCATCATGGGTAAGTGATAGATACCTACCTGGCAAGAATAACATGATTTGATTGGTAATTTTTCTCAGGAGAAATGATGATTCCAAGTCATGATCTTTAGGCACTTGCAAGGAATCAGAAGAAGGTTGATTCAATTTTCAGAAGTAAAGTTTGGACAGACATGAACTTAGATTCAGTTTTTGAAAGCCTCCTAAATCAAAATAATTAAGGTAATCACCTCGGAAGGACATACTGTTTATCCCAGTATCAAGAAGGTGATAGCATTGCATTGTATGATTTGATGATAATAGCAAAATTTGGGACAGTCAAAGATTTGGTTGTATTCAGTGTCTTTTGAAGATGAAACAAATAAAATGGTGAATGATTCGGTCACATAATCCTGTCAACCTTTATGTTGTGACTCGTTAATCCACAGGTTGCATTATGATCAAAATGAAGATGTGGCATCTTGAATATGGGGAATGTTACAGTTCGGTACATTACGCATATGTAATGTTGGTAGGAAAATCAAGATTTTAGTACATTACTGAATTTGAAGACTTTGTAATAACAAGAAGCTCGATCATTGTATTATGTTCTACATTGTGCATGAAACAGCTATCACATATATTACATTTATGGCTCTTGAACATGTGTCAAACCAAACTAAGTACCAGATTACTTATATTGATCAGAGATAGCAATGAATCGGGTACTAAAATATAATGGGATCGAAGAACAATATTGATAGAGTGATCGCATGATCGCATGAGGTAAAAAAATACCATGCGATCATGCGACAATGGAAGCCCATGCAGATAAGGAAAGTCAACGAAAAGATAGGAAAGGTTAAATAAAAAAATTATGATGGATCCCTGTGAGCCAATCATAGGGCGGTTGCATGATTGCATGAATTAAAATAATACCATGCGATCATGTGACAACGTAAGTCATCATGCTTGGCAGGATGAAGACACGTAGCCTGGTGGGTCCGAAAAGGGTTTTCTTGTGATGTCGAATCAACGGTAGTCACTTAGTCGCTATGGGAAGGAAGATGCTTTGTGAATTTGTGAGATGTGTACGCGTGTCCCTGTGGGTCTGAGGAAAGTTGCTTGCGGTGGTGGGGTCAGATTTTTAGGACATCAACTAAGATTCCAAATCTATGGATGGTGTATGATCTCGTAGAATCTTGTGAGCCCATCAGATCATACGCCCACCATCTGATGAGAATCTGTCAGGTGGGGCCGATATTCTAAGTTTTCAGACATGATAAAGTGCAAAAGGATTATGACCGATAGCCATCTGTCTTGTGGACCCGGCTAGTGTTGAGTTCTATCGGATGCAGCGGATCTACGGCTGGTGCATGATCACGAGGAATATTCTTTCCTCATGTGATCATATGACAATGGAGTTCGGGCAAGTGAATGCACTCTATTGGGACCCACATATGCCAACAGCGCAAGTGCGACGATGAGATGGTGACAAGTGTGATTGGTCAAATAAATCGATGATATGGAAAGGCTGTCAGAGTGACTTGTGAACAAAGGAGAAGTCATACGTCCGCATATCAGATTTCACGATGTGGCAGTTCCTGATTCGTTGTAGTATTCCATGCAGTAAAGCGGGCCCACATAGGTTAAGTGATCAGATGACATGAAAGTGCAACCGGTTAGGTGTGTGGTCGCATGATTGCAAGAGGTAAAGAAGAGCCATGTGATGATGCGACAACATGAGTCCACGGCATGTTTTATAAACTCTACTTTGGTATAAGGAAACAAATGCTAATTCAGGTCATTTGAAAATGGATAACAGTTGGAAGAGGATTGAATTTAGTGCTTCTATTATATGTGTGTGCATATAAGAAACACGACGTATGGTTAAGTCAATTGTCGTTGTAAGCCATTGCCATAAGTATAAGAGGTTCAGTTCATCTTGATATCAGATAGAGCCCTGTTTCAATGATCCAATAGTCTTGTCAACCAAGGATGAAGACAATGATTATTTGAAGATTGATGGTTGGCATCTTTCTACCTTATGTTCTCTTTCAAATTCAAAGTTCAGAAAAATGAATCAACTCCAGAAGCCCAATGGACTCAGCTCGACAATTTCAAATTGAGAAGTCATTATCTTTGTGTCTTCTTTATTCTTACATCCATAGTGACTTTTCAAGTTTTGAGATTGGAAGAGTTTCTTTCTTTGTACCTTGTCTCTTTGTATTCCAAGAAGCGGGAAGGTCATTGGCTCCTACGAGCCTGATGCATTGTAAAAATCTATAAATTCTATCAAGAAACTCAGTGTGAGGGTCGGCAAACTTGGCATTGGAGCAAATTAATTCTATTTACCAAGCTTTATTTTCATGTTTGTTGTGCCAGTAGTTGTTCATCTGCATTTGAATAGAAAGGATAGTTATGTATGAAGCTGTGATTACATATTGGATTCCATTTCATGTATGTGGTTGCAGTAAGTAATTCCATTTGCTTGTCATGTGTAACTCTTCTCCTATTCATCCTGTTTGTTAGATTCATTCTGGATAGAAAGTACAATTGTGTATGAAGCTGTGATTTTTGCTTGGATTCCATTTCATGTCAAAGGTTGCAGTGAGGGAAATTACATTTTCTTGTTTGTATATGATTCTACTCCTGTTCTCTCTAAGTAGAATTTGCATGATTAGAGTAGTTAGATTAAAGTTAGGAGATAGAATATATACCCTTGCCTGAATTGTTTGTGTCTATGAGCAATTCGGTTAAAACACATCAGAGACAACCTGGTGATCAATTTAAAAACATATTCATTGAACACCATACATAATTAGGGAGTTGTACCTATTAATTCAGAGGGTAGTGATTGAAGATATACACTGACCCAATTGTTGGTAACATCCTTTTGTTCTCTTACCTTAGTTGATTTGGGAGTCAAAGATTGAAAATCTTAGAAGAGGAGAAATTGTTAACCAACAGTTTTTGGCGACTCCGCTGGGGAGAATTTGTAAATAGACATATTTCTGGTTTCCCCTTTTTATAGCTAATCTTTTGGAGAAAGGTGCTTGCCACAGGAATCAGGTTTCCAGTCCCACATGCTGAAGGAAGAACTAGCTTAAAGTTGAAGACTGGAAAGCACCCAACTGAGGAAGAAGAGAAGATTGATGCTGATATTGGTTTATTTAGTTTTATAGTTATCTCTACTTCTTAGAGATTGGTGACTCCGCTCTGGTCCTCATAACTTTGGTTGAAGAGTCCAGTGTTTTATATTTTCAAAATGTATTATCTCAAAACTTGTAGGAGATTGGAGACTCAGTTGTAAAAGGACCATGCCTTCTAAAATGGAGAAAGGAAGGAGGCCAGATCCTTCCCTTATAGAACTTCATCACACTACTAATTTTGTATTGCATGATATGTTCGATGCTTGGAGAGAAAGCATTACTCATGGAAGAAAGATGAACCTAAGTATTGAAGAGGATCATGTAACTGCTCTATTGTGGATGAGTATATGTGCAAGATATCATTTGCTGAAAGAAGTGGAAGAGAAAACAAAGTTGTTGCAGAAGTTAAAGAAAGATCTCAATATGGATGATGGTGAAATGTCAGAAGTCCCTCAAGATCACACCTCATTAAATTTTTCAGTCTTGAGTGAAAAAGAGGTTAAACCAAGAAAACAAATCAGAAGGAAACCCACAATTGAGGAGATAAATGCTGAAGATGATCCCAACTTCCAATTCCTTTGGGAAGCATATAAACTAAGTTTGACTGAGGGTTTTGAGAAAGGATTGAATGTGTCTAAAGATCATCAGTCTGCCCTATTGTTAAAACATGTGCATCAGAAGTATTTCGAGGTCCAAGCCCAAAGGAGAAAGAAGAAATCTATTCTTTTGACTATACCTGAAGAAGAACTGGTAAGTAAAGAATCTACAAGTTGCCTAGTTTCAAAAGAGCAAGAAAAGCCCTGGAATTCTGCAAGACAAAATTTGGCGAACAAGGAGATTCTTGAAGATCAGGAAGAAAAGGTAAATAAAATTGAAAAAGAAGATGTATCCATGTTTCCTTTTTCTTGTGTTGATGAAAGTTGTAGATTGGGTGAAAAGAATGAGGATAATGTTTCAAACTGTTTTCCTTCTGAAGATCATCCTAAGGCTGATGGGCTATTAAAAGATGAAATTCCTGATGTTATAGAAGAACATAATAAGGTTGATCCTTTATTCATTATAGCTGATAAAGATCAGATATCAGAAACATTTTGTTTTGAAGATGATACAATGCTGGATGTTGCTAATCAAATATGTGTGGATGAAAAAGATAGTCAGCCTATTGAAAATAATGTTGAAGGAATCAATGCAATAGCAGATTTTGAACATATTAATGAAGTACTGCAGCATCCTGTAGAAGAAAAGGAATTAGATGAAGATTTTTCCAGCCTTGAAATAAAAATTGATCAATTCATGGTGCCAGTCACATGTGAATCTTCTTCCACAGTCAATTCAGGTATTAAAATTTTAAATTTAGATAAACATCTTGCAGAATCGACAATTGCAGTAGGTGAAGAAGATGTTTCAATTTTGGTGGATCCTGTGTGTAATGAAGATGTATCTTGTTTCAGTCTTGGTTTGGAATCTGAAACTACTAATAATAGTGCTTGCAACCAGTATGATGACATTCCATTTGAATGTTCTGATCTTCCTAGTTTTGATTTGAATACTGATATATCTGGCAAAGATAATATTGATGAATCAAATGGATGCAAGTATGTTCTAGTATTTTCAGAATCTAGTGAATATCCTCTCTCCTCTCGGAAGATGGATGTAGAAGGTAGTGTGCAGGAAAATATAGAAGAATAAAAAATTTATGATGAGGCATGGCTGTTTGGAAAGGTCCTGTGGGATACTATTCTGCAAATGGTTTTTGGACTCAGTTTCAGCAGTGAAGAAATTGCTAGAGGTTATCAATGTTGTTTCAAACTGATGAAGAATTTTCCCTTGTTCAGGAAGGGTTCATATTTCTCAATTCTTGTCAACGGCCATGTATGAAATTTTTTTTGTTTTCTGTCCTTTTGGGTGAGGGTTTCCTCACCTATGCTATAGGTTAGGTTTGCCTTTCTGTTGGTGTGTTTAGTTTTTAGTTTTCCCTATTCCTGGTAGTGTAGTCTTTTCCTGCTTTCCCATTTTGGTGTGTTTAGTTTGCCCTTCTCCCCTCCGCCCTCCCTGTTTACAGCTGCCCATTGTCACTCTTTGGTCTAGACTCCATGACCCAATGGATAAGGCACCTATCTCACCAGAGAAGCTGAATCCTTCATGCACCTTGCAGTACATGATTCCCCAGTCAGAGCCAGCTGTTGTCTGACTTTTAGTCGCCTATTTTTTGGCAATGTTGGAGTCATGTGGTCTTGTCAGGTCTGGTGTCTAGGTCTAACTTTTCTAAGATAGGCTATTCTTGCCAGGGTTCCTTGCCTTCTTGCTTCAAGCCGGGTGGGTTGCCTTGAAAACCTTGTCATCATGGGTAAGTGATAGATACCTACCTGGCAAGAATAACATGATTTGATTGGTAATTTTTCTCAGGAGAAATGATGATTCCAAGTCATGATCTTCAGGCACTTGCAAGGAATCAGAAGAAGGTTGATTCAATTTTTAGAAGTAAAGTTTGGACAGATATGAACTTAGATTCAGGTTTTGAAAGCCTCCTAATGCAAAATAATTAAGGTAATCACCTCGGAAGGACATACTGTTTATCCCAGTATCAAGAAGGTGATAGCATTGCATTGTATGATTTGATGATAATAGCAGAATTTGGGACAGTCAAAGATTTGGTTGTATTCAGTGTCTTTTGAAGATGAAACAAATAAAATGGTGAATGATTCGGTCACATAATCCTGTCAGCCTTTATGTTGTGACTCGTTAATCCACAGGTTGCATTATGATCAAAATGAAGATGTGGCATCTTGAATATGGGGAATGTTACAGTTCGGTACATTACGCATAAGCAATGTTGGTAGGAAAATCAAGATTTTAGTACATTACTGAATTTGAAGACTTTGTAATAACAAGAAGCTCGATCATTGTATTATGTTCTACATTGTGCATCAAATAGCTATCACATATATTACATTTATGGCTCTTGAACATGTGTCAAACCAAACTAAGTACTGGATTACTTATATTGATCAGAGATAGCAATGAATTGAGTACTAAAATATAATGGGATCGAAGAACAGTGTTGATAGAGCGGTCGCATGAGATAAAAAAATACCACGTGATCATGCGACAATGGAAGCCCATGCAAATAAGGAAAGTCAATGGAAAGACAGGAAAGGTTAAATAAAAAAATTATGATGGATCCCCGTGAGCCAATCATAGGGCGGTCGCATGATCGCATGAATTAAAATAATACCATGCGATCATGCGACAACGTAAGTCATCATGCTTGGCAGGATGAAGACATGTAGCCTGGTGGGTCCGGAAAGGGTTTGCTTGTGATTCTGAATCAACGGTAGTTGCTTAGTCGCTATGGGAAGGAAGATGCTTTGCAAATTTGTGAGATGTGTACGCGTGTCCCTATGGGTCCGAGGAAAGTCACTTGTGGTGGTGGGGTCAGATTTTTACGACATCGGCTAAGATTCCAAATCTATGGATGGCGTATGATCTCATAGAATCTTGTGAGCCCATCAAATCATACGCCCATCCTCTGATGAGAATCTGTCAGGTGGGGCCGATATTCTAAGTTTTTGGACATGATAAAGTGCAAAAGGATTATGACCAACTGCCATCTATCCTGTGAACCCGGCTAGTGTTGAGTTCTATCAGATGTAGGGGATCTATGGCTGGCACATGATTGTGAGGAATATTCTTTCCTCATGTGATCATGCGACAATGGAGTTCGGCCAAGCGAATGCACTCTACTGGGACCCGCGTATGCCAATAGAGCAAGTGCGATGATGAGATGGTGACAAGTGTGATTGGTCAAATAAATTGATGATATGGTAGGGCTGTCGGAGTGACTTCTGAGAAAAGGAAAAGTCGTATGTCCACTTGTTAGATCTTGCGATGTGGCAGTTCCTGATTCGTTGTAGTATTCCATGCAGTAAAGTGGGCCCACATAGGTTAAGTGATCAAATGACGTGAAAGCGCAGCCGGTTAGGTGTGTGGTTGCATGATCACAAGAGGTAAAGAAGAGCCATGCGATCATGCGACAACATGAGTCCACGACATGTTTTATAAACTCTACTTTGGTATAAGGAAACAAATGCTAATTGAGGTCATTTGAAAATGGATAACAATTAGAAGAGGATTGAATTTAGTGCTTCTATCATATGTGTGTGCATATAAGAAACATGACGTATGGTTAAGTCAATTGTTGCGGTAAGCCATTGCTGTAAGTATAAGAGGTTTAGTTCATCTTGATATCAGATAGAGCCCTGTTTCAATGATCCAGTAGTCTTGTCGACCAAGGATGAAGACAATGATTATTTGAAGATTGATGGTTGGCATTTTTCTACCTTATGTTCTATTTCAAATTCAAAGTTTAGAAAAATGATTCAACTCCAGAAGCCCAATGGACTCAGCTTGACAATTTCAAATTGAGAAGTCATTATCTTTGTGTCTTCTTTATTCTTACATCTATAGTGACTTTTCAATTTTTCAGATTGGAAGAGTTTCTTTCTTTGTACCTTGTCTCTTTGTATTCCAAGAAGTGGGAAGGTCATTGGCTCCTACAAGCCTGATGCATTGTAAAAATCTATAAATTCTATCAAGAAACTCAGTGTGAGGGTCGACAAATTTGGCATTGGAGCAAAGTAATTCTATTTACCAAGCTTTATTTTCATGTTTGTTGTGCCAGTAGTTGTTCATCTGCATTTGAATAGAAAGGATAGTTATGTATGAAGCTGTGATTACATATTGGATTCAATTTCATGTCTGTGGTTGCAGTAAGTAATTCCATTTTCTTGTCATGCGTAACTCTTCTCCTATTCATCTTGTTTGTTAGATTCATTCTGGATAGAAAGTACAATTGTGTATGAAGCTGTGATTTTCGCTTGGATTCCATTTCATGTCAGAGGTTGCAGTGAGGGCAATTCCATTTGCTGTTCGTATATGATTCTGCTCTTGTTCTCTCTAAGTAGAATTTGCATGATTAGAGTAGTTAGATTAAAGTTAGGAGATAGAATATATACCCTTGCCTAAATTATTTGTGTCTATGAGCAATTTGGCTAAAACACATCAGAGACAACCTAGTGATCAGTTTAAAAACATATTCATTGAACACCATACACAATCAGGGAGCTGTACCTGTTAATTCAGAGGGCAGTGATTGAAGATATACACTGACCCAATTGTTGGTAACATCCTTTTGTTCTCTTACCTTGGGTGATTTGGGAGTCAAAGATTGAAAATCTTAGAAGTGGACAAACTGTTAACCAACAAACCCAATAGGACCTATTAGGACCCAATAGTCCACCTATTAGGACCTAATAGGACCTATTAGAACCAAATAGCACCTAATTAGACTCAATTAGAACCAATTAGGACTAAATTAGATGCAATCAGAACCAATTAGGACCTAATAAAATGCAATTAGAACCAATTAGACTCAATTAGGTCTTATAAGAACTAATTAGGACCAATTAGGACCTAATATGGACCAACTAGACTCAATTATGACCAATTAGGAATAATTAGGACCTATTAGATTCAATTATGACCTATTAGATCTAATTATACTCAATTAGGACCAATTAGGACCTAATATGGACCAATTAGGACCTAACATGACCTATTAGACTCAGTTGGGACCAATTAGGACCTAACATGACCTATTAGACTCAATTAGGACTAATTAGAGTCAATTAGGACCAATTAGGACCTAATATGGACCAACTAGACTCAATTAGGACCAATTAGGACCTAATATGGACTAATTAGGACCTAATATGACCTATTAGACTCAATTAGGACCAATTATTACCTAATATGGACCAACTAGACTCAATTAGGACCAATCAGGACCTAATTAGGACCTATTAGATTCAATTATGACCTATTAGATCTAATTATACTAAATTAAGACCAATTAGGACCTAATATGGACCAATTAGGACCTAAGATGACCTATTAGACTCAATTAGGACCAATTAGGACCTAACATGACCTATTAGACTCAATTAGGACTAATTAGACTCAATTAGGACCAATTAGGACCTAATATGGACCAACTAGACTCAATTAGGACCAATTAGGACCAATTAGGACCTATTAGATTCAATTATGACCTATTAGATCTAGTTATACTCAATTAGGACCAACTAGACTCAATTAGGACCAATTAAGACCTAATTAGGACCTATTAGATTCAATTATGACCTATTAGATCCAATTATATTCAATTGGGACCAATTAGGACCTAATATGGACCAATTAGGACTTAACATGACCAACTAGACTCAATCAAGACCAATTAGGAACAATTAGGACTTAATTAGGACCTATTAGATTCAATTATGACCTATTAGATCCAATTATACTCATTTAACACCAATTAGGACCTAATATGACCTATTAGACTCAATTAGGACCAATTAGGACCTAATATGAACCAATTAGGACCTAACATGACCTATTAGACTCAATTAGGACTAATTTATACTTCATACATGTGTAGGAAATGCTCAAGAATCACAAGCTCAACAAGCTGCCCAACCTTCAGAAGTTGGAGAAGGGTCATCACAAGCTCAACAAGCACAAGTCTCATAATATCAAATAAGTACACATCTCTCTCTTTCTCTCTCTGACTCTCTCGATTTAGTCACTGTCTCGATTTAGTCTCTTATTGGTGACTATACATTTTGGGTCTTTCCCCTAAGAAGAAGTTATTGTTTTTGTTGTGTACATGTAGCCTTTGATGATGAAAATGTTGGACAAGGGGCATCCCAAGTTGAATCAACCCAAGGTCAAACAAGTATGTGTTTCTCTCATTAATGTATAAATTATTATAGGCAGAACATGTCCAAGAGCTTGTAAATACTTATTTCATGAAGGTCCCCTTAAGATGAGATATTAAGATTTTTTATTTTATTTTATTTGCAATGGAAGTGCAAGAAACATATGTGAATGATAGTCTAATCCAATAGTTGAAGAGAAAAATTAATCGTAAAAGCATAGATCATTTAATTGAAATGAATGTGTAAAAATTGAGAGATTATGCTAAACAACCCATAAATATTACGAAGAGGTCATTGAATAAAAAGTCTAAGAAAATAATGAAACAATTTGAGAATCTTGGTACACTTGAAAAAACTCAACTATTATCAATTACACTTCTTAAAGATGAGTTAAAAGAGCCATTAAAATTATTGGGTGTAGACGCAAGTTTGAAAAAGTTAAAATCAAGTAACATACAAAAAAATATTGTTGACAGTGTTAAGGAAGGTTTGCATTCCATTGGGAAAACAGCTAGATCTACAGATAGGTCCATTTCGAGAAGAGTGATACTGACATCTATTTTAAATAAAAACATGTCCCAAAGAAGACAAATTTCTTCACTTTCATCTCAGATCAGGTACAGTAGGAAGACAATGACACACTATTTGAAAAGAAGAATCAATTTGGATGATACTACATTGGAAGGTAATTGGGCACTAATGTGTAGAGCTCCTCGGTTTGATAGAATTAATGAAACAGTTAGGAACTTAGTTACACCATTTTGGACTGATCATACTCGTCCTTCACCAAATACAAGAGACGTTATCAAGAAGAGGACTGGGCCTAAGGAATATTTCCAGCACACAAAACATTGGTTGGACACCACACAGCATGAATTGTATCTCTCATTTTGTAACTCAAATCTTGACATTAAGATTGGACAAACAATGTTTGAAAGATTAAAGACATTTTTTGTAAAGATAAATAAATCTTTTGAAACTTTTTGTTGTCGATATCACATTAAATTCAATCTCTACTACCAAGGGTTTAGAAAGATGATAGAAGAAAGTGGTGGTTCTCAAAATGATTTTCCTAAACGTCCAAGTGAATTCATAACATCAATCTTATGTAACAAATCAATTGATCATGAAATACCTGAAATAGATTGCATAAGAGGAACTTGTCAAACATGCGGGGATTTGGCTAAATTTCCTTTGAGACTTGAAGATACTAACATGGTGAGGATGATAAAATGTAAGAGATACAAGTACATAAAGTCTGAAACAAAAGTCGGGAAAGAATCAACAAGGTTGGAATATGTAGAAGACGAGATACCTGTTGCAACATTTATGGAGAATTTTCGTAAATTGATTCAACTATACATACGACATGTTTGTTTTGCTAAATGGGAGGCAAAACAATTCCAAATACAAAAAGAATTTTTTTCAGTTGGAACGATTTTATCGGTTGTTGATTTTGCAGAGAACTACTCCTTTGTATCTCAAAAACAACTTCAAGCATAATACTACTATACAGAGCAGGTGACTATCATGGTACATGTGTCTTATCGACATGCATGATAAGATTTGGATGGTGTTGAAAGTACATATGAAGCAGGAGTCATAAAGAAAGAATATCACTTTTACATTAGTGATGATAAAGAGCATGACATACATTTTTTCAAGCATTGCTTTAAGACATTTTTTGGATATTTGGAAAACAAAAGCATCAAAATTGAAAAGCATTTTGTTTAGTTGAATGGATGTGCAGCACAATTTAAATCAGCAAGGCCATTTTATGCACTATGTAGATATCATCGATACCAAAAGATACCACATATTTGGAGTTTCTTTGAGAGTGGACATGGAAAGGGAGAGCATGATGGTGCAAGAGATTTTATCAAATGTGCTTTAAGAAAGTATCAACTGGACTATCAGGGATATTGTATAAATAATGCTCATGATGTAGTTGAGTGGTGCAAGATGCATTTTATGGTGCCAAATTGTGATAACACATCATCACGATCTAATCAAGTCATACCCTTTCGAGTATTTTGGGAGATAATAGGTACTAATTTTAAATTTATTGATCATTGTTTGAGTTAACTTATATATGTCTTTAATTTTTACATGTGACCTCTCTATTGTTCAGGTGTTGAAAGAAGATCAATCCATGGATGCAAGAGAGTAGACAAAACAAGATCCCTACATTCAATTATGAGTACGGATAGTAATGTGTGGTCATTGTACACTAGAGATTATTCATGCTTTTGTTATGACTGCATTTCTAAAAACTATGATGAATGTATCAACCAAAAATGTGGATATGTTAGTGAATGAAATTTGGTTCCACTAGATGTTACAAACACAAATGACATTTAGGATGAAAGCTTTGATGACATTCCATTGATTTCTACAGATTATGACCATATTTAAGGTTTGATCAAAATTGGTATGTGTGTGTTTATGTACATGTTTTTAAAAAGGATTCATAAACTCAATTCATTTAAATAAAGTTTGTTTAATTTATATTTACAAGTTCCTAAAATTAAAAGTTCACTTTAAATGCAGGACATATTTTTGCAGTAGTAGCAGAGCCTAGAAATGTGGAAGGTGTTAGTTACTATTTATTACGTTGTTGCAAGGAGAGGATGAAGCTAACACAGAATGAAACAAGCGATGGAATTATGTTTCCCACTAGTTCTAGTACTATATTTAAGTTTTCTTATATGGTTAGATTTAAGTTTGCTTATATGGTTAGTATTTATAACATCTATATATTTAACATTGAGGAACACATTGTGCAGGTTCAGTTGTCACGCAAGGAACATATTTGAAGCAAACCAAAATACTTAAACATGGGATTCATTTTATTGATTATCAACCTAACAATAAGGTTTATCAGTATAGTCATCTTGTAATTGCCATCGTCCTATCTCTTATTCCTGTGACAGGACATGGCATTCGTAAGTGGAGACTTGATACTGATGACCATGAGAGAATATTAAATGTTATTCGAGAGAGAGATGAACCACTTGATGTGGACTAAATCACGCATGAAATATGATTTGAACTAAATTTTTCACAGGCAAGACCAGAGATTTTCTTAGCTCCATTCTTTTCTACTGGTGCCCATAGTGAATGGAGCTTGAATTAAATTAAAAATTAAGAATATATAGATCTCAAATTTATGTCTTACAAGTGGATATGATATATTAATTATCTACCTGAATATGAAGTACTCTAACTTAGGAATATGAATGTGTGTATGTATTGAATTTTCATGTGTTACATTAGGACGTGCATGTTTTAAATATAAAATCTACTTGAAGTACAACAACATTAAATTAAAAGTATGTGCACAACTATTATCGAATGTACATTTAAATATAAATAAGATTCAATGAAACATCTAGGGACCTCAACTATATAGTTCACATGTGTCAAATTTACATCATTTATAACTTTCATTATAAACATGTGTACAATCAAACATCGTTCATGTATGTAATCTATTGAATTCAAACATCATTCATGTATGTAATCTATTGAAATCAAGTTCATAAAATTTAAATTAAACATGTACATGTGTATGTAATCTATTGAAAGTCATGAAAATTTACAAGTTCATCACACATGCACATGTATCTAGAGTGAAAGTATATATAACGTGCATGAAACATCAATCATGTGTGTAGATCAAGTACTATAAATATGAAACATATGAATCAATCATGTGTCAAACATTCTATCAAAAGCCCGTCTAGAAATGAAATATAACATCAAACACATCAGTCGGTCATATAGAGTCTAGAAATGAAATATAGTTCATCAAACACATGTGAATATATATACATAATATGAAATATGTCTTTGTTCAAATATGAAAGTGCCTAGGACTCATCATGTCGACTCCTCACTAAGCGGTCACACCTAGAGTGACTATCATGTTGTGAAGGATGTGCAAATCCCTACAAAGAAAGAGATATATAAATTAAAATATATAAACATTGTACAAAGATCTCTTAAGTTTGATTTAAAATATTGTACAAGAAATTATGTTATAAAGTGTGTACACACAAATAATGAATTAAAAAATCACCTGTCCACTACTGATGTCATCATCAAGTGAGTCACAACGACGTACACGATCAGTACCCAAAGGAGTAACAAGAGGCATATCCTGGTAGACAAAAAATATATATCATATATATACGTGCATATATATATACATATACATATACATATACATATACACACACACACACACACACACACACACACACACACACACACACATATATATATATATCAATTGATTGAAATTTTGAAAATAAATTTAAGTTTAATTGTAACATTAAATACATGTATATATAATTTGATTTATACCTGTGTAGGTGGTGGAAACTAATAGTACTTGGATTCCCTGGCCTCAATCCTATCAACCAAGGTATCAAGATTTTTTTGTGTTTGGTGCAAGCTCAAATCTGCATCTACAACATGAGTAGACTGCACACGCCTCTCTAATGATGAATGCAATGGACTAACTAGATGAGATGGCATGGAAGTCGTATCATCATGTGTCAAAAAATCTAGATAACCTGTAGCGGTCATGTTGAACTCAACATCATCAAGGCCAACATCAAAGAACTAATGCCCTACACTGACTCAAGGGTCTGTACGCTGTGCCTCTCCCTGTGTAGAAATAGAGTGGTCAGTAGGTGAATCCTCATGAGCACTGCCACTATGGCCACGATCTAGGTGAGAAGGATGTTGCTGAGCATATCTGACAGTACCCACACGAGATCTAACCTCTGCTATGGTGATATCATGCTCTACTGCTATAAATGCATATGCATACATTAGATCCTCAGCCAAGATAGTCAATGTATCACATGTCATCTCTCTTGTAAGTCCCTCCAGGCTAGAAAGTGAAGGGATGTCTATTGCAGTGTACATGTCATCTGTAGTCCTACTAGTAGATGCTCCACTTGACGATCTGGAGTGTTGTCGAGATATTAGGTACTGACGAACTTGATTACTAGATATGGATGTGGTAGCTACTGCAATGTCACCCACACTATCAATTGCAACTCAAAGTTGGGTGCTACAAATAACATCATCTACAACAGGGCCCAATGAAGGAGCAATAGCAGGTGCCCTTTGACCAACAATGGCTCTGTGTACTGGTCTTTGTTGATCAGTTCAATAAAAAGCATCTCTATCAACAAGCCTGCCATGCCCCTATCCTAGATGTGCTGGAAAATTAGTGTAATTAACATGACCTAAACAAACCTTAGCAAAAATCTGTTGTGCAAAGTATAGTGGAATTTGGTCATTATTCAAATAATGACCATGGGCAGCTAGAAATATAGGGTATATCAATGTTGATATAGCAGGATCCTCACACCTGATAACTCGATACCCCTTCACATAATTTTTATCTGCATAAGATGGGAAAACTTCCCCTTTCAGGGTCACTTTAGGCACTAAAGCTTGTACCTCCTTAAGAGAAAGACCAGAGCCAACCTCTTGTCTCTTCCTCTCAAGTATGGCCTCCATAATATCTGGGGCATAGGGAGTGGTACCATGAATGTCATCCCTAATGCTAATCAAGCTATTAAGGATGGACTGACACATGCTCTTATAGATAGTAGAGCTAGATGGATTATTTATAGATTCTTGCAATCGTTCAATCTCTCTATTAGTATGTGAAAATAGTTCTGCAGGGGGAATCAATGCATCTGTCATGTGTGATGTCCAATAATATGTCTGATGGATCTAGAATATGTATGTACCTGAAAGATTTTATTTACTATCAAATAAAGTCTACATATACATGTACGTTTTCCTAATTTAAATAAAAATAAAATTAAATACTATGCACATCTCACTACGTTATTTGAAAGTAAAATCAATTACATAAATTACATTTAAATGTAAATTACATTTTAATAGGTCTAATGGGGTCTTAAAGGGTCATATAACCTATCATAGGTCCTAATAGGTCCAATTAGGTCATAATAAGTTTAATTAGGTATAATTAGGTGTAATTAGGTCCTAATTGGTCTAATTGGGTCTAATTATGACAAAATTGATCTAATTGGGTCTAATTAGGTGCTAATAAGTCTTAAGGAGTCATATTACGCATAGTGGGTCTAATTCGGTATTAAAGGGGTCATATAACCTATTATAGGTCCTAATAGGTCTAATTAGGTCATAACAACTAATTGGGTCTAATTAGGTACTAATAGGTCTAATTAGGTGCTTTAATAGGTCTTAAGGGGTCATGTTACTCATAGTGGGTCTAATGGGGTCTTATGGGGTCATATAACCTGTTATAGGTCCTAATAGGTTTAATTAGGACATAATTGGTTTAATTGGGTATAATTAGGTCCTAATAGGTCTAATTTGGTCAAATTAAGTCCTAATAGGTGCTAATTGGGTCTAATTCCATTGTAATAGGTCTTATAGGTCTAATTAGGTCGTAATACATCTAATTGGGTCTAATTAGGTCCTAAAAGGTTTCAAGGGGTCATATAACCTATCATAGACCTCTTAAAATAGCCCTAGATAACTAGGAATTATGATGTCCTAATATGTCTAATTGCATCTAAGCAGGTCTAATTAGTTTCTAATAGGTCTACTTTGGTCTTAAGAGCTCATATTAAGCATATTGAGTCTAATTAGGTCTTAAAGGGTCATGTAGTATGAGTATATTAGGTGTTAATTAGTCTTTAAATTCGATCTAATTACAAGGTTAGAAGGGGTCCTATTATATATTGTCAGACTCAGTTTCTTCACTATCATGTGGTTTGTCAGTTAGCAAAAGCTGACCTTTAGTTGCAGTCCCAACCGGTGACTTGTCAGATGAGTTAGATTCATCTCCAAATTTCTCTATTAATGTTTTCATCATTTTCTTTGACTTTTTAGTTATTTTACCAATGACAAGACCAATCTTTATTCTTGTCTTAGCCTTTTCATAGGTTCCAAACCTTTTTGCATTATTGTCCTTTGGTGTAGCTAGTAGAGACTCGATTGATTTTGATGCAAAATCAATATCCATTTGTATCCCATGGGGGCTAGCCATTTTGTTCTGGGCTCCATGGCCTTTCAAGGTATGATCGGTGTCCACAAGAAAACATATATCCATTTCATAGTTTTCAACTAATGCACTAGGAATCCTACTTCGAAGATTCATCTTTATCTTGAATTGCTCAAAGTAGTCATCTGCAACTTTATTCAAATTATCTCTCAGATTACTAATTATATCAGAAATTTGCACAATAACAGGTTTGTCGGTAGACCAATCCACATCACCGACAAAGGGAAAGAATCGTTGAATATAGAAAAATAAGCACACTAGAAGTGATCCGAACTTACAAGTGTTTGACTTTGCCAACTGAATAGTCTTCATATTTTATTCTAACTGCTTCAAAAGTAGCTCGGCAAGGTCCAATTAGTGATTCTTCTTTATCATTTTAAATGCCATGTCCACAGCACTACATGGAACACTGTTCAGTCTACTTGACTGATAGATCTTGTAACCAATAGCATGAGCTACAAATTTAACTTCTCGATCCTTAATCATATCAATTTTCAATGCCCATGTTGCGCCTGTATTCCTCTCAATATTGATCCATGAAGCAATACGAAATGCCTTAGCCTTGTCAGTCATTTGGTATTCGGTAACCTTATGAATCATTTGCTTCGTTATTTTGACCGGATTATCCAACCAAAATATTCCATCTTGATACCGACTGAGAACAACCCTAATCCATTTAGTTTTGAAGTATTTCAGTTAATTTAGGGCATTCGTGAGACCTGTCATCTTGACCAGTTCAAATTCTAGTTTTAGTTTTCCATCCACGCTACAAAGTTGTTGATAAGCTACAATAGTCTCAAAATCACCAATCTCCTTGATTTTATAGTAAATGTAAGATCTGACATCCTTGACTAGCAAAACCCTAGGTGGGATGCTTGAGAAAGCTCCTGTTGAATCTATTTTTGACGCAACTTCTAGGTGAAGTTTGTAGTGAGGTTCATCACAGTTAGCCGAAATAATGAGGTTCACTTCCTCTTCCACAATCTTGGATGTGGTTGCCTTTGATGCCATTATAATCAAATTAGGTTTTCGGAAAATGCGTTGAATGTGCTCGATAGAAGATGTACTTACTTGGAATATATGAAGAATGTGCTCGGTTCGATCTACAAGTGTCTTGAATCCTTCTGAAAACTTATAGCTTGAATTTTCTTTGTAAAATCATCGCTCTTCAAAATTTCTTGGTGAAAATAAACTAAGTCTTCCATGTATTTATAGCCTTTTCGTATTCCCGCTTAAAATTTTTTTGTCATTAATGCTTGACCTACTTACAGTATGGTGACAACTATCGACTCGGTGATTACTGCAAAACTACAACTTGGTTAACACATGATTTTTCACTCAGTTGATACTAATGCTCGGTTAACCTTGAATAATGATTACCAACAAGTAACCTTTTTATCGGTCTAATGTTTACTGACTATATGACTCTGTTAGCTCAAAACTTATAAACCACAATGCATCTTTATTCATGTAGATTTAGTATATGCTCAGAAAATATAAGGAACTATATGTAAGATAAGATCAATTTGGAATATCAGCTCCATACATACCTCTTTCATCTTAGGTGGAAGTACCGATGTCACCCAATCTATTGGATGAGGTTTCACCAACAACATTGCTTGACTCTGCATTCTCATTTGATGTCTTCTTCCACATAGTGTTTCTAATTCTGATCATGATATCTGGAATAGTGTTTCCACTCTCAAATACATGTCCTTCTTCTGGTGCTCGGTCTCTGCAATCTTTACTTAGATGACCAACCTTATGACAATGTAAGCATGCCATTCCAGTGCTTGTCTAGCTTTGTGATTGTCCAACCCATCTCTTCCTTATACAGTTTTCTACAATGTGTCCAAATCTACCACATGCTATACAGTTAACCCATGTGTTGTAATCTCAAACATAAGAATTACCTTTTCTCTTCGGTTGATATGGTTTGGGTTTGTTCTTCTTTTTTGGCATCTATACTTGCTTCATCTTTGCCTTACACTCTTGTGAGATGTGTCCATATTTGTTGCAATTATAACATAGTTTCTCCATAGTAGGATTGTTAGAAGTCTTATTCAGTTTAGCTCTACACTCATAAGCTTGGTGTCCAAATTTTCCACAATAATAGCTATAACCATTAAAATTATGAGTTACTTGGGGCTTACCTTGTGCTTTGCTCCTGCACACATTTGAAGTATGTCCCAATTTGCAATAGTGATGGCATGATAGCGTCTTGGATTTTTTATTGTGATTCATTTGTTTAGCTTGTTTGGATGACTCTCCTCCTTCTCCAGTATAACCTATACTAGCTCTACTTCCAAACCTTCTTTGATTAGTCATAAAATCATCAATCTTTTTAGAACTATTTTCAGCCATTTTCATCATTTCATTGTGCTATAGTTGTGTCTTTACTTCATTTCTCAATTTCTCAATTTCTTCCCTAAGTATTCCAATATCTTCAAGTTTCTTAGACAACTCACCATTTACTCAGTTGACCTCTTTGTTTACAATCATCATCTGATTGGATATTTCAATGTGATGCTTAGTGAGATTTCGTATCTCAGTTTCTTTTTCTTGAAGTTGTTCAGTCATCTATCTTCGGTCCTCAAAAGCTAGATTCCTTTCTTTCTCAACCTGCCTAGCATTATTCATTACATCTATCATTCTCACCATATGTGATTCCTGACCGATTTATAGGGCTTTCACTTATTTAGTCAAGTGAAGATTCTTTTTAGACAGATCAGAGATTGTACTTTCAAAACCATCAGGAATACTTCCTGAACTAGATCCAATGTTATCAAATAAATCATTAATCTCCTCTTCATGGTAACTAGTATCATTTTCTAGAATAGCCAAGTTCTTTCTTTGAACTAGTAATTTCTTCAATGCATCCTTAGCTTGTTTATACTACTCAATGAACATCTGCATTTGAATCTTTTGATTCTCTAGTTTTTTGTCCAAATTATATCTCTCCATGATTAGATCTTTACCCTTCAGTGGTTAAACTATCCAATAAGAGATCTGAGCTCTGATACCAATTGTTGGATTGGAGAGATAGGATACTGAGAGGGGAGGGGTGAATCAGTGCCCACAAAAAATTTAACTTCCAAAACTTAATCAGCAAACAGTAGTAACCTTCATATACAACTTGAATCCATTGCATGCATCATTCATTCAATTAACTTGAAAAAGTAAATAGTATAAAAGAAATGATAAATCAGTCACATGACACGAGTATTTTGGTAATGCAGAAACCCTTGTTAGAAGGTAAAAATTGCGGTGGGAATGACTCCCACAAATCTTTACTACTACAGATAATAAAGTATGCCGGTTAAGGCTACAAGTTGTGATCACTTCTGGTGATCTTACCCTATTAGGAGTAATAATTTAGATAAGCTAGATCTACCTAGTTATAGGATTTCAACAACACTACTTGAGTATGCACTTAGTTAAGAGATTTACATAAAAGACTGTTAGGTCTACTCTGTTAAGATATTTTACCAAACTCAATTACAATGATTAGAAAATAATAGGATGTATCTGCAAATGACAACTCAACCTTGTTTGATACAGATCAATGTAGTATAGATTAGATATCACCTTTGTGTGTGTAGATCTTGTCTCTGAACTACTCAGTAGCCTTGTCTGATTCTGCTTAATCTGAATATCTCTGAATTATGATCTTCTCTGTCTGATAATTGATATCTTAAAGTTGGCCTCTACTTCAAGATTCTCCTTTGCTTGTTCTCTTCCTTGTCAAGCTTATGTCAAAATGACATTAAATACAAATATATAGCATACTGATTTTGATGCTTAACAAAATTAGGTTAAACTATCTTAGGAAAAAGCCTAAGATCTATGGTGTACAAAATTAACCTAGATCTAGAAATTACATAGAGATCATCATCACAACTAATGATTGAATCTACAATAAATGATCCTTGATCTTGGTAAAGCATTTTATGATTCTTTTGTAACCATCTGCATAGATAAATGTGCCAAAACTTATTACTATGTCATTTTCTGTATTCCTTGGTAAACACTGTAAATACTACTTGGTAGATTCACTGGTGCTCGGTGTCTAGTCTACTCGGTGTTTACTAACACTCGGTATCGGTGTATACTGGTGCTTGGTAAAACTACATTGGTGCTTGGTTAGAACTAACATCTTTTGTTCGCGGTAATGTATGGCTTATGTAGTTAATCGACTAGTATGTTTGGCTTGAAGTACTTGCATTTACCAACTACATAGCATAGGTAACCGACTGATCAAATTTGATACTAATGACAATATTTAATGCTCAAAATAGAGATAACACTCCTTAGACTATGACTCGGTCTTCATAAAGACTTCATTATATGTATATGATATATACATGCCTTTGACATATCAATGATTATACATTATATTTCAAAATAGAATGTCATAGCTTTATACATTTCCATCTATCTCCATCTAGTTTCCTTTTTTTGTCTTCATTTATTTCCCCCTTGTTTTTGTCACTTTGAGATGCTGAGGTGTTGGGGTTAGATAATATTTGTCCAAAAATAGTTTGTGAAGTTGTAGAATCATTGCTAAAGCATTGTCCCATCCAGATCTAATAGACTTGAAAACTTGTAATTTGCTTTCTAGCTGAGAAACTAGATCAACCAAACTTTCTACAATATAGAGATGAGGATCTCTTTGTACTAACTCTTTTTCCATTGCCAATTCTCTCAGCATGACCTCCAAATGAGGTATCAACATTGTTTGTATAGAGATTCATTTGGCCCTTATCTTTCCATCATTAGCCATTAGCTTAGATAATCTCCCTTGTGCATGAGTCAACCTAGTGAAATGAATAGAGATGGAACTTTCATCCATGCTTAGTGAATGTCCTATTGACTTCAAATCTAATTGTAGCTTCTCAATAAGTTGTTGATTCTCCTTTGTAAATTATTTGTGCAAAGAAGGAACATTTTGTAAAACCTATTCCAAATTACTTACAAGGTCAGAAAGTTCAACCTGTTTGACTACAATATCTGTTGAAACCTTCTCAAGTACCTTGGTCTCAAACTTTCTCTCAAACCACAGCATTAACTTCTCATTTGCTTCACTATCATCACTACTCACCTTTTTAATAATATGTACCAACTGATCTAATTTAGGTGAATTCTCATTTATGTCTTATCTACTCACCTTTTTAATAATATGTACCAACTGATCTAATTTAGGTGAATTCTCATTTATGTCTTATATCTCAAAAGCATCTATAAATATATCTTTAATATCATGAAGTACCTGCTTCTGTTGATGTTCCATTCTTAGTTCCTCTTGCTTTCTCTTATTTTTCAATAAATCCTACAAGATTTGCATCTGATCATAGGTCAAGTTATTAATGTCCCATTTTGGATTCACTATAACTTCATCTACTATTACTTGTGTGCTAGGAGACTTGTCCTTTTTCTTATGTGACTTCTTCTAGGTCTTCAGTGTGTTTCTACTTGATAATTGTACTAAGGCTTGGATAGCCTCTTGTTCCTTAGGTTCTAGACTCTCCTCACTTACTTTAAGCTTAGTCTCCTTTTTTTCCTCAACATGAGGTCCTGAGACATCTATTTCAGACTTAACAATTTGTTCTTTTATGATCTCCTCTTCTTCACCTGTATTAATTTCAATGTTTACCTCCGTAGGTGTATTGATTTCTATTGCTGTTGGCTTACCCTGTTCCTCTACACTTGTACCTTGTGTATCTTTTTCTTCAACTGTGACTGTGTTCAATCTTTCAGGCACTGAGTCCATAGTTGATGGATCCTCAATCTTTTGATAATCATGAATTTGGATTAATACAAGATTAGTGCTTAGGATAAATGTATCTAAAGTTTCCTCGGTAAAAATTTGACTCTTGATTTCTTCCTCGGTCAAGGCATTGATATTCACTTGGGTATCTTTAGGTACATCCTCATTAGTGATCACATCCTGTTTTTCACTCGCATCTACCTTTTTCCTTATTTCTTCCTCAATATTATGTGGCTCATCTATATCTTTGGTATTATCAAGCTTTACTTGTCTAGATGTGCCTTCATCTTTATGTACACTCTTGTTAACTACCAATACAAAAATTATCTTTAGTATTAATGTACTATGTTTAACAAATTCTTTAACATTCTTCTTCAATATGAAGTATGCTCTCAATTTAGGAATAAACCTATTTCTATATTTCTCCTTGAATTTTTCTCTTTGCTTTGTTATTAATTCAGACATTATTTGTGCTAAGGTGCCTTTTCTGATCTTTCTTGCTGTCATAATGGCATACTGCCATCTCTCATCAATTTTTCTAAACAATTCAAAAGATTACCTATCTCCAATGGTGTCATCTTGAATGTACCCAACATCTTTATCATTGCATCTTCTATCTTTATTTTATTAGTTTTACTCAATCTTTCAAATTTGATAATTTTAAATCCTGCCAAACTTGTTGTACTCTTGATGTTGTGGCAGATATCACCCACATTGGTTGGATGCTTATGTGTGGCCACCATGAATTTACTAATATCTTTAGTGTCTATCATCTCCTCATCTTCATCATCCTTTTGTAGTACCAATTTTATTCTTGGCTTCGTCTTAGGGTGGCTTGGTGCTTCCTTAGCTTGTACTTGTTTTATTTTCCCTGAGCTCTCCCCTTCAATGTTCTTTATTAGATTTTTCTTTTGTGCCTCGGTTGTTGCAGTTGAAGTTACCCTTGTTCTCGGTCTTGTTTCTGCAGGAGGAGTGGGCTTCTATTTTAGGTTCTTCTTCTTAGTGACCTTGACAACCATTAACTCTTTTCCCTTCTTTTGTGCATCTACTTCCTCATCCTCACTTTCTTCAAAATCACTAGATTGGTCCTCACCCTAACCTTGTGTGATTTCTAGTGGTGCATTCTCCTCTTCTCTTTGAGCTAACATTTTCTCAAGGTTTTTCACTAACTTGTTTCTCTTCCTCTGTAAGTTTTCAAACTTTAAGCCTATTGTTATATCAGATTTAGCTTCCTCATAATTCCCAAAAATCTTAGCTTTACTATTAGTTTACTCTGCAAGTAAAGTTGTTATAGTTGTAGATGTTTCATCTATGTTTACCTCATAGGTAAATGGTCTCAACCATGCTACCCTAGGTACAACATCTTGTACAAATGTATGATCAGTATCAACAAGAAAACATACATCATCATAAAATTTCTCAACTAATGATATTAGGATTCTACTTCTTTTCCTCATTTTCTTCTTAAACTCAACAAAGTAGTTTTCCATCACACTATCAGATTTTTCTCCTAATTGTTGAATAAATTCACTAATCTATTGTGTCATAGGTCGGTCCCGACTCCAAACAACATCTCCTATAGTAGGAAAAATATTTTGTACATAGAAAAATATACAGACTATCAAATATCCGAACTTACATATTGAGTTCTTTGCCTTCCTGATTGATGAAAAGTTCTCAACCAGCTGTGTTAGTTGCAGCTCGACAAGATCATATGTATGATTCTTCTTTACTATCTTCCATGCCTGGTCCACTACAATGCAAGGAACACTATCCATTCTAATTGACTGGTAGAACTTATGTGCAAACAACCCTTGCTGCAAAATCAATCTTAGGATCTGTGATCGTGGAAATAGTCATTCCTCCTTTGTTCCATATTGTCATATTGTTTTCTTGAATCACTTCCTTGATTTGACATCTCATAGTCTTCTTCCTATTAAGAATAGGGTATCCAGTGACTCGATTATGATCTCCTTGGTGATCTTGATCAGCCCATTCTCCAACCATAGTTGCATGTTGTGAATTATGCTCAAAACTATCTTGATCTATTCCATTTTGAAATTGTGAGGGAAGTCTAGGGCACGACTAACCCTTTGTCAAAAATGTGATGATGCTCTTCAACACTCCATTTTCACATAATTTTTTGTATACGTCCCTTAGCTCATAGTCTCCAATCTCACTAATCTTACACATGTAGCATGCTCGTACATCATGGATCATCAAAACTTTCAACATGATCGATGGCAGGGCTCCTAAGAGATCTCCCTTCACAACATTCTCAAGTACTGTTCAAAAATTTGGTGGTTTGCATGCATCACTCCTAACTAACTAAACATTATGTACCTCCTTTCCTTGCTTCCTCATTCCAGTAGATGAGCTTGATACCATTTTTCCAAATTAGGGTTTGTGAAACAGATTTTGTATAGCTTAGTAATAACTAGCCTTAACAATACTTCACAATGTTTGTCGATGACACGTTGTTGGATCTTTACAAACTTCACAAAAAATTATCTTACAATTGCCTTTGAAGCGCTCTATAAATTCTCAAATATCTTGGTGAGATGAAAATGAACGGTAAATTTCATTATATAGATTCAAACGGTCGAATTAGGTCTTTAATAAATGCTGCATAAGCTTAGTGAGTGTAATACATATGTCTTGGTCATTGCATGATAGATTGGTTAACTCATTTCATACTCCATCACTTGGTCACAACCATGACCTGGTTATTACTCACATTTTCACTTTAGCTCAGTCGATATATCAGCTTGGCCGTTATGAGATCTCAACACATAGTAAGTGAATAGAGTTGAATTGGGATGAAGTGTGTGATGGAAAATGTTGTGGACATATAGACTAAATAAAACAAAAATACTTATCTCAAAAGAAGGCTAATGAAGAAATCACTATTTTTTTGATCTCTATGCATAGTTTTGGGAAATTTTGCAACCTGCTACAAACTAGAAATGTCGAGATAGAGAAAACCCAGAAAACTTGTGTCCTTCTGAGGTTAGCTCAACTTTGATCCAGATAGTGGGGCAAGGTCTTACCTCAGGGCACAATCCTACCCCCCACTGAAGGTCATCCCTAACATGAAACAACTTCAACAGAAAATCTATTCGCGGATCTCAAAAGTTCACCAAAAAGGGTATCCAGATCTGCACTTCAATTCACTGTCTTGTACCTATACTTGCAAGAAAAATGTTTTTGTTGTTTGGATGAGGGGTTTACCTTAGTCAAACACCAATTTGGAATCAACCTTAATAATGAAATTGAAATGGAGAATGCTAGCAAGTAGTAGAAATAGATCTAACAACGAAGCTATGATATTCAATAAATATGCAATTGTATTTGGAATGTAAAAAAGTATATTGATATGAAAGCTTGGACTCAACAATGTAAATCAAAACCATAAATGTAAATAAAAAACCTCCATGATTGAATGTTTGGAATCCACCTTGAGAGAAGAATGAATAGATCTTGAAGATGAACAAAGGATCTTGAAGGAAGATCATACCACCATGATGGATAGATCTAGTGTTTGAATGATGAATCTTGAATGCTTGAACCAAATCCCTTCAAAGGCTTCAATGCTTGAATTCTTGATCTTCAATAGGGAACTTGAATGGAGAAGAGGACTTGAATGCTTCCTTGAAAATTCTTGTTTGATCTTGCTTTTGATAATGGATGCTCAAAATTTTGATGGAAATTGGATGCTATAAGATGGAGAAAAGTGGATGATCCAAATGAGAGAGGAAGACTTCCTTTTATAGTGATCTAGGGCACAAACTTCTAGAGAGGCCGACATTGGAGAATTAAATCTCAATTAATCTTAACCCCTAGAAATGGACCTAGATTAAATGCAATTTAAGGGTTTATCATTCTGAAATCCGAAATAATAGACCCGGAAGCTGGAAAATAAAACTTTTTGAAACCCGACATACCGAAACTTTCGAAAACTAAAATTTGAACCTGGGGTCAGGGATGAGGTAGTCTCTATCCTAGGTCAGGTTCGAGGTCATCCTTGACCTAGGTTAGGGATTAGATCGTCCTTGACCCTTCAGGTCATCCTTGACCAAGAAAGTCAAAGTCTTCAGATTCTCAGAAAAAGTCTGTCAAAAAGAGGCTGGAAATAGATGGAGAGAAGTAGAATAGGGGGAAACAACCAGATCCATGAAAAGACCCAATCAAGGCACTTAACATGACCCCAAACCACTTACTTGGGGGCTAAACACTCTTAACATGGAAGTGTTTCCATTTTAAGATGATACATTAAACCCCCACTTTAGCAAGAGTATGGACTCGATGCAAACTCTTGGTAAAGGAGAAGAAAGAGGAGATCCAATTGGATTCACAATGAGATAAAATAACACTTAGCTAAGGACACAAGCCCCCAGGCTAAGGATTCTAACTCAACACACACACATGAGGGTACGAAAACAACAAAAATAAAACTAAAAGACACAAAAGAGGGGTTAGCACTAAAACAAACCCAAATCAACTAGCATAAGAAACCTTGCTAAGAAATATTTCCCATACTAATATCATATTTGGAAAGCTATCATAAAATCATAAATGATTACTTAAGAAAGACAAGAGAAACACTATAAATAACATAGCTTCATGATCCAGTCCTACTAGCATGAAAGCGAAAAGAGAGAAAAGAGAAAGTGATTACCTCACCCAGTAAGATGCCCACCTTACCATAAATCACTAAGGGAGAGCCAAACAAGTGGCCAAACCTGATAGTTCACCCATAAAATATGCTTGCAATTGTAATGCATCTTCTGATGGCTTCTGGAATACCCATAGATCCACCTTCATGTATCACTATGAATATGAAATGTGTGTCTCCTCAAGATTTAGCAACTTATGTGTGTTACCTTCAGAAGATTTAGCATATTAAAAATGCGTGTCTTTTCAGGATTTAGCAACTTATGTGTGTTACCTTCCAAGATTTAGCATGTTGAAAATTGAAAAATGCATGTCTCCTCAAGATTTAGCAACTTATGTGCATTACCTTCGGAAGATTTAGCATATAAATAAAAAAACTATAGTACTATAGAGCATAAAATAAACCTAATCTTAATGCAAGAAAAGATTAATCACAAATCTAACACAATAGGGCATCTAAATCCATAAAAGAAAAGAGGGTAAGCATGTCAGGTTCACCAAAATGAATAGAGTTGAGTTGGGATGAAGTTTGTGATGGAAAATGTTGTGGACATATAGACTAAATAAAACAAAAATACTTATCTCAAAAGAAAGCTAATGAATAAATCACTATTTTTTTTATGTCTATGCATAGTTTCGAAAAATTCTGCAACCTACTTCAGACTAGAAATGTCGAGACAAAGAAAACCAAAAAAACTTTTGTCCTTCTAAGGTTAGGTTGACTTTGACCCAGATAATGGGGCAAGCTCTTACCCCAGGGCACAATCCTACCCCCCACTGAAGGTCATCCCTAACATGAAATAGCTCCGACAGAAAATCTATTCGCAGATCTCGGAAGTTCATTGAAAAGGGTATCTAGATCTACACTTCAATTCATTGTCTTGTACCTATAAGAAAAATAGTTTTGTTGTTTGGATGAGGGGTTTGCCTTGGTCCAACCCCAGTTTGGAATCAACCTTGATAATGAAATTGAAATGGAGAATGCTAGCAAGTAGTAGAAATAGATCTAACAACGAAGCTATGATATTCAATAGATATGCAATTGTATTTGAAATGTAAAAAAGTATATTGATATGAAAGCTTGGACTCAACAATGTAAATCAAAACCATGAATGTAAATAAAAAACCTCCATGATTGAATTCTTAGAATCCACCTTGAGAGAAGAATGAATAGATCTTGAAGATGAACAAAGGATCTTGAAGGAAGATCATACCACCATGATGGATAGATCTAGTGTTTGAATGATGAATCTTGAATGCTTGAACCAAATCCCTTCAAAGGCTTCAATGCTTGAATTCTTGATCTTCAATAGGGAACTTGAATGGAGAAGAGGACTTAAATGCTTCCTTGAAAACACTTGAGAAAATGTTTGATTGATCTTTCTCTTGATAATGGATACTCAAAATTTTGATGGAAATTGGATGCTATGAGATGGAGAAAAGTGGATGATCCAAATGAGGGAGGAAGGCTTCCTTTTATAGTGATCTAGGGCGCAAACTTCTAGAGAGGCTGACATTGGAGAATTAAATCCCAATTAATCTTAACCCCTAGAAATGGACCTAGATTAAATGCAATTTAAGGGTTTACCATTCCGAAATTTGAAACAACTAACCCAAAAGCGGGAAAATAATTTTTTTTGAAACCTGACATCTCGAAACTTCTGAAAACTAAAATTTGAACCTGGGGTCAAGGATGAGGTAGTCTCTGCCCTAGGTCAGGGTCGAGGTCATCCTTGACCTAGGTCAGGGACTAAGTCATCCTTGACCCTTCAAGTCGTCCTTGACCCAGAAATTCAAAATCTTCAAATTCTCAGAAAAAGTCTATTAGAAAGAGGCTGGAAACAGAGGGAGAGAAGCAGAACAGGGGGGAAACAATCAAATCCATGCAAAGACCCAATCAAAGCCCTTGACATGACCCCATACCACTTACTCAAAGAGCTAAATGCTCTTAACATGGAAGTTCTTCCATTTTAAGATGATACACTAAGTGACTCAGTCACCATAGACATAAATACTAATGCTCAACACTAATTGTGCATAATAACTCTTTTCTTGGTACTTGCCTCAAATCTATCCTAATGCATCTTTACTTATGCAAATATAGACTTTAACACATCTAATGTTAGGAACCGGTGTAAAATATAGCTGCATTTGAAAATACAGTTCCTTACATACCTTCTTTGCTTAGTTAGAAGTAGTGCGATCACCTGATCCATTGGATTGGGTGATCTCAGGTTCACTAGTTCCACTAATTCTTGCTTCTTCTTTCCTTCTCCATGTCTGATTCATCTAGTTCTTTATTTGATCAATAATCTCTTCACCTTTGCTTTGTTCATTACTCGGTGCTTGTGCTATGGTCCTGAAATCTCTTTTTAAATTACCAATCTTGCGATAATTATAACATACCAAACTTCTATTCATCCAACTCTTGGATTTACCTCTAAAGTGTATCCTTATGCAATTTTCTCCAATATGACCATATTCTCCATAATAATGACAACTATACCATTTATTGTAATCCCAATTGAATGTGTTACCTTTCCTAGGTGCATTACCTTTCTTCTTGGATGTCTACTTTAGTTTTGTATTGGATTTGCATTCTTGTGCTCTATGACCATATTTTTGACAATTGTAACAATGTCCTTGAAATCTAGGTGTAGTAGGTGAATTCATAGCCTTAGACCTACATTCATGTGCCTGATGTCCATGCTTTTTACAGTTAAAACAATATCCATTGAATTTAGGCTTAGGATTGGACTTACCATTCTTGCTTTGGTAAGTGTTTGTTGTGTGTCCTAGTTTCCCACAATGATGACATGTAGGTTTGTTGTTCTTTTGCTTTGCATTCCTCTGTTCTCCACTCTTTGATGATTCTCCTTCTTCCGTGGATGATAGGTGCTCAATAAGGCTCAATCCAGAGGTGTCACTGGATCTTCTTTGTGATCTCATCAGTTCCTTAAAATATCTCACAACTTCATTAGGTTTGTTCATTCTCTCAATGAGTTCCCTTTCAAATCTTAACTCATTTTTCAGTTGATTGTTCTCTAATCTCAAATTTGTAATTTCCATTGTTTTCTTGTTTAACTCTTGATTTGCAAGTAACAGTTGATTTACCATGTCTAATTGATTATTTTTCAGCTTTTGCATGTCACATGTCCTTTCATCAAGTCTAATAGCCATTTGTCTCTTATCCTCTTCTACCATTGTCTTGTCTTCCTCAACTTTCTTTTTTCGTTTAATCACTTCACATAGTCTTCCTGATTGAATTTTTTGTTCCCTCCTCAGACGTTTGAATTCTTCATTCAATATATTGTTTCTCTCCAATAGATCTGCTATTTATGCATTGCTTTCACTTGAATTTCCATTATCAAATAGACCTTTAGTGTCTTCTTCTTGATATTGAGTGTCATTCAGTTGGATTGTCAATTCTTTCCTTCTTTTTAAGTATTTCTTCAATTCTTCTCGTTGTTTCAAGCTGGTGCAATGCAAGATGGATGCCAATCTTCTAATTCTCTATGATCTTTCCCAAATTTATAAGCCTCCATGTCTAAAATCTTAACTCTCAAGTGCTTAGACTTCTTCTAAGAGAACTCTACTCTTATACCAATTGTAGGAAGTCTTGTTGGGAAAGTAAGATACTGAGAGCTTGGGGGTGAATTAGAATCTATAAAACTTTTACACTTTGAAACTAATTCAACATGTATATCATAAACATGAACTTCAATGTTGAAATAGATCTAATCTGCTAATCACATCCATGAAAATGAAACACATAACACAAAGATTTTGGTAACCCAGAAACCCTTGAAAGGTAAAACTGGGGTGGGGATGACACCTACAAATCTTCACTACTTCAAAAATAAAGTGTGTCGATTAGGGCTACAAATTTTCGATCACTTTTGGTGATCTACCCAGTGAGGGGTTTGCCCTGCTAAGAGCTTATAGACTTATACAATCTACCTTGATTAAAGGATTTAAACTTACAACTAAGTAAGCACTCTATTAGGAGATTTACAAAGGTTTGTTAGGGCCACTCTGTTAAGTGATTTACCCTGATTCACTTACTAGAATGTACCAATACCCAATCCTTCAGTTTGCACTTTAAATGTTGATAACATATCTCCTCTTTCCAATTCTTATCTGATCTGAAAATCAAATATAACTTTGTTCTACCATTCACTACTTTGCTCGGTCACTTTGCCTGATCTCAGCTTTTGACAATCAAAACATTGCTTCCATCTACATACATGTGAGATCTCCTTACTGTAACAATATTAGGGTTTTGATGTCATCTTAAAGAGACAACTAATCAGGCTTCTAGATCAAGATTAGCAATCTAGATTCATCACTTATGCTGCTTATACAATCCCTTTTTCCAATTGGTTACATTACTTGCATAGGGATTAATGATTGACATCATAACGCGTAATCAACTACTTAATTATCTCAACAATCATTAAAACATGCATAAAAGTCAACCAAAATGGTTTACCTAGGTGTTTGTGCCATTCCAAACACATATACCCAACTGGTTCACTTGGCATATGAAGTCTCTGATGCTCGGTCAAAACTGTTCTCCATATAGTGGCAGTCGACACTAACTCTTCTATACAACTAGACAATCATACTACTCGGTAACTACTGGGATGCTCAGCAACCTCTGACTTGCTCAGTAGTAATTACTACTTGGTATATATACAAAATACAAGTCATTACATTACTCAACCTTAGTAGGATGGCTTGGTCACAGTGATGACCGACCAACTTTTCGTTGATAATGACTAAGTATTTGACACTAATAGACAACATGACTTGGAGATCAACATAACCTTTTACAACACAAGTGTTCTTAACTCATAACATGATACACACCCAAGCCACCAAAGTGGGTGTGCAACGATGAAGAGTTGGTATGATGCTACTAATACCCCACAAAGGTTGCAATGTCAAAATAACTACAATGAAACTAAACAAAAAATAAAATTACATATCACAAATAGAGTGCACATCCAAGAACCCTTGACCCCATGGATTTGATGGGTATGTAGGAAGCCTAGAATGCGCCCAAAGCTTCCAGAGTCCAAGTGCCTTGGATATGGCTTCAGGTGTTATCTCTTCATCTTTAATTGACCATGTCTTCCCATTAATTGCTACCTATTCCTCACTCACACATATATGTATATATATGTATCAAGTTACACACACACACACATACATATATATACATATTTATACATACATACAAATATATATGTACATACATACATCTATATATATATAAAAGAGGATAAGGAACAAAAAAACCATGCGTAAGGAATAAAAAAAACATTCATCATGTTTGTTGTTGTCAATTGTTTATAGCTGGAATATGTCTGCTTGTTGTGTTTCATTTAGTTCTGTAGCACATAAACTTTTGGGAACGACAATTATGTCTATGATAATTGGTGAATGAAAGTTCAAGATATGCATCTGATCCTCAAGGTGTTCCAATCTCATTAGTGAAAACCGATCACAAAACAAAGGAAAATAGTTGTGTTGTTCTACAATACAAAGCACACGGGATTATTATCCTGAAAGTGAAGGGATAAGTAGAGATGGGATAATGCCCTATCTCAGAGTTGGTTGGATCAATCTCAAAGAAAGGTAGAATTTTCTAATAATACTGACAGCACCAAATAGCTTGGAACATTTCAAAAATACAAACATGATGATTTGGTAGTAGGACCAACTTCATAATTACTGAACTCTAATGATCTTAAATTTAATAGCTCCTTTCAAAATCTTTTTTAAGTAAAATCAAAATTCACTAGGAAATAATTATTTACTTTTCAATTACAAAGAATCAGTTACCCAAAGAACGGATTCTTTTTCAAAAAGACTGTTGCTTCAGAGGAGAGAGTCTTTCTGTTTTAGTCATAAATTACTCCTGTCACTTTGATGACTGTGTGAGACTCAGATTTTGGGATAAGCTCTCTTTCAAAAGATGAAATTTTTTTTCCTAATTAATGGTGATTGATACATGTTTGTGTATGAAAGTACTTTCATACTTGTACATTTCTTGGATGTCATTCTCAGAATAGATTTGTTTGAAAACTAAAAGCTGGTTTATAATTCTCATCTTTGTGTGGGAATATCACAGATAAAATTCGATCTTCTCCCGAAAGCAACTGAACTAATTCCATCTTCCTCAAGCTCTGCTCTTCCAAAACACAAGCATTTCAGATGTTTCCAGAGAAATTCAGCTCAGCACAAACTGAATCATGTTCTAAGACATAAGGAGGAAGAATTGAATATTTCAAATCAAGGTCAAAAGCGAGATATAATTAGTGCAAAAGGAGATGAGAAAGTTTCATTTTTGAAAGATATTTCCAACTGTTTGAGAAAGGCTCATGAAAGAAAAACTACGCCAAGAAGGAAAAGTTGATGCCTCTATTATAATAGTACAAAGAGGTCGTAAAGGATACTCTACCTCACAAGATAAAATTTCAGTGGCTTGCAGATTGAAGAAACCAAGTTCATCTCCAAATCATGACAGTGGGCGTATTCTTTCTGAAAAATACAAACATATGTATTCATCAGCGAAAAGAAAATATCAACCTCTGGACTAAGAGAGTGAAGATAGTTCATAGAGTCAAGAGTGCAAACTTCGGAAACAACAAAAGGTACCATGCTTCTAAGAGATTAGCATCGATTGCTTAGGAGTTTTTAAGGAAACCGAAATCATATTCAAACCATGACTTAACAGGAGAGCAGAACACTTTTACAGTACACATTTTAGCTGCAGAAGCTCCTCGTGATGATCACATGCAATTAGAATCAGAAGGATCATGCCAACAGGGAGGTCAGTTAAAAGTTTCCTTATGTTACAGAGTATGAGTATGTCAGGACAAGCTACAGAATTAAGTAACAATTCCACAAGGAATGAGGGTTTTTCTGTTTCAAATACTATCTTGGTTGCTGATAACCAGCATAGCACTCGAGTTGGTGGAGATTTTACTGCCAACAATGTATCGTAAGGAAGGTGAATCCAAAATCATACTTGGTTCTAGGGAATTGAGGTGTCGGGTTATCTGCGAATCATCGGGCACCCCAAACCAAAAAAAGTCACCCAACTCATACAAAGGATGTTTTTCATGAAATGATACCGGATTGTATTTGTGCTCTTCATGGATAGATTTGATTCATTTTCATTCATCTCAGAAATGAAGTATAAGAGAACGAAGATAAATCCACTCATTCATGCTCGAAGTAAGGAATGGCAGCGAGTGTTTGTAAAATTATAAAACAAGGTCACCCCTAAAATCATTTAAAAGCTTTGGTGCATTCATTTATGCCATGGTGGTGATACAAAAGGAAAGAAAAATCAAACATTGTGTGTGTAGACGACATGCTTTAGAAGACGACATGCTTTAGAAGGCGGAGCTCTTGGTTAATATCAAAACTATTATGCCCCGACTTGATTTCAAATCAACACAAACACATTAGAAGCGGAAATAGCAGATAATTGTGACAGCTATAGATGATGCTCGTACTAAGTCCGAGTTCTGTGGCAGGATTCTTTTAACTCGCGGATAAGGAATTTCAGAGGTAAACATAAACTTTTGGGAACCACAATTATGTCTGTGATAATTGGTGAATCAAAGTTCGAGATATGATTCAGATCCTCAAGATGTTTCAATCTCGTTACTGAAAACCTATCACAGAGCAGAGTGAAAAATAAATGTGTCATTCTATAATACAAAGCGCATGGGATTTTTTTCATGAAATTGAAGGGGAAAGTAGAGATGGGATAATGCCCTATCTCAGAGTCGGTTGGCTCAGTCTCAAATAAAGGTAGAATTGTTTTCATGAAATTGAAGGGAAAAGTAGAGATGAAATAATGCCCTGTCTCAGAGTCGGTTGGCTCAGTCTCAAAGAAAGGTAGAATTGTCTAATAACTGTTTGGAAGAGATATTCAACAATACTGAAAACACCAGATAGCTTGAGCATACCAAAGCCAGCCATATGCAATGCTAAAGAGATCATATGATATAATCGTCAGAAAGACAAAAACAAGATCTGGAAAACTGACGGTTTTCTTTTCACGAGATGCCTGAAAATCTTCCGGCAGGGGAAAATACATAACTACATATTATTGAAGGGCCCATGGATTTGAGGGGTATATTAGCAACTTGGAATGCACTCAAACCTTGTGGTATTAAAAAACCCTGCCCCCATTCCCAATCTCCAACATTATCCAGGTAGGGCATCCCTGCACCAAGGTCTCATCATTCCCCTGAAAAGATTTTTGTGTGCGCTCTTCCATGGTCATGTGGAAGACATTCGAACTACAATGAAAAACACAAAACTCCTAAAAACCTAAGTTCAAAGGGCGGCAACATCTTTGATGATTTTAAGTACATGGCTGCTACTGAGTCTGCAGGAGCCAGAGCTCCTTCAAAGAGCACATCCAGACAGGGGCCTGAGACTACTGAAATAGAGCAAAGGATTTATGTTAAGAGAAGATTGGTATTACCTGCTATCGACAAAAACTCAGTTTCTAGCCCTACTATGCCCTGGAATAGCCCTGGGTTATTGGGTCCAAGTCTCAGGGCCATTCTGGTCCTATTAGGTCTGAGAGATCAAATATCTTCTTTAGAGGGAGTGACAAAAGCAACAAATTACCAAATATTCTAACAGCAACTTCAAAAATTAATGACCTTTAAATTCTTATTCATGCTTTGCCCTCCCCCTCATGTTTTTGAGCTCCGAAAATAATGAATATCAAGGCAAGCAAGGAAAATAGTTCTTTTGCAGCCGCATAGTATGAGAGGTATTACTACAAATATGTAAATATGTTACACTTTTCGCATCAGCTCATCAAGTATATATAATATAGACAACAATATACCTTCTGAAACTTGCATAATGCACAAATATGACTTTGATCAGTTTAAAAGCTCAAACAGCTATAATTTAGCCTCAGGAGAATTTTACATGAAAGGAGACTACCCTGTGATGGCCGAAAAACTTTAGATTAGCAAACCTAAAAGACAAAAACTTCTTAATGGAACTTACAAGCATCTAAAATGTAGAACTTTGACTGTCAGAGGCCAATGTTTCTCTGATATTGGTTTGTTGTAGGAGGTCTGATATTGTAGGCGTTAAATTGGAAGCAGCTGCACCTCCCATCAAAGATGTCTTGAGATTTTCCAAGGCCTTGGCTACATCTCTCATGGAAGGTCGTTCTCTTGGTGTTTCACTGCTACAAAGCAAACCAACATGAATGCAAGAAAGAAGACATCTATTGCCTTCAATGTTTTCATTCACATCTCTCAATAGCCCACTATCAACAATATCTGACAGTCTGTCTGGAAAAGCTGACCTCACCCACTTTTGCAAGTTCATGTCTCCCACAAACATGTCATCATTTGGCCTCTTCCTTGTAACCATCTCTAATATCAGGATTCCATAGCTATAAACATCTCCCTTTGTAGAAACATTCCCGCCCAGTCCATACTCTGCAATGAATTTTATTCATGAAATTCTTGAAAAGCTATTAAGGAAAATGATAATGCCAATATTAAAAAAAGCTATAAAAAATTACCTGGAGCAATATAGCCAATAGATCCTCTGAGTGCAAATGTTGTTGTACTCAGTGAATCTATGGAGTTTGTAGCAATTAAACGGGATATACCAAAATCAGTTACAAGGGCTGTCATATCGGCATCCAGGAGCACATTGCTAGGCTTTAAATCACAGTGAACAAGTTGCATAGGACAATCATGATGTAGATATTCCATGCCATGGGCTACATCTACGGCAATGCTCAAACATTCCCTCAATCCAAATTGAGAAGCGTTTTGATCATCTGTTTCAGGGTACAAACGCTTTTCCAAGCTCCCATTAGATGCAAATTGAAGAACCAAACCTTTCAAGTCAGGGAAGTAAAACGCACTGATGATTTTGACAAGGTTACGATGCCGAATCCTCCCTAGCAGTTTGCATTCTCTATTAAAGCTCTTATCAGCTTCTTCATTCTGCAAATTAACTGTCTTGATGGCAACCATCGTTCCATCCCTCAAAATGCCTTTGTAGACTGATCCAACGTTGCCAACTCCAAGCAAGTTTGACTCATCAAATGCAGCTGTTGCAATGACCAGATCCTGATAGGAAAATTTTGGATAGCCAAGCCTTTGAAAAACAATGTTTGAAGGACGTAATGGTTGTCTTGAAAGTTTTTGTCTCCATACTATCCCTATAATGATGGAGCATACAACAAATGCAATTATTCCACCAACCGATAAGAGTATTTTTTTGAGAATTGGATGTTTTCTATCGGTTTGATTTGGGCATGGAGAAAGTGAATAATTTCTTGGGCCACAGAGGCCAAGGTTTCCCTCAAACAATGTTATAACACTTCTATTTGGAAACAACCCTCCTGGAGGAATCTGCCCTGACAAATTATTGAAAGAAACATTCATGTAGCAAAGCATTTTTAGTCTTTCAAGGGACATTGGTATTGAACCTGATAAAAAAATTGGCAGAAAGATCCATCTCCAGGAGATTTTGTAATTTGAAGAGCGAGTCTGGTATTGGACCTTCAAAGCTGTTGTGGGACAGGTTTAGATGCTCTAATGCCGTGCAGTCTCCTAGGGTCTTTGGAATTACCCCAGTAAGTCTATTGGCCGAGATGTCTATGGCTTGAGCCATTATAATACTACTAATCTCCTGTGGCAAGGACCCTTCCAGAGAATTCCATGAAAGATTGAGGTAGAATTGCAGGTTTTTAAGGCTGGCAATTAGTTCACGAGGTATCCTTCCCCCTAGTTTGTTGTAAGACAAGTCAAGGAGCTCCAACTTCTGACATCCCACTAAACCAACAGGGATCTCCCCTGATAATTTGTTGTGGTGAAGGTAAAGATATCTTAGCTGCTGGAGGCTGCCAAGAGAATCAGGTATTTTTCCAGAAAGGTTATTGTGATGAAGACTTAAGAGCCCGAGATGTTGCATTTGACCCAGCTCACTTGGAATCCTACCCTCTAATTTGTTCCCACCCAGAAACAATCTTTCCAACTTACAGAATCTTTTAATTGAAGACGGAATATTGCCGCTGAAAAGATTACTGCTTAAATCTAAGAATGTTAAGTTTGTCAGATTGGCAATTTGTTGTGGTATGCTTCCTCTTATCATGTTGTCTGATAATTCCATGATATGGAGATTGGAGGATAGTTGGCCTATGGATGGAAGCAAAGCACCAGTCAGATGGTTATATGACACTACTAATTCTTCCAAGGAGGAGCAGTTTGTGAGAGCAGTGAGAAAGGCCAATGTGTTACTGCTGTCACCAACAAGTTGATTGTGGTGTAGGTAAAGCCAGTTGAGGAGGTTCAACTTA
The DNA here is from genome assembly GCA_027943335.1 of Chamaecyparis obtusa. Classification (NCBI taxonomy): domain Eukaryota; kingdom Viridiplantae; phylum Streptophyta; class Pinopsida; order Cupressales; family Cupressaceae; genus Chamaecyparis; species Chamaecyparis obtusa. Next base: position 1,538,588 of record BSBK01000576.1, read on the forward strand.
CCCAGCTCCATTGGAACTGTTCCACTGAGTTGGTTGTTATTTAAATAAAGTTCTGTTAGATTGGAACAATTACCCAGAGAACTTGGTATGTTTCCACTAAGCTGATTTCCCCATAAACTGAGCAGTTTCAAATTAGAGAGCTTGGTACCAATTTCCGATGGAATGGTTCCTGACAGATCATTTTGTCCCAATTCCAAATCAGTCAAGGCAGACAGATTTCCGAAAGAGCTGGGAATGGTTCCTGACAAATTATTTCCCTAAAGGTAAAGTATTTGGAGGTGTGTGAGCATGCCCAATTCAGGAGGAATGGTCCCTGACAGATCATTTTGTCCCAATTTCAAATCAGTCAAGGCAGACAGATTTCCTAAAGAGCTGGGAATGGTTCCTGACAGATCATTTTCTCCCAAATCCAAAACAGTCAAGGCAGACAGATTTCCCAAAGAGTTGGGAATGGTACCGGTGAGATTGTTTGCTCCCAAATATAGAATATTCAAACTTGATAGGAGGCTCAGCGTGGCCGGAATGCTGCCAGACAGTTGGTTATAGGAGAGACTCAGATGATATAAACGGCGGCAAAGGGACAGAGACGGGGGAATGGTTCCTTGCAATTGATTGCGGTATAGCAAAAGTGTCATTAGACGGGAAAGATGGCCGAGTTGAGGTGGAATGGTACCAGTGAGGGCGTTGCGGGAGAGATCGATGGATTGAAGAGAGGAGGGATGGAGCCGGGCAAGTTCATTTGGGACAAATTGAGGGCGATGAGAGAGCGAGTAGATGGATGGCAAGTAAGGCCGGTCCAATTGCAGAGGGGGCGATGGGGAGTCCAGTCGGGCAGCAAAGAGTTGTTATTGTTAGTAATGGCAGTTCTGAATTGCAAGAGCAGTTGTTGAGTATTCAGAGATTCAGTGAGAAGGGAGATTGAAAAGATGGAAAGCAGGAAAGCAGGAAAGAGCCAAAGAGGAGACATGGTAGAGCAAACAAGGTCGGCAATAGAATAGGATGTGGAATAAAGGAAGACGGAGGAATAAATGGATGGCAGACGAGTGGAATATTAAAAGAGTGGGTCCCTCTACATTATTGGAGCTGACGAGTGGAATATATTAATATTATATATTAAAACTATTATATCATATTATGTTATAATATCATATAAATAATATAAAATATTTTTTCTTGTTTTTAATTGTATTTTAAAAAAATAGAGTTTGAGATTAGATAAATAAAAATTCTCAATTAAAATAAAATAACTATGACATAATAATTTAAAATAAATTCTCAATTCAAAAAAGTCTATGTAACTAATGTTAACAACACTTGTTTGTAACTAATTTTAACAACACTTGTTTGCAACTAATGTTAATAATGTGTATTACCTCCCCCTCCCATCCCATTTCTCCCATCTCAAGGTTTCTCTATAGTTTAAATGTGTACACAAATGTTGGCATGCAAAGGACGAGGAAATGTTGGTATGCAAAGGACTATGAAATGGAAGTGTGGAAGAAGTATAAACTTGCCTATGGAGTTTAAATTTTTATAGGAATAGAAAAGGAAAAATAAGTGAGAAAGAGAAACTTGTAGACAAGAATGAAAAAGGTTACAAAGATGACTAGATAGTTCAAAATTGTGTGGGAAAGAATAGAAATGAGGAAGAGGTTAAGAAAGACAATAAAAGTGGTTAAGAACCTAGGAACAAACTCTAAGGGAAACATTGCATGAGTTTCAAACTTGTACATAAACTTTGAAAGTATACAAATTAATCAAGGGAGTGAGAATGTGAGAAGTCCAAGTTTAAGAACATTTTGCATAATGTTTAGATGAGAACATGAGGTTTAAAACTCTACAAGTTGAGGGAAGGTGGCAAAGTGAGAATTTTCTCTAATATTTTTTAAAAACATCTTTTAGTGAAGGTTAACTTTTCTGGAAGGTTTCATTTTATTTATTTTATCAACAAATTGAGATCTTTGAGAAAAGGTATCCTTCAAGTGAAGCTCTTATTTTATTATTGAGAGGTCGATAGTTAAGAATTTTTTATATTATTTTGACCACCCAATAGAATATTCAAATAAAGGTACCTTTTATCAAACTTACATTTGTGCAAAGTTAAAAAGTTTCATTCAAGGTACCTTTGCTAGAAAGTCCTTTGATCAAAGGTTCTTGGATAGTTGATTTAACTATCTGCCTCAAATTGTTCATGAAGATTCCATAAGTGTATTATAATATTTTTCTTGCTACATAGTACACGTGGATGCTTTTATAGTGAGATACCTATGGAGAGACGAGATTGAGGGGAAGAGAGGTGGTCCATTCCTAGAGGGGAGAGAGAGTTGAGATGGGGTTTCAAGGAGGAAGGGGAAGACATAGATGGATAGGTGGAGAAAGAGAAGGAGAAACCTAGATAAATTATAGAGAAGAGAGAAGGAGAGAGGAGATAGAGAGAGGTGATGGGAGAGAGGAGACGAGTAATGGGGAGGGGGGTCTAGAGGGAGGGAGGGAACTAGAGAGGGGATAGATAGAAATGTGGGAAGCCTAGAGGAGGAAAGAGACACAAGAGACCTAGATGGGGGAATATAGGGGTGTGATAATATGGAGGGGGACAACAAGAGGTGGATAATGAGACATGGTTAGAGAGGTGGATATGACATCCCAAAATATACTAATATAATACATATAGGTGAATCACATCATTTGACCTTGCATAGTGTAATATTGTCATTATGATAAGGCATATGAGAAAATCATCAAGTGTATTTGGAAATGAAATAAGAATCTACTAATATGAGGGTATAAGAACTTACCTATCTAATAAAAGAGAGAATTTATATAAGGAGATGTATAAAATGAGTAGAAAAATAACATCTTACCTACTATGAACTAAGTTTGTGTAGGTTTCAAAGCACCTTGTGTAGTTCAACCTAAACTTCATATCTATAACGTAATCATGTTGAGGTGTACATGCCTATTTTACCTAAAAGGATTATTTTGATATCTATTTTTTAATTTAAGATAAAATCAAATAAGAATAAAAAGTACATCTTATCAACCATGATATAAGCTTGTATAGGTTTCACAATACAATGTGTAGTTCAACCTATACCTTTATATTTATAGTGAAATATATCATTAAGGTGTGCACTACTTAAAGAGAAAGAATTTGATATCCAACCTTTAATTTGAGATGACATCAAATGATAAAAATGTGGATCTTAGCAACCATTTTCTTTCAAAATACATCTCTCTCTCTCTCTCTCTCTCTCTCTCTCTCTCTCTCCATATTTATTGTCTCTCCCTTTTTATCTCTCAATCTTTCTATTTGTATTTTTCTATCTCTACTTCTATATGAGCTTGATTATCCCTCTATCCATCTCTCCCTTCATGAAGGAAGAAAATTGGATACCATAAAAGAGGAAATGCCTTTGGAAGAGGAACACGAAACATCAATACAAAGTAAGAGAGAATTGGAATTTGTAGCACAAAGAGAATGGATGAGAAACCTTTGTGTAATGAGATAATTTCAACACTCAAGTGTTTTCTAAGGTGTCACACAACCCCTTGGGACACACTTGAGTGTTTAAATGTGTCAAAAGGGGTCATCGGTACTTCCTAGGGGTCCTAACACGTGATAAGGCATACTAGGACCCCTAGGAAGTCCCCATGACCCCTTTTGACACATGAGAACCCTCAAGTGTGTCCTAAGAGATTATACGACCCCTTGGGACACACTTGAGCAATGAAATGTGTCAAAAGAGGTCATGGGTACTTCCTAAGGGTCCTAGTATGCTTTATCATGCATTAGGACCCCTAGGAAGTCCCCATGACCCCTTTCAACACATTAGAACTCTCAAGTGTGTCCTAATGGGTCATACGACCCCTTGGAATACACTTGTGTGTTGAAATGTGTCAAAAGGGGTCATCGGGACTTCCTAGGGGTCCTAACATGTGATAAGGTGTACTAGGACCCCTAGGAAGTGCCCATGACCCCTTTCGAAACATTAGAACACTCAAGTGTGTACTAAGGTGTCATAAAACCCGTTGGGACACACTTGAGTGTTGAAATGTGTCAAAAGGGGTCATGGGGACTTCCTAGGGGTCCTAGTATGCCTTATCACATGTTAGGACCCCTAGGAAGTCCCCATGACACTTTTTGACATATTAGAACTCTCAAGTGTGTCATAAGGGGTCATACAACTCCTTGGGACACACTTGAGTGTCGAAATGTGTCAAAAGGGGTCATGAAGACTTCCTAGGGGCCCTAACATGTGATAAGGCATACTAGGACCCCTAGGAAGTTGTCATGCCCCCTTTCGACACATTAGAACTCTCAAGTGTGTCCTAAGGGGTCACAGGACTCTTTGGGACACACTTGAGTGTTGAAATGTGTCAAAAGTGATCATCGGTACTTCCTAGGGGTCCTAATGCGTGATAAGGCATACTAGGACCCCTAGGAAGTGCACATAACCCCTTTTGACACATGAAAACACTCAAGTGTTTCCTAAAGGGCCATATGACCCCTTGGGACACACTTGAGTGTTGAAATGTGTCGAAAAGGGTCATGGGGACTTTGGAGGGGTCCTCACGTGCGATAAGGTATACTAAGACCCCTAGGAAGTCCCCATGACCCCTTTTGACACATTTCAACACTCAATTGTGTCCTAAGGTGTCATACAACCCCTTGGGACACACTTGAGTGTTGAAATGTGTCAAAAGGTGTCATCGGTACTTCCTAGATGTCCTAACACGTGATAAGGTGTATTAGGATCCCTAGGAAGTCCCCATGACCCCTTTTGACACATGAGAACACTCAAGTGTGTCTTAAGAGATTATACGACCCCTTGGGACACACTTGAGTGTTGAAATATGTCAAAAGAGGTCATGGGGACTTCCTAGAGGTCCTATTATTCTTTATCACATGTTAGGACCCCTAGGAGGTCCCCTTGACCCCTTTCGACACATTAGAACTCTCATGTGTGTCCTAAGGGGTCATACACGCCCTTGGGACACACTTGAGTGTTGAAATGTGTTAAACGCGGTCATCAGGACTTCTTAGGGGTCCTAATGTGTGATAAGGTGTACTACAACCCCTAGGAAGTGCCCATGACCCCTTTCGATACATTAGAACACTAAGTGTGTCCTAAGGGGTCATACAACCCTTTGGGACATACTTGAGTGTTTTCATGTGTCAAAATGGGTCATGGGGACTTCCTAGGGGTCCTAGTATGCCTTATCACATGTTAGGACCCCTAGGAAGTCCTCATGACCCCTTTTGACTTATTATAACTCTCAAGTGTGTCATAAGGGGTCATATGACCCCTTGGGAAAAACTTGAGTGTTGAAATGTGTCAAAAGGGGTCATGAAGACTTCCTAGGGGTCATAAAATGTGATAAGGCATACTAGGACCCCTAGGAAGTCCCCATGACCCCTTTCGACACATTAGAACTCCGAAGTGTGTCCTAAGGGGTCATATGACCCCTTAGGACACACTTGAGAATTCTAATGTTTTGAAAGGGGTCATGGGGACGACCCCTTAGGATACAGTTGAGAGTTCTAATGTGTCGAAAGGAGTCATGGGGACTTCCTAGGGGTCCTAGTATGCCTTATCATGCGTTAGGACCCCTAAAAAGTCTTCATGACCCATTTTGACATATTTCTACACTCAAGTGTGTCCCAAGGGGTCGTATGACTCTTTTTGACACACTTGAGAGTTTTAATATTTCAAAAGGGGTCATGGGGACTTCCTAGGGGTACTAGTATGCTTATCATGCGTTAGGACCCTTAAGAAGTCCCCATGATCCCTATTGACACATTGGAATGCTCAAGTGTGTCCTAAGGGGTCCTACGACCCCTTTGGACACAATTGTGTAGTCAAATGTTTCAAAAGGGGTTATGAGGACTTCCTAGGGGTCCTAGTATGCCTTATCATGCACTAAGACTTCTAAGAAATCCCCATGACCCCTTTTCACACATTAGAACCCTCAAGTGTGTCCGAAGGGGTCATAGGAAGTCCCCATGACCCCTTTTCACACATTAGAACCCTCAAGTGTGTTCAAAGGGGTCGTAGGACCCCTTAGGACACACTTGAGGGTTCTAATGTGTGAAAAAGGGTCATGGGGACTTCCTAGGGGTCCACCCCTTATGACACACCTGAGGGTTCTAATGTGTCAAAAGGGGTCATGGGGATTTCCTAGGGGTCCTAGTATGTCATATCATGTGTTAGGACCCCTAGGAAGTCCCCATGACTCTGTTTGACACATTAGAATCCTCAAGTGTGTTCCAAGGGGTCGTAGGACCCCTTCAGACACACTTGAGGGTTCAAATGTGTCAAAAGGGTCATGGGAACTTTCTAGGGGTCCACCCCTTCGGACACACTTGAGGGTTTAGATGTGTCAAAAGGGGTCATGGGGACTTCATAGGGGTCCTAGTATGCCTTATCACACAGTAGGACCCCTAAGAAGTCCCCATGACCCCTTTTGACACATTAGAATGCTCAAGTGTTACCACCCCTTTAGACACACTTGAGCATTTCAATGTGTCAAAAGGGGTCATGGGGACTTCCTAGGGGTCCTAACGCGTGATAATGCGTACTAGGACCCCTAAGAAGTCTCCATGAACCATTTTGACATATTTGAACCCTCAAGTGTGTCCAAAGGGGTCCTGCGACCTCTTAGGACACACTTGAGGGTTCTAATGTGTCCAAAGGAGACATGGGGACTTCCTAGGGGCCCTAACGCATGATAAGGCATACTAGGACCCCTATGAAGTCCTCATGACCCCTTTTGACACATTTGAACCCTCAAGTGTGTCCAAAGGGGTCCTACAACCCCTTCGGACACACTTGAGGGTTCCAATGTGTCAAAAGGGGTCATGGGGACTTTCTAGTGTTCCTAGTACACCTTAAAATGCATTAGGACCCCTAGGTGTAATACCCCAAAGATGGGCTATAAGTTCATTAATCTTCTATATCAACAATTCGAACAAAATCAACATCAAAGTCCTAACCTAAGGCACATCTAAACATCATCAAATCCTAATTGATTATCTTAAATTCTGCATCAGGGAATATTCCTAGCAATATTCCTAATTATCTTAATTATCTTTAATTTAATGATTATTTGGCGATAAATCACATTTATCCTAAGTTTGATTAATTGAATATTTTCATATTTAATTAATTAGATTTAAATATTGGCCACTTAATTGTTTAATTAAATTTAATTCTATCTATTATTAATTGTATTATTTAATTTTGACAATAAATCCAATATCCTATGAATAATTGATTAAATTCTTATTTAATCAATTAAAGTAAGTTGTCATTATTTAATAATATAGTTTTTAATAAAAGTTTGATTAAATAATTGATTAATCCATAAATCAATTATTTATTTTCAAAAATCAGTTAAGTTGGAAATAAATCACTTTATTATTAAATTAATTCATAAATAAAACATGTACAATCATAAAAGCAGACAACTATCAATTATCAATTAAAAGCTAAACTCTATTTTGAGTTAAAACTTAGTTTTTGCATGTTTTTGTGAATTAAATTATCTTTATTATCAGATAACTCAAAAATCAAGCTGAGTTAATCTGAGTGATTTATGGCTTTTATCCATGCACCTCTAAAGCCTTGGATTTCTATAAAACCAAGCCTTAGCTCATCTCAAAGCATCTCATATTTTTGCACAATCACGCTGGAGAATTGCAATTGGAAGGATCAAAGCTTATTGTGAATCAAGGCTATTGTGAGATCAATTTATTTTTTTTACATTCATTTAGATTCTTTTTCATATCATTGTTAGATCATTTTAGCATATCAATTTCCATATTAGCATATATTCATATAAGTTTTTCATTATTATTGCATAGAAAATATAAAAAATATAGATTAATTGCATTCATATTTCATATCAGTTTTGCATCCAAATCCTTCATTTAGGTGTCGTCTAGGTCACTGATCTCGATAACAATCTAAGAACATCGATCTCGCACCTACTAGAAGGCAGTAAATCGCTTGGTTACATTAGATTTCAATTTTGCATGATTTTGATTATAGCTAACCTCTAATGTTTTACTGAAGTGTTGTGTCTACAGATCAGGTACAATTTTCACACACACATTTTTGGCACCCACCATGAGACCCTGAAATGGGTTTCCAATTCAATTCTATTAATTTTTGTCTTTTTCTCCTCGGTTTCTGTGCAAAAATACTATTTTTATTTTTTGTTCGTACAATCTTCGTACGAGTTTCTGACAAAAGCCGTATGATTTTGAATCCACTGTCATACGACAGTTGACCGAGTGTCATTTCATCAGGTACCCACTGTCGTTTGGAGGTTGGATCATCATTTCATCAGACACCCAGTGTCGTACGAGTTTTTGGACTGTTGTCTGGTAACAGACCCACTGTCGTACGAGTTTTCAAACTGTCATTTGGTAATAGACCCACTGTCGTACGATTTTTGGCATCAGGTTTTAACTGTTGTTTCATTTTTGCAAGCAGTTTGTCAAATTTGATTTTTGAATTTTGACTAATAGCTAATCTTAACAGTTGGAATTCTCTATTTTTTATTGACTCTTGCTGGTTTTGATTGGAAAAAGTGTAAAGTTTGCTAAAATCAGGTAAAAATCTACTAAGCGCATTGCGAGGATCTCAGGTATTCCACTTGTGCTAATAATATTTCGATTTGGGGCTTAAAATAAATCTCTCGTGTGTCTAGCTTGGGTGATTCTTTTCATGCTTTTGTTTTACACACTTGCATAATTGATACTAGGTTGTGACCCCTTAAGGATTCATTAAGTAGTCTCAGATACTTGTGATTGATCTTGATTGCTATCTTGGGTTATTGGACTCGCTAATCCGCCAACCCCTCATTCCGCCCCATGGTTGCAATCTCAACGCCATAAAGGGGAGGGGTCAACAGGACAGAAGTGTTAAGTGTTCCACTTGGCAACCTTTTTATGCTTTTAGAAACTCACTTGTTTTCTAAGTTGGGGACTCATTTTCAGCTTGTGTGAGGTGTTAAGTGTTCCACCTTGTGGACTCATCTCATATTTTCTTTAAGCGTTAAGTGTTCCTCTTTCTGCTTTTTGGATAATTTTGGTAGATTTTCTTTTGGAAATATACATCTATACTCACATAGTAATTAGGCCCTATGAACACTATTCGTGATTCTTGAGAGATTGGATTCCCAGCGAAATCCTTCTTGACGACAGAATCCTTGTAGGTAGGGAGGATACTTAGTGCGTTTTACATTCAACTTGGTTAGTGTGTCTTCTCTTATTGATCGATACATTCTCTCCCAGGAGAGGTTGATAGATCACGTGGGGTAGACATCATGAGCTTTGGTGAATCAAAATTGGTTAGTGCGTCTTCCCTTATTGATTGATACATTTTCTCTCCGGAGGCGTTGATAGATCACGTGGGGTTGATATCATAGACCTTGGTGAGACAAACTTTGTCTTAACGTGTCGGATTAATTTTCTTGCTTTGTTTGGGTTAAAAGTGAAGAGGCATCAAAACCTTGGATCTGGAGCCAAGTCCCCTTGTGGTATCATACTATGAGTCACCTTTAGAGAGGGTTAACTGTAGCGGACAATCCCTTCATAGGGCAAACTGCGTTGACGGAACCTCAAGCGGTAATAGCCATTTTCACCGTGGTAGTGACAGCCTCTATATAAATGTCCTTGTGGAAGAAATCTCCATGGGTATGGTTCATTGTTGGGTTGTCAAATCTCCCTAGCAGATCCTGAAGATTAAGTTCTCGGACTATATCAAAACCTTGGTGCGCCGGGATTGGAGTTCACCCCTTTGGATCATAAAAGTTGCAGAGTCAAACCATTACTAAAAACCCTAGCGAGGCCAATTTTTCATTTTATAGGGTATATGTGCATTATTGCAAAACATTTTTGGAACATACACAATTAGCACTTTTGAGGATTAGAACAAATAAGCCATTTGATTGTTCATGCGCAAGGTTGCTTTTGCCCTTGTTCATTATTTTCAGACATGCTTGAAATCACGTGCTTGCTATTTTGCGTGCTTGTTTATCTATCTGGTTACTGAAAATGAACAAATCTGTTACAATCCTCAAATCTGGACATTGAAATTTGCAAACAATCCAAATCTGTAAACTCAAAAATTTGCAAAATCTAAAGTAAAATCCTTTTCTGGAGTCAAAATTCATCTCAGGAGGTCAGAAAGTCATATGAGTTTCCATCAAGTGTCATTTCATTACAACCCATTTGTCATATGATTGAGTACCCAATGTCGTACGAGTTTCCATGCCAACAAATTCTCAAAGTCAAAATCTTGCAATTGTCGTATGAGATTTTCAACTGTTGTTTCATTGCTACCCAACTGTCGTATGAGTTTTGCAATTGTCATTTCATTTCTACCCAACTGTCATATGAGTTTTGCAACTGTCATTTCATAGCATACCCACTGTCGTACGATTCTGTAGAGTGTTGTTTGGGAAATTTTTGAAAGTTGTCAAAAAATTGTCAAAATTGCCAGATATTTAGCTTTTTCAGCCTAATTTCAGAATCTGTCGAATGAATCAATGTGTTAGGAATAGAGTAGTAGCTATTAAGAGTCCAATCATTTTCCTAAAGTGGCCTTTTGAATTTGATTCAGCCTTCTATTTAATCAATTTGAGTCCTTATCATCCTGTGTCAAAACCTTGTCATAACTATCAATCTTCAATCAATCATCAAAATGACTAAGTGTTGTGATATCTTGTCCGCTATCTTTTGGGAACCTACCCATACATCCAGGGCATAGTATCCTTCATCCACGTCTAATCAAATCTTCAAATCAATCAAACCTTGACAAGGTTGCGTCATCTGATCATCTTGATTCAATTCATTCTTCAGTTATTTGGATCTTATTCTTTTGTTTCACTTGAGGTGAATGGTGGAGACTAGAGCTTCCTCTCAAAAAAAATCTATCACCACTCTCCAAACTCCAACTCTTGAGCAACTCATCAATTCTGGTCTTTACGAGGATGACGGTCTTGGCAATTATCGATTGAAATCTGATTACATACCTCCTCCATCAACTCACGGAGGTACTCAACATACCCCCCATCAATCTAATCTAGGGAGTCCACAAACTCCTACCATGTCTCAAGAAGGGACAAATTTTGGCTCTCAAAGAGCTCAATCTCAACATGGTGCAGATTAGGAACCCACACCTAAAGAAATTGCTCAATATCAAAATGATGATAACTTCAAACGAATGATGAAGCATTTCTTGAAAGAAGATAGAGAAGCATAATTTTTACAATTAGCTCATCAAGGAGCTAAACTTCCTCCCAACTTCAATGTTTAAGACATCATTACACATGAGGAAGAGAATCCACTCATAGCTATGACGAAACAGATGCATGCTATACAAGTTGAACTTAACAATCTCAAGAAAGAGAAGGAACCTAAAGAGTTCTCCATGGAGGCTCTATGTCCTTTTCCATTTGACAAAGACTTGTATATGCCACCATTTCCAAAAAGAGTGGAGATGCCAAAGTATGACAAGTATGATGGACACTCTGATCCTCAAGATCATGTCAGAGAATTATGTACACAATCAATGTAGTTCATGCATGAACCGACCTATCTGATGCGTCTCTTCCCTTGATCTCTAGGGGGAGTAGCCATCCACTGGTTCTCTAGACTTCCTTCTACTATCAAAAATTTTGAGGAGTTGATCAAATTTTTCTACCAGCAATACTCCTACAATATTCAGCACCTGGTCACCATGATCGATATCTGTAATCTCAAGCAATATCCAGGGGAACCATTCCTAACATTTCTCAAGAGATGGAGGAAGAAATTCTCTCTATATGCCAGACCTATTCTAGAAATAGAAAAACTGGAAATCTTCATCAATAACCTTGTTCCAGAAATCAATTATCCTCTACAAATGCAAGATCATACATCTTTTGATAAGATGGTGGATAATGCTATCAAAATTGAAAAAGTGCTTGTAAAAAAAGGAGAAATCACACTTCAAAAAGACAAGTACGAATCAGGATCCAATTCTAAAGACGAGAACAAAAATTGGAACAAGAACAAAGACATCGTCACAGATGGCATTGTTGACATTGTCCATGCCCCATCAAAGGCACCAGCCTACAATCTCACTCTTGGCACTCAAGCCATTAAAGCTTCAGAGAAAAAGTCTTCTCCACCATCTCAAAGGAAGCCAGAATACAATAAATGGGATAAACATCAAAAATTTACTCCTCTAGGAGAGTCTTTAGAATCAGCTATGAAAACTCTACTGGCTGATAACATCATCTCTTTACCACCAATCCGACCAAATGATCAGGACCCCAAACCGAAATGGTGGAGAGCAAATGAATTCTGTGATTTCCATCAAAGTAAAGGTCACAAAACTAGTAGTTGCTACCACTTGAAGCATACCATTCAAGATCTGATCGATAGTGGAGACATCACAATTGACAATCCCAAGAGAAATAACAATCATACAGCATTCACAGAACCATTTCCGAAACATGGTCAAGAAGTTTCAACTTCTCAGCCTAATATGGGGGCAAAAGTCAACTATGCCTACCCTGGAAATAACACTGTCATCAATATGGTTGAACCATGTCTCTCTGAAAGTTGCAATGTCATCACAATTGTACAAAGAGACAGAGATCATTCCTTAGCTAACGCAGTTACTTGATCACAAGCTCAAACGCATCTGAAAGGACAAATCCCAGATTCATCAAATGTCCCTAAGGTGCCCTTGAATCTTTCATCTGCTTCTAAATAGAAGGCTACTTCCAAATCTTCCAATCCAAAGGATACAAGGCCTACGTCTTATAGCATTGTTCAACAACTCCAGCACACTAATGCGAAAATCTCCATGTTTGAGTTGCTTCGAATATCTCCAGCTCATAGAGCCATTCTTGATAAAGCTTTGCTCAGTTCCAATGTTCCTGATGACCTTGATTTAGATAGGTTCCAGACTATGGTTGGACATCTTACATCTCTACAATATATCTCCTTTTCAGAGGAAGATGACAACTCCTTGAGTCACCCAATAATCAGCCTTTGCATATAGAAGTCTTGATCCAGAACCGTAGAGTCAAACGTGTGTTGATAGATGGGGGCGCTGGCCTAAACATTTGTTCTTACAACTTGATCACACAATTGGGATTTTCAGAATTGGCTATTGATCCTAGAAAGAAAATAACTATCAAGGCCTATGATGAACAAGAAAGATCTTCTAAAGGCACCATTGTCTTACCTATCAGAGTGGGTCCAGTTATCAAAGATACCATCTGTCAAGTGCTTGATCTACCTTTGGCCTACAACGTCCTTCTAGGGAGACCATGGATACATGAAATGCAAGCTATTCCTTCTACATACCATCAATGTTTGAAGTTTCCTTATGAAGGAGTAGAGGTTACTATCCCCGCAGATCTAAATACAACTTGCAACACCTTGAAGGAAAGTGCAGATAAGCTTGTACCTAATAACAAAGAATCTTCCATTGAACCAACTAAAGAAGCATCCACATCTAAAATGGAAGATCTTGCAAAAGAGGTTAATATCAAAGAAAATAGTATAGGAGAATATACTATCGAGCGAGTCTTATCTTTAACATCTCTCCCTATCTCGCCTAAGTCTTATGGGCAATCTTTGAAACAATCCAAACCAGACTCTAAAGAACCTCTTGAAGCATATAAAAAGAATTTTGTAGCAGAACAAGTATCCAAGCAAGAATTTGAAGAGGATGAGGCTATGCTATCATGGCTATACAAAGATGAACCTGAATCTCAAGTTGTTCAAACTGGTGACTCTGTAGTATCCAAGTCATATGGTCTAGGAGATAAATTAATAGCTAAGATGGGATATTCAGGTAAAGGACCTCTAGGAATTAGAGGAAAAGGTCTTGAGGCACCTCTCCCACATACTGGTAGAGAAAATAAAGATAAAGTTGGCTTAGGCTTTAAGAAGAAACCCTATCACCTCAAAGGTAATTGCTCTCATGTCATAGAGCAGATCACACTAGGGGAACCTCTTCTTAAGAAAGAAGAAACAAAACCATCCGATAGTGATTCAGATAGTTCAGAACTCATCCCCTATGAAGAATTGCCTAAAGAGATCAAAGACCTTCTTGATGATAAAGATGATGCTATCAAAATAATTAATGTAGTAGAAACACAAGAACCTACTATCAATCAAGAGATAGTTGCAACACAAGAACCAGCTAATCTCAAAAACAATCAAAAAGAGGGAAGTGGTAGTGATTCTGAGACAGATTCTCATGAGTATGAATACAAATCAGAATCTGAGGGTAACCCTTCTTGGGGTATTCACCCTGACTTTACTCATGTTCTAAGATTTCCTAGAGATCCTGAATCAGAAGATGAATCTAGTGACTATGAATGGGGAGTCATCCCAGAACCAGATGAGCTTATCATAGAGAAACATGTTGATGTTATTCAACAATATGCACCTCAAACCAACGTAAGTCTAGAGTGAAATGATGAACCTATCGAGTCTGATCCACCTATGGTTGAATTGGACTCCCACGATGACATTGAGCCTATTCATGAATTGAATGTCTTAAGTTGTAGTATCACCTTTGAACTTGAGCGTCAGGTTAGGACCAATGATGACAGATCCATATCTGTAAACACTATCTCCCAATCTTCCCCTACTTTGACTATCAAATATCCAGAACTCATTGATCAAACCTCCACGAATCCGAGCCATGGTATTTATACCTTCCCGAATGACTATGCCCTTGCTTGCTACCTCAATGCAGTTGAGCCTATGAGTACTTCCATCAGTGAACTGAGTGTTAGCATGACTGAGTCAGACATCAAATATCTTAGTCAGAAAAACAAGAATAAAAAGAAAAAGAAAAAGAGTTCTGAGGGTGAAAACCACTTTGTGGCAGTCTCAGAACCTACAAAAGTAAAAATAAAAGACATATCCAAAGGTGAAAACCTCTCTAAGGTGCTTAAGGATGAGATATTTGATGTCCTTCCGAGTCATTTACAGGACAGATTTCTAGTTCTAATTGAGCCCACTCAATCCATCAATTTGGGTACAACAGAGGAACCACAATTGGTACATGTAGCACAATCATTATCAAAAGAAGAGAAACAAAAATTTACAATATTCCTAATAGAGAAGAAGATCAACTTTGCATGGAAATATTCAGATATGCCAGGATTGGATTCTAATCTTATAATACACCATTTATCTATTGCTCCAAATGTCAAACCTGTCAAGCAAAAGTTGAGAAAGATGCATTCTCATGTTGCACTCTTGGTAAAAGCTGAATTAGAGAAGCTCCTAAATGTCGGATTCATCCGAGTTATTGACTATGCAGAGTGGATCTCTAATATTGTACCTATTTCTAAACCAGATGGCTCAATCAGAGTGTGCACAGACTTTAGAGATGTGAATAGAGCATGCCCTAAGGATGGTTTTCCACTACCTAACATTGATATGATAGTGGACATGATTGCGGGTTTCGAGATGTATTCCTTAATGGATGGTTTCTCTAGATATAACCAAATAAAAATTGCTCCAGAGGACCAAGAGAAAACTGCTTTCACATGTGCATGGGGCACCTTCTGCTGGAATGTCATGCCATTTGGGCTTTAAAATGTTGGAGCTACATATCAAAGAGCAATGACATCTATTTTCCATGACATGATGCATCAAACTATGGAAGATTATGTTGATGATACTTTAGCAAAATCTATGATCAGAACTAAACATCTAAAGGACTTGAGCATGATCCTAGACAGAATGGAAAAGTTTAGTCTTTGACTAAATCCTAAGAAGTGTGCTTTTGGTGTCACTTCTGGAAAGCTCTTTGGATACATAGTTTCAAAGAAGGGCATTGAAGTTGATCCGGCTAAAGTCAAGGCTATAATATAGATGCAACCTCCCATGAATATCAGTGAAATGAGGACGTTGCAAGGAAGAGTTCAATCTATCAGAAGATTCATATCACAGCTAGCGGACATATTACAGCCTTTTACAAAAACATTACATAAAGGTGTGACCTTTGCATGGAATGAAGAATGTGAGAACAACTTTAACCATATCAAGAAGTATCTATCAAATCTTCCTATCTTGATGCCTCCTATTCATGGGAAGCCATTGATCTTATATGTCTCCGCAACGGCCACATCACTGGGGGCATTGCTAGCGCAACATGATGAAGAGAAAAAGGAAAGAGCCATTTATTATATAAGCAGAACATTGGTGGCATATGAAAAGAACTATTCTATGATTGTGAAAGCTTGTCTTGCTATGATCTTTGCATCACAGAAACTAAGACACTATATGTTAGCTCATACCATGTATCTAGTAGCAAAAATTGATCCACTAAAATACCTACTCAGCAAGGCTGCCCTCACAGGTAGATTGGCTAAATGGGTCATGCTTCTAACAGAACTTGACATTGAATATGTCGAAAGAAAAGCTATAAAAGGTCAAGTTATTTCTGATCAACTAGCAGATGCACCCATGATTGATGACACACCAATGCAAATGGAATTTCCAGACTCCTCTATTATGCACCTATCTTCTAGAGAATGGCAATTGTTCTTTGATGGCTCCTATACATAGAATGGATCTGGAGTAGGCATATTGTTCATAACTCCT
The DNA here is from genome assembly GCA_027943335.1 of Chamaecyparis obtusa. Taxonomy (NCBI): domain Eukaryota; kingdom Viridiplantae; phylum Streptophyta; class Pinopsida; order Cupressales; family Cupressaceae; genus Chamaecyparis; species Chamaecyparis obtusa. The sequence goes on from BSBK01000576.1 coordinate 1,555,227, forward strand.
CAAGGATACTCCATCCCAAAGCATTCAGACTAAAGTTCCCCTACACAAACAATGTTGCAGAATATGAAGCCCTCTTGAATGGTATGAAACTAGGAATTGAATGGAGAGTAACAGAGCTACACATTCATGGAGACTCTCAACTTGTTATTCATCAAGTCAATGATGTGTACCAAACTAAAGATGAAAAGTTCATTCCTTACAAGAGCATGGTAGATGATCTTAAGAAATATTTCATATCTATCACATTTGAGCAAATTCCTAGAACGGAGAACAAGGCTGCCGATGCAATGGCAACACTATCTACTTTATTACAACAGCCTAAACATGAGCTACGCTACGAGTTCCTGGTGGAAGCACTATCTTATCCTGCATATGACTCCCCCAAAACCCACATGATCTGCACTGTTGTAGGTCATGATTCATCTCGGTATAAAAACCTATTTTCCTATCTCCAAGACCAAATCATTCCCGATACCTTCAACGACCATGAAAAGAGATACCTTATCCGTAATGCCTCCCGATATGTCATCATTGGTAATGATCTATACAAACGAGGTCTAGATGGTACGCTACTTAGATGTTTAGAATGGGAAGAGTCTCAACGTGCATTAGAGGAAGTCCATGATGGTATTTGTGGGTCACACTCGAATGGTTTAACACTAGCTCGAAAACTTATTAGGGCTGGGTACTATTGGCCTGAAATGGAGAAAGAGGCTATCAAATTTGCTAAGAATTGTCAAAAATGTCAAGTACATGGCAACCTAATTCATGCTCCAGGGAGGGATCTAATCCCCTTTACAACACAATGGCCTTTCCATCAATGGGCATTTGATCTTATCGAGATGATTCATCCTCATTCTTCTAACAGACATACCCATATAATCACAGCCATAGATTATTTTACAAAATGGGTAGAGGCGGTCCCTTTGACACAAGCAATAGGGAAACAGATATCTATGTTCATATTGAACTATATCATATGCAGATATGGGATACCTCATTCTATAATCACAGATAACGGTGGGGAATTCAGGAATAAAGACCTAGATGATCTATGTGCCAAATTCAAGATCACACAACATTGGTCTTCTATCTACTATCCATAAGAGAATGGCCAAGCAGAGGCTTCTAACAAAAATCTATTAAAGATCTTGCACAGAATAGTAAACAAAACTGGCAGAGACTGACATCTCATGATTAATCCAGCTCTATGGGCCTATAGAACAAGTATCAGAACACCTACTGGGGCTACACCTTTCACTTTATTTTATGGGTTTGAAGCGGTACTGCCTATTGAGGTTGAAATCCCATCGCTCAGAATTAGAATGCATGGTCTAGTAACTGATGATGACTACAGAGTGTCTAGGTTACAAGAACTGGAACTACTAGATGAGCACAGACAAGAAGCATATGATCATCTCAGAGTATATCAGAAGAGAATGTCTAGAGGCTACAACAAGAAAGTCAAACATAGAGAATTTCAAGTTGGTGATCTAGTCTTGAGAGAAAATCCTAAAAATCAATCCCATCGAGAACGCAAGGGGAAGTTTGAACCCAACTGGCTGGGTCCCTTTGTTATCACTACTACTTTTGGTTCTGGTGCCTATCAACTCTCAACGACTGAAGGAGAATAGCTCTGAGAACCAATCAACATTCTCCATCTGAAGAAATTCTACGCCTAAGGCATTCAATCTATGGTAAAATGTCCTGAAAAAATCTTTAAAATTGGAAAATGTCCTTAAAAAAATGAACATCTTGGTGAAAACCTAGCAATAGGCACCTTGATGATTCATAAAAAAATCAAAAAATATCAAAAGTACAATAAAATTGAAAAAATGAAAAATACAAAAAAAAATGAAAAAAAAAGAAAAAGTGCCTTGGTGAAAACCTGGAAACAGGCGCCTTGGTAGCAAAAATAAAATTTTTGCCAAGATGGTGAAAACCTGGAAAATGGGCACCACTTGTTTCAATACACTCCATCTATCAGGGCAATCTTGATCTTTCCCAACTTTCAATCTTGTTTTAGTTTGTAGATATCTCCCGGTTTATTTTTTGCATTCTGGTTCTCAATAAGTCAGTTTGTACACCAATCAGCTCAAGCGTCTGTATCCTATCAATGTTCAAACTTGGGGGCAATCAATGTCATATCCTATGGTCTTTGGTGTATCTTAGATGTATCATATCCAGTCAGAGTCCTTTGAAGCTTCATTTGAGTCAGTCAAGTCTGTCTCGTCTCCAGAAAGGATTTTGCATCTACAACAACGCAATCAACATCAAACATCAAACTGAAAACAATCTATGTTTTTTTACATGCTTTTATCTCCTTGTATGCTTACTGATTCGCATTGAGATTTTTGCATATTGTGTCCCTTTGAGCTCTTCGATGATGTCCTTTATCAGATTTAGAGAGTGATGACTAGGGGCATAATCTTTTCTTTGTCTTCTGCTTGTATGTGAAAATCTAACAACTTTGGAAATTTTGGATTGAAATGGTGTCCGACTATAAGAGCCTCTATCTCAAATTGGATGGCCATGTGTACCTCGACCATTGATACCCAAAAAATTCAAGGAAGTTTGATCTAACTATTATCTTTTTGAGTGAGCTCTTTCTCCTACTGTGAAACACGATCTTACCTAAGGATGTGAATGATAAAGGGTCACTACAGGTAATTCACATTGGATTTAGAATGATCTCTTGGCTGTTTGATGTGTTTGTCATGCAAGGCGTATTTAGGTCATCATGACGTTCATGTTTTGATGCTTATACAAATTGCTATATCAAAATGGACATGATATTCAGGTCATCCTGACGTTTGTGCCTTGGTGCTTATATCTAATCCGACATTCCAAAAATAAAATCAATATTCATATATTCATGGTTGTTTACTAGTGGGTGTTGTATTGATTCTTGCGCATACAAATTGATATTCATATGTCTATGGTTTCATAGCTAGTGGGCATTGTATTGATTTATCTAGTTACCTAAAAGTTCAATGATGATAACAAATCGACACATGATCAGTGACTAGGTCCTAGGTCTTAGGTTGCATTTCATTTTGCATGTCTCTTTGCATTTTGCATGTTTGCATATCTCACAACTGTTTGGAAATACTTCAAAGCTTAAACAGTTCTTCATATCAATTCTTCACATCTAACGCGAGCTGAGTCTCACTCGAAGGTCTCTTCATCAAACCGCGAGCAGTCACCCTCTGAGGTTAAACATCCTTTTGACATAAGACTGAGTACTTGTGTTCATCAACCTGCAAAAACATATCATGTGTATCACTGCATTTACATCTTATATCATTATCATTTGTTACCATACATTACATTCATTGCATATGCATAAATCATACATACATCTTTTCATAATCAATTACATTTGCATAACATCCATACATATGAAAGAAATCATTGCATTGCATCGATCCATACATACATTCTACACTAATCATAGCATAAGCATAGCATGATATCATCATAAATCCACATCATGACAAGTACACATGAAGTCACAATCAAAATATCGATCTCATATATATCAAAAATCTTGAAATGTGTTAGGGGTGCACTACTGGCACAATGTACAAAAGAATGAGCTCCGAAAAGCTATCAGAATCAAAATAGTATATCAGTGATAAAAAAGAACAGAATATATCAAAACATGACCACAGGAATCAACTCTCAGCATGCTCCTTGGTATCTGGTGGAGGAGGCGGTGGTGCATCTGGTATGACCTCTACCCGTAGTGCCCTAGCTCCCTCTGAGGCTGCCATGTACTCAGAGTATGTAGGTACTCTCTGCTCAGCAGGAACAACAGCATAGTATGCAGACACATAATAGGAGGCCCATGAGGTTTTATGGGTCACCTTTGTCTGTAGTCTCTGAACCTCTGAGTGAAGCTCTACACGAAGCTCAGTGCACTGCCTGTCTGCCTCCCGAAACCTCTCCTCCCATCTGGCGCTCTGTACCTTCAGGTCCCTGACCTGAGCTCTGAGATGTCTAATCATCTCTGATGAAGTTAGAGGAGCAATAGGCTCTACTGCAGCTACTGGCATCTCTATATCCTGTGCTGGCTACTCTGGTTGCTGTCCAGTGGTCTTTGATCTATGCGCCTTACGATGTCCAACCTCCACACCCAAATTAAAAGTGGTGTCTATCTATGTGGGATCTGTATCACCACTTGCAAACTGCTCACCTACCAACACCTCATTTGTCGCACTGACACTTCCCAAAGTACCCCTCTCACCCATGGATCATCTATGTGACCTTGTGGATGTACCTATGGGAGAAGTAGAAGGATGAGGAGGCCTCATATGCCCAAATGATCTCTACAATGGAGTTGTCACTCTCTGTCTGGGCGGTGTAGGATGCACTGCCTGTGGTCTCGGGCCTTGTACCATAGGAACACCTGTAACATCCATCACCTCCTCCATGGAGGGTATCAACTCCGTAGGATCTGAGAATCTATGAATGGGATGATCTGCAAGCCACGCAATGTATCTGTCTGTCAATCCTACATCGACAACCTGTGGCTGGTAGTCCCAATCTCTGCCTGTAATGGCACTGTACTCCTCTGCACATAAGGAATAGGAGAGCCTAAGTGTCCATCCAAGCCTGATCTCATGCACAATGCGAGCATATGCAGTGTACTCTTGTGGGATATCCTGTCTGCGTCCATACTGACGCCACACTCTGCTAATCAAAAATCTCTCCAGAATAGTGGGAGAGCGGCCAATAAGCACTCGACTCTGAAAAAGAAAACTATACTGCTCCCTCGCAGTGGGCCAGACCTCTATCTACAAATATGGCCTCCAATGAACAAAAGTCATGTCATCTAGACATCGCCGGAACTACTCGATATGACCCATACGGACCTGTGTGACATAACCAACATATGTATATATCACTGGCTCCTGTGGCTGCCGCTGTGTCTGAAAAATTGGTCTCAATACTGGGATATGCTCCCAGGCCCATATCTGTAATACAAGAGCTCCTGAAGCAAAGCTCTTGCAATCCTGATACACGATCTCATGCATCTCTGAAAACATATGTGCCAAGAGGCACTGACCCCAGGCAAGCTCAGTGGGTGTAGCCATAAGAAGTGCTACCATCAGAGCCCATCCCATCAAAAATCTGTTCTACTGACAGCCTGGCATGATGAGCTCCCCGATCATACCTGCAATAATGCACTCTAAACGGTGTGTCTGACCATATCTCTATACAAGGGTCTCCCAGGAAATGGACCCCATCAACTATGTATCATCTCCAAACAAACGCCTAAAGGTATGAAGACCACCCTAACCAGAACTCACATACTCAGGACGTCGACTGCTATGAAATGGAATGCGTAGTATCCTGTAGATGTCCTCTGGCATCACGATTATCTCTCCAGTAGGTAAATGAAATGTCTGTGTCTCCGAATGGAATCTCTCAATCAAGGCAGTCAAAAGGCCATGATTTACCCTAATGTTGGGTAAATGAATCAAATACTCGAATCCACAGGCAACAAGATGAACCCTCATCAGGTCCAGAAGTGCGACACATAATCTTTGGGTAGTCGGGTATGAATGTCGGAGGTGTACATCTGGATATGTCACCTATATCATACAAAAATAGGGCATTCTATCAGAAATTGGGTTCAATAACAGGCTAATAGTACAGAAATTGGACAGTTAGGTACTTCAGAGGGTAGGTCAACCAGTCCGATATTAGCATCAGGCATTGGAGAAGTCAAAATTTGGCCCTAAAAGTCAGTTTTCAACACTCTATTTTTCATACGACAGTCCAGACTGGCATCAAATGTCGTACATCATTCCACAGAAGACCAAACGACAATACATGGTCATACGACACTGCGCCTGGGATCATACGAGTTTTGAGGGACCCGGTGAAATGTCGTACGACACAAGGGTCCCTCTCATACGACACTTGGGTATACTTGAAACGACAATGTGCATTCAAATGGAATGTCGTACGAGTCTGGTATGGGACTCGTACAAGTTTTCACACATGCAAAAATTAAAAAAACAAAACGCGTATGAATTTTTTTTTAAAATGCTATGAAACATGAAAAAATTGCATTTTCAGAGGGGCACAAAGGTCCACCTACCGGATGTCCATACTGTCGGGGTCTCTGGTATCTCTGGCTGCGCTCAAATCGATGCGAACTCACAAAAACCTTCAGATCTCATTGTTCTACCATTTTCTTGCTCAGAGGGCTCCGCACAATTTCCAAAGTCAAATGGTTGAAATGAATTGAAAATGACCCTTCAGGCCTTTATATAGCATTTGACCTAATTTTCAAAAGTGCTCCATTTTTCATGAAAATTGCACCTCTGGCTAATTTCGACATTCTAAATCCATTTTTGGGATCAAAATTCAAATCTGAGATCATTTAATATGTCAAAATCATGATTTAAAATTTTTTGGGCCCAGGACGGTCTACTGCTTGCATATTCGACCTTCAATCATCACAGAAATCTAGTATTCAACTTAACTGATTATCTTACATCAAACTATCAAAATTTCAATTTGGTCAACTATGGTCAACTCATAGTTTAACCTAGTCAAACTTGGTCTTTTGGGACCTTCTAACGATGCAAAATGCATTCTTGAAGATGTATAACCACTTTTCAAATCAATTAGCATGCTTCTAAACCATATCACGCTGACTTCTCTTGTCAGATTTCAATTTTAATCCCGAAGGGGGCATGGTATTGCACATCATTCAAAGTCTGTAAATCAAATTCTATCAATCTTTCCTCAATAATCAAGACAACAACCATGTCTAGTTGCTGATTCATCAAAAGACCTCATCGCTCGGGGCAAATCTATCATCACTTGGGGCATATCAGATTCATCAAGATCCATATCAATCTGGTATTCTCCTAATCTTGTAAACTGTATCAGTTTTGGCAACCATCGAATCATAGTGTTCTTTCCTTGGTTCTTCGGCAACTGAAGGATTCAATTGTGATACCTGCTAGTTCTGCTAAGACAATCGAGTCTAGAACCGGTCACTCACTTCTTCACAATCATAAGGTTTGGAATCAAGCATTTTGACACTTTTTCGCAATCATAGGTTCATTTTCTGTTATAGTGAACATTATCTTTGGTCATTCAGGACCTATTATCCCCATATCAAATCAATATCAATCAGCTTCTGTCTCATATCAATTATCAATTTTGAATCAGTTTCATATCTCTATCAAACACAGACTATCTTTGAACCACTGCGCTTCGCACAGTAATTCAAAGAGGGGCAAAATGTAATACCCCAAAAATGGGCTATAAGTTCATTAATCGTCTATATCAACAATTCGAATGAAATTGACATCAAAGTCCTAACCTAAGGCACATCTAAATATCATCAAATCTTAATTGATTATCTTAAATTCTGCATCGGGGAATATTCCTAGCAATATTCTTAATTATCTTAATTATCTTTAATTTAATGATTATTTGGTGATAAATCACATTTATCCTAAGTTTGATTAATTGAATATTTTCATATTTAATTAATTAGATTTAAATATGGCCACTTAATTGTTTAATTAAATTTAATTCTATCTATTATTAATTGTATTATTTAATTTTGACAGTAAATCCAATATCCTATGAATAATTGATTAAATTCTTATTTAATTAATTAAAGTAAGTTGTCATTATTTAATAATATAGTTTTTAATAAAAGTTTGATTAAATAATTGATTAACCCGTAAATCAATTATTTATTTTCAAAAATCAGTTAAGTTGGAAATAAATCACTTTATTATTAAATTAATTCATAAATAAAACATGCACAATCATAAAAGCAGACAACTATCAATTATCAATTAAAGCTAAACTCTATTTTGAGTTAAAACTTAGTTTTTGCATGTTTTTGTGAATTAAATTATCTTTATTATCAAATAACTCAAAAATCAAGCTGAGTTAATCTGAGTGATTTATGGCTTTTATCCATGCACCTCTAAAGCTCTGAATTTCTATAAAACCAAGCCTCAGCTCATCTCAAAGCATCTCATATTTTTGCACAATCATGTTGGAGAATTGCAATTGGAAGGATCAAAGTTTATTGTGAATCAAGGCTATTGTGAGATCAATTTATTTTTTTTACATTCATTTAGATTCTTTTTCATATCATTGTTAGATCATTTTAGCATATCAATTTCCATATTAGCATAGATTCATATAAGTTTTTCATTATTATTGCATAGAAAATATAAAAAATATAGATTAATTGCATTCATATTTCATATCAGTTTTGCATCCAAATCCTTCATTTAGGTGTCGTCTAGGTCACTGATCTCGATAACAATCTAAGAACATCGATCTCGCACCTACTAGAAGGCAGTAAATCGCTTGGTTACATTAGATTTCAATTTTGCATGATTTTGATTATAGCTAACCTCTAATGTTTTACTGAAGTGTTGTGTCTACAGATGAGGTACAATTTTCACACACACACTAGGAAGTCCCCATGACCCCTTTTGACACATTGGAATGCTTGAGTGTGTTTGAAGGGGTCATGGGGACTTCCTAGGGGTCCTAACATGTGATAAGGCGTACTGGGACCCCTAGGAAGTCTCGGTAACCCCTTTCAACATACAATTTAAATATTATGATCTATAAAGTTTATATATTAATACACACACACACACACACACATATTTGAACCCTCAAGTGTGTCCAAAGGGGTCCTGCGACCTCTCAGGACACACTTGAGGGTTCTAATGTGTCCAAAGGAGACATGGGGACTTCCTAGGGGCCCTAACGCATGATAAGGCATACTAGGACCCATATGAAGTCCCCATGACCCCTTTTGACACATTTGAACCCTCAAGTGTGTTCGAAGGGGTCCTACAACCCCTTCGAACACACTTGAGGGTTCCAATGTGTCAAAAGGGGTCATGGGGACTTTCTAGTGTTCCTAGTACGCCTTAGAATGCATTAGGACCCCTAGGAAGTCCCCATGACCCCTTTTGACACATTGGAATGCTTGAGTGTGTCTAAAGGGGTCATGGGGACTTCCTAGGGGTCCTAATGTGTGATAAGGCGTACTGGGACCCCTAGGAAGTCTCGGTAACCCCTTTCAACATACAATTTAAATATTATGATCTATAAAGTTTATATATTAATACACACACACACACACACACACACACACATATATATATATGATATTCTTATATAAAATATATATTAATATATAATTATATCTATAATACATATTAATATATATATAAAATATTTACATAATACCCCTTAAACGTTATATATATATATATATATATATATATATATATATATAATTTGTACATATAAATATAATATAAGTTCATTAAATATATTTATATACAATACAAATTAATATATAAAAAATAGACTAATATAAAATATTATACTATAAAATATATATGACATACAATTTAAATATTCTAAGATATTATAATACAAAATATTTTAATATAAAATATATATTAATATATAATTATATATAAAAAAATATATTAAAATATTTACATAATACCCCTTAATACCCTTTAAACGTTATATATATATATATATATATATATATATATAATTTGTACATATATTTATATAATTTGTACATATATTTATATAATATAAACGTTAAATATAATTATATACAATACATATTAATATATAAAAAAATATATTAATTTATAAAATATATATGACATACAATTTAAAACCCCTAAGATATTATAATATAAAATATATAAATTAATATATATATATATATATATATATATATATATATATATATATATATATATATATATATATATATATATATATATATATATATATATATATATATATATATATATATATAATACATATTTAAACATTATATATAAAAGTTCAATTTTTTCATTTACTCCTGCCATTTTTTCAACTCAGAAATATCGGGTACCCGATTAGGCTTGTGCTTTGGTGTCATTTTTGCCCAGGTGTACTGACACCCAAGCTTACTAAAAAGTCAACATACATTTTCATGCACTTTTGGACGAGTGAAAAGTGGATTTTTTTACATCGCCACTTTTTGGCCCCTCATGATCTTGCACATATCCACATCAAACTTGTTCTTTGAGGGCTCAATGTCAAAGATGCCTTTTATGTTGTGTTTAATGACAATGCTTGTCATTTGTTGTTTTAGTTTGCCTTATTTTGAAACATTGCATTTGTTTACTTCATGATATTGTAAAATACTATTTTGATCATTGCAACTATGTATTGAAGCACCTTGCTATCCTATACTTTGGAATGCTTTAATACATTGATGACTATTTGGAAAGTATTTGGTGGCACTAAAATACAAATCATTTGTGTCACTGTTTCTTTTCTCTATGATTGATTATAAATATCATGGTGTTTTATGGCACTTTCATTAATTGTATCATGGTCGTGCTCTACTATTGTACTTAACCTTTAACATGTCTCCAATGATTACAATGACTTGCACATGCTTGTACCTTATGGTTGTTCCATCTTCTTATTGTGATTGGTTTTGATATAAGGTGTGATATGTCAATGTCTTCTTATTGTATTTATTCTATTAGGACTTCAAACTGAGTGACATTTCCTTTTCACATGAGCATAGAATTCAAAATTGCCTCTATAGAAGAAATTGTTCATTAATAGTAGATAGATGTGTTTTTCCCTATGATCTCATGATAATGGCCATATTCAATAACTCTATAACATGATGGTTGTTCCTTTTAAGAGAGATGGTTGTTCCGTTGTTCTAAAAACTACACTTTGTTGTCCTTTTGACATGATAGCATTATATGTCAGAAACTTTGAGGTTCTCTTACCTTTTGTATGTCATGGCTTCACCTCTATGTAGCTAAATCTCACTTTGAAAATGATCTTCTTTTAGGAAACAATGAAAATCCTCTATGGGTTCATACTTATTGTGACTTCCCATGGTGCACTATCATTGCTTGTACACTATAATTTTCCAATTCTTTTAAATTGTCACTATCTTTGAAAATTAATGCCATATGTTGCTTACATTTGATTCAATTTCCATATTAATTACTCTCTTTAGTTGTATTAGGAACCTTTTCCTTAAGCATGTGTGATGCAAACCTAGATATAGATGAGCATCAATGCTCAATTGAATGATATGTTCCCATAAAAAATGTGAACTCCTATTAATCTACAAACTCTCATGTTAAACAACTACAAAATAAAGTCAACATAGTTAGATAACATAACTATGTTGTGTTAACATAACTAGTTTGGTTGTGTTAACATAACTATGTTGACTTTATTTTGTAGTTGTTTAACACGAGAGTTTGCAGATTAATAGGAGTTCACAGATACTAGTGTTCCATAGTTTCCCATCTATAACTAGTGAGATGCACATAACTCATGTACCTCATGCTAGTGTGCTTGGATACCTTGTATACACTATTTTTCATTAGACTAGACATTATCCAAATAGTGAGTATTTATATAAAGTGTTATAACACACAGACGGTCCTCCTTTTACACCAATTAATAATAGTGACAACCCTCACATGTGGTTGGATAATGTCTAGTCTAATCCAAGCACACTAGCATGAGGTACATGAGTTATGTTCATCTCACTAGATATATATGGGCATTAATACTCAATTGAATGATACATTCCCATAAAAATGTGAACTCCTATTAATCTACAAACTCTACTGTTAAACAACTACAAAATAAAGTCAACGTAGTTCCTTTAACAAAACCAAAGTTAAAATTAAATTATTCAAAAAAGGGTTTGTGTTTTGAGTTAATTGGTTTATGTAACTAAATGACAATAACCATTGTAAGGACCCACTGTTAGACCATTCCAAATGACCCTAATCTAACTTGATCAACTAGATTAGAGTGTCTCTATGACAGGCGATAGTGCTAGAGTAGAGTGGTTAAAGTTTGTTAAAAGATTTAGTTTGAAGACGGTGAATTCTATGTAGAACGGCCTTGACCTAAATCCAATAACCGTTTGAAGGGAGGAACACAGTTGCAGGCTTAAAACTAGAGATAGATTGTGATCCTAAAGAGAATCAGGAATTAGGAACATAGTAGCATGAGGTACATGAATTATGTTCATCTCACTAGATATAGATGGGCATTAATGCTCAATTGAATGATACGTTCCCATAAAAATGTGAACTCCTATTAATCTACAAACTCTCATGTTAAACAACTACAAAATAAAGTCAACATAGTTACTTTAACACAACTAAAGTTAAAATTAAATTATTCAAAAAAGGGTTTGTGTTTTGAGTTAATTGGTTTATGTAAATCTGTTTTGTCTTATACCTGTATGGATCAATGGCAAGGTTTTAGTCTCTATAACCTGTGTGGATAGTTTTTGTTTATATCCCTATTTCATATTTAGTTTTGAAAGTATTGAAAGTATTGAAGTTGACTAATTCTAGCTCAGGTATAGTTAAATTGTCCTTGCTGCCCTAGAATGACATCTTTTTTCAAACCATTGATTGCAAACTTTTTTTAAGTACTTGAATCTACAATAGAACAATAGTGGTGAATGTATGATTATTATAATCATATGACTATATGTTATAATATTTATGTAATAAATGTAGTAACGATGGTGCAGTACATTATTGATATAGGCTCGATGGCTCTTGTCAATGTGCCAAATTATCAATGTGGTGGTGGGCAGTGTGTGTTGAAGACTTCACAAACACAGAGCAACCTTGAACGACAATTTTGGTGCTGCCCAAATAGAAAAAAGGTTGCTAATGTGTATATATTTAATGTTTCTAATGTAAATAATTTTCATTATATTATAAGAACTAATGTAGATTGGGCATCACAGGGAAATAATGGTTGCGGATACTTGAGTTGGGTCGATGAAAACTCATCTGCATCTATCTACCCATCTCCACATGTCAGGCTACGAAAAATTCTAAAATTATATTTTTACGATGCCTTCTCTATATTGTAATCGCATATCTTTGTTGCGACCATATGCATAGATTAACTTAGGAATTAGTTAGTTTAGTATTTTCATATTGTAACTAATATTTTAATATGGATATGATGTAACTTCTCTTTGCTTCAAGTGCGCATATATATGGTTTACATCTTTTTTTAGAATAATTCTTCATGTTTATGGCTCAGGTGAGCCCCAATCTCCTATCAATCACATGATTTAACGTATAGTGTTTTCTTGGTTATTCCATTTGTTCCTTGACCTTTGAAGCCCATTTGGTAATTTCAACTACACCTAAGGATCCATCAATAGTTGTGGACAATAGGATTCATGTTTCAATGCCCAAGCTGTGAGATGGGAAAAGAGAGGAAAGAAGAGTGGAAAGAAGATGATATTCCTGAGATCATGGATCATTTTCAAGCTTCAGTGAGGCTTCGTACCATGCACTGTTCGCAGATTTATATGCAATGCTAATTTAGGTTGGAGGTAACCTACATGTGTCATGTAAACAACATGGTTGAATGCAATCTCTTTTGTGCATTTTCAAGATTTTTCCCACCAATACAAGCATAAATAACGCATTGAACGTAATCTAAGAACACTGCGTGGTATGAAATCTCGCTGAAGTTTGAAATACAAGAGTAGGTGAGATGGATCCCCCACATGATAGAGGCCATAGGGATACTCCTCCCACCCATTAGTGATCTTTATATCTATATCATGTAACATATTTCAAAGTTTTCATAAGTTGCAGGACACATCAAAGGCAACAAAGGCCAGACTGCAAAAGATTTCACAATAGCTGACAAACATAATTGTAGGCATCATGGTCACAATTTTTTGGAGACAACGTAATTGAGTTGTATACCTAGACGATAGAGAGAAACTTTCACTCCTCCGATTCCAAGTTGACACAGCGGGATCCAAAGACCATAGATAAGGAATAAATTTAGAGAGTGGAGGAGGGCCATAATGACCAAAATAATACAGGATGAACCTCAAGTTAAATGAGGCAACTGCAAACATTTTAATAAATTTTTATTATTAAATAATGAAATTTGCATATTATAGTGTTCTAAGCCCCGTCTATGTAAATTTCATTATTTAATAATAAAATTCTATTAAAATGTTTGCAGTTGCCTCATTTAACTTGAGGTTCATCCTGATGCAGGAGCATCCTGGGTGTAAGAGCAATCTTGCATCACCCAAAAACATTTCTATTTGAATTCAATAAGGGCTATCTTGTGCAGAGCTGCTATTTATGGAAAGTTACTATTTTTGGTAATTTTCGTATGTGCTCAGAATGATCTGATTTCTTTCTTGGAGGTTCATTTTGGTCATATAAGTCTGCCAGTAAAGTTTCATTGCTAGATCACGTGTATATTGGAAGATATTGAAGATTTTCGGTATTGGCAGCAGGGGACAGAAACTTTGAACTCAGTTTTGAAGGCTTTAGAGGCCCCGGATGAGGTCGAATTTTGGGCTGAATGAAGCTTGCTTCATTTAAGAGTTGTAGAGCTCCTCGCGCCCTTTCCAAAATGGGGTTACAATAGTCAATCGGGTCAACTGGTGATGACTTATGGTCTTCGAAAGTTGGGTCACCTGAAATGGCGAAAAATGATTTTTCTTCAAAATTTCTGTTCGGGTTTCAAAATTTATTTTGAGCCGACTATGATGTAATGAAATGTAAAATAAAAATAATTCTAAGTTTGGTCGGCCTTATTGGCTAAAATTCTGGAACCTTCCCAGGCGGTGGAAAATTGCCTATATAAGGAAGGCTGTATTATTGTCTTAGGCAGTTCAGAATAGTTCTGGGTAGTAGATCTGGGTATTGATTCGAGGCTTTGTCCTACAGAATATTGTAAGGGAATGCCCATGTGGCTTTGCATATTGTAATTCTGAAAGTTTGTAATTCCACATTTGTGGAGATAATAAGAAGCCAATTTTCTGTTCTTGCATATTGTTGTTGTTTCTCTATTTCTGTTATGTGTTTGTGGTATTAAGGGGAGCACCCTTCATCACATCCTATATTATTTTTGTCGTTATGGCCCTCCTCCGCTCTCTAAATTTATTCCTTATCTATGGTCTTGGGATCCCGTAGTGTCGACTTGGAACCAAAGGAGCAGAAGTTGCTCTTCATCATCTAGGTATACCACTTAATTATGTTGTCTCCAAAAAAATGTGACCATGATGCCTACAATTATTTTTCTTAGCTATTGTGTCCCAGGACCCCTTATGACCCTTTACGACTGTTTACAACCTCTAAGAATACATCTTAGAGGTCTTAAAATGTTGTAAAGTGTCATAAGAGGCTCCTAAGAGGGGCCAGATGAGCTTCCACCTTCACGTGGTTGGCCCTGTTAAGTAGAGAATGTTAATTAAACTATTCTCGAAAGAAAGAGAAGCTCAATAATTTAAGGTCTCAGTCCACGAAAAAATTAAATTAGACTTAATAAGCCTCTTATTGTAGTTTGTAATAAGATTGATTTGCAACCACTAGAGACTACTCTACAAGCTTGAAGAAGTGGTATATTTTGGCAAATGAAGAGTGGAAAGAAGATGATATTCCTGAGATCATGGATGGACACAATGTTGTAGACTTTATTGATCCAGATATCTTGTAGAGGCTTGAAGAACTGGAGAGGGAAGAAGGGCTTAGGATGGCAGCTAAGGGTGATGAGGATTTCACAATAGCTGACAAACATAATTGTAGGCATCATGGTCACATTTTTTTGGAGACAACATAATTGAGTTGTATACCCAGACAGAGTGCAACTTTTGCACCTCCGATTCCAAGTTGACACTGCGGGATGGAGAACAACTTGGAACCTGAGGTGCAAAAGTTTCTCTCCATCGTCTGGGTATACCACTCAATTACATTGTCTCCAAAAAAATGTGACCATGATGCTTACAATTATGTTTCTCAGCTGTTGTGTCCCAGGGCCCCTTATGACCCTTTATGACCGTTTACGATCCCTAAGAATACATCTTAGAGGTCTTAAAATGTTATAAAGGGTCATAAGAGGCTCCTAGGAGGGGCCAGATGAGCTTCCACCTTCACGTGGTTAGCCCTGTTAAGTAGAGAATGTTAAACTATTCTTGAAACAAAGAGAAGCTCAATAATTTAAGGTCTCAGTACAAGCACTAGAATTGAGTTTTTTGGCACGGGCTGGAAAATTTTTGTATATCAACATGTGATAGAATTTGGGCAAAAACCTCTATCGCATGTTGATATACAAAAATTTCCTAGTCATGCCGAAAAACTCAATTCTAGTGCTTGTACTACATGATTGGTGCCAAAATAGGGCTCTCCCAATCACTGACTGTGACCCGCTGGCAACAAGCAACAAAACAAGTGTGGACACCTGAAGATAAATATCAGATAGGGGAAAAGCACCTGTAACAACAGAGGCAATAACTATAGATACAAATGAGGATATCCCAAATCCCTAATATAATAAATACGGTGAAGAAAAAGAGTAATGTAGAAATTATTACTATTTTGGAAGATGCAAATCCAACTGAGGAGATACTGAAGAGGACAGATGAATTGATGATGCAAGCATGTCATTTTGAAGTAAGCAATAATGAATCTTTAGTTATAACAAAAGTTCAATAAAGGTTTATATTTTATACTCTTTTATGTCGTGAACTAAAATATGTATTTTTTCTTGTTACAAGATTTTTTTCTTGCTCAATTACCTGGTCATGACATCGCGGTGAGGCCGATAGTAGCATCATGCAAAATAGTAATAATTTTTGCATTGATTCTTTTTAGTTTTTTATTCACCATATTTATTATATTAGGGATTTCTAGGATATCCTCATCTGTATCTACAACTATTGCCTCTGTTGTTGTAGGTGCTTTTCCCCTATCATGAACATCAAATTGTGACAAAAAATATCAGTAAAACTATCATAATAACTCCATGAATGTTGTTTTAAGTAATTATCTATGAATGTTGTGTATTAATATTGAATTATATGTCATGTTAATGAATATTGTTATGTGTTAATGGGGAATTTAGATTGATGTTAGGGGGAGGGGGGTGAGGCTAGATGAGCTTCCACCTTCATGTGGTTGGCCTTGTTAAGTAGAGAATATTAAAGTATTCTTGAAACCAAGTGAAGCTCATACTAACATACCTTCATTATTTAATCAATTTCATTCATTCTATGTCTTTGCTCATAAGTGCATTTTGAATTTGTCATTGTCAGGCAACTATCAAATAAAAAAACTAGAAGGGCCAATAGTCAACTTCTCATTGTCATTGTCTGGCATGATTTGACTTCATTTTGTGTAAGTATTCTCGTATTGAATGAGTCAAATTGTCTTGGCCTAATGTGGATTATTTCATTGGTTTGTGTTTTTGAGTAGGTGAAGTGTTAAATCAGTTCCTATCTTCTATTCTTAATTCATTCAAACTGTAGGAGGGCCTGACAGATATACTCAACATAGAATTGATTGCTAATCTGGGCAATTGAGCACACTGAGTCTTTGGCTTAAGAGAAAGAGTTGGGTAATGTTGTTTCTGGAGACCTGTGCAATTGTCCTCAGTGGCCTCTTTTTTTTTAACAGGTATTTATATATATATGTAGTGTCCATGTCTTTTTTTAATACAGATTCTTTTTGTGTATATGCTAGTGCTATGGAACCTAAATAAACAATTATAAATGTAATAGATAATGTCTTCGATGAAGGAATTGATGTACCACATGTAAACCAAAATCCATGCTTAATGCCATTTTGTGCAAAATGAGTTTTTCTATTAGCATATCAGATTTTGTTACACCCTTCATGACTGTAATGTTTAAGTTAAGTATTGATGCAATTTTCTAAAGTAGCAAGTTTTGTTGTCATTGTTTTTTTTCTAGTGGTTCTGAGGAGATCAAGAATTATCAAGGAAAGATATTGAATTGGAAAGGAAAAGTTTCTAAGAGGTTACAAATATTGAGTCATCGATTAGGTATACTTTTTTTTAAGTAATCACTACCGAAATGGTTAAGTTTCCTGAATTTTTAAAATAAGTCATAATTATTCAGTATCATATTCTTAGTTGCAAGTTGTAGGTCTTCATACCATAAATTTTAGAGTTCAACTCTTACATGGACAAAGTTGTAGGTTATATTGAAACATCTTTTATCTTTTTTGACTCTTTAGTTGTTAGAAAGATTAAATGCACATCCTAGTTGTCATTGTGTTTGGGACATAAATCTTTATTTAACTAAATTAATTATTTTAATATTGAGATAAAAAAAATATACAAATACAGCCTAGACTAGGGACTGCATAGAAAACTATCATATGAAGAACTATTGAAATGACGGTATCAAAGTTCCTTACAAGCAATCCACATATCAAAATGTAGTTGTAGGATTGAAAAAAAAGACAAGATAAAAAAGTTCATAGGCCCATAAAAGACACCCACCAAAATATAGACCACCAATTTATAGAACCCTTGCAAGATATCCCAAGGAACGACTGGTAGTGAAAACCAGATAGATAGAAAAAAGAACATAACCATTTGTTGCCTCACCTATTTGAGGTAAGCCAAACTCAGTCCAATTCTCTTAGCAATGGTACATAACCGTCCAAGTGCAGCAACCTTCAAAGATTTGCAGTGGTAAAGAGAATCCCCATATTTTATCAACCTAACATAGTCTTTGGCCACTTTGGCAATGAGATTGCGAGCAATATTGATCTGGCCAAGGGCCAACTTGTAGTGATCTTTATCATATAAAATATTTAGTAGATCTCCATAAAATGGATGCACATCATCTTGGCGGGAGAAATCATCTTAGCAAATACATTCGAAGCAACAACAGAAGCAACAACAACAACAAATACACCACTGACACTTTTCGGGCATATTTCATTGACTCCTCAAAATGAGTAGCCTTTATTTCAGCTACCTCATCACTATCATCCTCATCCATTGCCTCGGGGTTCTCACTTCTTTTTCTTTCACGTACAATATCCTATAAAAGTGTAGAGGAAAGAGAACATGACAAATTGAAATAATAAGATACAAGTTGAGGAAAATTGAATCAAAAAATGTAAAATTCTAACAAACCAGTTCAAAAAAAACCATTAAGAAATTCATAACCAAATCTAGTTTGCAAAAGCCACCGCAATTGAAACTCACCTTCTCAATATTTTTTCTAATAGCATACTTGCAAGCCCGCTAACAAATCTCTGTAATATCGGCTCCATTGAATCCTTGGGTATAATAGGCCAATGCCATTAGGTATAATAAAAATTGTTTTCTTGGTTGTCATACCATCCATCTCCGTTAACAGCTAGTTAAGGACTCTGTCCACATGACCACCAGCATCCCCAACACTGCTTCCACACTGCAAACATGCAAACCAATTATGCATCACCAGTCAAAGCCTATCTCTCAAATAGTTCAAACAAAATGAAAAAAACCCACAATTTCACGTAGAGTAGAGTAGATGGATTGCTAGAGCCCGCTGACAAATCTTTGTAATATCTCATCAATAAATATAATGGATGGGGCATTCTTCTCAGACTCCTCAAAAGCCTTCCGGAGATTGCTTTCACTTTCTCCAACCAACTTTGACATGATCTCAAGTCCATTGATACAAAAAAAGAAGGCACCGGTTTCATTTGCCACTACCCTAGCAATTAAAGTTTTCCTAGAACCAGGAGGCCCATAGAGCAGAATACCCTTTGGGGGCTTCACACCAATAGATTTGAAGAGTTGTGGGCATCTAAGAGGAAGCTCTACCAATTCGTGGATCACCAGTTAGAATTAGTTGAGCTAGACTTTCTTTGTTGTTGTTAGAATTTAATCTTTCCTTTGTTATTTATGTATTTAATAGGATAAACCAAGGTATCCTAATGTATTTTGTCCTCTAGTCCAGGTGGGAGCACATGTCATTTTGTAATTTCTTTTATTAAGGAAAATAGATATTCCTCCTTATGAGGAATCCTACACTTGTCTCACACACTAGTGAAATGTGGCATACACAGAATTAGGAGTTACAATGTAACTCCTTTCTCACATCTCTATTAAGAGATGGCTCTCCTTTCTCATTTCATATGAGATTCTTCTTCTTCTTGATTATCATTGTATGAGCTTTGCTCTCTCTCTCTCTCTCTCTCTCTCTCTCTCTCTCTCATTCTTAGGCATTTTTTGTTGCCACATTCATTAATATCATGGAGGTTTTTTTATGCTTCTCCCCCTTAAAAAACTTGTCTCCTTGTTGCTTATTTTTGGTGAATGATCCTAGTTCTTGCACTAATTCATGGTAATTTTTTCTATTCCTAAGCTCATAGATTAAATAATTTTCTATTTGTCTTTATATTTTGTTATTATTTTAACATGGTATCAGAGCATGTTGGTTTAATTGTTTATTGAGTGTACAGGTGAAGGAGCTACCATATCTTGGAGCACTCCAATATTGGAGACTCTTGAGAGAGTTTGTTGCTAATATTTTTTTGTCTAACTATTGAAGAGAAAAATTGAATTTTTTTGGTTTGACTGGTTTACCGCCAAACCTGGTTGTTCTATTTGATTCATTTAATATTACAATCTTGTTAATATTATACCCTTATATCAAAATTTAATATTATCCTTTAATATTATAATCCTTTTATTTTAGATCAAAATTTAATAATTTAATCCTTTTTTTTAAAAAAAGGAGTTTTTTAGAATTAAGAGTTTCATAAATATTATAGCATTACAATATTAAAAGAACTTCAAAAATTTAAAAGGGATTAAAAGTTTATTCCTTTCTCTAATTTCAAGTTATATCTGTTCATAATATCTTTTCAAAATTGTTATCTTTTTGTTTCTAATTTTGTCACTGCTTGAATAGATTTTTTTCCAATTCACAATGTTTAAATAGAAGTTTCTTTTTGCATTGCTCAGTTTGGTTTTTTATTCTTTGCCTTTTTTCCTGCATTCATTGTTTATTCTTTTTGGCTATATCTGTGCATGTGTTTTTCATTTTCATTGCATGTGTAGAAGCTCAATAATAGTATAGTTTCAATTTTACTTGCGTTAGATAGCTATTATTAGTTCATACGTGTCTCTTTGCATGTTTTTTTTGTTTCTAATAAAAAAATAGTGCCGTGTTTTTTTAAATTTTAATTTTTTGCATGTTCACTACCATTTTCAACATCAATTATTGAATAGAGGCTTGTCGTATAGTGAGACTTTCGGTTTATATCTCCTTAGAACTGTTTATATTCTTATATTGCACTGTTTCATCTCTGTATGCGTTTGTTTATTCATTTACTCTCCCTGCCTCTTGCTTCCTATTTTGTATCGTTTGTTCTACTTCCTTTGTTTCATACTAAAGTCCACCTTCATGTTTGGGCTGAACGTTTCCATTGATATATTTATTTTTTAAAGCCCGCATATTAGGGTTTTATTTCCTTTTTTTCATTAGTGCCAGGGAAAGTAAAATTCAAAACTTGCAACTCTGATAACTTTTCTTTGCCTAGTTCGAAACAGCCTTGGCAGCGGAAGCGAAAACCGCAGATCGACGCTTAAGAGTTATCTCTGGTTGCATGCACTAAACACAGAAGATTCAAAGATCTTTTTTTCATTTGGCTGTGCATGTTTTTTTTAGAATCTTCAGTTAAATTTTGTGTATTGTGTTTTATATGTGTTTTTCATATATCTGTGTAGTGTGTTTAAATTCAATCTTTTTTTGTTGTTATCTTTGTATCTGATCAGTGGATGATTGTCTAGCAGACTTTGTTATTAATTTTGATTCTCCGGCTGTAGATATCATTATAGCATTATCGTATAACATTATTGTTTAGCATTATTCGCTGTCAATGCTTTGAAGTGACTATGTCGTTATAGCGTTTCTATTTGCTAAGGTGTGGAACATTTTTTTTCTCTGGCTAGCATCTATGCACTTTTTTGTTGGCACCTTTGTTAGTGGCGCATGATCATCTATTTTATAAGTAAAGAAGTTACAAGGGTGATAGCTCAGTGTTTGTATCCTTTTTCGCTATTGTTGTCATTTGCGTTTTACCTTTTGTGGGCAATTTTTTGTTGTTGTTGGTGTCACTTCTTTTCTATCACATTAGTCATCGTCCTTCACTTTTCGACCCAATCCATCATCCTCTTCATGAGCTTTGTTTGTCTTGTCGGAAGCGCCATGGGAGTGAAAGGATTCTTGTCTCTTTTGTTAATTGTTCATAGTTCTTCATAGTTTTAGTATCTTTTCCTCTTTTCTATCATGTTATCCTATAAATATTCTTGCATGTGGATTAACTAATAGTTTATTAAGATTCACTATTAGTTAATAGTTCATTCCTTATATAGTTAATGTTAACGGTTAATAGTTTTCCTCAAGTGCTAACATTTTTTTTAGTTAGATTCTTTATTATTCCATCTTATCTAGTTTTTTTTACCTTGTTAATTTGGTGCTAGTGGTTTTTTGTAGGGTTTGTTGTTTTCTATCTCTGTTGTTCCCTGTAGCTCATTTCAGTTAACACTTGCTCTATATCAATCAGATCCATTTCCTTTTTTTTATCTCAAGTTATTAATTATAATTGTTTAGATTCATATCAGCTTTCTAACCTTTCTTGCAGGTTATAACATTTTTTATTTTTTTAGGTTGTTCCTTTATAATTCTGTTTTAAAGTTTCAGGGTGTATTCGTAATCTGGTTAATCTTTTCCTTGGCGCTTTTTTATTTTCAGTTCTCTTAGATGATATAGTTGAAATTTTAGCTATTTTTATTTTTCTAACATCTGTTTTGCAGGGTTGTGCTATTCTTTTGTTAGTTGTTTTAGCGTTGCATACCAGCAATCCTTATGTTATCTGTTAATCAATAACAACATAACTGAGATCCGTTGTTTTCCTTTTAGTCTTTTTAGTTTTTGCATTTTCCCTCTAGCTATTGCTTTTCCCTTGCACGCCCCTTTGGCGTAAGCTGTTATAGCTTTCTGTGAAGTGCATGCAAGTCCATTTAGTTTGATTTAAAGTTCTTTCTTGTTTTTTGTTAAATTTTTTTCCTAGTTTAGATCTTCTTTTTCAACATGACTATCATGATGCCAGAAATTAAATTAACCAGTACCAACTACCATGCCTGGAAAACTCACATGACTTTCATATTTAGATTTAGACACATTTTAGATATTTCCACTGATGCTAGCTCAAAACCTACAACCTTTACTCCTCAAGCTGACCAAACTGCTTGGCAGATGAAAAATG
This sequence comes from Chamaecyparis obtusa, assembly GCA_027943335.1. Lineage (NCBI taxonomy): Eukaryota > Viridiplantae > Streptophyta > Pinopsida > Cupressales > Cupressaceae > Chamaecyparis > Chamaecyparis obtusa. Next base: position 1,578,401 of record BSBK01000576.1, read on the forward strand.
ATGAAACACTTGGCTTAATCAGAATTTCCCTCAGTCCCGAGTTGTATGTCTTAATTTCTACTTGTACAGAAGCCCATCAAGCTTGGGCAATCCTGAAAAATACTTATGATAGTGCAGATGAAACTCAAAAAATCCAGCTTCAAGACCAACTTTAAGACCTCAAGTATACTGATTTTAACTCTGTTGATGACTTCTTGCTTAAGTTTGATTCCATTAAAGTTTTTCTAACTGGGTTACAAGTTCCTCTTTTTGACTTAAGAATAATTCATTTTATCATTCGTAAATATTTGCCTAGACAGTTCCAACAGTTTATTAAATTAATATTTATTCTCAGTTAGCTATTCCCTCTTTAGCATCTCAACTAACTTATGTTATTTTTCAAAATATGTTGCGTCAAGAGGAAGCTAAATTAATTCAATTTGGCATTCTTAAAACTCACGAACATGCTTATGTCTCTAACAATAGATCTTCTAACACTAATCAAAATAACAATAGATCTTCTAACACTAATCAAAATAATCAAAATTATCAAAGATCTAACAATTCTAATAATTCAAATAATAACTCAGGCCATCAGTTTAATGATCATTACAATTCTAGGCCTTCCAATAACTATCATAGTAATAATTAGTCAAATAGGCCTCATTGCACCTATTGAGGTAAGGATGGTCACTTAGTTCATAACTATTTTAAGAAACAAAAAGATGATCAACGTAATTCTCAAAATTACTCAAATGGAAAACCTAATGGAAATCAATCTCATTCTACTTTTATCGTTAGTTTTAATGCTTCTAAACCACTTGAATGGATTATTGATAGTGGTGCATCTCAACATGTTACATCCCATTAGAAAGTTTTGACTCTTTGCAACCTGATTCTCTAAATATTCCTATTTCCTTAGCTGATAATTATTGCTGTCAAGTTGAAGGAACTGGTAATGTTTCTGTTCCAAATGGTAAATTACATGATGTGCTTTATGTTCCTAATTTGAAAGCTAACCTTATTTCTGTTCCTCAATTATGTCAAGACTATAAGGTTGAGTTTCATAAAAAGAATTTCCATATCATTGATCCTAACACTAATCAGATAGTTGCTGATGCTAAATTAGATGATGACAATCTCTTTAAATTTTATCAATTTGTTTCTCCTAGATATTCTTTACTCACTACTATTGATTTTCACATTTGGCATGAAAGGCTAGGACATTTAAATTCTAATTATATCTCATTAATGCAAAAAGAAAACATGGTAGATGGACTACCTAAGCTTACTACTTCTAAGTTTGATTGCAATGGATGTATGAGTGGTAAAATGCATAGAGAGTCTTTTCCCCACAAATCATCTTGGAGAGCTAATAATAAGTTAGTTTTGATTCATAGTGATCTTTTAGGTCCTATGGAAAATACTTCTATTTTAGGTTCTAGATATGCTTTAACTTTTGTTGATGATTATTCTCATAGAACTTGGATTTATTTCCTGCATAGTAAAGATCAAGTCCTTCATACTTTTGCTAAATTTCATGTTTTTGTAGAAAGACAAAGTGGTTGTAAAATTTAGATTCTTAGGACTGATAACAGTATTGAATATGTTAATCATGCTTTCCATGCTTATTTAAGATCCTTTGGTATCAAACATGAGCTTACCGTTCCTTATACACTAGAACAGAATGGTGTGGTAGAATGGAAGCATAGAAAAATAGTAGAAATGGGTAGATATTTTTTACATGCTAGAAATATGGATTATAAATTTTGGGCTGAAGCTATGGCATGTGCCACCTATATTCTTAATATAACTCCTACTAAGGCCCTTCCAAATAATACTCCTGAAGAAGTTTGGTCAAGTAGAAAACCCAATCTATCTCATTTATGGATTTTTGGCTCCACTGCTTATGTTCACACACCTAAACAGAAAAGGAAAAAGTTAGATCCTAAATCCTCACCTCATATTTTTGTTGGCTATTCTGAAAACACTAAAGGTTATAGAGTTTATGATCCTCTTACTAATAAAGTTCACATAGCTAGAGATGTTTGCATTTCTGAAAATGGTGTCCATGACTATTCTCAAATTTCAGATTCTGATTTTAGTCACAGCAACATAGTTCTTGTGGAGGACCAACCTCCGTCTCTCAACCCTACTCCTCAAATTCCTGCTCCTAAAGTTTTTGTTCCTTCTGTTTCTGCTACTAACACTACTGATAATACTAATGAACATGATAATCATGAAAAAATAGACAGTAATGCTACTCCTAATAATTTTGTTCCTTCTAGTAGTAGTAGTAGTGATGATGATGATGATGGTAATAATCTGTTTACTCCTAGTAATTTTTCTATTAATTCTAGGAGAAATCCTAAATGGTTTAAAGATTTACTTAATGACGTGGTGATGATTACATTGCTAGAATGGGTGGACTTAGACCTAGAAGGATAAACTACTGCAATTATGCTCTCATGTCTTCTCTCTCTAATTATAATGATCCTCAAACCTTTGCTCAAGCTAAAAATCAACCTCATTGGCAAACTGCTATGCAAGAATAATATGACTCTTTAATTTCTAATAATACTTGGGATTTAGTTACTTTACCTCATGGTAAGAATCTGGTTTCTTGTAAATGGTTATATAAAACTAAGTTAAACTCCAATAATGAAATCAATAAATTTAAGGCTAGATTAGTTGCACGTGGTTTTTCTCAAATTGAAAGAATAGACTATAATGAAACTTTTGCCCCTGTTGCTCAAATGCCTACCATTAAATTTGTTCTTACTTTAGCTGCTAAAATGAATTGGCCTATTCACCAAATGGATGTTAAAAGTACTTTTTTGAATGGTGATCTACATGAAGAAATTTATATGTCTCAACCTCCTGATTTTATTCAACAAGGTAATGGACATTTAGTCTGCAAACTAAAGAAGTCTATTTATGGTTTAAAATAGTCTCCTAGAGAATGGTATTCCAAAATTAATGCTTTCTTTATTCCTCAAGGTTTTGAAAGAAGTAAAAATGATCCTAACTTGTATATCAAGCATAGTGAAGATGACATTATTATTATCATATTGTATGTTGATGATTTGATTCTTACTTCCAGTTCTAACCAATTAATTTCTGATATTAAGTTTCAACTCAATCAAAAATTTCAAATGACAGATTTAGGTTTTTTACATTATTTCTTAAGAATGCAAATTTGGCAAACCCCTAAGGGTATTTTTATCTCTCAAAGTAAATATGCTAAAGATCTCCTAGATAGATTTCATATGAATGATGCTAATCCTATTTCAATTCCATGTGATTTGGGAACTAAGTTAATGATAGATATGGAATCTCCTTTCATAGATGCTACTCCTTATAGAGAACTAGTAGGTAGCTTAATTTATCTAACCCTCACTAGACCTTATTTATCTTTTAGTGTTGGTTTAGTTTCAAGATTTATGTCCAAACCTCAACAAACTCATTTCAAAATTGCTAAAAGAATATTACGTTACATTAAAGGTACTATTAACTTAAGATTATTTTATGCTGCAAATTCTAATTTTACTTTAAAAGGCTTTACTGATTCAGATCTAGGTGGAGACCCCAATGATGGGAAATCTACTTTTGGATATTATTTTTCTCTTGGTTCAGGTTCTATATCTTTGAAAAGTAAAAAAGAACAATCTATGTCTCTATGTTCTACTGAAGCTGAATATAAAAGTTGTACTCATGCCTCTAAAGAAGCTCTATGGCTGAAAAGAATACTTGAAGATTTGGGTCTACCTCAACAAGAACCTACACCATTGTATTGTGACAATCAAAGTGCAATAGCCTTGGCAAAGAATCCAGTTTACCATGCAAAGTCAAAGCACATTTCTCTCCACCACCACTTCATTAGAGAGCACATTGCAGAAAAGAAAGTTTCCCTCATCCATTGCAAAGGTGAAGATCAAGTTACAGATATTTTGACAAAACCTCTTTCTAGAGAGAAATTTGAATTTCATTGTAAAAATTTGAGTTTGATACCCCTTGATGTAATTACCCCAAGTAAAGATTAAATGGGGATGTTAGAATTTAATCTTTTCTTGGTTATTTATGTATTTAATAGGATAAACCAAGGTATCCTGATGTATTTTGTCCTCTAGTCCAAGTGGGAGGACATGTCATTTTGTAATTTCTTTTATTAAGAAAAATAGATATTCCTCCTTATGAGGAATCCTACACTTGTCTCACACACTAGTGAAATGTGGCATACACAAAATTGGAAGTTAGAATGTAACTCCTTTCTCACATCTCTATTAAGAGATGGCTCTCCTCTCTCATTTCATATGAGATTCTTCTTCTTCTTCTTGATTATCATTGTATGAGCTTTGCTCTCTCTCTCTCTCTCTCTCTCTCTCTCTCTCTCATTCTTAGACATTTTTTGTTGCCACATTCATTAATATCACAGGGTTTTTTTTATGCTTTTCCCCCTTAAAAAACCTATCTCCTTGTTGCTTATTTTTGGTGAATGCTCCTAGTTCTTGCACTAATTCATGGTAATTTTTCCTATTCCTAAGGTCATAGATTAAACAATTTCTTATTTGTCTCTATATTTTATTATTATTTTAACAGTTGTAGAATTGATTTAGTATAGAATATTTTCCACCAGGATTTTTTTTTAAAAAGAAAGGTTTTCATAGCATTATCTACCACTTGAGCAAAAGTTTCCATAGCTAAATTTCCTTGCCACAGTTAATATTGCTCTAAAGACTTACAAGTTAGTAAGTCCTCGGCTAAAGGGCTGATAAAGTAAATAAAGTTTCAAACATATGAACAGATAAAACTCATACAAGCAAAACTCAGAGCCAAATTGAATAGCATTGGCTATTTGTCAATGGAAGGTCCCTGCTAGAACATACACATTTGTCACTTCATTAAGATGACAATTGTGTACTAAGTTTCCTAACTGTATAAGTCATTGTCATCTTTATTCTCTGTTGTAGCAAATACATCTGAAGCACTAGCAGAAGCACCAGGAAATTGAAATTTAGAACCAAAGCCTTGAGATTGCTGTAGTGTTTGTGCAAAGGCTTGATACTTCTGAATATCAGCATCACTAACACTTCTTCAGGCATATTTCATTGACCAATTCACAGATCACCAGTCAGAGCCTATCTCTCAAATAGTTCAAACAAAATGAAAAAACCCATAGTTTCACGCAGAGCAGATGGATATCTAGAGCCCAAAGCAGTCTAGAAAATAGAATGAGCAGGGAACCATTGGCAACAAGCGGTAGAATGAGTGTGGACACTTGAAGATAAATATCTAGACTAATCACCGATCAGGGTGCTATTGGTGATTAGTCTGGATATTTATCTTCAATTTTTTTTTAAACACTCCGCGTGTCATCGAACTTTTGACCTCAATGTGTCAAAATACTGGTCTAAATTCGATGATTCTGTGTCAAAATGTGGCGTTACGGGTTTGGCATCCTGGTCGGAGCCACTAAATATTTAGACCAAATTTGGTCAAAATTTGACCGTCGTAAATTTGGCATCCTGATCAGAGTGACCAAAGTTTTCAACCAATATTAATTTATATTGGTTGAAAGATCGACCACTACACAAACACTTGCTAATGTTATTTTCGGCCTAGATTGCCCTCATTTTTGACCAATAGTGGAGTCGATCATTCGACGATTTCAGTAGTGGGTTGATATTTCAACGCACATAATAGCGATGAACTAGTTGGTTGACCATTCGATCGAGTTGGGTAGAAACTTTGACCAATAGTGCGTCGAAAAATGGTGCAAAATGTACTAGTGAAATTCCATTTTTTCTATGTCCATGTTCTTTCAAGTGAGTCATCTGAAAATTCTTAAGGGCCCGTTTGGTAGCGGGAATTAGGAAATGATGGATTTGATCAAATGCTGGAAATGGTCAAATCATGGATTTGATAATCCGGTTTTTCATTTCTGGATTATGTTTGGACCATTTGGTTCCACTTTTTGAAACTGGAATTAGAATTTGAATATGATTTTTTTTATTTTTTATTTTGAATTGTTTTAATGTTTTTAAATTTAATAATTCATTTTTATTAATGGAATTGAATTTAAAATGGAATCGCAAATTATTTTAGGCAGCCAAAGTTAGTGGTAGGCAACCAAGTTACAATCATTGCAACCAAAATTCGAAAAAAAATTGACAAAAAAATTGGAAAATAAATTTGAGAAAAAATAAAAAATCAAAAAAAAAAATTTAAAAAAAAAAATAAAAAAAAATTCGTCAAAAAAATGGAAAAAAAAAAGAAAAAAAAATTTGGCAAAAAATTTGAATTTTTTTTGAAAAAATTCGAATAAATATCAAAGTTACAAACCACCCAAACAAATAAAAAATAAATTAAATCCCTCACCACACAAATAAAAAATTAAGAAATTAAGTGTAGACATGAAAAATTTAAAAATTTGCTTTCCCTCCATTCAAATTCCAATTTCATCTTTTCATATGGAATATGTAAATGCTCATTTTTGGCAAAATGAGCATTTAGATATATTCCTATTCTATTTTCATATTGCACTCCCTAACTGAGGACTTGACGAAATGGGAACTAACAAATGCCAATTCCAGTCTAATTCCCACTACCAAATAGGCCCTAATGATTTGTGTTTTTCTCTTCTTTGGCACTTTCAACCAATGTTTGGAAATATTAGAAAGGATCTATGTATTTTTTCTATAAAAAAACTAAAAATTACCTTCATTGATATCCCCTTAAACTCCATTTGATAAATAGAGATTTGTGTTGGCATTAAATTGGCATTGATGTCAATTAGGTCAAAGGGGGAGTCAGATGTAGAACAAATGGGGAGTCAATTGTTGAACAAGTTTATGACAATGGTAATGAGGAGATATTGTGTGTGACAGTTGGTGGATAATAGTAACGAAACACAATTTCTCCCATTTTCCACCTTCAAATCACTTGCGATTTCTCCGCGTTGAAAGTTGTGGTAAAGATGATCTGTCACAAGCTGTTTAGCGCATAATGAAAAGTGAAATGTTTTTCTCCTTCCATTAAGACTGACATTTTGTTTCTCTCTTCTCAACAATCACATCTCAACAACTCAATAACATGTGGAGTAATTTGCAGTTTTCCACTTGCAGGTTAAGTAGTCGTTCTCAAATTTTCCATCAATCACCTCGACATTAGACATTGTGATGAGAAAAAAGCTGTTCGGATCATTTACGAATAATTATCTGATACGAATTATGTGTCTGGCCAGCCCATGTTGTGAACGAAAGGACAAATACATTTACATCATCACATCCCATCAAGACTGACAGAAAGGGATTATACAGAAAACTTGTGGAAGATGTAAAAGAGAGGACATTTATGTTTACATCATCACATCTCATCAAGACTGACATAAATAAATTATACAGAAAACTTGTGGAAGATATAAAAAAGAGGACACTTTAGTAAACATCATCCCACTGTTTCTGAGCTGGCGTAAGGAAGTGGAAGATGAGGGCACTGGCTATGCAGCAATGTCCATATTTGTCCGTGCCTGTCAGATGGAGTAAGTAATGTACCGTGCCTCAGAAGCCTACCGTACTTGTCACATGCAGTAGCTTTTGACATGTATTAAATATATGTATGCTAGAACTATTAAATTAACTACAATTAAATATGATTAATTTTATTATAAAATAAAATAAATTATTCATGTTAGTATGTAGTATAAAATGAAAGTATAATTCAAAATAAATATGATTAATTTCTATATAGAAGAAAAAATATTCATTTAGTCTGTATTATAGAATAAACTTATAATTAAAATATAAAATATATTAAACTATTTTGATATAGCAATTATAAATTAAATTAAGAAGTTTTAAATTATTTATTTTTTATTTTTAATATTATATAAAATAAAAATAAGCAATTTAATATTAAATATTTTTAAATACAATAAAAAAACTTATAATATAAAATTTATATCTTATATACATATATATAATGAATTATACTACATTATATAACATACAATAAAATATTCTAAAATTATATCTTTTAAATAATAATAAACATATGTTTGTTGGTTTTGAAATTAGTCGTTAGATTACTTTAAAAAATAAAATTAATGGCACGGGCCACATATGTAGTTAAAAATAGTTAACTAACCACCGTAAGTTCTTTTTTGAAATACATTGCTACATCTTTGACAAACGTAGTTGGTTTCTGATAGGACACAGATGGTATGGGCATGCTATGTGGATGGGTATTGCATGCTATGTGGGGGGAATCTGTCGGCTGGGTAGCCAGTGCCGAAGATGAGAGGATCAGGGCATTGATGTTCTAAATTCGAGCATGTATAAGCTAACTTTGTGCACCTAAGATCTTAAATAGTATGTTAGATTCTGGAGCTGGCATTAGGAAGTGGAAGATGAGAGGACCAGGACATTGATGTTCTAAATTTGGGCATGTATAGGCTAACTTTGTGCACCTAAGATCTTAAATAGTATGTTAGATTTTGACAATTTTTGCAGTTTATTTTCGTATGTGAGTTAGTTGTTTAAAGCTATGGTTTCAACTTCTAGGTATTCACGAATCTCTCTGTAGAGACCGTCAAACATATAGTGGTTAAAAAATGGTCTTTTCAAAGTGTCGCCTAATACCCACTATGTTCTTGTACCAATAGCCGTTTACACAAAAATGCCAATACTTGTGGCCAAATATCTCAGTAGTCGTTATACAATGTTCCTATAGTGGTGCACAAATAGACCAATTACCAACCAAAAAAGGTAAAAAATAATTGGCTATTAGTACATGTGTGATCGACTATTGGTACATGTGTTATCATTTTATAGGCCCCTTTAGTATTAGTAATGTGGGGGGGGTCAACATGACAAAAAGGTCACGGTTATTGGATCCCCTAACAACTACCGGGTCCATCTAGACTTTTAGTAGATAAAAAGAAGATGTTTCTATAGGTTAGCTAAGAAAGAGAAGGAAAGGTCCTTTTATAGTCCACTATACTAGTCATGTATTTTTGGGTCTACATAAAGATAGATGAAAACAAAGAATCTACTTTTAATATAGAGAGTTGCATAGGCAACTTTTTGTTAGATGGCGATAGATAATCATCTTTAGATGTGGGCACCACACATAACTTTTGAAATCAAAGTTAAACTGTGAGAAAAGAAGGACAGGAAAAATAAAAAAATAATGCTATTTTGATTTGAGTAGCACACCATTACAATTTTAAACAATACAAGAGAGGAGACAACATTGACAAAGATGGATGTAATCATTAATAGGGAAAATTTATTTAAAAATCATATAGCCAAAGTAAATTAGAAAATGACACACTAAAACATTTCCATGGATTGGATATGAATGACATACCAAGGAGAGAGGAGAAGACACACATCGTGAAAGATATGTTCTATGGGTTAATATTGCCACTTTGTCCAAAAATTTATTTAAGCTTTTCAAACAAACAGTAGCCCGTTAAGAATGAAAATATTCTTAAAATTTTTCATTACATTCTTGATTATATGAATAAAAATAGTGTTCAAGGAAAAATGGATTTTAGGGATAAGGCTCAAGGAAATGATCTCCTCATAGGGTTCGGTTAAGAAAAATTCTAGAAACTAAACTTTCATGTTGGAAAATCCTTAACTTACCGATTTTTTCTACAAATGATTCCTTCCCATGGTAAACCAAAGCAAGGATTTGAAGTCCAATTGTTGAAGGGAATTCTTTTACTAAATCTCTAGAGGTCCCACTATAGTTTCACCAGTTAGGGAAATCCAATAAGAGGTATAGTAAACTTTGTATATCTAAATTTAGAAAAGGAAGAAAATAAATAAATTAGGCCCTTGGCCCTCATGTGTAGAAGTTAGCGATTGGGCAATAGAAAGATTGTACATCTGAACAACATTGATTATAGGCTCATGAAGAGGAGTATTGGATTCTAGATTCACTTATGCTTGCAGTACACACAGTTTATAAATTTACATTACAAACTTGAATGCTAATAAAAAATTGTTGAATAAGTGTTCATAAAATGAAAGTGAAAATGGACATTCATTAAGAGAAAAGTAAAATTATAATATTTGTGTCCATGAAAAATTAAATTAAATGGACATGCTTGAAAATAGTTAAACAAACTACATTAACATCTACTAATGTCTAAACTAAAATGTGGTACTATAGATTTATAGATCTATTCCAAGAGTTGTAGTAATGGTGCGTGAGACTATCTAGAGCATTCAGTTTTTGGTCATTTGGCCTATGATTTCATATAATGTCATTTTCTAGAGAAAAATCTCCAATCCTTGACTAGGATCTTTGAATCCATGAATAGAGAGGAAGATTCATCTGCATTATCTCTGTTATAGAGATTCAATTTTGAACAAATGACAACTATTAATATAGAAAGTGTTATGAATCTTTGGTCCACTCGAGGAAAGTAATATCCCTTGATGGTGTATATGTAGATGAAGGAACATATCACCTTTGAATAGTCCTATGAATATTTGGTCAAGTATCTCATTTATGTTATTTCAAGAAGAAGGGAAGGACCTCAAGTTGTAAACAATAATCAACAAATAACCCATAATAATGGTTCTCACATTAGCCACCTAAGAAGTCAACACTTAGAGCATATTGGTTAAGCTGAATAGCACAAAATGCATGTGTTGAAAAGGATTTTAAAACTTTTAATCAAATACAATCAACTAGTGTAAAATTAGACTCTACAATTTTTGTCAAAATCCTCTCTTCTTATGTTGAAATGGGAGCTTTTGAATATGATAAACTTGCTAGAGCATGCATATTTTTTACATCATAAAGATTTTCATATTCTTTCATTACATATTGGTGTTCATGCTTGCACTTGCATTTTTTAAGGGTAAGTGCACCAAGATGGTGGACCAAAGAGGGGTCTTAAGATGTCATTTTATTTCTAAAATTGGGAAACTCTAAAACTTACGCTCAAAATTTGAACATGCTTAACAAGAACAAGAGTTGAAGTGCTTTGAATCTAGTTTCTAAACTATAATTTATTTTGAAAACAATGGAGATTAAGTGTCTCAAAATGGGGAAGCACACAAAGTGGTCATGGGTTTTTTGAAAAATACATAACACAGTATTTGTTGTGCTCCCCCAAAAATGTCAACCTTTTTTTGAATTTTTAGAATTGTTCAAGCAACAAGTTAGTTATCACCTTGCATTTTATCTCTGTAGGGAACCCAGGTCAAGCAGGAGGGGGTGGTATTATTAGAGACAAGTATGGAAAAATTTTACTAGCCTACACAATTAACTTGAGGTCTCAAAATGCCCATGTGGCTGAAGTTGCAGTGGCTTTCCATGGTATTGAGCTTTCTGTTAACCATGGTTATAATAGAATTATCATTGAGGGAATGCCCTTGAAATGTAATTATGATGTTGTCAGGAGCTATTAAATCAAGATGGGAATTAAGGGATTTAATTATGAATTGTAAAGGCTTATTAGACATGTTGGACAATATTAGGTGCCAACACACATATCGTAAAGGCAATGGGGTCGCATAAAGGTTTTCAACTTTGGGTAGATTTATGAACTCCATTCAAATTTGGTCCATTTCCTAAGATTTTCCTCACTAGGCACATGAGGGGATTGAACAAGATATTATCACACTTGGCAATAGACACACATTCCCAAAAAGGAATTAATTATGATGCAAAAAAATTATTATCTGATGGTTGTGAGACATTTTAAGATTATTCTTCTAGGTTTTCTCATAATCTCTACTACTATTTTGTCTACCACTTTTATCTTCTCTAGGAAGAAATTTAGTGAAACCATGGTAAGAGATATTATTTACATTGGACCGGAAAATTGTGACAAGTTCAAGCATAACAACATCCTCTAGCCTAGTCTACATTCTACTCATGTGGATAAGTATATTGAGGGTATGAAGGGTTTTGAGCTAGATATTTTTGAGAAATTTTTCATGTCTAGGGACCAAGGGAAGGTAAATATTGGTGGAGTTTATTTTGTGGTCTCATTGGAGTCAATTTTGGTTGCTACTAGTTTCATTGCAAAAGGAAAGGCCATTGCCACAAACTCTAATGGCCATTACAAATAGGACCTCAAAACATTCCTTAGCTTAGGGGAAAGTATTCCTTGTCTGCAAAATGGTTTCAACTGTGAAGAAATTCATGGACAATGAAAAGATGTGGTGTTGGTGTTGATTAAATTTATCACCCTCAACAACATGTTCAAGTGCTTCCACTCACATCTTTTCCCTATGTTAAATCATTTTTTTTCATAATATCAAAGTCAATTTATCATTTTGGTTTCTCTTGTCCCTGTCTTAATCTATCATGAAATCCAAAAATAATTTCGCCCCCCTCTTAATCAAGGTCTTATCCTCTAGTTATATAATTTCCATCTGGCTCTGACCATGAAAGTAGGCCCAAAAAACCCTAGTTTGATTGTGGAGTTAAATAACCTTATGGATAGTAGTATGGTTTCCTTGTCTATTACAGTCTTGTAACCTCCTAGATTTCGACTAGGGTTAATCCACTAAGGAAATCCAAGCTTAAAGCCTTAGGTAAAGATAAAGAAGTGGAAAAAATAGTTGTGGTTTTATAGGATTCTTCTTCCTTCTAGTCCATTGGGTTAGAGTGGACCCTAGATAATACCCCTTTCAAACCTCCTAACTAGGCCCACAATTCCTCATCTCCTATTTTTGTTCCTCAAAGGTACCCAAATGATCCCGAGATCCCTAAAAATGTTTCCCCTCCCTATTTTCTTAATCCCACCCATAATGATGAACTACCACAATATGGTTAGATTGTGAATAAGGTGGACAAGTTATCCATCATTTATAACTACCAGAATTCCATTATCAAGTGTATTATTGTGTAACTACACACCACGAGGAAAATAATTAACAAGCTCGAAGCTATTTCAAAGGATAAAGCCAAAGTGGTGGATTGGTCCTAGACACCAAGGAAAATGATAGTATTTGGGAGGTGTTTGATGAAATGACACAAAAAATGGATAGTTGGGAAATTATGGAAGAACAAATTTGTGAATTAAAGGCTCTCCTTCCCTCAAATGAAGAGAAGTAGGATATGCTTCGTGTCCTTGGTAATGTCAAAGAAAATCAAACCCAAGTTAATAAAAAGCTAATGAACCTAGTAAGTTTCAACAAGAAGATGATGGAGAAAACATCCTATTCCTTTAACACTCTACATGAGGAACTGGAATTTGTGAAAGCTAAATGAAGGAAATGAGAGGAAATTATGTTGGTCGGTGCTCAACTGGATAAAGAGGGGACTTCTTCTGATGTATTTATTTATCATCTCGAAAGGACTTCCTTTATGGATACTCTAAAGGGGCTCAAATATTGGAAGGAGATTAATCCCCCCTCTATTCAATTTCTTGTGTTAGTTCAAGGTTCTAAACTCTAGTTTTTTTAGTTTATAGTTCTTTTGTTATATTATTTTTTAGGTTTTTTGGTTCAATTCATCACGAATTCCTTGCGTTTTGTCTCTAGATATGATGTTATCTTTTTATTGTGGGTTCAGGCCCTTTCCCAATTGATCTAATCACAACACCAAGTAGTTTATCCCAAATTTTTGGCTACCATTTTTATGAATATATAATTTTTAACTAATTTTTGAAGTGGACATATCTTGATAAATTGAAATTCGAGTGTTCTCCCCCTACAATTTTTAAAAACTAATAATAATAAAAATTCTTCTAAGTGTGTAGAATGGAGTCTAGATTCTAAAAATTTAATTTTGTTTGAAAATTCAATGAATGAGCCAAAATCTATGTCTAAAATACCATTACTTGGTTTTTCACAAAAAACCACACTAACAAAAGATAGAGACATGAAAATCTTGGCAAAATAAGAATTCAAAAATAATTATATGGGTGATGAACTACAATTGATTGAATATCTCAGATGAATTGAAGACCTATGATTAAAGATCACCGAGTACTAAAATGATATGTAAGATGATTAAAATAGTCAATATGTTGTCATTGATGTCAACTAGTCTTGAAAATACTTATCATGTTAAGTTACAAACATATGAACATCTGTTGAAGAAGAAAAGATAAAGAACAAAGATATCTACATGAGGAAAAGATGGATATGACAGAGAAGGGAAAGGTAAACATTGGGTAATTTATTTGATGAGGCTATGACTGTATATTGTTGACTTGATTATGTTGCATTAATCTATCTTGAAGAAGAGATTCAAAATTGAACAAGTAAATGTGGTTGACAATTAAATTTTTATGTATACACCGAGCCAATGCAATGTATACCGAGTGACAATATTAACCGAGCTAGTGTAACTAGTTATCACCGATGCATTTCTATATTAACTGAGTATGGATGAAAATATTAAATGCTAAGGTTAGTCGACAAAATATAATGAGCTGGCTATTGTTATTATTTTGAGGTTAAGGATAAAGTTTTTTATGAGATCCATGACTGACAAAATTTGAAGATGATATAAATGATGAGATTGAAACATGTTATGAACACATCTACCGAGGAAGACTTAAGCGACAAAATAGATGAAGGAGATTAAGTGGCAAAATCTAATGGTTGAAAAGAAAATGTTTTACCTGTCTATTTAAGAGACATGAGTTTCATTGTTGAAACTATGCTAGAAGAAGGAGACTGCATAGAATTCGTGTGAAGACAAGTTTCATGCATGCCTAATCAAACTGGTTATTGAAGAACTGAGCTGCAAAGTTTTACCGAGCGTCAGAGAACACTTTACCGAGTGAAAGTAAGTTGAGATATTGAAGGAAGTGAATTGTTTAATGATCAAAAGATTATTTCTAAGGGCTTAGCATAGATACGAATATCTACAATTGAGTTGTAATTGAATCAGATCATTACTATATCAGTTTAACCATTGATTCAGAAAATCTCTTAAGTGAGTGGACTTGACAGTCTTATGTTCTACCCTATGACATTCTGGGTATGTATAGGATCATGGTATGCCAAAAAGTAGCGATGTGAAAAAAACTTATTTTCACTCATCCAAAAGTGCACAAATGCATATGTTGACTTTTTAGTAGGCCTGGGTGTCAGTACACCTGGCCAAGCCAAAAGCCAAAGCAAAAGGCTTAATCAAATATCTATTAATATCAGGTATTCGATATTTACCAGTAGATATATATCTTTGTACCCAACCGCGTTCAACATTTTTTCATTGTAAAAACGTGAACACAACTAGGGTTATCAGATATTAGCTTCCAAATTCCCTATCCAATTTTTCTTAAATCACCAGGTATGTGAAAGCTTCTAATTTTTATTGTTTTTATTATTTTTAAATAGAAATTTATAGTTTTTTATATAAAAATTAGGGTAGCAATGAGTTTTTGTATTGTTTTTTAAAGTTCATTGTAATTATCTATTTGTTTTTTCATTGTTATTAGACATGGAATTAGAAAACCCTCATAATGATCCCGCAAACAATCCAGAACCACCTCCCAAAAATCCACCACCTCCAGAAGATGTACCTGTCACAAACCCTCGCTATTTAGAAGATGTAATAAGAGATAATCTAAATGAACTTAGAGGATTTCAAACCACCTATGCCAATGTCCCCACATTGCACCCCATGTTTACGACATTGAACTCAATTATTGAAAACATGGAGAAACTTACACAACAACATAGTGTTGCGCTTCTTTGGTGTGATTCCATGCACACCCAGTTTGACGATGGGCTTGATTATGATCAAGTCATGAACCTAAATATAACAAAACATGACATAGCTAATCTTTTTGTGGATCTTAAAACCAGTCTAAAAGTAGACCATAAAAAAACCAAGTTGTCAATTAAATGGTGCATAAATAGTGCAATACGTGACAATTTTTGGGACTGTTGGTGGATGGTTTTTGATAGACCTCCTCACAATAATTTGGATGTCCCATTTTATTTTATTATAAAATTGTATGCTGAATTTGTGCTTAGTCACAAGGTGAATTATTGGAGTATGAGACCGAACTAGGGTGTAGGTTTAGGTGCTCCTTGGGATAGGCCATGGGCACAATGAGTGAAATATCACACATATGTCCCCCCTCCTGAGATCTCACCACCTCCCATAGTGTAGCATCCTGACATTATTGTTGAGGCTGAATCATAGACTATTCAAGCGATTCACACCTTGAGTGATCTCCTAGTTACGCAGAGCATGCCATTGTTGCCTCCTCATCCTGATGCTTTTGGCGCTTCTACATCCTCCATGAGCTCACATGTTTGTGTGCCCCACACTTGCATTATATGCAAGAATCTGTGCTTAGGCCCCTTGATTGATAGTGATGCATATAATTTCGCCTTCAATGTGGATGATTCTACACATCACACTACAGGCACTGAAGCAGCTCATGGAGATGTGCATTAGGAGCCTACAGAGCCATGGACTCCCACTGTTACAGTAAGGGTAAACAGTTCACTTTTTACATTGTATTTAAATTTTATTGTTCATATTTTTAGTAGAATTTCCTTAGAATAATTTCCCACTTATGTATTTTTATGTGTTACATTTATGTCCAGTTGATGACAGAGGAGGAGATGGCACAAGTGGAGGGGTCCATGCTTTCGGCCATATCATTTGGTCCTGAATCTTCCACGATACATATTTTTTAATGTACTAATTGGTTTCCTTTTAAATTATGATAAATATAGTATATGTACATTGTTTTCTAATTTTTATGATCATCTTTTACATATTGATACAGGTGTCACCAGTTGCCATTGGGGGACAATGTGAGGGGGTGTAGGTGTCAGCCATTAATAAAGGAAAGGTAATTAAGTAATTTAGTTTGTTTATGCATACATATATACTTGTCAGTTGTGCGCACTCATTTTTAATTTACATGGTTTATTTGATAGAGAGTGGCATGTGATGATGCCGTGAGACCCTATCATCATGATAGAGTCACAAGCATATCCATTCGAAGTGATAGCCTCATGGTTCGTACATTTCTAAAGTTATTTGTGTGTTTTTTACTATCAAGTATATATAATATGGTCAAGTTATGATAGTATGAAGGATTTGTTTGAATTTTGTAGGTCACTCCTAGTTTGAGGGAGCTAGAATGCCAAGGGTTTGTATCGCTGATGAATTAGCCAACAATCCCTAAAGAAAGTTCAACATAGGTATGTTTTAATGTTAATTCAGTTATTTTGTAAACATATATTTGCTACCAAGTATTTAACATTAAACAGTATAACTCGTAGATCAATCTCATGTTCGCAAACATATAAAGGTGGGAGTCGACATTGGTGGCACTATTCCTACACTACCAAGGACATATATTAGGTCTCCTGTCTGTGGGATGAGACAAAGAGGCTAGGTATATGAGACTTCAATTTTAGTTTAAATTTTATTTATTATTGTTGACTATGATTCTGAATTTTAATCTAACTTAGGGTTTCACTTTTGTGTTTGAATGCAAGATCCATTAGAGCCAAAGAGTACTTCAAAGAGGCTGAATTTTGATGATCCACTAGTAGAATAGGATGTTCTAGAAACATTTGTAGTGGAACTTCTTATTTTGAGATGTCATATGACACATTTTGAGATGGCGTATAGCACATTGTATCTAGATATGTTGACATGTAAATATGAACAAAATTAATGTTCATTTTGATATATATGAAACTTGATATTTGATCCAATTTGTTAATTGTGTGTTCATTTATTCATTGTTAGTATGTAAATATGCTTGTGTGTATGTACTCATGTGTATGATTTATGCCTTAAGTATATTCATGTATATTCAAGTACATTATTCATAACCTAAATTCACGTGTATGGGCTACATGCATGACTTAAGTGAATTCATGTTGTATGCTTTATAAAATATGTGCTACATGTATGCTTCATGACTTAATAAAACTTATGTGTACACTTTATGTGCTACGTGTGTTCACACGTGTAATTCATGATTTAAGTGAATTCAAAATTTATGTGCTACAGTGTATTCATGTGTGCCTACAATGCCAGTCCTGTTCTCGACATCAGTCAATTCTAATATCGGAATGATATTCCAAACAATGAAATAGTTACATAAACTTGTAAAAAAATAGAAGACATCATTCCTATATCACAACCAATCCAAGATCACATTAGATTTATTCTAAACAATTCACTGTTACCTTGACTATTCCACAGAACATAGAACTATAAAAATGTAGAGAACTTTATTTTCATTGATTGATTCAATTACAAAATTCAACCATTAATGTTACCTAGTGTTTACTCACCCAAATGGAGCTAATGGCACAGTCCATTCACTGTCGGGATGAATGGTTTGGAAGTAATCTAGTGGTGAAACTTTCAACTGACCCTCACTACAAGTTTTGGCATCAAGTGAGACTAGAGTGCCAAATTCAAACAAATTTGGATCTCCCAAAATGGAGAGAGGTTATTGTAGGCCTTAGAAATGCAGTCTTGTAACATCTCATAGATCACTGATACCTCTCATGGAGTCTGAGATATGAGCCTTGAAAGTTCACTACCCAATCGTGCTTAGTGCACCTTGCAGACACTTTGGTCCGGCATGGTCTAGAACGTTCTACTAACTCAGTGGTCAAAACAGGGTTGTCCCTAGCATTTACCCATCCAACTGGAGCTAATGGCACAGTCCATTTAGTGCCGGGACTAATGGTTTGGAAAAAATCCATTGGTGCAACTTTCAACTGACCCTCTCTCCTCTCTCTCTCTCTAATATGTTTCTGCCTTTTCCCCTTTACCCCTATACATCCAGTTTCTCTATTTTCCCTCTCTCTCTCTCTCTCTCTCTCTCTCTAATATGTTTTCCCCTTTACCCCTATACATCCACTTTCTCTATTTTCCCCTTTTTGTTTTCCCCCCCCTCTCTCTCTAATATGTTTCCCCCTTTACCCCTATACATCCACTTTCTCTATTTTCCCCTATTTTTTCCCTCTCTCTCTCTCTCTAATATGTTTCCCCCTTTTCCCCTTTACCCCTATACATCCAATTTCTCTATTTTCCCTCTCTCTCTCTCTAATATGTTTTCCCCTTTACCCCTATACATCCACTTTCTCTATTTTCCCCTATTTGTTTCCCCCCCCTCTCTCTCTCTAATATGTTTCGCCCTTTACCCCTATACATCCACTTTCTCTATTTTCCCCTATTTTTTCCTTCTCTCTCTCTCTCTCTCTATGCAAACCCTAAACTCTAATTCCTAAAACCTAAACCCTCTCTCTTTCCACCCTGTCCCCACCTCTTAGCCTATATGTCCATCTCTCCCCCCTCTCTCTCTTCCCCACTTCTCTCTCCCTCTCCCTCTCCCTCTCCCTCTCCCTCTCCCTCTCCCTCTCCCCCACCTCTCTCCTCCTGATCCTCCTCTCTCTCTCTCTCTCCCTCTGTCCCACCTCTCTCCTTCTCTCCCTTTATTCCCCTCTCTCCCTCTTTCCCTTCTCTCCGTCTGCACCTTTTCTCACTTATCACTCTCCCTCTCCATTTCTCCCTTCTCCCTTGGCCCCTCACTCTCACCCATATCATACTCTCTCCCAATCTCTCTTATCTTCCTCCCCCTCACTCATTATCTATTTACCCCTATAAATCACACCCCCCTCTTTCCTCATATCTCTCTCTATTTCCCCCCTGTCACTATTTTTTTCTCTCTCCCTCTCTTTATATCTATA
Source organism: Chamaecyparis obtusa (assembly GCA_027943335.1). Taxonomy (NCBI): domain Eukaryota; kingdom Viridiplantae; phylum Streptophyta; class Pinopsida; order Cupressales; family Cupressaceae; genus Chamaecyparis; species Chamaecyparis obtusa. The sequence continues at coordinate 1,598,053 of BSBK01000576.1, forward strand.
GGCCTCTCACTCTCCTAGCCTCTTTCCCTTGTATTCCTTGTTGGAATTAGGAGAGCTAGGTACAGAGAGGGGAGGGGTGAATCAGTACCTTCAAAAACTTAACTTCGAAACCTTTCAGATCTATAATGATAAATAGTGATAACCGACCAAGATAACTTGAATCTAATTTCATGAATCAATCATCCACTTAAGTAAGTAAACAACATTAAATCAATATCAAAATCACATGACACATGTATTTTGGTAACTCAGAAACCCTTGTAAGAAGGTAAAAACTACGGTGGGGATGACACCCACAAATTCTTCACTACTGCAGATAGAAAAGGTCTGCCTGTTAGGGCTACAAGTTTTGATCACTTTTGGTGATCTCACCCTATTAGGAGTGACATGTTAGATCAGCTAGATCTACCTAGTTATAGGATTTTAACAACACTAATGAAGTGTGTACTCGGTTAAGAGATTTACATAAGACTGTTAAGTCTACTCTGTTAAGAGATTTTATCCAAAAAACTCTATTACAATTGTCAAAAAGCAATAGGTAAATATCTACTATTTGACACTCAATTGTCTAATATAGATCTATAAGCTCTGCTAAAATATCACCTTACTTGTGATGAATATCTGCTTTGAACTACTCGGTAGCCTCTGCTGATTCTGCTCAATCTGAATTCCTCTGTACTCAGTTCTACTCTATTAACTAATAGACTTGAAGATAGGCAAATGCTTCAAGTGCTTCGTGATTCATATATTAGCTCTTACCAAAAATGATGTGAAAACACAAATATATAGTGTTTTATTTTTGCCAATTTAATAAAATTCGATTACACAATATAGTCATAACCCTAAGATCTACGGTGTACAATAATAACCTAGATCATCTATTACAAAAGATATACATTGTATTTAATGAATATCATTACATTAAATGTTCCTTGATCTTGGTAAAAAATTTTACAAACTGTTGTAACCATTTGCATAGAAGAATGTGCCATTCCTGATTATTATGCAGTTTCCTGTGATCCTCGGTAAACACTGTGTAAACTGATCGGTGTATACTGTGATGCTTGGTGTTTACTGTCTGTCAGTGTCAGTGTCTGCTGGTGCTCGGTAAACTATCTATTGATCGATACACTACTTTACCGACTAGTATGTTCTGCTTTATATTACCGATTAGCTCAATATAAGTGACCGACCGATATCTATACATACCTTTGGTACTAATGACAATCTTAAAAGCTTAATAGAGATAACAATCTCCCCCTTTGGCATTAGTATCAAAACTTTGAATGTATATAGACAAAATTTTCTATGTAACTTATATCTCCTTACATATTCACATCAAAAAATTTCTAAGTACTAAGTACTCCCCCTCGGTGCATGCTCTCAGTAATATATGGTATACATAGCATCCATGTACATAATATTTGGCATAATAGTTGATACATTGTTTTCCCCCTTTTTGATAGTAATGCCAAATATAGAATATTAAGTAGTATACTCGCAGCTTGTCAAAAATTGACTGATGGGTTTTATTCATTAATTCCAAGAGGTTTTCCCATTCCTCTTTCAAGTTGGTGAGAGCAATGTGCTCAAGACCGACTTGTAAATGCATGTCAAAGATGGTTTCTAACACCAAAATTTTTGATGTTGCAACTAATAGCTCGGCTTTGACAATATGTGCTTCAAAAATTTTCAAGTATAGAAGGAGTTTGGTTTGTAACTCAGTAACCTGATCAGTTAGGTGTGCTTCTTGTTTCTTCAAATCTGCTATCAACTACCGGAGTTCTTGAACTTTGTGAATGTGCTTTAAGAAAGCATGTGGCTCAGTGATAGCTGCATTCATACTCAACTATATTTCTGCTTCCAATCCTTTGATCATTTCACTGACTTCAACAGTGAAGGCATCTATAGTACAAAGCTTCAATAAATATTGACAAATTATCTAGGTGATGGATTTTGATTCAGTAATTACCTCAGATAATTTGACCTTCTTTAATGCCACTTCTAGGCTGATTTTCTCTGCTAATTTGTGTTGTATTCTAGATTCTGCCCTTTCTTCAATTCATTTGTCTGCATCAGTGTTTGGGGTTTTGATCTTCTTGGCAAGTGTAGCAAGTTGATCTATAATAGGCGTATCCTCATCAATGTTTATATCAAGTACTACCTACTGGAGGATATCCCACACATCGGTTAATACTTCTTTTTGTTTGTGCTCTTGCTTCAACTTCTCTTGCACTACCTTTCTTGAACATAACTCCCCATATTTACTCAGGTCTTCGGGGCTTAGGGTCCTCGGGTCACACTTAGGGATAATAATCACTTCATCTAGGGTGATCGACCCTTTTCCTTTCTTCTTCTTCTATGTTAGAGGTGCTATCTTTTCAATAATAGAAATAGATCTATCTCTAGTCTTCAGAGTATCCTTCCCTGTTAACACTTGTTCTTCCTTCTTCTGCTCCTCGGTAGTTGTAGTCTCGGTTGATATAGTAGGAGTCTCGGTTGTGGTGTTCAGTGGGATCACCTTTGTTTCCTTTGTTTCTTCTATTGCCTTTGGTTCTTGTGTTTCCTTTGCTTCTGTGGAAGGTGCCTCTGTATGTGTAGGCTCATCTGTCTCTGTAGGTTTCTCTGTATTTTGATCCCCTGTGGTGTCTTTATTTTGCTTGAGATTTGAGCCATCGGGTTGTACTTGGGAAATAATTTTAGCTACTTCAGCAAGTACAGGAAGTTCACCTGGTAGTGATGTAAGTAGACATTCAGTGTCTAGTGCTTCATCTTTATTTGGTGCAATATTTACATCTTCATCATCTTGGTCATCTGGATCACCATGTGTGATGTCTACAATGAGTATAACGTCATGGATTTTCTTCTTCAGTTGGATTTCAACTTTATCCGATGCATCCTGTGATACTTTTATTTCTTCCTTGTCCTTGGTTATATCAATTGCCTTGGTAATTGATATACCGGTATTCTTTGATTTCTTTACTATTCCCGCATCAATACAAATACCTTTACCTTTAGAATTTTATCTCTTCTTAGATAGGTTCAAAAATGTTTGTTGCTCAGCTTTTTCTTTCACCTTCAAAATTGATGTCCATATAGAATCAGTTGTTATATCCATATCTTCTACATTGTCATTCATGATCATTAAGGCTCTATTCTTGGTCATAAAGTTTGCTTGGTATTTGGTCAAGTATTCACTAACTTCTCCAAAGCTTAAATGTGCAGCTGCCCGAACTAGAGAGCATTCTCTCTTTTTCTTCTCAGTGTCTAGTGTAATAGCCCATTTTTTAGTAATTGTATCATCCAATTTCTTTAGTAATGCACAGGAAAAATCCATTGGAACTTTCTTGAATTTTATCATCATTTGGATGACAACCTCTTCAATCTTGGTTTGATCTTCTTTTGACATTTTGTCAAATCTGTCTAGTAAGGGATCAGTGAGGTCTCCATGTTCAATTATGTCCTCAATGACTTCATCTATTGTTTTGGCCTTGATACTAATCACTTTGAATTGATTTACATCATCTTCTGTCTCTATATCCTTTAGATCTTCCTTATTTCTAATGAATTTCCTCCTTTTCTTTGGTGCCTCAGCTATGGCTTTGTTCTTTCTCTTAATGTATTTCTTTGTCGGTGTAGCTACTTTTCTTTTTGTTACTATTTCTATTTCTTCCTTATCGATAAGTGGTGCTGCAGTTGACGATCATGTTTTCATACCTTCATTTACAGGTGACTGCATCTTTGTAGGAATTTCAGGTGGAGGAACTAGTGTAGGATCTACTTCTTTGTTAGAATCGGTCTCCTCACTATCATATGGTTTTTTAGCTAACTGTAACTGACCTTCAGTTTCCTGTTCAACTGGTGTCCCTTCAGATGTGTTAGACCCATCTCCATATTTAGCAGTGATATTTTTCTTCATCTTCTTTACCTTTCTAGTTATTTTACCGATCTCAATATTTGTGGAGATTCTAGATTTGGCTTCTTCATATACTCTGAACCTAATGGAAATGGGATCCTTCGGTAATGCAAGTAGTGCATTGATAGATTTCAGTGCGAATTCATGGTTTATTTCATATCCCATTCATGCCAACCATTTTATCCTAGGGTTAACTACTTTTATCAAGGTATAATCGGTGTTGACCACAAAACATATGTCATTCTCAAATTTTTGAACTAATTCCCTCAGAATTCTACTTCTTTTATGCATTTTAGATTGAAATTCTATGAAGTATGCATTAAAATCTATATTTAACATATCTCCTAACTTATTCATCATTTCACCAATCTGTTTTGTTATCAGTACATCCGATATCCAATTTACTTTACCGGTGCCAAGCACATACTTTTGTAAATAGAGGAATATGCATGCAAGTAGAGATCCGAACTTACATGTGTTAGACTTCTTTTTCCTTATGGTCTTCATATTCTCCTAAAGTTAATGAAACAATGCCTTGGCAAGATCAACCTGGTAACCTTTCATGATGGGGAGGTTAGGATAGACTAGCTAGTCTATGCCTCTGATCCTTAACCAGGACCCTAGTGTTCTCTTGACACCTATGAAGGTCTATAGGATTCTCTTCTCATCAAAAGATCCCCTGACCTAGCCTAACTTGACCATCAAGTATAGCTTTATGAACTTGCATCCTATCAAGCATTGCTTCCTAGCACCATTGCTTACATAGGCTTATAAGGGTCTTTTAGGGTTCAATTACCTTCCCAAGCTCTGAAAGTGAATTTGATGAGTTCCAAGGTGTTTTTGGGACATTTGAAACATCTTCAAGGCATTAGTGATGTTGGGACATCACCCAATTTCATACTTCCTTCCCAAAATAGGGCTACAAGGAAGTGCCCAATTAGGCCTCCCTCCGGCTTTCTAGGACTTTTCACCACTTTCCTGCATTGAATCAAAATTCTTGTTCAAAAGGAACTTCACTAAAAATGTCTAACCCTCAAATATTTTTGGGGTCTTGGGCCTCCATCTATTCGTACAATGCTTCTTCCAAGAATGAGGGTTTTTAGTGCTTTTGGAACCTCACAGAGTTATAGATCTTCTTGGCTTTCTTCAACACCTTTCTTGGATTCCTCAAGGTCTCTCCTTCATAGCATATTTCCTTCATACATGTCCCTTGACTCCCTCCAAAGGGCTTGCTTTGAATCTCTTTCCTTTGTCTTCTAGAGCACTTGTACTGCTAACCGCTCCTAACCAGGCATTGCCTTAGCTCGCCTAGGGAATGGTCAGACAAATAGGTGCAATCACACTCCAGGGCCCTATAGACATATTCATACAAGGTAGGGTCTGTACTACCAAATTCCAAGAAACCATGGTATGGCCATGGTAGGAAATGGAGTTACAACCCTACATCTTCAAGTCTCTCCAAACTGGTAGTAGACTGTTTAAAACAAAGAAATGAACAAAATGCAAACTAAAACTTGAAAAGAAATAAACCTAACACACACACTTGAAAATATAAATACACAAGACAATGTCTCCTACACAGATGCACCAAAACTTCACTCTATTCACATGTAATCAGTCCATCAACAGTGACTGTTACACACAAAACTCTGTTTAGACTATTCTTTCTGTACAGAATCATACAAAGTAATCTCCAACCTTCAAATTAGGGTTTCTTAGGTACTTTATATTCTTTATCTTGGGGTGTGGGTCTAGTTAGGTCTTTTTAGCCACTTAGCAAAGCTAGGTAATATAAAAAGAAAAGTTGCTAGCAACTTTTGAGCAACTTTTTTTTGCTCAAGCAACTTTTGCTCTCATACTTCAAAGGACTATTTATAGGTCCTACCAAGGCACACATGTGCTCAAACCTCAACCAAAAAATTGACCCTAGAATCCTACTAACATGGTAGATCAATGACCTCAGGATGATAGCATGCCCTGAGTCATTGTGCCATTTACATCAAGAACCAATAGAACTTCTAGGACCTAGCCTAGGCCTAGACACACACAAACTAAGCCAAGCTCTTATTATAATGACAAGCTTCAATTAAGAAGTTCAACATAACAAAAAAAGATGGTGGGAGCCCTTAGAAGGGTACTCCTGCACCATACTCCCCCTCAGCACAAACTAAGGCACTTTGGGTTAAGAAGAACCAGGTCAACTCCAAACTTCTTGAATTGTCCTTCCTCAATCCAGGAGGCTTCAGATTCAGGCTGATCCATCCATTTGATTTGATGTTCCATGTAAAATTGATGTCCCATAGTATTCTTCACCCTAGATTCTAAGATCTTATCTACTTTGGCTGGCTTCTTCTTGGGCATTGCATTGGTGTCTATGTCTTGCAACACAATTGGTGAATCCATACCTTGCTGTTTGATGTCTCCTTTGAACATAACCAGGCCTACAACATTAAACACTAGTGAGATGGCTAAATCTGATGGCAAGTCCACCTTGTAGGCATTCTCTCCATATTTGGCTAGAATTTGACAAGGTCCTACTCTTCTCATTTTTAGTTTGGTGGGCATGCCCTTCTACATCCTTGCTTTGTTAAGATGGACCATGACATAGTCCCCAATCTGAAACTGTACTTCTTTCCTCTTTTCATCCACTTTAGCTTTGAGTTTATGAGTGGACTCCATGAAGGTTTTCTTCACCTACTCTTGAACCTCCTTGATGGTTTGAGTGAAATCTTCAGCTTGTCCACTCTTCAACTCCATAGAACCTAAATCCCTTAACTCACACACTCCTCTAGGGTGTCTTCCATACATAATCTCAAAAGGACTTCTTCCTGTGGTCCTATTTACACTATCATTATAAGCATATTCAGCCTAAGATATAACAAGATCCCAAGTCTACCCATACTCCTTTGTCAAATACCTTAGCAAGTTGCCAAGCACCCTGTTTATGACTTTAGTTTGGCCATCAGTTTGAGGATGGTATGCTGAACTGAAAGAGAGATTAGTTCCCAACCTTTTCCATAAGGTTTGCCAAAAATGACCCATGAACTTGCTATCTCTATCAGACACAATACTTAGAGGGAGTCCATGAATCCTAACTATCTCTTTGAAGAAGAGATGTGCTACATAGCTTGCATCATGAGTAGTTCTACATGGAATGAAATGACTCATTTTAGAGAACCTATCTACTACAACATAGATGCTATCCATACCTGATTTGGTTTTAGGGACTCCAACCACAAAGTCCATGCTCACACACTCCCAAGGCCTATTTGGAGTTGGCAAAGGTTGATAGAGTCCTACATTGCTTGAACCTCCTTTGGCTCTTTGACACACTCCACATTGCTCTACATATCTTCTCACATCCCTTGATATCTTAGGCCAAAAATAGTATCTTTGCACCAACTCCAATATCTTATTTATGCTAAAATGTCCACTTAGACTACCATTATGCTTCTCTTGAATCAGATTTTCCCTCATGGATCCTCTAGGTACACATAACTGATTAGCTTTGAAAAATAATCCATTTTGTAGGGTATAATCTACAAAATCACCATGGAAATGGTTCTCAAAATCTTGGCACACCTTGTAGGCTTTTGAGAAGTCTTCATCCTTCTCATATAAGTCTTTAAAACCTGCTATTCCAATGCTTTGTAGCTGTACTTCTTGGACAGTCAAAAGATTTCTACTCAAGGCATCTGCTACTTTATTGAGCTGCCCCTTCTTGTGTTTAATTGTGAAAGTAAAGGATTGGAGATACTCCATCCACTTCAAATTCCTATTGCTAAGCTTCTCTTGAGTGTTTATATAGCTCAAATCTTGATTATTAGTAAATACAACAAATTCTTTTGGCAAGAGGTAATGCCTCCACTTCTCGAGGGATTGTACTAATGCATACAATTCTAAGTCATAGGCTGAATAATTTTTCTTTGCCTCATTTAATTTCTCACTGAAGAATGCCACATGCCTTCCTTCTTGGTTCAACACACCCTCTACTAGTGCACCACTTGCATCACATTCAATTGTGAACAACTTATCAAAAGTAGGTAAGAGTAAGATAGGTTTGGTAGCTACCTCTTGCTTCAATGTTTGAAATGCTTTCTCAGCTGCCTCAGTCCACTTGAACTTGGTTTTAAGTCCTCCCTTGATAGTGTCTAGCACTGGTGCACAAATACCACTGAAGTTTCTCACAAACTTTCTATAAAATTGGGCTAATCCATGAAAACTTCTAACTTCAGTCCCTATTTTAGGGGTAGGCCAATTCAAGATTGCCTCCACCTTGCTTGGGTCCATTTTCAAAGTACCCTTGGACACCACAAATCCCAAGCAAACCAGCTCCTGCTGCATGAACTCACACTTCTCTAGGTTGATAGCCAATTTCTCCTCATGTAGCTTCTTCATAACCAACCTCAAGTGCTCAAGATGTTCTGCTTTGGTTTTGCTATAGATGAGTATATTATCTAGATACACCACTACAAATCTGCCTGTGAAGTCCTTCAAGACCTCATTCATCAACCTCATGAAGGTTCTTGGGGCATTGGTAAGCCCAAATGGCATCACAAGCCATCCATACAATCCATCTATTGTTTTAAAAGCTGTCTTCAACTCATCACCCTCCTTGATTCTAATTTGGTGATAACCACTTTTTAGATCCAACTTAGTGAAATACATAGCACCTCCTAAGCAATCCATCAAATCTTCTATTCTTGGAATTGGGAACCTATACCTGATAGTGATCCTATTGATAGCCCTTGAATCTATGCAAAGTCTCCATTTTCCTCCTTTCTTGGATGCCAAGACCACTGGGACTGCACATGGACTAATACCCTTCTTAATCAGTCCTTGATCCAATAGCTCTTGCACTTGTCTTGCCACTTCCTTATTCTAATAAGGGGTAAGCTTGTAGGTTGCTTTGTTAGGCTGAGATGTACTGGGTACAAAGTCTATTTGATGACTTATGGCCCTTCTTGGAGGTAGTGTTGTAGGGGTTCCATCACTCACAATGTCTTTGAATTCTTCTAACATTTGTTGCACTTCCAATGGTGTTTCTACTTGCAACTTCTTGTCATCCTCCTTTGGTTTCACCATGATAGCACATCCTATTATCTCCTCATCATGTAGTGTATCTAGGAACTCCTTACCACTTCTAAGAAACACACTAGGTGTTTTAGAAGTACCTTCTTCATTCTTTGTTATGGACTGAATCTTGAATGTTCTTCCATCTTTCTTGAAAGAAATGGAATTCTCCTCTCCATCATAGATCACCTTCCTATCAAATTGCTAGGGTCTTCCTAATAAGAGATGGCATGCATCCATGGGTAGGACATCACAAATCACTTTGTTCTTATAGCCTCCAATTGAAAACTCCACCCATGTCTGCTCATTTACTAGCACACTCTACTCTTGATTCAACCAAGTCACCTTGTAGTTGTTTGCATGGGGAACCTTTGTGAGTTTGAGCTTCTTTGCTGCTTCCTCTGCTATGATGTTATCAGTGGACTTTGAATCCACTATAACCTTGCAAAATTTGCCTTGTATCTTGCATTTGACTCTAAAAAGATCTCTCCTCTACTTGGGTTCACCTTGATTAGGTTTCCTTATGAGTACTCTTCTAAACATTAAATTTTCACCCATTTCTAATTCTAGTTTTCTGACCTCATTAGTACATGAGCTACTACTATCTTCTTGGGTATAGGCTACCCTCTTTTCATTGCTTGAGTTTGATGGCTTGTTAGGACACCTATAAGCAGGGTGCCCAAGCTGTCCACATTGATAACATTTCATTGTGGCAAAGTAGGAGCTACTTCTTCCTACACATCTTCCTCTATTTCCTTGAGAACCTCTTCCTCTACCAAAAGATCCTCTTGTACTAATTTCTGAACTTTGTTCCAAGAGTTTTCTCTCCCCTTGGCTTCTTGAGTCACCACCTCTTCCACTAGAACCTCCTCTTTGACCCCCTCTAGAGTCTCTACCTCTACCTCTATTATTTGAGTTAGGTTCCTACTTCCTTCTTTTCTTGTCTTTAAGTTTTTGTGCCATATGCTGACATCCAAGAACTATGGTGGGAGTGAACAAACTCATCTCCTCTGCTATGCTCCATTTTAGACCACTTAGGTACATTGCCACCTTGATGCTCTCTTCTTCCTTGATTTTAGATCTCAGGCTCAACTTGTGAAACTCTTCAGTGTAGGTGGCTACATCCATCTCCTTCTATCTAAGATTCAATCTCCAACTATGCTGCTAGATCTCATAATCAATAGGTAGGTATGTTTCTTTCACTTTTTTGACCATTGCTTTCCAATTGGAGATTGGGTTCTTTCCCTCTTTCTCTCTTTCATCTTGCAAGTAGTTCCACCAGGTTAAAGCTTGACCCCTCAACCTAGACTTGGCCACTTTGACCTTCTATACCTCTAAGATCTCTTCACAATTGAATTGATTCTCCATGCCTTCAATCCATTGCATCACAAGCTCTGTATCCATCCTACCGGTAAGTAATGGGACACCTTCAAGTGCCTTGCTAGTGATAGCCTTCAAAGCTTTAAGGAATTGTTCATCTTGGGTTGGAGGATTAGGTTTAGGCACATCATCATTAATGGTCTTCTCTTTCTCTTTGGTATCCTGCTCCTCCATCCTATCTTTCACCTTATCTGCCTTTGCTTGGACATCATCCAAGAGTTGTTCCATTTGCATCAATATTTCTTGCAGGAGTCTATTAGCTTCCTCCTGATCTTCCACCTTCTTAGCAAGCTTTTCATTAGTCACCATTTGATGCTTGTGTGATGATCCAACTGACTCTTTTGAAGGTTGAAACATCCACTTTCCACTTCCCAAGCCTTAAGGGGCTCTGATACCAATCTGATGGAGAGGTTAGGATAGACTAGCTAGTCTATGCCTCTGATCCTTAACCAGGACCCTAGTGTTCTCCTAACACCTATGAAGGTCTATAGGATTCTCTTCTCATCAAAAGATCCCCTGACCTAGCCTAACTTGACAATCAAGTATAGCTTTATCAACTTGCATCCTATCAAGCATTGCTTCCTAAGACCATCCCTTACATAGGCTTATAAGGGTCTTTTAGGGTTCAATTACCTTCCCAAGCTCTGACAGTGAATTTGATGAGTTCCAAGGTGTTTTTGGAACATTCGAAACATCTTCAAGGCATTAGTGAGGTTGGGTCATCACCTGATTTCATACTTCCTTCCCAAAATAGGGCTACAAGGAAGTGCCCAATTAGGCCTCCCTCTGGCTTTCTAGGAATTTTCACCACTTTCATGCACTGAATCAAAATTCCTGTTCAAAAGGAACTTCACTAAAAATGTCTAACCCTCAAATATTTTTTGGGTCTTGGGCCTCCATCTGTCTGTACAACACTTCTTCCAAGAATGAGGGTTTTCAGTGCTTTTGGATCCTCACAAAGTTACAGATCTTCTTGGCTTTCTTCAACACCTTTCTTGGATTCCTCAGTGTCTCTCCTTCACATCATATTTCATTCATACATGTCCCTTGACTCCCTCTAAAGGGCTTGCTTTGAAACTCTTTCCTCTATCGTCTAGAGCACTTGTACTGCTGACCGCTCCTAACTGGGCATTGCCTTAGCTTGCCTAGGGCATGGTCAAACAAATAGGTGCACTCAAACTCCAGGGCCCTGCAGACATATTCATACAAGGTAGGGTCTTTACTACCAAATTCCAAGAAACCATGATATGGCCATGGTAGGAAATGGAGTTACAGCCCTACATCTTCAAGTCTCTCCAAACTAGCAGCAGACTGTTTAAAACAAACAAATGAACAAAATGCAAACTAAAAATTGAAAAGAACTAAACCTAACACACACACATGAAAGTCTAAATACACAAGACAATGTCTCTTGCATAGATGCACCAAAACTTCACTCTATTCACATGCAATCTGTCCATCAACAGTGACTGTTACACACAAAACTCTGTTCAGACTATTCTTTCCGTACAGAATCGTACAAAGTGATCTCCAACCTTCAAATTAGGGTTTGTCAAGTCCTTTATAGTATTTATCTTAGGGTGTGGGTCTGGCTAGGGATTTTTAGCCACTTAGCAAAGCTAGGTAATATAAAAAGAAAAGTTTCCTAGCAACTTTTGAAAAGTTGCTAGCAACTTTTGAGCAACTTTTTGTTGCTCAAGCAACTTTTTCTCTCATACTTCAAAGGACTATTTATAGGTCCTACCAAGGCACACATGTGCTCATACCTCAACCAAACACTTGAACCTAGACTCCTACTAACATGGCAGATCAATGACCTCAGGATGACAGTATGCCCTGAGTCATTGTGCGATTTACATCAAGAACCAACAGAACTTCTAGGACCTAGCCTAGGCCTAGACACACACACACACACTGAGCCAAGCTCTTATTATAATTACAAGATTCACTTAAGAAGTTCAACACAAAAAAAATAGATGGTGGGAGCCCTTAGAAGGGTGCTCCTACACCATTTCACTACAATTTTGTGTGCCATGTCTACTGCGCTGCAGGGTACGCTATTGAGTTTGCTTGATTGAAATAGGTTGTACTTGATCACATGTGCTATAAATTTTACTACTAGGTCCTTGATTGTAAAAATATTCAATGCCTGACTATCCCATTATGCTCTAGTGTATTTCTCAACATCCGGTCATGAAGAACTTTAGAAAGCCTTAGCTTTATTGGTTGTAGGGAGCCCAGTAACCCTACTGGTTATTTTCTTATTGACCTCAATGAGTTTATCCTGCCAAAATTTGTCATCGTGATACCTGCTCAAAATGACTCCAATCCAATTCGATTTAAATGATTGTAGAAAGTGTATAAAACATGATAAACCTGATTCCTCAATCTTTTTGTAGTGTGATTTCATTTTTCCATCGGGACCACAGAGTAGTTGATATGTTGAAATAGTTTCAAAATCTCCAACTTCTCTGATTTTCTAGTGAATATAAGACCTTATGTCTTTTGTGAATAAAACCCTTTCTGGTATGCTCAAGAATGCATCCATTGTATCTGTTTGTGCTGTGACCTTAGGATGTGGCTTAAACTTTTGTTCGTCAAAATTTTCCCTAATGATTAGATTAACTTCCTCTTCAACACTTTGAGTTTTTCTTGCGGATGATGTAGATGCCATAAATTAATTCTAGGGTTTCGACAAGCAGCAGGATAGGAAGTGTTTGATCGCAAATGAACTTACTCGATATTGTGAATAGTGATGTCGGTTTGATCTAGTGTAGCCTTGAATCCTTCTGAAAATCTTTTAGCTTAAACTTTGCTCTTTGAATTCTTCGCTCTTCAAAATCACATTGTAAAAATGAACTCTGTTCCCATGTATTTATAGACTTTCGATGTTCCTGGTCAAACTTTTATGTAATAAATGCTCCATCTAAGTTTTGGTATGAAACAAATGTCAGCTCGGTGACAACTACAATTTTCATCCCCTCGATTAACATAGAATTTCTTCATCGGTTAATACATATGCTTGGTTAACCTTAGGTACTGATTACCGATGGGTAACCAACTCTCGTTCTCTCTTTTTCCGACTGTATAGCATTGTTAACTTATGACAACTAAACCACTGTGCATCTTTATTCATGCTGATTTGGTATAAGAACATTATGCATAAGGAACTGTATGTAAAATGTGATCTTTTGAAATATCAGTCCCATACATACCTATTTCACTTTAAGTGGAGGTACTGATGTCACCTAATCCAGTGGATGAGGTTTCACCGAAAACATTACCTGACTCATCATTCTCATTAGATGCCTTCTTCCACATAGTGTTCCTTAACTTTGTAATATCTGCAATAGTATATCCACTTTCAAATATATGGTTCTCTTCTGGTGCTCGGTCTTTGTAGTTCTTACTTAAATGACTGACCTTATGGCAATGCATACAAGCCATCCCAGTGTTTGTCTAGCTACTTGATTGTCCAATCCAACTTTTTCTATAACAGTTTGCTGCAATGTGTCCATATCTACCACATACAACATAGTTAGTCCATGTATTATAATCCCAAACATAAGAGTTACCTTGTCTCTTCGATTGATATGGCCTGCGTTGTGGTTTCTCCTTAGGTGTCCAGACTTGCTTCATTTTTTCCTTACAGTCTCATGCAATGTGTCCATGCTTGTTACAAGTATAGCATATTTTCTTCATAGTGGTATTATTAGCAAGATCATTTTTCTTAGCTCTACACTCATAAGAAGGATGTCCAAACTTACCACAGTAATAACAATATCCATTAAACTTAGGAGTGACAAGAGGTTTACTTTGTGCTCTGCTTCTACACACATTAGATGTATGTCCCGGTTTGCCACAATGATAACATGCTAACACTTTAGGTTTCTGATTTTGATTGATGTTGATTTGTTCATCTTGTTGTGATGATTCTCCTTCATCGGTGTAGCCTATACCGGCTTTATTTCCAAATCTTCTCTGATTAGTTAAGAAGTCATCAATCTTCTTGGAGCTGTCCTCAACAAGTTTCTTCATCTCATTTTGCTACTGTTGATTTTTTACCTCATTTCTCAGCTTCTCATTTTCTTCTCTGAGTCTTGCAACATCTTCTAGTTTTATTGACAATTCTGCATTTACTCGGTTTACCTCTTGATTCATAGTCATCACTTGATTAGTTACTTGGAAATGTAAGTTAGTGAGTCTTTGTATCTCACTTTCTTTAGTTTGAAGTTGTTCAGTCATGATTACCAGATTTCTTTCTTGCTCGACTTGTTTTGCTTTGTTAATTGTTTCTACCATTCTCACCAGTTGAGATTCTTGACCGATTTGTAGTGCTTTCACTTGATCAGTTAAATATTGATTCTTTTCAGATAGATCAGTGATTATTCTTTCAGATCCATCGGAGATGCTTCTAGAACTTGATCCAATATGCTCAAATATGTCATCAATAAGTTCTTCATGGTAACTGATCTCATTTTGTAGTCTAGCTAGGTTCTTCCTTTCATGCAGTAATTTCTTCAATCCTTCCTTGGCTTGCTTATACTATTCCACAAACATTTGCATTTGTATCTTCTGATTCTCAATAGTCTTGTCAAGCTTGTATCTCTCCATGACTTAGATCTTTACCCTTCAGTGGTTAAACTATTCAATTAGAGAACTGAGCTTTGATACCAATTGTTGGAATTAGGAGAGATAGGTACAGAGAGGGGAGGGGTGAATTAGTATCTTCAAAAACTTAACTTGGAAACCTTTTAGATCTATAATGATAAACAGTGATAACCAACCAAGATAACTTGAATCTAATTGCATGAATCAATCATCCACTTAACTTAAGTAAGTAAAAAAAAAAAAATCAATATCACAATCACATGACACAAGTATTTTTGTAATGCATAAACCCTTGTAAGAAGGTAAAAACTACGGTGGGGATGACACCCACAAATTCTTCACTACTGCAGATAGAAAAGGTTTTCCTGTTAGGGCTACAAGTTTTGATCACTTCTAGTGATCTCACCCTATTAGGAGTGACATGTTAGATCAGTTAGATCTACCTAGCTATAGGATTTTAACAACACTAATGAAGTGTGTACTCGGTTAAGAGATTTACATAAGACTATTAAGTCTACTCTACTAAGAGATTTTATCCAAAAAACTCTATTACAATTGTCAGAAAGCAATAGGTAAATGTCTGCTATTTGACACTCAATTGTCTGATATAGATCTATAAGCTCTACTAAAATATCACCTTACTTGTGATGAATATCTACTCTGAACTGCTCGGTAGCCTCTACTGATTCTGCTCAATTTGAATTCCTCTGTACTCAGTTCTGCTCTGTTAACTGATAGACTTGAAGATAGGCAAATGCTTCAAGTTCTTCGTGATTCATATATTAGCTCTTACCAAAAATGATGCGAACACACAAGTATATAGTGTTCTTTTTTTTCCACTTTAACAAAATTAGGTTACACAATATAGTCATAACCCTAAGATCTATGGTGTACAATAATAACCTAGATCATCTATTACAAAAGATATACATTGTATTTAATGAATATCATTACATTAAATGTTCCTTGATCTTGGTAAAATCTTTTACAAACTATTGTAACCATTTGCATAGAAGAATGTGCCATTCCTAATTACTATGCCATTTCTTGTGATCCTTGGTAAACACTGTGTAAACTAATCACCGTATACTGTGATGCTCAGTGTTTACTGTCTATCGGTGTTGGTGTCTGCTGGTGCTCAGTAAACTATCTATTGCTCGGTATACTACTTTACCGACTAGTTTGTTCTACTTTATATTACCAATTAGCTCAATATAAGTGACCGACCGATATCTATACATACCTTTGGTACTAATGACAATCTTAAAAGCTTAATAGAGATAACATTCCCAACCATAATCCCTAAACCTTATACTAGTCCCTAAAATCTAAACCCTATACTAGTCTTTAAACTCTAAAACCTAATCCTTAAATCCTATAACCATAAGTCCTAAACCCTAAATCCTTACTCTCTTTACCTCTCTCCCTTTTCCCCATCTCTCTCCCTCTTTCTCTCCCCTTTCATTCTCCCGAACACCTAAACCCTAAACTCCAAGACATAAGCCCTAATCCCTCTCTCTTTCCACTCTTTATCCCCACCTCTCTCCCCTTTTCCCTTCTCTTTATCTTCCCCACTTCTCTACCTCTCTCCCTCTTCTACACCTCTCTCCCTCTCTGCCCCCTCTCTATTTATTGAAACCATAAGCCCTAAACTCTAATCCCTAAAACCTAAACCCTAAACCCTACATTAGTCCCTCAACACTAAACCATAAGCCCTAGACTATAAGCCATAAATTGTAAGTCATAAACCCAAAACCCTCTTATTAGTGCATATTCATGTGACTTCACTAAAATATTGAATTCTAAACTTTGGTTTTGTAACAGAGTTACAAGATTTCATGGGTGTAAACACATTTCTTGTCTATGCATGAATTCTTAGCATTCCCATAAGTGTGTCAAAAAATGTAATATGAACTACAGATAATTATTATATTTTGAGCATTCCCTGCTAGTTGAGAAACAAATTAAGAATTGATACTTAATATTGCAGAGAGACATATGATGAAATAAAAGAAAATAGAGAACCAAATAAACAATGATTAAAGGAAAATTTTCTTCAAATATTTCATATATATATTATAAAATATGTAAGTCTCATAAAAAAAAATGGAGTTACTATTCTAAAATTCCAAACTAAAAAAAACACAATCTAAATCCTCTATTTTCTGAATGTTGAAATCTTTACTTCTACTCTCTATCACTAAAAAATTGCACTATCTCTCATTATTTATTGCAAGAAGGGACTTCTTTGTTATTTGAATGTATTTGATACAACATAACAAAAAATTTGCACTTTCTTCACATACAATGCATTACAAAAAAATGTCGCCCCTAGTTCCAAAAACTATGTTCCTATAGAAAACATGAGAATTCTTTCTTTATAAGGAAAATATCCTTGTTTTCATGCAAATGACTTATACCATGGCACTTAGGGGGTTGACTACAATATAAACATCAAGAATATAATGTTGTTAGTAATAATGTAAACTACTTTTCATATAACTTGTACATGAGAAAAATATTATTTAGCATAAAACCAACTTTGATATTAAATACAAGTAAAAAATAATCACTAGCTAAAAGTCCTTAGCTTCTAAAAGGCACATGACGAAGTAAAAAAATTTCTCCATCTAAAAAATTCACATCAATAAGTAAAAAGAGGTTCAATGTGCTTGGATAGATAGATACATCCATTTCCAAATTTTATGCCTCATATTCTGGGTGGTATATCTCTTAAGATTCAATGTATTTTATTGATTTTTGTCTACATAATAAGTGTAATGGAGAAGTTCTACTAGATGGAACTGTTCTCCACTATAAAATCCCACTCTTCTTAAAATTTTAGAATTTAAATTAGTATAAATTTTGCAAATTTGCATGGTCCTATTTTCCATATTTGAAAGTCTTCATTTATTTCTTCTTCAAAGATAGTCTATTCACACAAGAATCCATATGAACATGTCACCACATGTTTTCAACTATAATTTACCTAACCTAATGAAACCCTAAAAAAATTGAAATCCTAACTTGAATTAAGTATAATTCTAATGCTAATAGTCTTAATAGCTATAATCTCAATCTTAACTTCATTTTAATGTATTATGTTTTCTCTAACCATGACTCATTCTACAACTATATCTATAATCATAACCTTTAATCCCATTTCTACAACTAACCCTACCACTAATAGTATTTATAATTGTAACCCTAACCCTAATTCTAACCATAAAATTAACACTAAGGCTAAAATATAAATGTAATCCTAAATGTCAATAATTGTAGCTTTAGTCTTATCCCTATTCTTATATCTAAAACTAATTCTATTTGTTATTTTAATCTATACACTCATTTTTTATGGTAACATGACTTGTTGCTAGGAGTATTTTTTTAAAACTAACCTTGTTTTCCTTGTGAGAAAATAAAAACTATGCCAATAGTTGGAGAGATTACAATCAGATGACAATCGGATCATAATCTTCCTCTGTGTTTGAGAGGGGAAGCTCCCTCATATGATGGGGGTATTTGTTTTTTTGGGTGTACTTTTCACCTGAAACTACAAAAAGGATACAACACATAACTAAGGGAAATGGATAACAAGAACCTAATTGGCAGACATACAAATACCAAGTTAGATCCATGCTCGATAACAACTACAAAATGAGCTTAAGCACAAGAATAAGTTGGATAATAAAAAAGATGAAAGAAAGGAGACATATCTCTACATATGAAGAAATAGGTATCCTTAACACTTTCTAACCAACATACTAGGGTGTGAACGCACTTCATCTTTTACATAAATGATTTATACTGAAGACTAATAGATCACATAAGTACACAAAGGGATTATTCAATTTAACATACAAGGAATGATAGTAATAACTAAGAAACACATTTAAGAAACACAAATAAAATGCATTCCTTGTTATCCTTTGAAATTACACAAGTTAAAAAACCCTTAAGTACAAAGTATGAACATAAAAGTTCTCCAAAAGTCTTGTTGCACAATTCTACAAAATTTCTTCCCTTTTGTAAAAAGTCTCCTCCTTTACATTACAAAATGCCTTGTATTTATAGGTTCTCTTTGATAACTAACTTCTTTTTTGGGTTAATAACCAACTCATTTTTGTGTAAATTGAATTAAGTTATTAAGCTTACAAATTTTGTGCAAAAAAGATTTAAGTTGTTAACCATTTTATTATTGCACAACAAGAGTCAACTAATTAACTTTTACTAAAAGTAACAAAAGTCATTATTTATAAAAAGCATCTAAAAACTTGTAACTTTTGACTTGTGAATTACATCGAGGTACTTCTTCATCTTGTTAGCCTCATTTGTATCTGTAACTATCTCACTACCCAATTATAGTAAACTTGGATCTTTATTTACTTAGAGCTTCACACTTTCATAGTCTGTTAGTATCATTGCATGAAATGGTATTTACTATGTGACAAATACAAAGAAATTTTCTTAGAAAATTTTTTTGTTACTCCACACATAAGAGATTATCCCAATGGCTCTAACAGAATTGTAATAGTCAATCCATTTTTGAAAGGAAGATTTTTTAGATTTATTTATTGCTTGCTTCATTTCTTATTTAATCTTTCTGTCTGTATCGTCAGAAAATGGAAGCACTTCCTTTAGGAAAGCTTTAGCCCTTCGATTAAGTGGTTTGGGGTCATGTCAAGTGCCTTGATTGGGTCTTTGTATGGATCTAGTTGTTTTCCCCTATTTTGATTCTTTCTCCACCTTTTTCCAGTATATTTCTGACACTTGGTCCTGTGAATCTGAGACCTGTGACCTCAGGGTCAAGGTCGACCTTCTGGTTCAAGGCCAACCTTGACTTTGACCTAGGTCAAAGTCAACCTCAACTCTAACCTAGGGTAGAGTCAACCTCGACCCTGACCTTGGGTCTGAGTTTCAAGTTCCCAAGGTTTCGAGGTGTCGGGCTTTGGAAAAAGTTTATTTCCTACTTCCGGGTCGACTATTTCAGATTTTAGAATGGTAAACTCTTAAATTGTATTTAATATAGGTCCATTTCTAAAGGGTTAAGGCCTAATTGGAATTTAATTCTCCAATGTTGGCCCCTCTAGAAGATTGTGCCCTAGATCACTATAAAAGGAAGCCTTCCTCCTCTCTTTTTATCCATCTCATACCAAGCAATTTCATGATCAAGACATCTAGCTCTCAAGTCCAAGAAAGCATTCAAGAATTAAAACATTCAAGTGCAACCAAGCATTCAAGTCCTCAAGCATTCATCAAGGAGATCCATTGTTAGCCATTGAAGGATTCAATCTCTTTGGAGCCCTCTTGTTGAAGATTTCTCCATCCACATTCATCCAAGATTCTTCCTATTCAAAGATCCATTCAAGATTGGTGTTGAATATCTAATGAAATTGATTTGAGATGTCCTACATTGAATTCTACATTCATTTGGAGCATTCATACTTGTGGATTCAAGGATTTGAATCCTCCACAAGGGTTTCAACATAAGCAAGGTGAATAGTTCCATTTACTTTATTTATGCACATTACTATTTAAATTACATTTCAAGGTTGATTCCAAACTGGGGTTTAGCCAAGGAAAACCCCTCATCCAAAAAACAAAACCATTTTTCTTGCAGGTGCAGGTGCGGGATGATGAATATTAGTGCAAATCTGGATACCTGTTTCGGCGAACTTCCAGGATCCACAAACATAATTTCCATCAGAGTTATTTTAGGTCAGGGTTGACTTTCAGTGGGGGTCAAGATTGTACCCCAGGGTGAGATCTTACCCCGATAAGGAGGTCAAAGTTGACCTTGCTCAAAAAGACAAAAGTTTTCTGGGTTTTCTCTATCTCTGCATTTCTAGGCTAGATCAAGTTGCAGAATTTCCCAAAACTGTACATAGACATCAGAAAATAGTCTTTTCCAGGTTCATTCTATTTCAAGGTTAGTATTCATTTTCAATCCATTTCAATATTTAAGTACATATTTTCTATAACAAATTATAGGGTTTCTCTTTTTCATATTCTCTATAGATTGATCATTTGTGAATTGGTCACTTCCTTATGATTAATCAATTTGGATCTCTCCTTTGAGAATTTGGGATTAAGGATAGATCCTATATTCCCCCACACATTCAATACATCTTATTCTCATGTAAACCCCCATTATTATATCTTACATTTTGGTGAACCCTGCATACTTACCCCTTTTCTTTTGTGGAATTAGATGCCCTATTGTGTTTTATGGTTTTAGATCTTGCATGTATTAGATTTCTTTTATGTGTTTTCATCTCATATAATATCAAAATATTTTGTGTTAGTTTAGTTCATTTGCATTGCATTGGTATATGAGCTTTACTACCTTTAGTCCTACTTATAACATTATGGTTAGACAAAGTCATAGAATCATGGGTGCCTTTGATCCTGAATCTTCTTCTCCTTTCCTTAGGATCCCAGATGATAATTTGATTATTCATGATTCCAATCCTACTATGGAGAAAAAAGATTCTCACTCATCTCATGATGAGGATGATGCTTTAAGAGTTCCTCCTGAACAAGTCCAAAAACTTTCAACCAAACTTGATAAAATGGGTAATTGGCTTATTCAAGAAAACAATAATCAAGATTCTATTCAAGCTATAGAGGCTCTTAAGAAAGTTATTCATGATAGTGATCAAGTTGTTAATCTCTTGTGTGGTATTACTCATCTCATGCATTCAAATGTTAAACCTTTAGCTCAAGAAGCTCAAGATTTAGGATTCACTCCTCCTATCACTAGTGTGGAACCTTCTTCCATTCCTTTACCTAGTATTCTTACCTATACTCCTCCTTTGGTGACTACGATGGTTCCCTCTCTTCATATGAGTGTTCCTCCTATGTCCCTTCCTACATCACAACCTTCCTATCATAGTGTTCCTTTTACTTATTCCAATCCGCTTCCAGCTGTGGTTCCAAGTGTTCCTCTAGTTATGTCTTCAATTGCTGCTGCTTCATACACTTTACCTAGTGTTTATAATGTTGTGATGCCTCCTATTTCCTCTAATAATTCAACAATCATCAGTTTGACTCAAATTGTGTCATCTTTACAACAACAACTTGCATCCTTGACTCAAAACAAGTTTAGCATTCCTACATGTGACATGGGAAGTCCTTTGTCCCTAGACATCATTTGTACTCCTGTTCCTCAGCAAGCTGATATGCCTAATCTTGAGAATTATAATGGTAAGGGAGATCCTATTACTCATGTTAAAACATTTCAAATCCTTTGTACTGATTATGCTCATGACCATAGGATTTTAGCTAAGTTGTTTACTAGAACTTTTCGTGACAAGGCCTTGTAGACTAGGCTATCTGTATCTATTTTGAAAGGCTAGGACAAGCAAACATTAGGTTTTAATCTAACATTATATCAATTCAAAACAAAAACATCTAAGCTAAGCCACCTCAGATAGAGCCTAAATAGGTGCACCCAAGCACTGTTTGATTTGCTCTTGCTTAAGGGGATGTGGGTGTGCTCTCTATTCACATGGAGCATGTTCCTTATGCATTTTAGAATGGATTCAGATCCATGAAAACCTCATAAATGACACAAAACAGGTATAGAACACCTGATTTTCGCCTAAGGCCTCAAGGATCCAAATGATGTTGAAATGAAGATTAAGCTACATGATGTTTATGCTAAGATTGATTTTAGACCAAATAGAGATGTGATATGATACTATATGCTATGGAGAACAATGAAAGAAACTATGTTAATCCATTATTGCTAAGCTATGATGTGTTCTAAGAAAGCTTGGAAATGATGAAAAACTAACAATTAGTATTGATTATGCTAAAGCTAGAAGTAAAAGAGCATGATAACAATGCATGAGAATAAAAACTAAGCTAATAAATTTGCTCTTGGAAGGAGGAGCATTTATAGGATTTGGGAAGGAAGAATGAGTGGCCAAGATCAAAATCCTTAAGAGAGGCCAAGATTTATTCAAAGGGGAGCACATGGATTGTGCTAGTTCAGGGCCACCTCCTTGTGACAAGTGTCACAAGGGCATTGGGTTGAAAGATGGGAGGAATGTGCATAATTTGGGAAATGTGCCTAAGGTCAAAGGGTGTAAGAAAGGGGTGAGGGGGTTCTTAAATGCATCATAAATGCATGGAAGAGGGATAAGGAGGCTTTAAATGCATTTAATGCATGTAAGAGAAGCCTCTAGAAGTTTGTTGACTTTGGGTTAAGCTTAGGAGTTGGCTAACCTTGGTTAGGGAATGTGACAAGGTTAGGGGGGGATTAGGATTAGGATTAGGAAAGTTCTAGAAGAGTCTAGAGTTTCCTTAGGATAAATATGGATTTTAGGAAATAAATAAAGATTTATTTATTTCCATGGTTTAGGTTTGAGAATATTTATTAAAAAATAAATTTAATAAATATGAGGATTAAATATTTAATCTTAATTAAATATTTTGAGTTGGGATTAGGGTTAGGAAATGAGGGGATTAGCCTTTAATCGAAATTAAAGAAGGATTAGGAGATTCTGGAAGAGGTTAATGGTCTTAAGGAAATTGGCCAAGTTTTGGGCAAAAAATAAATAAATTATTTATTTTGGGATTTTTGGTCAATTTATTAATTAAATAATTAATAAATAAGGAGAATAATGTTTAAATAAGATTTAAACATTTTTTGGGAGGGATTCCTTAATTAAATATTTTTAATTAAGATAAAGGGATTTAATGACATAAAAATAAATAAATAAATTAAATAATTAATTAATTAATAAATGATGATGTCATCAGAGATTTTTTTAGAAAATAAAAATACTTTATTTTCTAAAGGATTTTTGGGTGTCTACAGGCCTTATAATGGTATTGTTCCTTGCCTCCTTATTCTATTGACTCTTTTCCAAAACTTGCTAATGCTTTTAATCAATAATTTCAAAATAACATTGGTCTGCAAGTTTCTTTGACTGATTTAATGCATTGTAAACAAAATGCTAAGAAAAAATTGACTGAATTCATTGGTAGATTTAAGCATTTGCATGCTTAGATTTCTTATCTTGTTCCTGATATGGATATTCAATGTATGTTTATTTCAAATTTACAAAAGGATATTAGAGATAAGATTCTGCTTACTGAATTTACCTCTTTTCAACAACTTTGTGCAATGCTTCATCATTATCAATTACAAGTGAGTCAATTTGAGAGCAACACTCCAATGGCTCCTTTTCTAGTTGATAAGAGTGATGCTGCTCCTAATCCTAACAAATTTCAAAAATTCAATAGTTATGTCAAGATAAATAAACAAGCGAATGTGGTTGCTAATCAAGTTGTTGTTGCATCCCACAATGCCACTTTTGCATCCACTATTTTTTGATTAAATTGTACATTTACTCCTCTCTGAATCTTTACATTCTATTATGATTAGTTTGTTAACTGCTAATATGATTACTTTACCTCCTATTTGACCTCTTTTACTTGCTACAGTAGAATTTAAATCTTTTGATCCTAAAGCTTTTTGTCAATATCATTGTCAGAATGGTCATGATACTAAGAAGTGTTATTCTTTAAAACATAAGGTTCAAGGCTTAATTAATTCTAATGCCTTATCTGTTGATAATCTTTATGGTAGTGGGAACAAATCTATCTCTCATCCTAATCAAAATCTCCAAATCTATATGAATCCTTTACCTACACATGATACCAATACTATTGCTCATCCATCTTCTATGGATATTATTTATGATTCAAAGATAGATGATCTTAATCAAATTGTTAATCAAGTGGAGCATGTTGTTCAATCTATATCTCCCCCTCAACTTCAAACTCAACCTCAAGTTCCACCTCAACCTATACCAAAACCATAGCCTAAACTAAAATCTCAACCTAAACCTCGAAAACAACCCATGAATAAAAGACCTCGTGAACTTTTGATTACCTTTGATGATACTGAGACTATTAAAGATCATGATGGTCCCCTTTATATTTATGCTAGGATTTATCAGATACCTACACGTGGTTGTCTTGTTGATCCTACATCTCTAGTCAATATTATTACCAAAGAAAATCTTTTTATGAAAAAATTACAACATGATTCTTATGATACATGTGATGTGTGGATTCAAAATTGCAATGGTTTTCTTTATCCATCGTTTGGTTCTATTAACTTGTTGGTTGAACTTTGTGGTAAAATTGTGAACACTACCTTTATTGTTGTTCCTATTTCTGATCAATTTCAAGTTAAGCTTGGTTTTCCATGGTTAAATGCCATGCATGTTGTTGCCTCTCCTATCCATAAGTGTCTTAAATTCATTCATGATGAAGAAGTGAAATGATTAATCATAGTTTATATCAACCTTCTAGGCCTAGGGATTGTGCTACCATTGATTTATTTTGGCCTTCATTACCTAATTCATGTCCTTCTCGACCTGATAATCTTTTCTATTCATATCAATCCTAAAAGCATCATAGGATTCTTGAGTTAAGCATGCCTCTAATAGATCTTAATCATGGTATTTTTCCTACACCTTCCATACCTCCTTTATCTATGGATTCTAGTTCTATTAATCAAGCTCCTAATGTTTCTTGTCACTCGACTGAGAATCCTACTAATCCTCCTATAGAACTTGTGAAGGATTTGATAGTTGTTCCTCCTAGTTCTCAACCTATTTCAAACAAGAAAAAATGTAATCGATCTACTAATGAATGTCATAAGATGCATCATGATCAAGAAAAGGCTCGTGTTTCTGTTATTCAGAGTTCTTTACCTTCTTTTGATAAGCCTATGCATGATGTGTTAGAAGAAGTTACTGTTAATAATGATGTTAAAATGTAAGATTATGATGATTCTATTCGTATCTTAGATCCTATTTTGATTAATCTAGATGAAGAAGATACTCTTGATGATACTAATGATGTTAATGATGAATATGAGACTATTGACATTGTCATTGATTTACCTAATATGCTTTCATCACAATTGACACTTACACCTAGTATCAAACATTGCGATTCTCAAGAGGATCCTTGTTTGGAACTGGCTATCATTCCTACTGTGTTGGATATAGTCCCTCTTGCAAGTTACCCACCTTCCCTAAATGATATAGAATGAGATGGGGAGAGTAGGCGGTGCACTTGATTGGCTTGTCCTTTATGGTAGCTTTTTGTGTGTTTTCCTATCGTACCGTGCTTCTCTTGTGATGTGTTTGCTAAATGTTGTTAGATTATTTTATACGACCCTTGTTGCTTTGTTGGCGCAAGGTGATAAAGGAATCAAACCTATTGTATAATTCCTCTATATGTATCTCTATTCTTCTATATGTTGTTTCATGTTATGTTGTGCCCATGCCATTGTTTGTAAATGTTTCCTTGTGTACTCTGCTTGGATTGGTGACTTGGTAGTGTTGATTCTTTTTGGTCTCCATGTTGTGGTCCAAAAAGACTCTTCTTTAACTCTTATTTGTTCTTTCCTCCATTGTGATTGTAGTTCTACTTTCTTTGGGGAATGACGTCAATTCATTTGCAATAATATCATATATATATTATCTTATGATCATACTGACCCCATGGTAGGTAGATCCCTTCTATGTTATCTATATGTTTATGTGGTATTTCCCTTGATTTGTCTTTGTTTGGGGGCATCTCGTAGTGGAAATGTAATCAGTGGAGTTGTTTATGTTTCCGTTAAAGCCATTTCTCCTATTAAAGTGTTAGCAATGACTTTAATGTGGGGGCATACACTATGCTCACCTATTGCACACACACACTTTCAATATACACATATTTTTCAAGGCACTTCTCTCCCTTTATGGATTATTGACTAATCCTTAAAGCATGGATTTTTATTTAGGATTTCTTGATTCCTCTAGTTTCAAATTTTTGATCCCTTAAGGTTGAAGGTGTTCTTAAGACTGGATCTCTTTTTGCTTTTCAGTTTTACTCTTGTGGAATAGAATATTCCTGAGGGTGAATCCTTGATGGGTTGACTAGTGAGTTGCCACATTCAGTAGGCAGTTCAATTCCATCTTTTCAGTTGCATCATTTCCTTGTGTGGTTCATAATGGGACATAAGTTCTCATTGGGTGAGGTAATCACACACTCTCTCTCTTTCTCTCTTGTCTAGATTTGTTTCTCTTATTGTAATCTTGGAGTTGAAAAAGACTTGAGTCCTTGGGGGCTTGAGATTTTATTTTGTCCCTTTGATTTCAATAAGATTATCTTTTCATTATGATCTCCTTTACCAAGAGTTTGCATTGATTCCATACTCTTGCTAAAGTGGGGGCTAAATGTATCATCAAAAAATGGAATCACTTCCATTTAGGATAGGTTTAGCCCTCTAAGTAAGTGGTCTGGGGTCATGTCAAGCACCTTGATTGGGTCTTTGTATGGATCTTGCTATTTTCCCTTGTTCTGCTTCTTTCTCTGCCTTTTTCCAGCCTATTTTTGACACTTGGTCCTGTGAACTTGAGACCTGTGACCTCAGGGTCATATATGAGGATGCAAGATGAATCTATATGATGCAAGATGCAGGGGATTGGGGGAAGCTCCAAGTGTAAATGTGGAGAGCACAACCTAGTTTAATATAGCAATGCTAGAGACCTGCCAAGGATACTGGGATCACGAGGCCTTGTCACCAGTGTTGCATAGGACTGACGCTAAAAAGACACGCAGGGTTGCCCCAACATCACACATGATCCCAAGAAGGAGGCATGGTAGAAATGATGCTAGAGAAACTAGAAACACATGACCAACTCACAGGTAGAAGCAAAAGATCAAAAGACCATGCCCCGAATTATCCTCATTCACAGCGCACCATGATATAAAGGATCATGGTGAGTTTTGAGTAGAGAACAATGAGAAGCCATAAAAGATTAACAAGATCCAAAGGAAAAAATCCAAGACCAAAATGAGAACTCCAAAAGGACATCCTTTGCCAAGGAGAGAGATTTGATGTGACAGATTGATTGATGGTGGGAAGATTGGTCTGAACATGTGAAAGGATGCATCAACACAGACCTGGTGGAAGTGGTAGAAGATTAGGTCTGATAGGAGGAAGGATACATCCTCAAGGACCCACTGATTGATGGGAGAAGGAGTGTTGTTGCTGGAAAATGATGAAGTCAAAGAATAATCACTGGGATCAAGAATAGTCGACAATTGATATTGCTGAAGTACAAGGCTGGGTAGGAGAAAGTGTTTTGATCAAATGCTACTGTAGGACTGACGAGGACTGTGTACAACAAGACATGAGGATATGTACAATGGACAGGAAAAGATACAACAGATATGTACAGAAGCTTAGGATTGGGGATAGGAAGATCGCACTAGATAGGATATGGTACAGGATATACAAGAGAGGATACAAGATATGGTACAAGTTATGTGCAAGATATGGTACAAGATATGTGCAGGTGGGATTGTGGATTGGCTTGAGGATTATGAAAAAGAGGAAAGTGGGGGGATGGTGGATGGGGATGGGGATGGGAGAAAAAGGATTGAGATATTGGGATGGGGGGGGATGGGAGTTTGATAGATAATGACTTGGTCCATTATGGATGGTGCCTGTTTGCCAAGTTTTCACCAACATACTTGTCCAAGGTGCTTGAATTGCCAAGTTTTCACCATTGGACGATTATTTTTCTTTTTCTTTGCTTTTTTTTATTTATTATTTTTTTTTTGTATTTTTCTGCTTTTTTCAATTTTTATGGATTTTCTGAATATGTAGATCTGGTTCAGGCATAGAACCTCTTCAAATGTATGATGTTGATTGGATCATTCAAAGGCTCACCTTCTGGTGTAGATAGCTGATAGGTGCTAGAGCCGAAGCATGCTGTGACAACATAGGGCCCCAGCCAAGTAGGCTCAAACTTGCCTTTCTTTTCTCTATTTTCTTGGGCTTTCTGATTTTCTTTGAGGACCATGTCACCGACTTGGAACTATCTAGGATGGACCTTCTTGTTATAACTCCTTTTGAGTCGATTCTAGTATGCAACTAGGTGATCACAGGCTTGTTGTCTCTTTTCATCTAACAGGTCTAGATGTGTGAGATGGGCCACACAATAGTCTTCATCAGTGGTGTAGTTCTTCATGGAGACTCGCAATGATGGGAGCTCAAACTTGATTGGTAGAATGGCTTCAACACCATATACAAGGGAATATGGGGTGGTTCCTATGGGAGTGTGATAAGAAGTACGGTAGGCCCAAAGAGCGGGATTGATTTGGAGGTGCCAGTCATGACCAGAATCATTGACAACCTTCTTGAGGATTTTCAAGATAGTTTTGTTGGTTTCCTTAGCTTGGCCATTTCCTTGAAGGAAATATGGACTGGAGAAATAGTGATGGATGTGGAGTCTAGCACACAGATCATCCACATGTTGGTTTTCAAAAGGTGTGCCATGGTCTGTGAAGATGGTAGATGGTATGCCAAAGTGACAAATGATGTGGTAAAGGATGAACTTGGATATTTGAATGATGGTAGTTAGGGTGAGCAGAATCGCTTCAACCCATTTGGTGAAGTACTCTATGGAAGTTATTATGTACTTGTGTCCATCCGAGGAAAGGGGAGTGATTAAGCTGACAAGGTCAAAGCCCGAACATGAAAATGGCCAAGGTGGTGCAATGGGCTGCAAGTCTTGTGCTGGTGCATGAATCAAATTTGCATGCTGCTAACATGGTAAACATTTTCTGACAAACTCACAAGCATCATGTTCCATGGTTGGCCAATAATACCCAACTTGAAGCAACTGCTTAGCTAGAACCATGCCACTCGTGTGGGCACTACAAATTCTAGCGTGGACCTCTTGTAAAGCCAAGACAACCTCGTTCGAATCTAAACACCTAGAAAGGATGTTGTGATATCCTCGATGATAAAGGGTGTTGGCTACAAGAGTGTAGTGGGAAGCTCTGTGAATAAGGTTTTGGTGTTGGTTATTGGTGAGATGGGGAGATATGATACCATTTTTTAGATATGCATGGATGTCATGGTACCATGGGGACTGGGGACCAACCAAGACACACACCATTTCTGCATCGGTTTTCTTGTAAGCTGGTGTATGTAGCTGCTCAACTAGGAATTCATACTATGATGCATTGTGTGGGATTTCTAACAAGGATCCAATGGTTGCCATTGCATCGGCCACTTTGTTCTGAAGTCTTGGTATTTTTGTGAACTGTAGATTTAGGAAATGCTCTTTCAATCTATCCACCAGCTCTTTGTAGGGTAGTAACTTGTCATCCTTTATCTGATATTCATCTAGGACATTCTTGATAATCAACTGTGAATCTCCAAACACTTGCAGTTCTATGATATTCCACTGAATGGCTATTTTGAGACTTGAGATGAGTGCCTCATATTTTGCAATGTTATTGGTACATGGGAATCTCAATTTGAATGATTTTGGAATGTAGTCACCTTGAGGTGTGACAAATAGGATTCCTACCCCTGATCCATGTGATGTGTAGGAGCCATCAAAGTATAGTTTCCACATGGGCTGTTCTTCAATCATACATAAGTGTTCATCAGGGAATTCCATGATTAGTGGATAAGCATCCACCAGGGGTGCCTCTGCTAGCTGATCGACAATGACTTTCCCTTTGATTGCTTTCTGATCAATATACTGGATGTCAAACTCACTAAGTAACATGACCCATTTTGCCATATGACCTGTGAGAGTTGTCCTTGATAGTAGATATTTGAGGGGGTCCACCTTTGAAATGAGCCTAATTGTGTGACTGAGCATGTAATGTCTAAGCTTTTGAGTGGCAAAAACCACTGCAAGGCATGCTTTTTCCATGGGTGAGTAATTAAGCTCATAGCCGACAAGAGTTCGACTAATGTAGTAGATGGCTCTCTCTTTGTTTTTGTCATCATGCTGAGCTAGGAGTGCCCCTAGTGCTGTAGTGGTTGCCAAGATGTAGAGTATGAGAGAGCATCCTGGAACTGGTGGTACTAGGATTGGAGAATTGGCTAGATACTCCTTGAGCTTATCAAAGCTTCTCTGACATATGGGATCCCATTTGAAGCTTGTGTCTTTGCATAAGAGATGCGTGAGAGGTTGGCACTTGTCTGCCAGCTAAGAAATGAACCAACACACTAATTGAAGCTTTCCTTGTAGGCTTCTAAGCTATCTGAGTGTTCTTGGGGGAGGCATTTCTATTATTGCTTTGACCTTTTTAGGGTCAATCTCTATGCCTCATCGTGATACTATGAAACCTAGGAGCTTTCTAGATGTAACACCAAAGACACATTTCTTTGGATTGAGTTTTAACCCATAATGATGTAGGCGATTGAACACACTCTCAAGAATGTCAAGGTGTTCATGGCATGTCTTTGATTTTGCAAGAATATCATCCACATAGTCCTCTAGGATCTTGTGGATCATGTCATGGAAGATTGCTGTCATAGCTCTCTGATATGTGGCTCCTGCATTCTTTAGACCAAAGGGCATCATGTTATATCAAAAAGTACCCCATGGAGTGGTGAATGCTATTTTGTCATATCAAGCACCTTGATTGGGTCTTTGTATGGATCTTGCTGTTTTCTCTTGTTCTGCTTCTTTCTCCACCTTTTTCCAGCCTATTTTTGACACTTGGTCCTGTGAACTTGAGACCTATGACCTTAGGGTCAAGGTTGACCTTCTGGGTCAAGGTTAACCTTTTGGGTCAAGGTCAACCTCAACTCTGACCTAGGTCAAAGTTGACCTTGACTCTAACCGAGGGAAAAGTTAACCTCAACCTTGACCTTGGGTCCAAGTTTCAAGTTTCAGAGGTTTTGGGGTGTTGGGCTTTGGAAAAAGTTTATTTCCTGCTTCCAGGTCAGCTATTTCAGATTTTAGAATGGTAACATCTTAAATTTTATTTAATCTAGGTCCATTTCTAAAGGGTTAAGGCCTAATTGGAATTTAATTCCTTGATGTTGGCCCCTCTAGAAGATTGTGCCCTAGATCACTATAAAAGGAAGCCTTCCTCCTCTCATTTTATCCATCTCATACCAAGCAATTTAATGATCAAGACATCTAGCTCTCAAATGCAAGCAAACATTCAAGTGCAAGAAAGCATTCAAGTCCTCAAGCATTGAAGCATTCATCAAGGAGATCCATTTTTAGCCATTGAAGGATTCTATCTCTTTGGAGCCCTTTTGTTGAAGATATCTCCATCCACATTCATCCAAGCTTCTTCCTATTCAAAGATCCATTCAAGATTGGTGTTGAAGATCTAATGCAATTGATTTGAGACATACTAAATTCAATTCTACATTCATTTGGAGCATTCATACTTATGGATTCAAGGATTCAAATTCTCCACAAGGGTTTCAACATAAGCAAGGTGAATAGTTCCATTTACTTTGTTTATACACATTACTATTTCAATTACATTTCAAGGTTGATTCCAAACCAAGGTTTGATCAAGGAAAATCCCTCATCCAAACAAAAAAACTATTTTTCTTGTAGGTTCAGGTGCAGGATGATGAATATCAATGTAGATGATCTAGATACCCTTTTTGGCAAACTTTTGAGATTTGCAAATAAAATTTTTGTCAGAGCTGTTTCTATTGGAGATTTGCCAGCAAGCCAGTGCTGACCGTATGTTTGTCATTGATGACAACATATGGTAAGTAGCATGCATGGAATACTTATGCAATAAGATTTATATATGAAGTATGGACATGTTATCAACATGATATCATTGATGTAGAGGTTGACTATTAGTACATACAGTTATATTGCAGTTTCTATCAGCAGTGTTCCTAATAGAGTAACGGGCAGTGTTCTATGTATGGTTGTTTGTATAGTTTTCATGAAGCCTTGCACCCTTGGACATGTAATGAAGGCATGTTAGTGATGATACACTCATGGATGCATAGTTTGATGATTAGTAGAAGTGAAGTTATGCAGTCACTATTCACCAGTAGCAGTTTCTTGTGTTTGTTCAGAAGAGCCGACATAGATTATATTGGTTCTGGAGTTGTGCTTATCATTTGGGTATGTGCCCTTAGATTAGAGCTTGGAGAAGAGTTAGTAATGTTTGGTTAAGAGTGCATGAGGTAATTTAGCTTGAGGAAAAAGATCCAGTTGTTTTGGTAGAGCCGACAGTGTGTAGTGTGCGTCTAAAATTATCTTATTAGATAGGTCCCAGAATGAGTTGCATGCTTAGTAGAGTCAACTGAATTATTATTGGAGTTCATTCTGAATTCTCTAATATGATTTCAAGATGGTTCTAATAGGCTGACTTTATTATATCATTTAGATGAAAGATATTTATATGCAGTCATTTGTGATTGCTGAAGTGTGGTTCATGGTTGCAAAGAAGAGCAGAGCATAGTGTGCAAAGTGTTGAGCCATTAGAAGAAGGTCTATGTGACCAAGTGAAGTATTTGTGCTATACATTGGAACTAATCTAGACATCAGGTCAAAGCACAGTTCACCAAGATCTAGATATAGTGTGTATCTATTCAACATAAGGTTGTAGCCTTCACCCTTTTGAGCAGTGTGCTCTCAGATAGTGCATCCTCTCCCCTAATAGGGACTATTGTAAAAGACTCCTAATAGGGTCTAACCCTTGACCAGGTCTACTATAGTAAATATATTGTAAAGAAACTCCTAACAGGTTTAAGGATCTTCTAGCAAGGATCATAATACACTAGTACAAAATATTAGTGGGTGTCAATTCCCACAGGGGTTTTTACCTATTTGGGTTTCCCTGTAACCAAAATATTGGTGTTGTGTTCAATTGTTCTTTCATTATGTTTATGCTTTATGTTTAAGTATACTTAATTGGATAAAGAATTGAAACTTGTAGATAACTGATTCACCCCCCCCCCCCCCTCTCAGTTATCTCTTGGGACTATTCCTAGCAATTGGTATTGGAGCCAAGTACCTCGAAGAGAAAGTTTAATAGCTTGAGGTTGATCAGATGGCATTCTTCAAAAAAGAAAGTTGTAAGTTTGAAGGAGAGAATTATCTTGATTGGAAGAACAAGATGGTGACTCATTTGCAATGTGTTGCTTTTGAAGTTTTTGATGCAACTATCAAAGCAATCCAGATCCCTACCTTAGAAGACCTTGCAAAGGATGATGCTATTAAAAAACAAAAGGAATTGTTTCATCAGAATGAAATAGCCAAAGAAGCCCTTATCAATTCCCTATCTAATAGTGAGTTCTCTAAAATAAAGAAGGTAGATACAACCCACAAAATATGGAAGCACCTTGAAGACATATTTGAAGGAGACAAACAAGAAAAGGATGCACGCAAAAAGACATGGAAGAAAAGATACAATGCATTAGAAATTATACCTGAAGAAAACATCAAAGCTTATAATCAAAGGATCAATGAAGCAATTGCTAGAATCAAGTACAATGGTGGAGAGATCTCAGAGGAAGACATTATGGACAAATTGATGACTACTCTCACTCTAGAATATGAAAACAAGATCAACATTCTTGATGAGACCATGCAAATTACATCAAATTTCAAAAGAGAGACCTTGATCAACAAAATCTCAACTTTTGAGATTTCAAGATTGAAGACAGAACCTAAAAGTGAGACAACTTTCAAAGAAACAGTCCATGGTAAGAAATCTACAAACACTTCTGGTAATTTTGATGATGACAATGAAGAGAAAACTCTAGATGATTTCATTTCTATGATTTCTAAAAGAGAAAATAAAGGAAAAGGAAAATATGAAGGTCAATTGCCATTCAAATGCTTTTCATGTAATAAGATTGGTCACTTTGCATCTAAGTGTCCTTTAAGAGCTAGGAAGTTTAAAAATGACTACAAGCCTAAATACTCCAAGGAATGTTACTATGCAGGAGATGGAGTTTCAGATGATGATTCAACTGAAGAAGAAATTGGATTCATTTCTATTATATAGAAAATGAATAATAAGATAGATCATGAAGATGAGAAAGAGGAACAAGAACTAGCATTGATTTCACATACTGATATAAGGATAGACTAGATTATAAATAGTGGTTGTTCACACCACATGACAGGTGATAAAGATAGATTTGTTCATCTGGACAAATACAATGGTGGCATGGTTAGGTTTGGAGATAACACTCCTAAACCTATCATTGGTAGAGGAGCTATCACATTGGATGGAAAGAACAATACTGATGATGTTCTATATGTAGATGGTTTGAAACATAACTTTCTTAGTGTTGGGCAGTTACTTGGAAAATGTTATCAGTTGGAGTTCAAAGATGAAAAATGCATCATTAACAACAAGGATGGTGTTATGATTGCATCAAGCTCAAAAACTAAAGGTAATGTTTTCTGACTCAATTTAGAAGCAAGTTTTTTTGTCGCTAAAGTTGATAACAGTTGGTTGTGGCATAAAAGATTATGTCATATCAATTTTGATAACATAGTAAAGATAAGCAATTTGAAGGTAGTAAGAGATCTATCTAGCATAGAAAAACTAGTTGTACCATATGCAGGGAATGTGTGATGGGAAAGCATGTGAGAAACTCATTTAGGAGAAAGCACAATTCAATTGAGAACAAGTTAGATTTGATTCATACAGACCTATGTGGACCAATTCAAACAAGATCATACTATGGTGAAAGGTATTTTATTTTGTTTGTTGATGATTATACTAGAATTATGTGGGTTGCTTTCTTGAAAGATAAGTCAGAAGCATTTGAAAAATTCAAGATCTTCAAGGCTAAGGTTGAGAATGAATCTAGACTAAAGATAAAATGTCTGAGATTGGATAGAGGAGAATTCACCTTTGACAGATTCTATGAGTACTATGAAGAACATGGCATAAAGAGATAGTTGAGTGCACCTAGAACTCCTCAATAGAATGGAATTGCAGAGAGAAGGAATATGATCATCCTTGATACAGCTTGCACCATCGTGATTGAAGGAAAAGTTGCACACACCTATTGGAGAGATGTATTCAATACAATAGTCTATACTATCAATAGAATTCAACTAAGACCCAATGTTGACAAAACACCATATGAGCTATGGTTTGGTAATGTTCCCACATTAAAATACTTCAGAGTGTTTGGAAGCAAGTGCTACATCAAGAGGGATGAAGCAGTAGGAAAGTTTTATGCAAGAAGTGATAAAGGTATTTTCCTTGGTTACTCTACTAAAAGTAAAGCTTATAGATGTTATAATTTAAGGTTAAAGAAGATCATTGAAAGTTCTTATGTTAAGATTGATGAAAAATTTATGGTTTAAGAAATATATCATGATTACTCACCTATGATTGAAGAAGAACCCAGACCTTCCATTACTAAGACAATTGTTGAAGAGATGTTTGATAGTATTGATGTGTTATTCAATGACCCCGAAATAAGTGAAGTAGAAAATCCAAAGGCTGATGAGACAACATCACCTAAAGTTCCAAAGTTTCCCTCTAGATATCACTCTAAGGATGACATCATTGGAGATTAGAGTAACAAAGTCACAACAAGATCAAAAGCCAAGAGTTCTACAAGCAGTGAAGTGGTATGTTTACTATCTCAGATTGAACCTTTAAGTGTTGAAGATGCATGTAAAGATTCAGATTGGCATGATGCTATGAAAGAATGTGATTGGAACAAAATGGATATTCAAAAATAAGATGAGTGAAGATGGTATAGTAGTAAGAAAAAAAGAAAATTAGTATGTAAGGGATATGTGCAAAGAGAAGGTATTGACTATTCAGACACTTTTGCACTAGTCAGTAGATTAGGAGCTATTAAGTTGTTTTTAGCTTTTGCAACATTCAAAAAATTCAAAGTCTATCAGATGGATGTTAAGTTAGCATTCTTGAATGGTGAACTAAAAGAAGAAGTATACATTGAGTAGCTAGAAGGATTCACTCTATCAGACAGACCTGATATGGTATGCAGATTGAAGAAAGCCCTCTATGGACTAAAGAAATCTCCTAGATCATGGTATGAGAGACTTGATGGATATCTAACAAAGATTGGATTCAAGAAAGGAGCAATAGATTGTAACTTGTTTATAAGATAGACATCTGAAGGAATACTTCTTGTAGCTATATTTGTTGATGACATTATCTTTGGAGGTAATGACAAATTGAGTGCATAATTATCTAAAGAAATGCAGAGTGAATTTGAAATGAGTATGATTGGTCCTATCAAATAATTTTTGGGACTAAATGTGTAGCAGATAGAAAAAGGAATTTTTATTAATCAGTCCAAGTATGTGAAAGAGATACTGAAGAAATTTAAGATGGATGATTGCAAGCCAGTAGGAACACCTATGATCATTAGATGCAAGCTTACAAAAGAAGATGACTCACCAGTAGTAGATACAACATTGTACAAGTCTATGATTGGTAAACTCAAATATCTTACTCAAACTAGACCTGATATTTCCAATGCAGTTGGCATAGTTAGAAGATTTGTAGTAGAGCCTAAACAAAGTCATCTCATGGTAGTAAAGAGAATATTCAGATATTTGTAGGGCACTATAGATTATGGTCTATGGTATCCTAATTCAGATAATGTTGAGCTTCATGTATATACTGATGGTGATTGGGAAGGATGAGTTGATGATAGAAAGAGTACATCAGGTGGAGCAGTGTTTCTTGGTGATAGACTTGTCACTTGGACAAGCAAGAAACAAAATTGTATTTCTCAGTCAACAATAGAAGCAAAGTATGTTGCAGCAGCCCTAAATTGTTCTACAATTGTTTGGATCAAGAAAATGGTAAAATATTTTGGAATTCAGATTGATTATCCTATTTTTATTTATTGTGATAACACTAACACTATCAATATGTCTAAGAGCCCTATGATGCATGTAAACACAAAGCACATTGAGATCAAGTATCACTTCCTAAGAGAGAAAGTAGCAGAGAAAGAAGTCAAATTGGACTATGTGAATACTAAAGATCAGTTGGCAGACATATTCACAAAGCCCTTGCCTAAGGATAATTTTGAGTATCTCAAGGAGAAATTGGGAGTAACTCCCTTCCCTGATTCTACCTAGAAGAAAGAAGAAAAGGCATCAGTCCTCAGGGATTGATGGAAGGTTGACTACTCTACCTCAGCAGTAGTACCAGAGCTTAAAATGATTGGTGGCCTTTTCCATTGATGTCAAAGGGGGAGTAATATATAGAGTCATGAAAATTAGAAGCAAAGTAGGAGTAATTTACTAAGGGGGAGTAGTATTCAGTTTTGGAAGCAGCTCAGTTGAGGAAATGGAGAATATTGAAGAATATTTCAGCAGATGGAGGATTCATCTTTGGGGAGTTTTGATGAGGAAATGGAGAATGTTATAAAATTTTTTTTGATTGGATTGGTGGTGGTTTTTCATTCCATATGTTTCCGTCAATGCCAAAGGGGGAGATTGATGGAGATTTGCCAGCAAGCCAGTGCTGACCGTATGTTTGTCATTGATGACAACATATGGTAAGTAGCATGGGTGGAAGACTTATGTAGTAAGCTTTGTATATATGAAGCATGGACATGTTATCAACATGATATCATGGACGTAGAGGTTGACTATTAGTACAGACAGTTATATTGTAGTTTCTATTAGCAGTGTTCTTGATAGAGTAACAAGCAGTGTTCTATGTATAGTTGTCTGTACAGTTTTCATGAAGCCTTGCGCCCTTGGATATGTGATGAAGACATGTTAGTGATGATACACTCATGGAAACATAGTTTGATGATTAGTAGAAGTGAAGTTATGCAGTCGCTATTCACCAGTAGCAGTTTCTTATGTTTGTTCAAAAGAGTCGACAGAGATTATAATGGTTCTGGAGTTGCACCTATCATTTGGGTATGCGCCCTTGGATTAGATCTTGGAGAAGAGTTAGTAATATTTAGTTAAGATAACATGAGCTAATTTATCTTGAGGAGAAAGATCCAGTTGTTTTGGTAGAGCCGACAGTGTATAGTGTGCATCTATAATTATCTTATTGGACAGGTCCTAGAATGAATTGTGTGCTTAGTAGAGATGACTAAATTATTATTGGAGTTTGTTATGACTTCTCTAATATGATTTCAAGGTGGTTATAATAGGCCAAATTGATTATATCATTTAGAGGAAAGATATTTATATGTAGTCATTTGTAATTGTTGAAGTGTGGTTCATGGTTGCAAAGAAGAGCAGAGTAGAGTGTGCGAAGTGTTGAGCCATCAAAAGGTCTATGTGACCAAGTAAAGTATTTGTGCTATACATTGGAACTAATCCAGACAACAAGTCAAAGCGTAGTTCACCAAGATCCAGATATAGTGTGTATCTGTTAAACAAAAGGTTGTAGCCTTCACCCCTTTGAACAGTGTGCTCTTGGATAGTGCATCCTCTCCCCTAATAGGGACTATTGTAAAAGACTCCTAATAGGGTCTGACCCTTGACCAGGTCTAGTGTACTAAATATATTGTAAAGAAACTCTTAATAGGGTTAAGGATCTTCTAGCAAGGATCATTATACACTAGTACATAATATTAGTGGGTGTCAATTCCCACCAGGGTTTTTACCTATTTGGGTTTCCCTATAACCAAAATATTGGTGTTGTGTTTAATTTTTCTTTCATTGTGTTTATGCTTTATGTTTAAGTATACTTAATTGGATAAAGTATTGAAACTTGTAGATAACTAATTCACCCCCCCATCTTAGTTATCTCTTAGGACTATTCCTAACAGTTTTAGGTAAGGGTTGAATTTTAGTGGGGGTCAAGATTGTACCTCAAGGTAAGATCTTACCCCGATAAGGAGGTCAATGTTGACCTTGCTTAGAAGACAAAAGTTTTTTGGGTTTTCTCTGTCTCTTCATTTCCAGGCTGGATCAGGTTGCAAAATTTCTTGAAATTGTACACAGACATCAGAAAAAATTCTTTTCCAGATTCATTTTATTTCAATATTAGTATTCATCTTCAATCCATTTCAATATTTAAGTACATATTTTCTATAATGGATTATAGGGTTTCTCTCTCTTTTTCATATTCTCTATAGATTGATTCATTTGTGCATTGGTCACTTCCATGTGATTAATCAATTTGGATCTCTCCTTTAAGAATTTGGGATTAAGGATATATCCTATATTCCCCCACACATTCAATACATCTTATTCTCATGTAAACCCCCATTATTATAACTTACATTTTCCATTTCAAGCAATGATTCCTTCTCAATTGAAAATCTTGAATATAATACTATTACCATGATCTACTTCATCCATATCCTACAATCATTACTAGCCATGAGATGGCATCACTATCAAGTATTGCATCAAATAGTTTGTGTGCATTGCCAATGATTTTCATTCTTTTTGTATTGATAGTTAAGAACACACAATTTCATTTACATGTTGGGTTCATCTTAGTTCATTCCTTGTAGGGACCTTTTTGTGTGGCATTCTATCAAATAATTCAAGTTTGTTTCCTACAATTCCACATCATTCATGTATATTCAAGTAGAGAAATTCATCAATTAAACATTAGCATTCCTCAATTTAGTACTCATCAAATAATTTAAATAATAAATTTCAACCTAGTTGGCTCCAAGTTGTGATTTAATGAATTATCAATATCAGAGTAGCCTGGAATAGTTAGAATTAAATTTCTAGGGACCCAAAATTGGAATATTAATGAATAACACAACTAATTAATAAATTATTAGTATACAATTAATGATTCTCAACTATTAATGCGAGGGAGGAGGAGAGGGGCCAAAGGCACACCCTAACCAGATCCACCTTGCAGAGATCACACACAGAAGCAAAATACACATAAGTGTGAGAGAGAATGTAGATCAATTGCTTATATTTACTTAAATTTGATTCATATATGTTAGGCTATAAGGCCTTCCTGATTTAGGTCAGATATTACAATTCAAGTACATAATTCCTCCAACATGCAAGGATCTGAAACTATCTTCAATCTTCTAACTTCTATCTTCTAACTAAAAATGACTCCTAAACTACAACCAAATATTATAATATATACAAGAGGCTACCAAACAAGTCAGCCTTCAGATCCACCACCAATAGAAGGAATGACCAGATCTAGGTCCACACGCTTCCCAATGATCGATACTAACATTAAATCCATGACCATAATTAATTGCACAAGTCAGCCTCAATAGAAAACCAAAAGAAACAACTCAGTAAGAAAGGATGACCAAGTGCCAAGAAAGGATAACCGAGTGTCAGGGAATTACCGACCAACTCGATCAAAGAAGGAAACTGAGCAACTACCGAGCCAACTCGGTTAAAGAAGGAACCGAGCAACACAAAAAACTCAAAATTGTTTTTGGTGACACCGAATTGCCAAGGACCCAAGATGCTCCTGCATCATACACCTGGGATTATTTGAAATGATTCTTTGAATCATGAAGTAGGTACAACCTAAGCTGAATCCAACTCAAATTGTGAAATCCATGAACTGTCTTCAATTGGTCTATTCTTCCACTTTACCAGATATTTCATATACTATTTTCCTCTTTTACTTCTGCCAACTCTTTGCTCTAAGATTTACTCAACTTCTTCTATTTGTTTCTTAGGATAATCATTTGGTACGATCATTTCTTCATCTGATTCATGGTACTCATACAAATCTATAATGTTGAATATATGTGATATATTCATGTCATCAGGTAATTCAATTTCATAAGCATTTCCACTATCAAATTTCCTCAAAATATTGGAAGGACCAAACTTCTTTATTTTCAGCTCCCCATGTGTTCCAACAGGAAATATGCCTTTCTTTAAATGAACCATTACTTCATCACTGACTACAAAAGTCTTATGTCTTCTTGATCTATCAGCTTTGTCTTTGAATTTTTGATTACTTTTCTCTAGCTTATGTTTTACATCTTCATGCAATGTCTTCATGTACTCAATGAACTTTACTCCTTCAACACTTCTCTTTCCTTCATCAGCAATATCCCTCAAATCTGATATACCTCTCAGTTGTATGCCATTTACAATCTCAAAAGGTGTTTTTCTAGTACTCCTATTCACCGAATTATTATATGAAAAATTTGCTTGTGCCAACACAGAATCCCAATTACTTAGTGTATCTCCAACTAAACATCTCAAAATATTTTCCAAGCTTCTATTCACAACTTCTATTTGTCCATCGGTCTGTGGGTGAAATGTAGAACTATATTTCAACTCGGTGCCAAACTTTCTCCAAAGAGTTTTCCAAAAGTATCCAACAAATTTACTGTGTCGGTCAGAGATGATACTCCTCGATAATCCATGCAATCTAAAAATTTCTTTAAAGAAAAGATCTGCTATATGTATTGCATTTGATGTCTTTCTACAGGGTATAAAATGTGCCATTTTAGAAAATCTACCCACAACAACAAATATAGAATTATTCCCACTTATTGTCTTCGGTAAGCCAAGAACAAAATCCATACTAATATCAATCCAAGATTTCCCAGGAACAAAAATTGGTATATACAATCTAGTATTCTGACTTACTCACTTTGCAATTTGACAAACTCCACAACTTTTCACAAATTTTTGAACATCCTTATACAACTGCGGCCAAAAGTATTTCTCCTTAAGAAAATTCAATGTCTTATCAATACCAAAATGTCCAGCCAAACCACTAGTATGTTTCTCTTTTATCAAATTAGTTCTCATTGCTCCTCTTGATATATGTAATTGAATACCTTTAAACAATATACCTTCTTAAATGAAATAGTCTTCCCACTTAGTACTCGGTTGATCTTGAATAGGTGCTCTGCACTTTCTCTATGACTCTAAAAAATTAGGATCAGTTTCATACAAATCTTTCATGTCATCAAAACCAAGAAATTCAATTTTCATGTCGGTCATCAAAGATCTTATTCTACTCAATGCATCAACAACTCAGTTAGTGAATCCACTCTTATGTTTTATCACAAATGTATAACTCTGTAAGTATTCAACCCATTTCATATGTCTCTGATTCAACTTATTCTGACTACCCAAATATTGTAAAGCTTTATGATCAGTATACAACACAAATTCACTCGGTATCAAATAATGTCTCCATTTCTTCAGGGCTTGAACAATAGCATATAATTCTTGATCATACACAAAATATTTCCTTTTAGCATCATTGAACTTCTGACTAAAGAAATCAATAGGTTTACCTTCTTGACTCAACACAGCTCCTATTTCACTACCACTTGCATCACATTCCACTTGAAATACCTTATTGAAATCAGGTAATGCTAACATAGGAAATTCAACAACCTTCTACTTCAGAGTCTCAAAACTTTTATCAGCTCTATGTATCCACTTCAATTCTCTTTTATCTCCTCTCATAGTCTCACTCATAACATTACAAATTGAACTGAAAGTCCTAATGAACTTTTGGTAAAAACTTGCCAAACCATGAAATGATCTTACCTCACTAGCATTCTCAAGTGTAGGCCAATTCAAAATAGCTTCAACCTTTTCAGGATCTAGTTTCAAACCATTAACTAAAATCACAAATCCCAAATACACAATCTGCTCTTTCATGAAGGAACATTTTTTTATGTTAATCAACAACTTTTCTTCTTTCAACCTCTGCAATACTTGTTTAACATGCAACAAATGCTCTTTTCTAGTCTTACTAAATATCAGAATATCATCTAGATATACAATCACAAATTTACCCAAAAATCTCTTTAAAACCTCATTCATCAATCTCATAAAAATACTCGGTGCATTAGTTAAACCAAAAGGCATAACCAACCACTCATACAAACCTTCTCTTGTCTTAAAAGTAGTCTTCCACTCATCACCTTCTCTGATTTTGATATGGTGATATCCACTTTTTATATCAATTTTGGTAAAATACTTTTCTCTAGTCAAACTATCCATTATGTCATCCATTCTCGGTATAGGAAACCTATATTTCACTGTTATCTTGTTGATTGGTCTGGAATTAGTACACATTCACCATTATCCATTCTTCTTAGGTGCCAATACAACTGGTATTGCACAAGGATTAAAAATTTCTTGGATTAAACCTTTCTGCAACAATTCTTGAATCTGTTAGTTCAATTCTTGATTCTTGGTAGGTGTCAACCGATTTGGTGCCTTATGCGGTAAACTAGCTCTAGGGATTAGATCCATGCAATGATCAATGCTTCTCTTTGGTAGAAAACCATTAGGTGCATTATAAAAAATGATCTCTCTATACTCGGTGAGTAATTTATCAATCTCTTTAGGTATGCTATCCTCTTTTTTCTTACTTGGTTTGTTAGCAATCACAAAAAAATAAACATCATTCTTCGTTAAATCCTTAACAAAATTTCTTCCTTCCATCAAACAAACTTTCACAAATATACAAACACTACTCATAGGTTCTTCAATCAAAGGTAACAAGATTTGTTTTCTTCTATCAACCATAATTGTATACTTATGCAATCTTCCATCGTATATAGCATGTCTATCATATTGCCAAGGTCTACCCAACAAAATATGACAACAAATATGTCTATCACTTACCAAGAGTGTATGCTCATCCTTGATCCATGAAATTTGATAGGCCTTTAGGTGTTTTAGTCTTTCCAACTGTAGCTTTGTAACCATTTCCTCAGATGCTAGATTCTCTGAGCTTCCACTATCAATGATTACCTTCCACACTTCATCAGAAACTCTACATCTAGTATTGAACAAACTTTTTCTTACCATATCTTCCTTATTACTTTCACTCCAAAGTTCTCTTTTGACCATCAAGTTCTTTTCTTTCTCTGGTTGTTTTGGTGGCTCTTCTTCCACCAAAGCATTTCTACTACTACTGACCTTTTTACTTGCATGTGTACACTCAAATGATCTATGTCATTCTTCTCCACAATTGTAACAAGTTCCTCTGAAACCACCTTAGTTATAACCACCTCGAAAGTTATTGCCTATTCCTCTAGATAAACTTTCACATTTCCACTTGGTCTTGCCTTTATCCAGATTCAGCTTTTCTGGTTCAAATATACTATTTTCACCATAAGATCTACCTCTTCCTCTAGGGAATCTACCACCTCTACCTCTTTGTCCTTTCTCATGTCTCTTGTTCGATTTCTCCTCAACTTTCAATGAAAACTGATAAGCTTCTTCAATGTTTTCCAATTTAACCAAACT
The DNA here is from genome assembly GCA_027943335.1 of Chamaecyparis obtusa. Lineage (NCBI taxonomy): Eukaryota > Viridiplantae > Streptophyta > Pinopsida > Cupressales > Cupressaceae > Chamaecyparis > Chamaecyparis obtusa. The sequence continues at coordinate 1,643,038 of BSBK01000576.1, forward strand.
AGTTTCTTCTTGGATGGAAACTCTCAATCCATTCAGGTACCTAGAAATTCTTTCCACATCATCTTCATCATGTCCAAATATAATATCTAATCTATAGAATTCCTTAGTATATTCTTTTACCCAACTATATTTTTGTCTCAAACTTTGCATTCGCCTAACTAGGTTAATCTGATAATCACAAGGTAAGAACTTTCCTTTCAACTTATTTACCATCTTATTCCATACCTTAATTTTGTCTTTGCCTTTCCTCTTTCTATCCAACTACAGATGTTCCCACCATAAGGAAGCATGACTTTTCAACTTAGTGCTTGCAATTTTCACCTTCTTTTCCTCAGGGACATTCATATTCAAAGTACTTTTCCATCTCGGTGATCCATTCCACCAATTCATCAGAATCCAATTCCACTATACTCGGGAGGATTGAAATGTGTAGACTTAAGATTTGTCAAAGCTTTCAAGAATATTTCATCTCCTTGATCCCTCACCAGTGCAGGTTCTACATCACCTTCTTCTTCATTTTCATCATCACTAACATCTTCAAGATGTCTTCCTCTACACTGGGCTTTCTCAAAAAATTCAAATCTAGAAGCAAGTTGTCTCAACACGTCTGCCAATCCTGGATCCGCATCTTACCTACCATGAACCATCTTGAAACCCTCTACAATTGCAGGCCAGATCACAATCTGCTACCCCAAAACAAATCAACTAGGGTTTGACAAGAAGGAACCTGCCAACCTAGATTTTCAAACCTTGATCTAGATCTCAGCTCGCTTTGATACCACCTAACATAAGGAGGGAGGAGAAGAGAGGCCAAAGGCACACCCTAACCAGATCCACCTTGTAGAGATCACACATGGAAGACAAATACACACAAGTGAGATAGAGAATGTAGACCAGCTTCTTATATTTACTTTAATTTTATTCATACATGCCAGGCTGTAAGGCCTTCCCAATTTAGGCCAGACATTACAATTCAAGTAAATAAGTCCTCCAACATGCGAGGATCTGAAACTATCTTCAATCTTCTAACTAAAAATGACTCCTAAACTACAACAAAAGATTACAATATATACAAGAGGCTACCAAACAAGTTGACCTTCAGATCCACCATCAACAGAAGGAATGACCAGATCTAGGTCCACATGCTTCCCAATGATCGATACCAACATTAAATTTTCAACCACAATTAATTGCACAAGTCAAACTCAACATAAAACCAAAAGAAATAACTCGGTAAGAAAGGATGACCGAGCGCCAGGAAAGGATAACCTAGCGTCATGGAATTACTGAACAACTCGGTCAAAGAAGGAAACTGAGAAACTACTGATCCAACTCAGTTAAAAAAGGAACTGATAAAAATAGAAAACTCAAACTTGTTTTTGGTGACCAAGGATTGCCAAGGACCCGAGATGCTCCTGCACCAACTATAATAGTGACCTAGAATTCTATAGTGACACTTGTCCTTTATTGGCTCTTTATATGTAATTGGCCAATTGTAGCAAAATATCTATATTGTATCATCTTAAAATTGAAGCACTTCCATCTTGATAGGTTTAGCACCCTCTTTTAGTACATTTTTCATGATAGACTTGCATTTAGGATGCATTCAACACTTGATTTCTTCATTCTAGGTGAAATTAGGGTTAGGATCTTGAGGATTCTTCTTAAATTCCCTCTTCCATGGCTCTATTTTATAGGTAGGAATTAGAAATAGGTCCTCCTAGAACTCATTATAATCATCATAGGATTTTGTGCCTCTCCTCGACACTCTGGCCTATTCTAACATCATTTCTAGGTCTCCGGGCATCCCTGGGACCTCTTGTTTCTGATTTTGGCAGGATCTGGACCGCTGGATCAAGGATGAGGTCATCCTTGACCTAGGTTAGGGTCTAGGTCATCCCTAACCTAGGTCAGAGATGAGGTCATCTTTGACCTCATTTAGGATTTGTTTTCCCTTTTTAAAATTTGGTCCCGGAGGGCCCCAAAATCAATTTCGGGCCTTCGGATCTGAGTGCGGAAAGGTTTCAATTTAAAATTAATTTAATTCTGTTCCCTCCTTAGTTGGTTATTGTGATTGGACCATAATTCAAGGTGAAATTTGAATTATGGGTCCTCACATTACTCTAGGAGCCTCACCTTGAAACCTCTATATAAAGACTCTCATTTGCCTTCATTTTCACCAAGTGATTTCATGATCAAGCAACTTCATGAACAAATTGATGCAAGCAAGAAATTTATGGTGAAGTGGAGATGCAAGATTGCAAGAAGATGATATAGAAGATCAATCCATTGTTGATATCAAGTATCTTTGTGAACACACCATTGTGAACATCTACTTGGAGCAAGAGAGATCCCTTCTTCCTTGATCCGTCATTTTCAACATTCAAGCATTCAAAGATAGAATCATGTGGTAGAAATTATGGATTATGAGTTTGGTAGGAGTACTTTAGCCTTAGGGGCTTGGTATGCTTTCTTATCTTATTCAAATCTATGCATTGTTTCCTCATACATATTCATGCTAGGGTTTTAATCTAGAGGATTAGATCTTGACATTACACTTTCAATACACACACACACATTCTATTACAATCGGCTATTCATGGAGGTGGAGATCACCAAAATGGGGGTTTGACTAAGGAAAAACCCTATATAGCCATCCCAAAATACCATTTTTAGATATCTATAGTTGTTGTTTTGAGAATTGAAGTACAGATCTAAGTACCCTTTTCAGTGAACTTCTGAGATCCGTGAACAAAGTCAAGGATGACCTTCAAAATCTCAAGGTAGTCTTTGACCTTTTATTGGGGTCAAAGACTACTTGCTTCCATAAAGACAAAAGTTTTTTGGGTTTTCTCTGTTATAGTTTTCTATTCCTGGATCTGGTTGCAGAATCTTCTGAAATTGTGCACAGGCTTCAGAAAATAGGTATTTCCAGATCTATTCCATTATGCGGTATGTATCTTATTCTATTTGATTTCAAGCATTTTCAGACTTACATTACTTATTCAATTCCAATTCATAAGAAAAAACATTACAAATGAATAAGGTGAATGATAGATGCATTGTTAAAGCTCCATTTTCAACCTATTCATTTTGGTGAACCCATTTACGAAAACTCTTTCTTTTTGGTGTTAGATTTAGATCTTGTATCCTTATAAGATTAGATCTATTTCATTTATACCTTTCTTGTATTTCTATATTTGAAAAATACAAAAAAAATTGCAAAATCTCTTTAAAATACAAAAACATTTACATTTTCTTACTTTTAGTATTTCTTTGTATTCAACATGGATGATTCTTGTTTTGAGTACTTTGATGATGCTTTTATTGTACAGGAGGATAGATTCCATAATGAGGTACATGGTAGTGAGGATGAAAATGGTTCAAATGAGATTTCCATGGATCCTAATCCTATTTCATTCTCCTCCACAACCTCTCCAATTGACCTTTACCATTGGGTGTGTGCATGGTTACCTTCATGTCCCACTATTTGTAACATTGATAAACCTAAAATGATATATCCTACACCTTTGATGATGGTAAAAGGATGTATTCACATAACAATTAAGGGTAAACCTAGAGATCCTTTGGATTTGTTTGATAACACTGATTCCATTTCACATGCTTATCGCACATCAAATAACCCTCAACTTACTGTTCCAGTTTCTTTACCACCTTCTCAACCTATGCTTCCTCAAGCACCCAGGTTTCCATCTATGTTTAAGGAGTATAACTTAGTTAACCAATTACATGCTACTCCTACTAAGATATCTTTATGGGAATGACTTCAAACTTCCCTGATATATCATGAGGCATTGCAAAAAGCTTTATCTACTCTTCCTTCTTCACCTCCTAATCAAGAGAACATTCATTCTATTTTAGATTGCATGCATACTATTCCTTATGTACCTCCTATTGTGTTTTTTGATAATGATTTACCTTCTCTTAAGGTGTAGAATCAATATGATGCTCTTATGGTTGCTGTCTCTATTAACCAAAGTATCATTCGAAGAACTTTAATTGATAATGAATCTGGGCTTAAGGTTTGTAGAATGGATATGCTTAAGGCAATGAAGGCTGATCTCACCACTATTCAAGCTGATAATGTTCCTATATGTGGATTTGACAATATTGCAAAGAGAACTTTGGGAATTATTACCTTACCTGTTAAAGTTGGTCCAGTTATTCTAAATACTCCTATTCATATTATGCCTGGGCCTCTCAATTATAACCTTCTTTTAGGAAGACCATGGTTATATACTATGCATTCAGTTCCTTCTACTCTTCATCGCAAGGTTAGGTTCATCTATAACAACTTAATGTATACATTACATGTGGATGATGTGTCGAATCCTTGCCTAAATGCAGAGTATGCTAAACTCTCTGAGCCTCTTCAACCTAGTAAAGAGATTGAAAAGCAACCAGAGATACAACAACCAGAGATAAAAAAACCTGAGATTCAACAACAAGAAGCTCCATCTTCTTCTTTGACTGAGGATGATTGGGGGACATTGGATTTTAATCCTACTTTTATTGGAGAATATAAGGTCTCTGATTTGGAATTCATGAAGCAACAAAATGAGTTTGAGAAAAAAGTCTTTACTCCTTCCCCGCTTTCTGAGGAATTTAAAAGCAATTTTGTGGCCGCTTTGATTAATGAAACAATTAAAACTATAATGCCTAATTGTTATGATATTGTGACATATGCCACTCCTTAGACTCCTTTTGATATGATTGATCGATATGATCTTGGTTATCATTTGCTTAAGAAATTAGGATTTAATGGGAAAGGATGTGGTAAACATGAACAAGGTATACAAGTACCTTTGGATAATGAAATTTATGATCATACATATGGATTAGGATTCAATCCTTACAGACAACCATTTAATTTTCCTCTTAATGTTAATCATATTTCTGGTGGACAGTTGAAATTGGTTAACCAACTTCTCATTGACCTTAATCAAGCACCTACTTTGGATATTTTTCCTAAAGTGAGGCCTTAATGGAATTTTTAGGGGTTTATGAAGACTTACCTAAGTTTCATCACAAATGATGGAAACCTTATTGTTTAAGTACCAATGCTTATTTTGGGGAACATGATAAACATGATATTCTCCCTTTGTTGAAGGATCCTCTGATATGAAGTGATTTGTTAATAACTAAAACTATTGATATTCAAATGGATGAGAACAACTCTGAAAGGATGATAAAGATTGGGAAATGTTTGAATTAGGTTGAACGTGATCAGTTGGTTTCCATTTTGCTTGAATTTAAGGACATTTTTGCTTGGACATACTTAGATATGCCAGGTATTGACTCTAAGATTGTTACTCATAACATTGTTTTAAAACCAAATATGAAACCTGTGAAGCAAAAAATTTGAAAGATGAATCCATGAATTGCTTTATTAGTCAAAGGAGAAATTGAAAAATTATTGGATTTTGGATTTATCCATTCTATTGATTGCTTAGATTGGATTTCAAACATTGTGCCTATTTCAAAAGGAGAAAATAAGATAAGAATGTGTACCAATTTCAAGGATTTAAATAAGGCATCCTTAAAAGATGATTTCTCGTTACCTAACATCGATATGACTGTGGGTTCAACAACGGGTCATGCCTTGTTATCTTTTATGGATGGTTTTTTGGGATATAATCAAATCTTTATCCCTCTTCAAGATTAATTTAAGACTACATTTATAACACCTTGGGGAACAGTTTGTTGGGTCATGATGGCTTTTGGACTAAAAATTACAAGAGCAACTTATTAATGAGCCATGACTTTAATTTTTCATGATTACATTCATAAGATCCTTGAAGATTATGTGGATGATATCTTAGTGAAGTCTATACAAAGAGAAGATAATGTTACCATTTTATGATAGATATTTGAAAGGATTAGAAGTTACAACATGAGATTGAATCCTAAGAAATGTGTCTTTGGAGTTGATTTTGGTAAATTATTAGGATTTATAATCTCTAAGCAAGGCATAGAAGTAGATATTGAAAAGATTGAAGCTATTTTTAATATGCCTCCTCCTAAGAATATTTCTTAATTATGAAGTTTACAAGGAAAATACAAGCTATTCGTTGCTTTATTTCTAATTTAGCAGACTGTACTATCCCTTTTACTTCCTTTCTTAGAAAGGATACCACTTTCTCATGGAATGATGAGTGTAAAAAAGATTTTGAGAAATTCAAGGAGTATCTTGCAAACCCTCCTATCTTGTAGCCATCAAAATTTGATAAACCATTCCATTTGTATACTTCAGCAAATCCAAAAGCCGTGAGTGCGTTGTTAGATCAAAATGATGATGATGGTAAGGAAAGACCTGTGTATTACATTAGTTAGACTTTACTTGATTACAAAACAAGATACACAAATTTGGAGAGACAATGTCTAGCTATAGTTTATGCATGTCAGAAACTCAGGCATTATCTTATAAATGCTGAAGTTAATGTGATTGCTAAATTTGATCCTTTGAAACATCTTTTCTCATAAACTGATCTCTTTGGCTAGTTGGCAAAGTGGGTGATGTTACTTACAAAATTTGATCTTAATTTCATTTCTTAGAAGTCTATTAAGGGACTTCCATTAATAGATTATTTAGCTGAAGCTCCTTGTCCTCATCCAGATACATGTTCTACTTTAATAGAATTCCCTGATGATAATATTCTAGCTATTCAATAGGATGATATTTGGGAATTATATTTTGATGGGTCTAAATATAAGATAGGTTCTGGTGTGGGTATTATATTGATTCCCCCTATGAAAAAACCCATCCCTTTATCATACAAAGTAACCTTTCCTTGTACTAATAAAATTGTAGAGTATGAAGCTCTTATAGATGGCCTACGCATAGCTTCATCCCTTAATATCAAACATTTACAAATATATGGAGATTCACAACTAATTGTTGAACAAATTAAAGGAGGATATCATACTAAGAATGATAAAATGACACAATACAAAGATTTATCTCTTGATGTACTTTCACAATTCTCTTCTTATACGATTCATACTTTACCTAGGAAGGATAATCAATATGTAGATGCCATGGCAAGTTCAACTTCTTTGGTTTGTCTTGAGAATAATTCTAAAAACTTTCAATTTACTATACAAACTCTTCAAAGCCCTGCAATTTCTAAAAAGATTACCTTTGATTGTTTTAATTTGCATTCGGATGAATGGTATTCACATATTTTTCATTTTCTGAAAGGTGGTACTTTTCATGAATTAGCAACAAGGAACACACGTAATCATATTAGGAAGCTTGCAGTGCATTACATAATTTTAGGAGATACACTTTACAAATGCTGTTATGAAGGATTATTATTAAGATGTCTCAATAGAACTAAAATCCTTGTAGCTTTGGCAGAAGCTGATTCTGGTTCTTGTGGGGGACATTTTGGTGGAAAATCCCTGGTTAATAAATTTCTTAGAATGGGATATTGTTGGAAAACAATGGAGCAAGATTATTTCATGTTTGTTAAGAAATGTCCTTAATGTCAACAACATAGTAATTTGATTCATGCTCCTACTCGTGAGCTTCGTAATCAAGTTTCTCCACGGCCTTTTAGTGTTTGGGGTTTTGACCTTATTGGAAAAATCTCACCAGCCTCTTCTCAAGGACATACTTACATTCTGACTACTACAGATTACTTCACAAAGTGGGTTGAAGATGTCCCTCTTCATTCAACAATGGCAGATGTTATTTGTGATTTCATCCTTAATAATATCGTAACAAGATTTGGTATTCCTTCGATGATAATTTCAGATAATAGTACCTCTTTTAAAAACAAAGAAGTCATGAAATTCTTGGAGAAATATAGAATTCAACATAGATTTTCAACTCTTTATTATCCTTAATCTAATGGACAAGTTGAAGCATCAAATAAAATCATTGAAATTTTTTTCAGAAAAATAGTTAGTAAGCATGCGAAAAATTGGCATATTCAATTGACCTATTCTTTATGGGCTTATAGGACTAGTGTTCGTACTGCCACAAATACTTCTTCTTACAACCTTGTCTATGGTACTAATGCTATTATGCCTTTGGAACTAGAAATACCTTCTCTACATGTTTCATTTCATTGAATAATTGATGAAGATACTTTTCATGAACAAAGCTTACAAGAGCTAGAAATGTTGGATGAAAAATGAATACATGCATTAGAACATATAAAAGATTATCATAAATCTCTTCAGAATCAATATAATCATAAGGTAATTGAGCTAACATTTGTGGTTGGTGATTTAGTCCTTTATGAGAATCAACGAAATGTGAATGCTTTACCGGGTGAAAAAGGAAAATTTAGCCCTAATTAAATTGGACCATTTGTTGTTATTGAAGACTTTGGTTTAGGTGCTTATAAACTTGCTGATATGGATGGTGTTTCTTTTAAGGAACCCATTAATATTATGCATCTCAAACATTATTATCCTAATTTCATTTTTCATTCTTTCCTTGTGCATTTATGTATTCCTTATAAATTTTGTTTTATAGGTTATGTAGTTCTAACAAAATTACATATTGAATATATTCATGCACTTTCTTTCTTTCTATTAAGTTTTATATTGATGAAAACATAGTAATAAAAAATAGAACTAATTAGTAGAGAAAGTTTTTCATTCCTCAAAAAGAGTTTTTCAAGTTCTGACACATATGTGGCCAATGGCTCTATTTATCACTACGTATATCACTACACTCTGATGGCCGATGGCTCTTGGATCTCTCTACCCTATGATAGGAAGATGAAGATTTGTGCATCTATGTGTGGCTCCTCGATATGCTCATACCATATGGATGCTCTTGGGCACTTTGTAACTCAGCTATCAGCTTCTCCTCCCTTTCTCTACATGGCCTCAACTCTTGCTGGATTCATGCAAAGATATCGGCATGCCTGCCGGGATCTCTACGACCAATGGAAGAATCTTTCTCATCAGCTGGTAGTTAGTAGGATATAATTGTATCCTTGAGAATCTTAGATACAAAGCTCCTTCACTCCACTACACTAGCTGTAGAATGAAAATACATTTATCAGTCTAGTATCTTTTCATTTTAAATCAAATTGCATATTCAATCAAATTTCATGTTTCATACTGGGTCTTCCTCCTGGATGTCACTAAAGTGTCTAGATGGTGGGGGAATGGAGTGAATACTCTCTCCACACTTGATATGTCTAGGCCTTGGTAGTGGTGTCTCTGTGTGGGGACATGAAGGCCATCATGATCTCAGTGGTAATGCATGAATAATGTGTACATCTACACCAGTATCACTACCTAGGTGCATCTCCTCTGCTCTCTCCTGTACTCTCTCCTCTGATCTCTCCTCCTCCATGGGATCTCCCTCAGAGATGTGCTCCTCCTCATGTCTGACATCCTCATCCTCCTTTTCTATACCACTATCTTGGTGTGTCCTCTTTGTAAAACCTAGATCACCCATAGGATAATCCTTAGGGAAGATGGGGTGGGCCCCCTGTAGACTCCAGTACCTGATGTAATCTCAGCTCATGCCTGAATAGGTCACATCTGTTGGTACATCTATGTCCTCTATCTCATCTGCATCACTATCCTCTATGTCTGCTATCAATGGTTGGCACATGGTGCTGGGTCTCTGATAGTACCTCGGTGGATGTACATAATGAGGTACTACTCTAGGGCCTCCCTATAATAGGCCGAACTACTTCATCACTTGATCATAATAGTATGGCATCACTATATGATTCTGATGACCCTCTAGTAGCTTTCACCACTATGAATATCTCATTTGGAATCATGTATTAGGCCACTTTGTCATGTAGCAGTAGGGTCTCCATATCACATCGATTCTCAAAATGCGGTCTAGATGTACCCTCCAATAGAGTATATCTCCAAACTACCAAGCATCTCTCAGAGGATACGTAAAGACTCTTAGTGTACTTTCTTTTTCCATCACTGGAACTCCCTATGGATGTGTACATGAAAAATGCTCAAATTGCCAAATCTGCAAGACCATGCATATCAACAGACTCTCCCTCTAATATCTCACTACCTGACCTAGCTCATGGTATAGCTGAGCTAACGTGCTGTGAACCCATGAGAACACTTTCCTCTCCCTCTCCATCCTATGTATAAAATGTGTAAGAGGTGTACAAAATATGGTACCCTTTGTGTTGGGTAACACAACCAAGGATACTATGCAAAGCATCATCCTCTGTACTAAAGGTGTAGGGCCTGATAGTATGGATGAAAATAGGACCTGATCTGACCGAGTCTATATCTATGGAACCCATCTTGTATAATACTCTGCATCTACACAGATCTCCTCACAAGCTCATTGTGCTCTAGGTCTGATGGTTTCACCTAAGATTGGAAGCCGTAGGATCCTATAGACATCCTCTAATGTCACTGTGATCTCTCTGGAGGGAAGATGGAAGGAACAGGTATCCTCATCCCACCTCTCTATCATACCCAATAGCATGGCTTGGTGTAGTCTAATCTATGGTAATATTGATACCCAATATAGTCCCACATCTCTTAGTAACTGCATCTCATCATCATCAAACTCAGACAGTCTCTCTCTGACCACAACTAGCAACTCTCCAAAGGGATGCTCTCAGAGTTGGAACAAGTCCTACAAGCACAAAAAAACATCATATCAGTCATCTACATCAACAAATCTAGAAAGCTAACTTGACTAGGTCAAGGTCGACCTTAGTTAGGTCAGGGACAACCTTATTGGGTCAATGTTGACTTTATTGGGTTAAGGATGGCCTTATTGGGTCAAGGTCAACCTCATCCCAGAATAGGTGAAAACCTTCCAGTCAAATGCAAATTTCTTGGGTCAAAGTTGACATAGATGGGTCAGGGTCAACCTATAGGGGATAGGGTTAGCCTTGCCTATGAAAAATAGGAATTTGGAATAGGATAGGGTCAGCCTTGCCAGATTGTGCCTCAGAAGCTCCATGTGTGTCACTTGAAGTTCTTCTCTGGTCGAAATCTTGCTTCCTCTTTTCAAATATGAAAATGGTAAGAATGAGTAAGTATATCTTCCTTTTCCTTATTTATATTTCAAATTAGGGTTTTATTAGGGTTTCTTTTAGGGTTTTCTCATGGTAAACTCAAATTTCCCTTCTTATGCATTTAGATAGACATTCACTCTTTTCATCATAAATTGAGTTCGGTAACTCCAATTTCAGTGCCATTAGTGGTATTGGAATAGAAATTTAGATACATAAATCCTTGAACTAGTTTAGGAAGGTTGGGAATCCTTCTAATTGGTTTAGTAAAGGACTTTTCAACAAACTACATATCCAGTGTATAGAGTTTTCCTTATCACCCTGTTTCACCCTTCAGAAGTAGAAAGCTGAAACAAGGGGGGATAAGGGGCTTTATGCACTTCTCAATTGTCATATAGTAAGCTCTAGGTGATTTATGGATTTTTTTTAACCTTGTGTGTTGTAGGTTCTAACAGTTTTCTGCAAGATCTCTACATTGAGGACTCTGCTATATCCTTTTTATTTACTATGATGTTTTCTTACTTTAGCTAGGATATTCATGTAGTGTCACATCTAAGATAAAGTGGGGGCTAAATGTATCATCTTAAAATGGAATCACTTCCATCTTGATAGGTTTAGTACCCTCTTTTAGTACATTTTTCATGATAGACTTGCATTTAGGATGCATTCTGCACTTGATTTCTTCATTCTAGGTGAAATTAGGGTTAGGATCTCGAGGATTCTCCTTAAATTCCCTCTTCCATGGCTCTATTTTCTAGGTAGGACCTAAAAATAGGTCCTCCTAGCTCTCATTATAATCATCATAGGATTTTTTGCCTCTCCCTGGCACTCTGCCCTATTCTAACATCATTTCTAGGTCTCCGGGCATCCCCGGGACCTCCTGTTTCTGATTCTGGTAGGATCTGGACTCCTGGGTCAAGGATGAGGTCATCCATAACCTAGGTCAAGGTCTAGGTCATCCTTGACCTAGGTCAAAGATGAGGTCATCTTTGACCTGCTTTAGGATTTGTTTCCCTTTTTCAAAATTTGGTCCAAGAGGGCCTCGAAATCAATTTCAGGCCTTCAAATCCGAGTGTGGAAAGGTTTTAATTTAAAATTCATTTAATTATTTTCTGTTCTTAGTTGGTTATTGTGATTGGACCATAATTTGAGGTGAAATTTGAATTATGGGTCCTCGTATTACTCTAGGAGCCTCACCTTGAAACCTCTATATAAAGACTCTCATTTCCCTTCATTTTCACCAAGTGATTTCATGATCAAGCAACTTCATAAAAAAATTGATGCAAGAAAGAAATTGATGGTGAAGTGGAGATACAATATTGAAAGAGGATGATATAGAAGATCAAGCCATTGTTGATATCAAACATCTTTGTGAACACACCATTGTGAACATCTACTTGGAGCAAGAGAGATCCCTTCTTCCTTGATCCGCCATTTTCAACATTCAAGCATTCAAAGACACAATCATGGGGTAGCACTTATAGATTATGAGTTTGGTAGGAGTACTTTAGCCTTAGAGGCCTGGTATGCTTTCTTATCTTATTCAAATCTATGCATTATTTCCTTATACATATTGATGCTAGGGTTTTAATCTAGAGGATTATATCTTGGCATTACACTTTCAATACACACACACATTTGATTACAATTGGCTATTCATGGAGGTGGAGATAACCAAAATGGGGGTTTTACTAAGGCAAAAAACCTATATAGCCACCCCAAAACACCATTTTCAGATATCTACAATCGTTGTTTTGAGAATTGAAGTATAGATCCGAGTTCCCTTTTCGGCGAACTTCTGAGATCCGTGAACAAAGTCAAGGATGACCTTCAAAATCTTGAGGTAATCTTAAAAATTTTATCGGGGTCAAAGACTACCTGCTTCTAGAAAGACAAAAGTTTTTTGGGTTTGCTCTATTATAGTTTTCTGGTCCTAGATCTGGTTGCAAAATCTTCTAAAATTATGCACAGACTTCAGAAAATAGGTATTTCCAGATCTGTTCCATTATGAGGTATGTATCTTATTCTATTTTATTTCAAGCATTTCTATATTTACATTACTTATTCAATTCCAATTCAAAAGACAAAACATTACAAATGAATAGGTGAATGATATATGCATTGTTAAAGCTCCATTTTCAACCTATTCATATATCTTGAGCTCACCAAGGTTCTTGTCTTGGGTCTCACCTGCAAGCTTGTCAGGGTTCCCACCTTAGAGCTCTCCCATGAGCTTGCCCACAAGCTCTCCATGGATGATGTGGTTCCCATCTTAGGGCTTTTCCTTGAGCAAGGTGTGACTCCATGTTTTCCCCAAGTGATTTTTTTTAACTTTGTATTTTTTATTCTTTTTTTCCTATATAGCCTCCATATTCCATTTATTTTTGGTGAATTTTGACCTTGCCAACAAGTCTCACTTGTAAGCTCACTAAGGTTCCTACCTCTAGGCTTTCCTGCGAGATCATCGGGGTCCTAAGGCTTGCCCGCGAGCTCACGGGGCTCTCATCCCAAGCCTCACTTGTGAGATTGTTGGGGTTCCCACCCTGGGGCCCTCCCATGAGCTCACTTGCAAGATCACCATGGCTGATGTGATTCCTATCATAGGGGTCTCCTGTGAGCTAGAGGTGACTCCATGTTTTCCCAAAGTGGTGTTTTTTTTAAACTTTGGATTTTTTGTTCTTTTCATCATATAGAGCTTCCATACTCCATTTTTTTTGGTGAATTTTGACCCCCCCCATGAGTCTTTCCCATGAGGTCACTTGGGTTCCCACCTCGTGGCTTGCTTGCAAGCTTGTTAGGGTTCCCACCCCAGGGCTCACCCATGATATCATCATAGATCTCACCTTGTGTCTTGCCCATGAGTTCATCAGGATTCCCACCTTGGGGATCACCCATTAGAACACCTGCAAGCTCATCATGGATAATGTGGTTCCTACTGCAAGGCTCACCTGCAAGCTAGATGTGACTCCATCTTTTCCCCAAGTGGGTTTTTTTTCTAAAACTCTAGATGTTTTGTTCTTTTCGTCATATAGAGCTTCCAATCTCCATTTTTTTGATGAATTTTGACCCTATTAGGGATCTTTTCCTTGGACTCACCCACAAGCTCATTGGGGTTCCTATCCCAAGGCTCAGCCATGAGCTCACTGGGGTTCCTGCCTCGTAGCTTGCTCGCAAGCTCACCATGGATGATGTAGTGGTGCAAGGGAACCCAAACCTCAAAAAAGACTTTGGAAGGATCAAGAGGATGAAAGCATCAAAAATACCTATAAGGAACCTAAGGAAAACAATTATGTAAAATTAAAACCTATTATGGCATTTGAAATAAATAAATGTAATAAAATAGTCAAATGTAATAAAATAATCAAATGTCCTGAAGGTCTTGATAAGGACCTTAGGACCAAAAAGATGTAAAAGTTGATCGATGAATTGTGAAGGGTTATAAAATAAGTTATATATGTTCCATGCGTTAAATGGAACCAATAAATATCAATGGTTTTGGGTTTTAGAGGGTTTTAGTTCATTTTATCATATAAATAAATTTAAAAATTCAAATTCCAACAGTTAGTTATTTTAGGAGGGAAGTTTGGATTTGGGAGTTTTATAAAGTTTTATGATTTTTAATCAACCTTGGATGGTTGGAGAATTTGTAATAAAATTTTATAAACCCTATATTGGAGGCCCTGCATATGGACACAATAGGTATTTGTATGGATCGGTGAAACAAAAGTGAATAAAAATTAGAATTTTCTTGCAATTTTCCATTCTATTTCATGATTTTTTGTGAATCTAGTTGAGACATTGATGATAACTCTATAGCACCATTTTTTATGCATATTTAAACACATTTAAGTTGGATTCTTAAAGTTTTAATTCTGATTTCTAAATCTGGTATTGACTGCAAGTAACAAATCCTAGTTTTGTTCTTAATTTTGAAAGTTTAATGGGTCTATAGGACCTATCTCATAAATGTAAGGGCTGATTATCATTTCATAGGTCCTATCTATCATGTATGATACAAAAATAATTGAATGAAGTAAATGGAAGAAGGATTGAGGGGTGTACATCATGAGGAAGCATGATTTGGGGGTATGGAGTTGATGCCAAGAGTGTAGCAGCCAATGATCTACCTTAATAAGGGGTAAGTTTTTTATTTGATTCTGATTATGTATGTTGAATTAAAGGTGACGATTGAAAGAATCGGTTCTGGAAGTGATTGGAGAGTGGATTTCTAGAAGGCCCTAGTTTTAGGAGAAAATTGGTGAGGGTTTGATGGTTAGGCATGTAAACAAGGTTAAGGGGACTTAACCTATTGAATATGTGGTTTTGAAACCTAAGTAGATATTGTAAAGGTTTGGAAGTCAGGGGTTAAGGATAAAGGGTAGTTGCATTGTAAAAGTGGGCTAATTAAGGCTACAAAAAGAGAAATCAAAATTTTTGGAAGGAGATGTTCCAAAACAAGTGCTACTTAAATTGAGATATGTTATGTAAATCCAAAAAGGGTATTGGGATAAATGATTATTTTTTTGGGTTATTTGGGAAAATGTAAAGAAAAAGCCAAAAAAAAAGGTTTTTGAGGCCTAAAACTAGACTAGGTCCAAGTTGGTGAAGGTATCTGGGCTTGTAAGTATAACCAGGGGTTGGAACTTTGTAAATAGACAAAATAAATTGGATTAGACACCTTAAGGTCATTCAAGGTGTTCGTGAACACCACTATGTTAGAAACTTCATTGGAGCCATAAAGATGCACTTGGTTCCTTAAGGGAAAGCCATGAATTTGTGAGCCCTTGAGTTTAATCAAGTTTCCCTTTTTTTAGTTTCTTTGAAGGCTCTGCATCATGTGGTTCCCACTGTAGGGCTCACCCGCTAGCTAGGTCTGTCTCCATGTTTTTCCCAAGTGGGTTTTTTTAACTCTAGATTTTTCATTCTTTTCATTATACAGAGCCTCCTTTCTCTATTATTTTTAAGTGAATTTTGACCCCGCCCATGAGTCTCACTTGTGAGCTCGCTAGAGTTCTCATCTTGGGGTTCACCCACAAGCTTGCTAGGGTTCCTTTGTTAGGCTTGCCCTGAGATTATTAGGGATCTTGATCTGGGTATCGTTGACAAGCTCATCAAGGTTCCTGTCCCGGGTCTTGTCAGTGATCTCATTGGGGTTCCCACCTCTAGGCTCGACCATGAGCTCACCTACAATATCATTTTGGCTAGCTTTGTTCCCATCATAGGGATTTCTCACAAGCTACGCATGACTCCATGTTTGCCTCAAGTTTTTTTTTTAACTTTGAATTTTTCATTCTTTTCCTCATACGAAGCCTCCTTTCTCTATTTTTTTCAGTAACTTCTGACCCCGCCTATGAGATCGCTAAGGATCCCACCTTTGGGCTTGCTCATGAGCTCACCAAAGTTCTCACCTTGGATGTCACTTGCAATCTCACAAGGTTGGGAACCTTGGGGCTTACTAATGAGTTTGCTTGCCATGGATGATGTGGTTCTTGCAGCAGGGCTTGCCCATGAGTTAGGTGTGACTCCATGTTTTCCCAAGTGGGTTTTTTAAAAAAAATCTAGATTTTCCATTCTTTTCATCATACAAAGCCTCTATTCTCTATTCTTTTTTGATGACTTTTGATCCCACTCATGAATATCATTCGCGACCTTTCTTGGGTTCCATCTTTTGGGGCTCACCAACGAGATCATCGAGGATCCCATCCTAGGGCTCACTTATGAGCTAGGCATGACTTCATGTTTTTCCCAAGTGGTTTTTTTTTAACTCTAGATTTTTTGTTCTTTACATCATATATAACCTCCTTCCTCCATTTTTTTTCAATGACTTCTGAGCCCGCCCACGAGTCTTTCACATGAGCTCACCAACATTCCCACCTAGGGGCTCACCCATGAGCTCACTAGGGTTGCCCCTTAAGGCTTTCTCCTGAGATCACTGACGATCCCACCCTAGGCTTGCTAGTGAGCTAGGCATGAGTCCATGTTTTCCCAAATTTACTTTTTTTAACTCTAGATTTTTAGTTCTTTTTATCATACAAAACCTCAATGTTTTGTTTTTTTGGTGAATTTTGACCTCGGCAAGGATCTTGCCCCAGGGCTCATCCATGAGCTCACCAGAGTTCCCATCCCGGGTCTTGTTTGTAAGCTCTTTAGTGTTGTTACCTTGAGGCTCACCCATGAGATTACCCGCAAGTTCTTCATGGCTGATGTGGTTCCTATCATATGGATCACCCGCAATCTAAGAGTGACTCCATGTTTACCCCAAGTGAGACTTTTTTTAACTCTGAATATTTTGTTATTTTCATCAAATGACACCTCCTTTCTTTATTTTTTTAGTAACTTTTGACCCCTCCCACAAGTCTCAATTGTGAGCTTGTTAGGGTTCCTGCCCATCTTAGGAATGAATGTTGAATCCTTTGGTAGTCATTCTATAGTAGTGGTTGTTGCATTCATGACTATGATTGTCATTGATGTCAACACAGTGATATTCTGGAGTTTAGCAGAGAAGTAGGTAGAGTTTTTTTTTATGCACATGTTATATTGTAGATTGAGTTATGCACAGTTGATGGTATGTTCTTTGGTGTGTTATTAGCCTATGGTTAAGAGCGCAAAAAGAAATTCATTTATTCATGAAAGTTATAAGCATTTTGGTGGAAGCAGTATTCTGGCGGTATTCCTGTGTAGCAGTTTTTGGTAATCGGAGGATATCTCCTAACCAAGATGGAATCTAATTCTATGCAGTTAAAGGAAAGTTTGAGACTCATTTTTAGTGACATGGTTCATAGCACAAACTTTGAGGTCACATGATTGGAAAGTTATTGTATCTGGACGCCGACAGTTTTATGTAATTTTGATGTAGCGTGTTGAAATTATTATTTTGTATTTGCACACTGACTCATTTGTAATTATTTGAGTGTGGTATAAAGGAAGGAATGTTTTCCTTGTTATATGAGGATTGTAATAGTTGTGATATGAAATCATGAAAGTTGTGATGTGAATGTATGCAGGAAGTGAAGAAAAGAGCTAATTTAGTGATGAAGGAAGACTTGCAAAGTACAAAGATCTGGATTTGTGATCTTGTGTAGCAGAGAGTGTGGTTTTGGCACAGTGTGAAGGAGGTAACATATTTCATATTATTCTGTTGAATAATCCTAAGATCTATTGGACAGTGAGTTCAAAGATCTTGCCTTGAAGCTATTTAGGCAGTGGGTCCTTCTGTCTTCCATAACTCCTAACAGGGTTAGAATCTTTTAATAGGGATTCAAAATATCCTAATAGAGATTCATAGGTACTGAATGTATTTCATAAGACTCCTAACAGGGTCCATCCTCTAACAAGGAACTTTCATATTAGTGCATCATTCCCACTAGGGTTTACTCTTTGATCAAGAGGTTCCCTAGTTAACATATCTTGTGTTATTGAGTCATTGTGTATGATTATCCTTCTATGGTCGGTTACTACATTAATTATATGGTTTAAAGCTATTGAAGTTGATATTGAAGTTAATGATGATAAATGATTTAATTATCAGATCACTGATTCACCCCCCCCTCTCAGTTATCTTGGTGGTCTTTACTTTCTAATAATTGGTATCAGAGTGGTAGGTCCTTGAAAGAGAATTTTAACAACTTAAGGAGATCTATGGTGAATTTCAAGAAAGAAAGCCCTAAGTTTGATGGAGTAAATTTTGACAGCTGGAAAGAAAAGATGAAGACAAATCTCTTGTGTTTAGGACCAGGTTATTGGTTGATTACAAAGAATGAAAGGACTGTAATTGAAGAAGACAATCTTGAAACAAGTTCTAAAGATGAGGTAGATCTATTTATGTGTAACATACTTTCAAGAGAAGCACTTTTATCAGCACTTCCAGAGAATGAATATAGTCAAGTGAAATGTTTAACTAAATCTCATCATATTTGGAAAGCTTTACATTCTACTTTTGAAGGTGATGAACATGCAAAGAAAGCTAGGTTACATAATTGGATTTGTGCATTTGAAGACATAAGAATGATGGAAGATGAATCTGTTAGAAGCTATATTAGTAGGATGTTAGAAATTGTTGCAGGAATAAAGTCTTATGAAGGTGAAAAGATAGAGAATGAAGTAATATGGAAGATTTTGAGAACATTGACATTGGTATTCAGACAGACTACACAGATGATTGAACAAGTGATACCTTGTACACCAAACTTTTCAAGAGAGACTCTTCTTGGAAGATTGGAAGTAGCAGAGATGAATTTGAGATTATTAGGAGAACCACCTAGAGTGGAGACAACATTCAGTGCTCTTAGCATCAGACCTACTTTGTCTAGAAGTACAAGTGTGAATGGAGATTATGCCAGTAGTAGCAGATCCAAATCTGATGAAGATAAGAAGATTGAAGAAAGTATTGCCTTGCTTGTGAAAAGAGAACCAGATGGTAAGAAAATCTTTAAATGTTGGACATGTCAAGAATATGGTCATTTTGCATCTAAATGTCCTAAGAGAGTTAAGAAGTATAGAAACAATTTTAAGCCTAGAAGATCTAAAGAATGTTATTATGCAAATGATGAAGAAATTGAAGTAGGAATTGAAAGACATTTGAGTGATAGTGATAATGATAACTTTGATGACATAGGATTTGTAGCAATTAAGGAATAAAATTTTGAATCTAATATTAAAGAAGAAAAAGCTTTAGTTTCCCAAGTTGAAAAGAAAGCTGATTGGATTATAGATAGTGGTTGTTCACATCATATGACTGGTGATAAAGGAAAATTCATAAAGTTTAACAATTATGATGGAGGAGTTGTTAGAGTTGGTAACAATGCACCTTGTTTAATTAAAGGTATAGGATCTATTACTCTTGATGGAAAGACTAATACTGATGATGTTTACTTTGTTGATGGATTGAAACATAATATTTTGAGTGTTGGAAAGTTAGTGGATAAAGGATATCAAGTTTGGTTTACTGAAAAACTTGTGTGATTAAGGATAAAGATGGAAATCTAATTGGAACTGGATCTAGAATCAGAGGTAATGTATTTCAGTTGAACCCTACTAAGATGACATGCTTGATGACTAAGATTGATGATAGTTGGTTATGGCATAGAAGGTTTTGTCATATAAACTTTGATAATATTGTGAAAGTAAGTTCTACACTTGCAGTAAGAGACTTACCTAAGATTATGAAGCCTACTAACATGATTTGCAAGGAATGTGTGATGGCTAAGTAGAAAAGGAGTTCATTTCCTAGCAAGAAGTTCACATCTATAGAAAATTTGGAGATTGTTCATACAGACTTGAGCAGTCCTACTAGGACTCGAGGATTCTATAGAGAAAGGTATTTTATGATTCTTGTTGATGATTTTACAAGAATGATGTGGATTGCATTTTTGAAAGAAAAATCTAAAGCATTTGATAAGTTTAAGGTCATGAAGAATAAAGTTGAGAATGAATCAGAAATGAGGATTAAATGTTTGAGATCCGATAGAGGTGGAGAATTTACATCTAAAGAGTTTAACACCTTTTGTGAAGTGAATGGTATTAAGAGATAGTTATCAGCCCCTAGAACACTTGAACAAAATGGTATTGTAGAAAGAAGGAATAGATCAGTAATTGAAGCAGCTAGAGCTATGTTATTTGAAGGTGATTTGGCAAAGACATTTTGGAGAGAAGCAGTGAATACAGTAGTTTATACAATGAACATAGTACAAATCAGAGTAGACACAAACAAGACACCTTATGAATTATGGTTTGGACATGCACCCTCAGTTAAGTATTTTAGAATTTTTGGAAGCAAATGTTATATTAAGAGAGATGATGATATAGGAAAGTTTGATCCTAGAAGCGATGAAGGAATTTTTATTGGATATTATTTGAAAAGCAAAGCATATAGATGTTACAATAAGAGAAAATAAACTATTGTTGAAAGTGCAAATGTAAAAGTTGATGAGAAGTTTAAAATTCAGGAAAGAATTCTTGATTATGAATTTGATGAAGGAACTAATCCTCAGCCTAACATTGAAACTACTAAACAATTTTTTGAGACTGATAGTGAATTGTTGAATGAAAGTCATGCTGAAGAAAACAAAGAAGAATCTACAGTTGAAGAAAGATCAGTGACTATGACACCTAACAAGTATATATCAAGACATCATCCCGTTGAGCAAGTTATTGGAAGTTTGGATAGAGGAGTTATGACTAGAAAGAAGGAACATTTATGTTTGATTTCTCAAATTGAACCTAAGTCTACTAATGAAGCTTGTGAAGATGAACATTGGATTAAAGCTATGAAAGAGGAATTGGATCACATTGAAAAGAACAAGACATGAGAATTGGTCCCTAGACCTAAAGACAACAATGTGATTGGAACTAAATGGGTATTCAGGAATAGGATGAATGAACAAGGAGAAGTAATTAGAAACAAAGCAAGATTGGTATGTAAGGGATACTCATAGCAAGAAGGAATTGACTATGAAGAGACTTTTGCCCCAGTGGCAAGACTTGAAGTGGTAAGAATATTTTTGGCTTATTCGAAGTGTATCAGATGGATGTAAATTTAGCATTTCTGAATGGTGAATTAGAGGAAGAAGTCTACATTGAGCAGCCTGAAGGTTTTCCTTTGACTCAAGAAGGAGACATGGTATGTAAACCAAAGAAAGCATTGTATGGACTAAAGAAAGCACATAGAACTTGGTATGCTAGATTAGATAAGTCTTTGTTAAAATTGGGATTTAAAAAAGGAACAACTGATAGTAACTTATACACAAAAGAAATTGAGAATGGATTGTTAGTTTTGGTTATTTTTGTTGATGAAATTATTTTTGGAGGAGAAGATGAAGCTAGTGACAAATTTTCTGATGAAATGAAGATAAAATTTGAAATGAGTATGATTGGAGAAATGAAATACTTTTTGAGATTACAAATAACACAAAACAAAGATGGTATCTTTATAAGTCAGACAAAGTACTTGAATGATTTGTTGAAAAGATTCGGTATGGATAATTGTAAACCTATGGTTACAGGACATAAACTATCTAGTAAAGATGAGACACCAAAAGTTGAGAAAAAGAAATACAGATCTTTTTAAGAATGAATGAAAATTATTTTGGTAGTCATTCTGTAGCAGTTGCTGTTGCATTCATGACTTGGATTGTCATTGATGTCAACACAGTGATATTCTGGATATCAATAGGTAAGAAGATATAATTTTGTTTTGCATAGATGTTGTATTGTAGATTGGCTTTTGTGTAGTTGATGGTATGTTCTTTGGTGTTTTATTAACCTATGGTTAACAACACAAAAAGAAATTCATTCATTCATGAGACTTATGAGCATTTTGGTGAAAGCAGTGTTTAGACAGTGTTTCTGTGAAGCGATTTTCAGAAATCGGAGGATATCTCTTAGCTGGGAAGGAATATAATTTTGTGTAGTTAAAGGGATGTTTGAGACTCATTAGTGATGACATGGTTCATATTGAAAACTTTGAGGATATGTTTGGAGAAAGTTACAGTATCTGGAAGCTGACAGTTTTATGTGAATTTTGTGTGTAGCGTGTAGAAATTATTATTTTGTAATTGAGGACCAAATCATTTGTAATTATTTGAGTTTGGTATATAAGAAGGAATTTTTTCCTTGTTGTAATAAGTATTGTGAAGGTTGAGATGTGAATATAGGCATGAAGTGAAGAAAAAATATAATTTAGTGATGAAGGAAGACTTGTGAGTACAGAGATCTGGAATTGTGATCTTGTGTAGCAGAGAGTGCGGATTTGGCACAGTGTGAAGGAGGTAATATATTTCATATTATTCTATTGAATAATTCTAAGATCTTTTAGATAGTGGGTTCAGAGATCTTGCCTTGAAGTTGTTTGGGCAGTGGGTCCTTCTGTCTTCCATAAACTCTTAACTGGGTTAGAATCTTTTAAAAGGGATTCAAAATCTCCTAATAGGGATTTATATGTACTAAATGTATTTCATAAGACTCCTAACAGGGTCCATCCTCTAACAAGGAAATTTCATAATAGTGCATCATTTTGTGGGCATCATTCCCACTGGGGTTTACTATTTTCAAGAGGTTCCCTAGTCAACATATCTTGTGTTATTGTGCAATTATGATGGAGGAAATGTTAGGGTTGGTAATAATGCACCTTGTTTGATTAAGGGTATAGGATCTATTACTCTTGATGGAAAGACTAACACTAATGATGTTTACTTTGTTGATGGATTGAGACATAATCTACTAAGTGTTGGACAATTGGTTGATAAGGGTTATCAAGTTTGGTTTGCTGAGAAAACTGGTGTGATAAAAGATAGAGATGGAAATCTGATTGGAAAAGGATCTAGAACTAGAGGCAATGTATTTCAATTGAATCCTACTAAGATGACATGTTTGATAACTAAGATTGATGATAGTTGGTTATGGCATAAAAGGTTTTGTCATATAAACTTTGATAATATTGTCAAGGTGAGTACTACACTTGCGGTAAGAGATTTACCTAGAATTATGAAACCTACTAACATGATTTGCGAAGAATGTATGATGGCAAAGAAGAAAAGGAGTTCATTTCCTAGCAAGAAGTTCACATCGACAAAGAAGCTGGAGATTGTTCATACAGACTTGAGTGGTCCTACTAGGACTAGAGGATTCTATGGAGAAAGGTATTTTATGATTCTTTTTGATGATTTTACAAGGATGATGTGGATTGCATTTTTGAAAGAAAAATCTAAAGCATTTGATACATTTAAGATCATGAAAAGAAAAATTGAGAATGAATCTAGAATGAAGATTAAGTGTCTAAGATCTGATAGAGGTGGTGAATTTACATTTAGAGAGTTTAATACTTCTTGTGCAATGAATGGTATTAAGAGACAACTTTCAGCCCCTAGAACACTAGAACAAAATGGTATTGCAGAAAGAAGGAACAGGTCAATAACTGAAGCAACAAGAGCTATGTTGTTTGAAAATAATTTGGCTAAGACTTTTTGGAGAGAAGCAGTGAACACAACAGTATACACTATGAACAGAGTACAAATCAGAGCAGATACAAAAAAGACACCTTATGAATTATGGTTTGGACATGCACCCTCAGTTAAATATTTTAGAATTTTTGGAAGTAAATGTTATATTAAGAGAGATGATGATATAGGAAAGTTTGATCCTAGAAGTGATGAAGGAATATTTCTTGGATATTCTTTGAAACGAAAAGCATATAGATGTTATAACAAAAGAACTAAGACTATTGTTGAAAGTCCAAATGTAAAAGTTGATGAGAAGTTTAAAATTCAGGAAAGAATGCTTGATTGTGAATCTGATGGAGAAGCACAACCTCAGCCTAACATTGAAAATGCAGAATTATTTTTTGAAACTAATAGTGATTTGCTGAATGAAAGTCATACTTAAGAAAATAGAGAAGAAAGCAGAGAAGAATCTATAGTTGAAACAAGATCAGTAACTAGGACACCTAACAGGTATATTTCAAGACATCACCCTGTTGAGAAAGTTAATGGAAGTTTAGACAAAGGAGTTTTGACTTAAAATAAGGTACATTTATGTTTGATTTCTCAAATTGAACCTAAGACTAATAATGAAGCTTGTGAAGATGAACATTGGATTAATGGTATGAAAGAAGAACTGGAGTAGATTGAAAAAAACAAGACATGGGAATTGGTCCCTAGACCTAAAGAAAAGAATGTGATTGGAACAAAGTGGGTATTCAGAAACAAGATGAATGAACAAGGAGAAGCGATAAGAAATAAAGCAAGATTGGTATGTAAAGGATATTCACAACAAGAAGGAATTGACTATGAAGAAACTTTTGCACCTGTGGCCAGACTTGAAGTAGTGAGAATGTTTCTAGCATATGCAGCTTACAAGAAATTCAAAGTGTATTAGATGGATGTGAAGTCAACATTTTTAAATGGTGAATTGGAAGAAGAAGTCTACATTGAGTAGCCTGAAGGTTTTCCTTTGACACAAGAAAGAGATATGGTATGTAAGTTAAAGAAAGATTTATATGGATTAAAACAAGCACCTAGAACCTGGTATGCAAGATTGGATAAGTATTTATTGAAATTGAGATTTATAAAAGGAACAACAGATAGTAACTTATACACAAAAGAAATTGAGAATGGTTTGTTGGTTATAGTTATATTTGTTGATGATATTATCTTTGGAGGAGAAGATGAAGCTAGTGACAAATTTGTAGATGAAATGAAGACTGAATTTGAGATGACCATGATTGGAGAAATGAAATATTTTTTGGGATTACAGATAACACAAAGCAAGGAAGGTATATTTGTAAGTCAGAATAAGTATTTGAATGACTTATTCAAAAGATTTCGAATGGAAGATTCAAAACCTATTGGAACACCTATGGTAACTGGACATAAGTTATCTAGCAAAGATGAGACACCAGCAGTTGAGCTAGAAAAAATACAGATCTATGATTGGAGGATTGTAGTACTTGACACATACAAGACCTGATATGGCACATTCAGTTGGGATTGTAGCAAGATTTTAAGCAAAACCTAGAGAATCACATTATGCAGTAGTAAAGAGGATACTGAGATATCTGAAAGGAACAATGGATTATGGATTATGGTATGAGAATTCTGATGATTTTACTTTATGTGCCTATACTGATGTAGATTGGGGAGGCAGCATTGGTGACAAGAAAAGCACCAATGGTGGAGCCTTTTTCCTTGGAGGAAAATTGGTCTCTTGGTTAAGTAAGAAGCAGAATTGTACTTCAAAAAGTAGAGCAGAAACAAAATATGTTGCAGCAGCAAACAATTGTAATCAGATTATTTGGATGAAGCAGATGTTGAAGGATATTGGAATAAAGTTTGATGAGCCTATTGTTATACATTGTGATAACACCAGTAGAGTGAGTATGTCAAAAAATCCTGTCTTACATTCTAAGACTAAACATATTGAGATCAAGTATCATGTTGTAAGAGAGAAAGTTGCAGAAAAAGAAGTAAGATTGGAGTACATAAGCACAAAGGAACAGATAGCAGATATATTTACAAAACCTTTACCTAAGGATACATTTGTGTATCTGAGAGGTATGCTTAGGGTTATGCCCCAACCTATTTTTGAAAGTTGATGCAGATGATTGCATCCGTCCAGTGGTATATGAGTCCTATCTTTCTTTTGGATTGGATGTTGGAACTTGCTCTATGGGGGAGTTTATGAGCTGAGTCATGAGGACTCTTGTTATTGTATTTTTATGAAAAGTGTCTTTTGACATTAAGTCGTTGTTGACTTAATGATGGAATTTCTATCATTGATGTCAATGGGGGAGAGATATACATGGAAAACATTGTGCATTGTATGAGAGAGCTGAATAGGAAAATGAAGGAAGATTTAATTTGATATTTTGCAGTGATGTTTCGGTATTGGATTTTTTGAACATTGGATGTTTTTAATCTATGTTTCCATCAATGCCAATGGGGGAGATTGTTAGGAATGAATGAAAAGTATTTTGGCAGTCATTCTATAGCAGTTGTTGTTGCATTCATGACTTGGATTGTCATTCATGTCAACACAGTGATATTTTGGATATCAGCAGGTAAGTAGGTACAATTTTGTTTTGCGCACATGTAGTATTGTAGATTGGCTTTTTCCCAGTTGATGGTATGTTATTTGGTGTGTTATTAACCTATGGTTAACAATGCAAAAAGAAATTCATTCATTCATGAGAGTTATGAGCATTTTTGTGAAAGCAGTGTTTAGATAGTGTTTCTATGAAGTGATTTTTAGAAATCAGAGGATATCTCTTAGCTGGGATGGAATCTAATTTTGTGTAGTTAAAGGGATGTTGGAGACTCATTAATGATGATGTGGTTCACAACACAAACTTTGAAGATATGTTTGGAGAAAGTTACAGTATCTGGAAGCTGACAGTTTTATGTGAATTTTGTGTGTAGCATGTAGAAATTATTATTTTGTAATTGAGGATCGACTCATTTGTAATTATTTGAGTTTGGTATATAAGAAGGAATGTTTTCCTTTTTTTAATAAGTATTGTGAAGGTTTAGATGTGAATATATGCATGAAGTGAAGAAAAGAGCTAATTCAGTGATGAAGGAAGACTTGTGAGTACAGAGATCTGGAATTGTGATCTTGTGTAGCAGAGAGTCCAGTTTTGGTACAGCGTGAAGGAGGTAATATATTTCATATTATTCTATTGAATAATTCTAAGATCTTCTGAAAAGTGGGTTCAGAGATCTTGCCTTGAAGTTGTTTGGGCAGTGGGTCCTTCTGTCTTCTATAAACTCTTAACCAGGTTAGAATCTTTTAAAAGGGATTCAAAATCTCCTCACAGGGATTAATATGTACTGACTGTATTTCATAAGACTCCTAATAGGGTCCATCCTCTAACAAGGAACTTTCATATTAGTGCATCATTTTGTGGGCATCATTCCCACCGGGGTTTACTCTTTTCAAGAGGTTCCCTAGTCAACATATCTTGTGGTATTGTGCAATTATGTATGGTTATCTTTCTATGGTTGATCACTACATTAATTATTTTGTTTAAAGAAGTTGAATGGTTAAATTATTAGATAATTGATTCACCCCCCCCCCCCCCCCCCCCCTCTCAGTTATCTTGGGGATCTTTACTTTCTAACAATTGGTATCAAAGCGGCAGGTCCTTTAAAGAAAAGTTTAACAACTTAAGGAGATCCATGGTGAATTTCAGGAAAGAAAGCCCTAAGTTTGATGGAGTAAATTTTGATAGCTAGAAAGAAAAGATGAAGACACATCTATTGTGTTTAGGACCAATTTATTGGTTGATTACAAAGAATGAGAAGACTATCATTGAGGAAGACAATCTAGAGGTAGGAACTAAAGATGAACTAGATCTATTCATGTGTGACATACTTGCAAGAGAAGCACTTTTGTCAGCACTACCAGAGAATGGATATAGTCAGGTAAGATGTTTGAAAACATCTCATGCTATTTGGAAAGCTTTACATTCTACTTTTGAAGGTGATGAACATGCAAAGAAGGCTAGATTACATAATTGGATTTGTGCATTTGAAGATATCAAAATGATGGAAGATGAATCTATTAGAAGCTATATTGGTAGGATGTCTAAGATTGTAACAAGAATAAAGTCTTGTGGAGGTGATAAGATAGAGAATGAAGTGATATGGAAAATTTTAAGAACTTTGACACCAGTATTCAAGCAGAAAACACAGATGATTGAACAAGTGATACCTTGCACATCAAAGTTTTTAAGAGAGACTCTTCTTGAAAGATTAGAAACAAGAGAGATGAATTTGAGATTATCAGGAGAGCTACCTAGAATGGAGACAACATTCAGTGCTCTTAGCATTAGACCTACAAGAAGTACTAGTGTGAATGGAGATTATGCCAGCAGTAGCAGATCTAAATCTGAGGAAGATAAGAATATTGAAGAAGGTATTGCATTACTTGTAAAAAGAGAACCAGGTGGTAAGAAAATCTTTAAATGTTGGACTTGTCAAGAATATGGTCATTTTGCATCTAAATGTCCTAAAAGAGTTAAGAAATATAGAAGCAACTTTAAACCTAGGAGATCTAAAGAATGTTATTATGCAAATGATGAAGATCTTGAAGCAGGAATTGAAAGACATTTAAGTGACATTGATAATGATAAATTTGAGGAAATAGGATTTGTAGCAATTAAAGAAGAAAGTTCTAAATCTGATGAAAGAGAATAAAAAGCATTAGTTTCTCAAGTTGAAAAGAAATATGATTGGATTATAGATAGTGGTTCTTCACATCATATGACTGGATATAAAAGAAAGTTTGTTAAGGTAGATAATTATGATGGAGGAATTGTTAGGGTTGGTAGTAATGCACCTTGTTTGATTAAGGGTATAGGATCTATTACTCTTGATGGAAAGACTAACACTGATGATGTTTACTTTGTTGATGGATTGAGACATAATCTACTAAGTGTTGGACAATTGGTTGATAAGGGTTATCAAGTTTGGTTTGCTGAGAAAACTTGTGTGATAAAAGATAGAGATGGAAATCTGATTAGAAAAGCTTCCAGAACCAGAGGCAATGTATTTCAATTGAATCCTACTAAGATGAAATGTTTGATAACTAAGATTGATGACAGTTGGTTATGGCATAAAAGGTTTTGTCATATAAACTTTGATAATATTGTCAAGGTGAGAACTACACTTGCGGTAAGAGATTTACCTAGAATTATGAAACCTACTAACATTATCTGCAAAGAATGTATGATGGCAAAGCAGAAAAGGAGTTCATTTCCCAGCAAGAAGTTCACATTGACAGAGAAGCTAGAGATTGTTCATAGAGACTTGAGTGGTCCTATTAGGACAAGAGGATTCTATGGAGAAAGGTATTTTATGATTCTTTTTGATGATTTTACAAGGATGATGTGGATTGCATTTTTGAAAGAAAAATCTGAAGCATCTGATAAATTTAAGATCATGAAAAGAAAAATTGAGAATGAATCTGGAATGAAGATTAAGTATCTAAGATCTGATAGAGGTGGTGAATTTACATCTAGAGAGTTTAATACTTTTTGTGAAATGAATGGTATTAAGAGACAACTTTTAGCCCCTAGAACACTAGAACAAAATGGTATTGTAGAAAGAAGGAACAGGTCAATAACTGAAGCAGCAAGAGCTATGTTGTTTGAAAATGATTTGGCTAAGAATTTTTGGAGAGAAGCAGTGAACACAACAGTATACACTATGAACAGAGTACAAATCAGAGCAGATACAAAAAAGACACCTTATGAATTATGGTTTGGACATGCACCCTCAGTTAAGTATTTTAGAATTTTTGGAAGTAAATGTTATATTAAGAGAGATCATGATCTAGGAAAGTTTGATCCTAGAAGTGATGAATGAATATTTCTTGGATATTATTTCAAAAGAAAAGCATATAGATGTTATAACAAAATAACTAAGACTATTGTTGAAAGTGAAAATGTAAAAGTTGATGAGAAGTTTAAAATTTAGGAAAGAATACTTGATTATGAATCTGATGGAGAAGCACAACCTCAGCCTAACATTGAAAATGCAGAATTATTTTTTGAAACTAATAGTGATTTGCTGAATGAAAGTCATACTTAAGAAAACAAAGAATAAAATAGAGAAGAAAGTAGAGAAGAATCTACAGTTGGAACAAGATCAGTAACTATGACACCTAACTGGTATATTTCAAGACATCACCCTATTGAGAAAGTTATTGGAAGTTTAGACAAAGGAGTTTTGACTTGAAATAAGGTACATTTATGTTTAATTTTTCAAATTGAATCTAAGACTAATAATGAAGCTTGTGAAGATGAACATTGGATTAATGCTATGAAAGAAGAACTAGAGCAGATTGAAAAAAACAAGTCATGGGAATTGGTCCCTAGACATAAAGACAAGAATGTTATTGGAACAAAGTGGGTATTTAGAAACAAGATGAATGAACAAGGAGAAGGGATAAGAAACAAAGCAAGATTGGTATGTAAAGGATATTCACAACAAGAAGGAATTGACTATGAAGAAACTTTTGCACCTGTGGCCAGACTTGAAGTAGTGAGAATGTTTCTAGCATATGCAGCTTACAAGAAATTCAAAGTGTATCAGATGGATGTGAAGTCAACATTTTTGAATGGTGAATTGGAAGAAGAAGTCTACATTGAGTAGCCTGAAGGTTTTCCTTTGACACAAGAAGGAGATATGGTATGTAAGTTAAAGAAAGCTTTATATGGATTAAAACAAGCACCTAGAACCTGGTATGCAAGATTGGATAAGTATTTATTGAAATTGGGATTTATAAAAAGAACAACAGATAGTAACTTATACACAAAAGAAATTGAGAATGGTTTGTTGGTTATAGTTATATTTGTTGATGATATTATCTTTGGAGGAGAAGATGAAGCTAGTGACAAATTTGTAGATGAAATGAAGACTGAATTTGAGATGACCATGATTGGAGAAATGAAATATTTTTTGGGATTACAGATAACACAAAGCAAGGAAGGTATATTTGTAAGTCAGAATAAGTATTTGAATGACTTATTGAAAAGATTTGGAATGGAAAATTTAAAACTTGTTGGAACACCTATGGTAATTGGACATAAGTTATCTAGCAAAGATGAGACACTTGCAGTTGAGCAGAAAAAATACAGATCTATGATTGGAGGATTGTAGTACTTGACACATACAAGACCTGATATGGCACATTCAGCTGGGATTGTAGCAAGATTTCAAGCAGAACCTAGAGAATCACATTATGCAGTAGTAAAGAGGATACTGGGATATCTGAAAGGAACAATGGATTATGGATTATGGTATGAGAATTCTGATGATTTTACTTTATGTGCCTATACTGATGCAGATTGGGGAGGCAGCGTTGATGACAAGAAAAGCACCAGTGGTGGAGCCTTTTTTCTTGGAGGAAAATTGGTCTCTTGGTTAAGTAAGAAGCAGAATTGTACTTCAAAAAGTAGAGCAGAAACAAAATATGTTGCAGCAGCAAACAATTGTAATCAGATTATTTGGATGAAGTAGATGTTGAAGGAAATTGGAATAAAGTTTGATGAGCTTGTTGTTATACATTGTAATAACACCAGTAGAGTGAGTATGTCAAAAAATCCTGTCTTACATTCTAAGACTAAACATATTGAGATCAAGTATCATGTTGTAAGAGAGAAAGTTGTAGAAAAAGAAGTAAGATTGGAGTACATAAGCACAAAGGAACAGATAGCAGATATATTTACAAAACCTTTACCTTAGGATACATTTGTGTATCTGAGAGGTATGCTTGGGGTTATGCCCCAACCTATTTTTGAAAATTGATGCAGATGATTGCATCTGTCCAGTGGTATATGAGCCCTATCTTTCTTCTGGATTGGATGTTGGAACTTGCTCTATGGGGGAGTTTATGAGCTGAGTCATGGGGACTCTTGTTATTGTATTTTTATGAAAAGTGTCTTTTGACATTAAGTTGTTGTTGACTTAGTGATGGAATTTCTATCATTGATGTCAATGGGGGAGAGATATACATGAGAAACATTGTGGATTGTATGAGAGAGTTGAATAGGAAAATGAAGCAAGATTTAATTTGATATTTTGCAATGATGTTGCAGTATTGGATTTTTGGAACATTGGATGTTTTTCATCTATGTTGCCATCAATTCCAATGGGGGAGATTGTTAAGAATGAATGCAAAGTATTTTGGGAGTCATTTTGTAGCAGTTGTTGTTGCATTGATGACTTGGATTGTCATTGATGTCAACACAGTGATATTCTGGATATCAGTAGGTAAGTAGGTACAATTTTGTTTTGCACACATGTTGTATTGCAAATTGGATTTTGCACAGTAGATGGTATGTTCTTTGGTGTGTTATTAACCTATGGTTAATAGCACAAAATTAAATTCATTCATTCATGAGAGTTATGAGCATTTTGGTGAAAGGAGTGTTTAGACAGTGTTTTTGTGAAGCGATTTTTAGAAATCGGAGGATATCTCTTAGCTGGGATGGAATCTGATTTTGCATAGTTAAAGGGATGTTTTAGACTCATTAATGATGATGTGGTTCACAATACAAACTATGAGGATATGTTTGGAGAAAGTTACAGTATCTGGAAGCCAACAGTTTTATGTGAATTTTGTGTGTAGCGTGTAGAAATTATTATTTTGTAGTTGAGGATCGACTCGTTTGTAATTATTTGAGTTTGGTATATAAGAAGGAATGTTTTCCTTTTTTGAATAAGTATTGTGAAGGTTTAGATGTGAATATATGCATGAAGTGAAGAAAAGAGCTAATTCAGTGATGAAGGAAGACTTGCAAGTACAGAGATCTGGAATTGTGATCTTGTGTAGCAGAGAGTGCAGTTTTGGTACAGTGTGAAGGAGGTAATATATTTCATATTATTCTATTGAATAATTCTAAGATCTTCTAAAAAGTGGGTTCAGAGATCTTGCCTTGAAGTTGTTTGGGCAGTGGGTCCTTCTGTCTTCCATAAACTCTTAACCAGGTTAGAATATTTTAACAGGGATTCAAAATATCCTAATAGGGATTAATATGTACTAAATGTATTTCATAAGACTCCTAATAGGGTCCATCCTCTAACAAGGAACTTTCATGTTAGTGCATCATTTTTTGGCATCATTCCCACCGGCGTTTACTCTTTTCAAGAGGTTCCCTAGTCAACATATCTTGTGGTATTGTGAAATT
Source organism: Chamaecyparis obtusa (assembly GCA_027943335.1). Classification (NCBI taxonomy): domain Eukaryota; kingdom Viridiplantae; phylum Streptophyta; class Pinopsida; order Cupressales; family Cupressaceae; genus Chamaecyparis; species Chamaecyparis obtusa. Next base: position 1,676,224 of record BSBK01000576.1, read on the forward strand.
GTGTATGGTTATCTTTCTATGGTTGATTACTACATTAATTATATTTTTTAAAGAATTTGAATGGTTAAATTATTAGATAACTGATTCACCCCCACCTCTTAGTTATCTTGAGGATCTTTACTTTCTAACAATTGGTATCAGAGCGGTAGGTCCTTTAAAGAAAAGTTTAACAACTTAAGGAGATCCATGTTGAATTTTAGGAAAGAAAGACCTAAGTTTGATGGAGTAAATTTTGACAGCTGGAAAGAAAAGATGAAGACACATCTATTGTGTTTAGGACCAATTTATTGGTTGATTACAAAGAATGAGAAGACTATCATTGAGGAAGACAATCTACAGGTAGGAACTAAAGATGAACTAGATCTATTCATGTGTAACATACTTGCAAGAGAAGCACTTTTGTCAGCACTACCGGAGAATGAATATAGTTAGGTAAGATGTTTGAAAACATCTCATGCTATTTGGAAAGCTTTACATTCTACTTTTGAAGGTGATGAACATGCAAAGAAGGCTAGATTACATACTTGGATTTGTGCATTTGAAGATATCAGAATGATGGAAGATGAATCTACTAGAAGCTATATTGTTAGGATGTCTGAGATTGTAATAGGAATAAAGTCTTGTGGAGGTGATAAGATAGAGAATGAAGTGATATGGAAAATTTTAAGAACTTTGACACCAGTATTCAAGCAGACAACACAAATGATTGAACAAGTGATACCTTGTACATGAAAATTTTCAAGAGAGACTCTTCTTGGAAGATTAGAAATAACATAGATGAATTTGAGATTATCAGGAGAGCTACCTAGAATGGAGACAACATTTAGAGCTCTTAACATTAGACCTATAAGAAGTACTAGTGTGAATGGAGATTATGCTAGCAATAGCAGATCTAAATCTGAGGAAGATAATAAGATTGAAGAATATATTGCATTACTTGTAAAAAGAGAACCAGATGGTAGGAAAATCTTTAAATGTTGGACTTGTCAAGAATATGGTCATTTTGCATCTAAATTTCCTAAAAGAGTTAAGTATAGAAGCAACTTTAAACCTAGGAGATCTAAAGAATGTTATTATGCAAATGAGGAAGATCTTGAAGCAGGAATTGAAAGACATTTAAGTGACAGTGATAATGATAACTTTGAGGAAATAGGATTTGTAGAAATTAAAGAAGAAATTTTTGAATCTTATGAAAGGGAAGAAAAAGCATTAGTTTCTCAAGTTGAAAAGAAATCTGATTGGATTATAGACAGTGGTTGTTCACATCATATGACTGGAGATAAAAGAAAGTTTGTACCAATTTTTGGTAATCGGAGGATATCTCCTAACCGGGATGGAATCTGATTCTGTGCAGTTAGAGGGAAGTTTGAGATTGATTGTTGGTGACATGGTTGATAGTGCAAACTTTGAGGTCGCATGATTGGAAAGTTATTGTATCTGGAAGCTGACAATTTTATGTAATTTTGATGTAGCGTGTTGAAATTATTATTTTGTATTTGCATGCTGACTCATTTGTAATTATTTGAGTGTGGTATAAAGGAAGGAATTTTTTCCTTGTTATATGAGGATTTTAATAGTTGTGATATGAAATTATGAAAGTTGTGATGTGAATGTATTCATGAAGTGAAGAAAAGAGTTAATTTAGTGATGAAGGAAGACTTGCGAAGTAGAGTGATATGGATTTGTGATCTTGTGTAGCAGAGTGTGGTTTTGGCATAGTGTGAAGGAGGTAACATATTTCATATTATTCTATTGAATAATCCTAAGATCTGTTGGACAGTGAGTTCAGAGATCTTGCCTTGAAGTTGTTTGGGCAGTGGGTCCTTTTGTCTTCCATAACTCCTAACAGGGTTAGAATCTTTTAACACGGATTCAAAATCTCCTAACAAAGATTCATATGTACTGAATTTATTTCATAAGACTCCTAACAGGGTCCATCCTCTAACAAGGAACTTTCATATTAGTGCATCATTTTGTGGGCATCATTCCCACCGGGGTTTATTATTTGATCAAGAGGTTCCCTAGTTAACATATCTTGTGTTATTTTGTCATTGTGTATGATTATCCTTCTATGGTTGGTTACTACATTAATTATATAGTTTAAAGCTGTGGAAGTTGATATTGAAGTTAATGATGATAAATGGTTTAATTATCAGATAACTGATTCACCCCCCACCTCTCAGTTATCTTGGCGGTGTTTACTTTCTAACAGCCCCAAGGCTCACTCACGAGCTCACTAGGGTTCCTACATTGGGCTCACCCATGTGATTGTTGGGGATTGCTACTCAAGGCCCACCAATGAGCTCTCCCACAAGCTCATCATGGCTGATGAGGTTCTCACTGCAGGGCTTATCCACAAGCTAGATGTGTCTCCATGCTTTCCCTAAGTGATTTTGTTTTTAACTCTAGATTTTTCATTCTTTTCATCATACAAAGCCTCCTTTCTCTTTTTTTTAAGTGAATTTTGACCCCACCCACGAGTCTCGCTAGGGTTCCTTCTGTTAGAAAGTAAAGTCCACCAAGATAACTGAGAGGGGGGGGGGGTAAATTAGTTATTAGATAAATACAACTTTTATCACCTTTAATAGATTTTAACCATGTAAACAATGTAATCAACAACCATAGAAAGATATACATACACAATGACACAATATATGTTGACTAGGGAACCTCTTGATCAAAGAGTAAACCCCAGTAGGAATGATGCCCACAAAAGATGCACTAATATGAAAGTTCCTTGTGAGAGGATGGACTCTGTTAGGAGTCTTATGAAATACATTTAGTACATATTAGTTCCTTCTAGGAGACTTTGAATCCTTGCTAAACAATTCTAATGCTGTTAGGAGTTATCGAAGAGAGAAGAACCCACTACCCAAAAAACTTCAATGGAAAGATCACTGAACACACTATCCAACTGATCTCTATATTATTCAATAGAATAATATTAAAAGATTACTAATCTCAAAAACTTATTGCTTCTCCTCTGACTATGCCAAATCATACCAACTGCTTCATCAGATCTCAATACCAAATCTTTGTACTTCATATATCCTCTTTCAACAAGTATTGCACAATTCCACAATTCACTTTCACAATCTTACATTTTAATTTCACATTACAATAAGGAAAATATTCCTTCCTTTATACCATGGTCAAGTATTTACAAATGAGTCAGCATACATATTACAAAATAAAATCTTCCACACATTACATAAAAATTCCATAATTACATAAAAATGTTAGCTTCCAATTAAGATAAATCTTCACTCGTGTGACGACCTTTGACCTTGTTGTCATGTCCAAATCACAATCATCATGTCTTCAACTTCTATTCAACTTCATATGCTCAGATTCAATCCTGATTAGGAGATATCATCCAATTTCCACAAATTGCTACTCAGGAACACTGCATGAATACTACTTCCACTGATTGACACATAACTACCATGAATAGATGAATTTCCATATGCACTCTTAACCATGATCTTTTAAGACATCATAGAGTAAGTCCTCAACTCTACATAGATTCATATTCAATATCCCACATGCGCTAACTCAAACACTGTTTGCTTCTCTGCAAAACTTTAGATCACTTTGTTGACATCAATGACAATCATAGTCATGAATGAAAGAAAAATACTACAGAATGGATATGAATACTCCCCCATAGGATATATTCAACATTCATTCCTACCAATCTCCCCCATTGACATTGATGCCAACATACATGAAAAAACATCCAAGTTCCATGAATACCAACACTGCAACACTGCTGCTCTGTAAATACTTTCAAGTAATCTTCATCAATCAAATCTTGCTTCATTTTCCTATTCAATTCATTTAGTTTTTCCCTTTTATATTTCTTGTACTCTTCTCCCTCAAATTCTCTTCAATAGATGGTTTTTCATGTATACTTCTCCGCCATTGACATCAATGACAAATGCTACATCACTATTTCAATAATAACTTCAATGTCAAAAGACACTTTTCATAAAATACATTCACTAGAGTCCTCATGACTTAGCTCAAAAACACATAATCCCCCATAGAGGAGGTACCAACATCTAGTCCAGAAGAAAGATAAGGCTCATATACCACTGGACAGATGCAACAATCTACATCACTTCTCAAAAGTAAGCTGGGGCATAACCCCAAGCATACCTCTCAGATACTCAAATATGTCCTTAGGCAAAGGTTTTGTAAATATATCTACAATCTTCTCTTTTGTACTTATATACTCAAGTCTAACTTCTTTCTCTGCAAATTTCTCTCTCACTACATACAATGTGATACTTTATTTCTATATGCTTTGTCTTAGAATGTAGTATAAGATTCTTAGACATACTAATTGTGTTGGTGTTATAACAATGTATAACAACAAGCTCAAAATATTTTATTCCAATATCCTTGAACATTTTTTTCATCCAAATTATTTGATTACAATTATTTTCTATTGCTACACACTCTGCTTCTACTGTGCTTTGTGAAATACAATTTTGCTTCTTGCTTAGTCAAGAAACCAATCTTCCTCCAAGGAAAAATGCTCCACCACTTGTGCTCTTTTTTTCATCAACACTACCTCCCCAATCTACATCTATATATGCACATAGGGTAAAGTCATCAAATTTTTCATACCACAATCCATATTCAATTGTGTCTCTTAAGTACCTCAGTATCCTTTTTACTATTTCATAATGTGATTCTCTGGGTTTAGCTTGAAATCTTGCAACAATTCCAACTACATGTGATATATCTGGTCTTGTACGAGTTAAATATTACAATCCTCCAATCATAGATTTGTACTTTTTTGTTCCACTACAAGAGTCTCATCTATTCTAGATAACTTGTGTCTAGTTACCATAGGTGTTCCAACTAGTTTACAGTTCTCCATTCCAAATCTCTTCAATAAGTCATTCAAGTACTTTGTTTGACATACAAAGATACCATCACCATTCTGTGTTATCTACAATCCTAAAAAGTATTTCATCTCACCAGTCATACTCATTTCAAATTCAGTCTTCATTTCATCTGCAAATTTATCACTAGCTTCATCTTCTCCTCCAAAGATAATATCATAAAAAAAATAAAAATACAACCAACAAACCATTTTCAATTTCTTTTGTGTACAGGTTTCTATCATCTATGCCTTTAGTAAATCCTAATTTTATCAAATACATATCCAATCTTGCATACCAAGTTATAGGTGCTTGTTTTAGTCCATATAAAGCTTTCTTCAGTTTACATACCATATCTCCTTCTTTAGTTAAAGGAAAACCTTTATGCTGCTCAATGTAAACCTCTTCTTCCAAATCTCTATTTAGAAATGTTGATTTCACATCCATCTGGTATACTTTGAATTTCTTAGAGGCTGCATAAGCTAAAAACATTCTTACTACTTCAATTCTTGCTACTGGTGCAAAAGTTTCTTCATAGTCAATTCATTCTTGCTGTGAGTATCCTTTACATACCAATCTTGCTTTTTATCTTACAACTTCTCCTTGTTCATTCATCTTGTTTTTGAATACCCATTTAGTTCCTATGACATTCTTATCTTTAGGCCTAGGGACCAATTCCCAAGTCTTGTTCTTCTCAATTTGATCTAATTCTTCCTTCATAGATTTAATCCAATGTTCATCTTCACAGGCTTCACTAGTAGATTTAGTTTCAATTTGAGAAATTAAACACAACTATTCTTGTACCTTATTTCATGTCAAAAATCCTCTGTCTATGCTTCTAATAATATGCTCAATACTATGATTTCTTGATAGGTTCCTGCTAGGTGTCACTGTCTCAGTTCTTTCTTCAGCTATAGGTTCTTCAATGATTTCTTCAATGTAGATTTTGTTCAAAAAATCACTATCAGTTTCATAGAATAATTTAGTACTCTTTGGATTAGTTCTAGGATGAGTTCCTTCATCTGATTCATAATCAAGCATTCTTTCCTAAATTTTGAACTTTTCATCAACTTTAACATTTGCACTCTCAACAATAGTTTTAGTTCTTTTATTATAACATCTATAAGATTTTATCTTCAATGAATAATTGAGAAATATACCTTCATCACTTCTAGGATCAAACTTTCTAATGTCATCATCTCTCTTAATATAAAATTTGCCTCCAAAAATTCTAAAATACTTAACTGATGGTGCATGTCCAAACCATAGTTCATAAGGTGTCTTATTCATGTCTTCTCTAATCTGTACTCTATTCATTATATACACTGCTGTGTTCACTACTTCTCTCCAGAATATCTTCGCCAAGTCATTTTCAAATAGCATGGCTCTTGCTACTTTAGTCACTGATCTGTTCTTTCTTTCTACAATACCATTTTGTTCAGGTGTCGTAGGGGCTAAAAACTGTCTCTTAATGCCATTCACTTCACAAAAAATATTAAATCCCTTTGAAGTAAATTCTCCACCTCTATCTGATCTCAAACATTTAATCTTCATTCCAGATTCATTCTCAACTTTGTTCTTAATAATTTTAAACTTATCAAATGTTTCAGATTTTTCTTTAATAAATGCAATCCACATCATTCTTGTAAAATCATCAATTAGAATCATAAAGTACCTTTCTCCATAGAATCCTCTAGTCCTTGTGGGACCACTCAAATTTGTATGAACAATTTCCAACTTTTCTTTTTTTGTAAACTTCTTGCTAGGAAATGAGCTTGTCTTCTGTTTAGCGATCACACATTCCTTGCAAATCATGTTAGTAGGCTTAATAATTTTAGGAAAATCTCTTACTGCAAGTGTAGTACTCACTTTCACAATGTTATCAAAGTTTATATGACAAAATCTTTTGTACCATAACCAACAGTCATCAATCTTAGTAATCAAGCATGTGATCTTAGTAGGATTCAACTGAAATACATTACCTCTAGTTCTTGATCTAGTACCAATCAAATTACCATCGTTGTCTTTGATTACACAAGTTTCTCAGTAAACCAAACTTGATATCTTTTATCAATTAGCTATTCAACACTCAAAAGATTATGTTTCAACCCATCCACAATGTAAACATCATTAGTATTAGTCTTTCCATCAAGAGTAATAGATCCTATACCTCTTATCAAACAAGGCGCGTTGTTTCCAACTCTAACAATTCCTCTATCATAATTGTTAAACTTTATGAAATTTTTCATGTCTCCAGTCATATGATGTGAACAACCACTATCTATAATCCAATTAGATTTCTTTTCTACTTGAGAAACTAAGGCTTTTTCTTCCTTAACTTCTGTTTCAAGATTTTCTTCTTTTATTGCTACAAATCCTATATCATCATTCTCAGTATCACTTTCACTTAAAGATTTCTCCATACTAGCTTCAAACTATTCATCATTAGCATAATAAAATTCTTTAGATCTTCTAGGTTTAAAGTTCTTTCTATACTTCTTAACTCTCTTAGGACATTTAGATGCAAACTGATCATATTCTTGACAAGCCCAAAATTTAAAAATTTTCTTACCGTCTGGTTCTCTTTTGACAAGCAAGGAAATACCTTCTTCCATCTTCATGTCTTCTCCATTTCTAGATCTTCTACCACTAGCATAGTCTCCACTTACACTGATGCTTCTTGACAAAGTAGGGAGAACACTAACTGCACTGAATGCTGTCTACATTCTATGTAAATCTTTTGATTGTCTCAAGTTCATCTCTGCTACTTCTAATCTTCCAAGAAGAGTTTCTTTGGTGAAGTTCTCAGTACATGGTATGACTTTTTCAATCATCTGTGTTGTTTTCTTAAATGCAAGAGTCAATGTCCTCATAATTTTCCATGTCACTTCATTCTCTATCTTGATTCCTTCACAAGATTTTATACCTGCAACAATCTCTGACATTATACCAAGATAGCTTCTAATAGATTCATCTTCTATCATTCTTATATCTTCAAATGCACATATCCAATTATGTAGTCTGACTTTCTTTGCATGTTCATCACGTTCAAAAGTAGCTTGTAAAGCTAACCAAATTTCATGAGATGTTTTTAGATATTTTACGTGACTGTACTTATTTTTTGGAAGGGCTGACAAAAGTGCTTCTCTGGCAAGTATGTTACACATGAATAGATCTTTTTCTTATGTAATACATTCTTCAATTTTGTCTTCATCAATGATAGTCTTCTAGTTCTGTGTGATTAACCAATATCTCGGTCCTAAAAAAAGTAAATGTGTCTTCATCTTTTCTTTCCAGTTGTCAAAATTTAGTCCATCAAACTTAGGGCTTTCTTTCCTAAAATGAGTCAGCATGGATCTCCTTAAGTTGTTAAACTTTTCCTTCAAGGACCTGCCACTCTAATACCAATTGTTAGAAAGTAAACTTCAGCAAGATAACTGAGGGGGGGGGGGGGGGGGCTGAATTAGTTATCAGATAAATACAACTTTGATCACCTTTAACAGATTTTAACCATGTAAGAAATGTAATCAACAACCATAGAAAGATATACATACACAATAATACAATGACACAAGATATGTTGACTAGGGAACCTCTTGATAAAAGAGTAAACCCCGGTGGGAATGATGCCTCCAAAAGATGCACTAATATGAAAGTTCCTTGTGAGAGGATGGACTCTGTTAGGAGTCTTATGAAATACATTCAGTACATATTAGTCCTTGCTAGGAGACTTTGAATCCCTGCTAAAAGAATCTAACCTTGTTAAGAGTTATGGAAGACAAAAGGACCCACTGCCCAAACAACTTCAATGGAAAGATCACTGAACACACTGTCCAACTTATCTCTATATTATTCAATAGAATAAAAAAAAAAATTATTGATCTCAACAACTTATTAGTTCTTTGACTATGCCAAACTGCACCAACTGCTTCATCAGATCTCAATACCATATCTTTGTACTTCGCATATCCTCTTTCAACAAGTATTGCATAATTTCAAAATTCACTTTCAAAATATTACATTTCAATTCCACATTACAATAAGGAAAATATTCCTTCCTTTATACCACACTCAAGTAATTACAAATGAGTCGACATACGTATTACAAAATAAAATCTTCCACATGTTACATAAAAATTCCATAATTACATAAAACTGTCAGCTTCCAATTAAGATAACTCTTTACTCGTGTGACCTTTGATGTTTCTATCATGCCCATGTCATAATCATCATGTATTCAACTTCTGTTCAACTTTGCATGCTCAGTTTCAATCCCGATTAGGAGATATCATCCAATTTCCTCAAACCGCTACCTAGGAACACTGCGAAAATACTGCTTTCACTGATTTACACATAACTATCATGAATAGATGAATTTCCATATGTGCTCTTCACCATGATCATGTAAGATATCATAGAGTAATTCCTCAACTTTGCATATCTTGATCTTCAATATCCCACATGTGCTAACTCAAACACTATCTGCTTCTTTGTAAAACTTCAGTAGATCACTGTGTTGACATCAATGACAATCACAGTCATGAAAGCAAAAAAAATTTCTATAGAATGGCTATGAATACTCCCTCATAGGATATATTCAGCATTCATTCCTAACACCTTCCCCAGGGATCACCTGTAACCTTGCTAGGATTCTTGCCTCAGACTCACCCATGAGATCACCAGGGATCTTGCCCTAGGACTCGTTGCAAGCTTGCGGGGGTTCTCACCCTAGGGTTCACCAATGAGCTCATTCATAAGCTCATTTTGGTTGATGTGGTTCCCACCGTAGGGATCTTGTCTGAGCTAGGTGTGAGTCCATGTTTTCCTTAAGTGGGGTTTTTTTTGGTGTTTTTCAACTTTGGGTTTTTTGTTCTTTTTGTCATACAAAGCCTCCATTCTTCATTTTTTTCGGTGACCTATGACCCTACCAAGGAGTCTTGCCCATAAGATTGCTAGGGTTCCTGACCCAGGGCTTGCCCATGAGATCACCATAGATCCCATCCCACATCTCATTCATGAGCTCGTGAGCTTCCCGTCCCATGTCTTTCCTACAAGATTTCTGAGGTTCTGACCTCAAGGCTCACCCATAAGTTCATCATGGTCAATGTGGCTCCCACTACAGTGCTCATCTGTGAGCTAGGTGTGACTCCATGTTTTCCCCAAGTGGGGTTTTGTTTTAACTCTAGATTTTTCATTCTTTTCATCATATGAAACCTCTATTCTCCCTTTTTTGGTGACTTTTGACTCTACCTAGTGTAATGACCTAAAATTGGGCTAATAGAACCTAAGGCCCTATTTTCCCTAATTCAGGATAAAAACCTTAATTATGTTAATTTGATCTTTGATTATTAACATTATTCATTAAAATAAATTAAATCAATTAAATATCCTAATTCAAGCATTTATCATCAAAGTATTAAGAAAAACAAATTTGATTACCTCTATGCCCAATTAATTAAATCAATCCCATTAAATTCATGGCTAGAGTAATTAATTAAAAGAAATGAATTAAATCCCTCTGAAAATGACATGTCACCTTTAAGGGGACAACACAGACACTTTGAACTAATGAGAGGCAATCACATGGATCACTCACATGGATCAAGTTTGGAAGCATCTCAACCATTCCTCACGGATGCATGCTAACCATTCAAAATCTCAAGATTCTATAAAAGAGAATTTTCAAATCTTCATTTGGCCCCCCTAAATCTTTGCTAACTCTTTGATTTTTTTAATAGATAATTGAATTCATTATTTCATATTTTCATATGCTCATAGCTAATTAGATAATCTTTCATTTTGGATAATAGTAAGTGAATCTCATGAATCAAAGGCTAATTTGATGAATTTTGTTAGTTTTAATGCATTATTTGCTTAAATCTTTCATTCTAGCATTGCATTGTCATTGTTTAGGATTAAATCTGAGAGCAATCTTAAATCCTTGTCATCCTTGTGTTAGTTAGAGAGAATTAATTCAGTTTCATTTGTTACTTTCTTTGATTATTTGATCATACTAACAAATGATATAATGAGTTATTGAAGTGTTGTGTTGCAGGTTTGCATGTCAATAATTCACACACACATTTTTGGTGTCCACCCTGGGACCAAGCCCTAGATTTGTTCATTTTTCTAATATTTTTTCTTTGTTTCATTCTGCCAGGGATCACATACAGGAAATCAGATTGCACCTGGAAAGAAAAATTGCACCCCACATTTCTTGGATCGCATTTTGGATTTCCTAGATTGCATCTAGTCAGGTATCACATTTAGTTAAATTCAAGATTGAAAATGGGAAATAGGATCACATTTGGATAATTGAATCATATCTGGGAAAGGAGATCACATTCAGGAAAATTTAGGATCGCATCTGGGGTTATTTGCTTCATTTTTGGATTTTATAACCCCTAATGGATTGATTTGATATTTTATGTGACTTTTAAATAGCCTAACAGTGGTTTGCATGACGAAATGATAGAGACTTTATCATATCAAACTACTAATGATTATTTGTAGGTTGCCTTGGAGGAATCAACAAGACTTTATGCTTTCATTTTTAGGAATATAATTACAATTTGAAATCAATTTGTAAAATAAATAGAGGATTATTCTCTTTTCCCTTGATGAAATAAAAAACTCAAAATTAGTTAATTTGCAATTTGGGGTCAAATTGGAGTAATTGGACTTAATGTTTGCATGATGTGTTTGGGATTTTGGGTTTGAGATAGGAGATTATGCTCTTCTCCTTCATGGAGAATCATAAATCTAGACCTCACAATCATTTATCTACTTTATTTATTGCATACCTTTAGAGGGCCTGCTGGTTGAAGAAAAAATCTCCCGGGAATGACCCAAGTGGGGACAAGTCTTAAGCCAACTCTTCCATCCCACTATAAAATTTGATGCTTCTTTGAGGTGAAAGCCTCAGAAGACATAATTCACTTTAACCTTGGAATGTTGAATTTCTTTTTCCAAGGACATGCTTGAGATTTGTGTAGAGTGGAGCCGCTTGAATTTTTCTTGCGAGACTACACAATCTTGAGTACTCATATGGCTATAGGCCTCAATCCCACTTGTGGGACTGTGGAAGGTGGTTATGAATGGATGTTTTCATGAAAATCCTTAAGTTAGATGCTACCTGGTTCACCTCAAAAAGGTTTTTAACACTTGTGTGAGGCAAATAGTAATTGCCCCAAGACATTCACCATATCGAGCCCTCATCGACGTTACTACTTGTATAATATGGGCTCCAATATCCATTGCATGTTATTAGACCATCATATTCAAAGGAGTCTTTGAGTGTGTTCCTAAGTCAGTGAACAAGTGATTTCAATCTCTACCTAGCATAAGGAAAGTTAGGTGTGTTTTCATAATATGACTGCTTGATGTATTCTAATTGAAATTTTCAAATAAATCCCCCTAAATAAACAAACACCAAGCACTTTCAAACACCTACAAGTCACTAGAATTTGATAGAGAAGGCACATTTTTCCAAAATTCATTAGAATTTACATTTGATAGACTATCATAAAATCACATCTGGTATCTTGAATTGCATCTTATATTCTGTGTCACATCTAGTCCATCCTAAGTCACATCTAGTGTCTACCACATTTCCTAGATCGCATCTAGTAACTACTGCATATCCTGACTCACATCATGTATTTCTCGGGTCGTATCCGGGGTAAAAAATTTGTCAGTCACCTGTAAAGGGTCGCATCTGGGACATAGAGAATTTTTGTACCTATCAGAACCAAAAATTTTACATTTCCAAATACCCATTTTGGCCATTAGTAAGATTCTTTTGTCAAAACACATCCATCTGATAGCCTAAGAGAGTCATTTTTGAGAAAGTCTTGTTACCTCACATGGTCTATTTTGCATTTCCTAAATTGTGGAGTCTTGTTATCCTATCAGCTACAATCAAGTTCCTAGCTCACTATCAAGACACTTTGACACCCTTTAACGCTAAAACTTTCACACTATCAAACCCACTTGCATTTTGGCTCCCAACTCACAATCAAGGCACTTTGACACCCTTTGACGTTGGATCCATAAGACATATTCAAACCCACATTTACATCCTTGGACTCACAATCAAACATTTTCAAACATTCAGACCCACTTTAAATACAAGACACTCATTAATTCATTAATCAAGTTTTCATGGTTAACACAAGACACAAATCTTATCATTTTGTAAAGAACTCATTCTCAAACAAAGTACCATTGCTCACATTTGAAAGAGGAGAAACTTCAAGACTTAATCCTCTATTTAGAACAACATCAAACACTACTCATACAGAAATACCTAAATTGACAAACATGAATAACCAAGAAGACTTCCATTGAGATGAAAGACATGATGAACAAGATAACCAAAAAAATCAAGAAGAAGCATGAAACCAAGAAGAACATTATGATTTAGATGATGATGAAGATCTTACCGAACAAGAGTACCAAAAATATTTAAGAAGAAAATGATTCAATAAAATCCTTGAGATAACTTTGGAAGAAAATAAGGAAAAATACTTCCTAGAACTCACCTCTCAAGGAGTGAAACTACCAAAGGACTATGATGTAAACCAACTTAAATAGAAATAAGATCTTAGTCCTATATCTATCTTAATAATAAAACTACTTGCTATGAAAGAAGAAATCAAAGAACTCAAGAAAGAAAAGGACAAACCAACGAAACAATACTCTTTGGAACACATATACATCCTTTCCCTTTTGACAAGGGACTAAAGATGATTCCATTTCCTAAAAATGTCACAATTCTGAAATATGACAAGTATATTGGAAATTACGACCCTCAAGACCATGTGAGGGAATTTTTCACATCTAGTATGGAATTCATGCACATATGAAAAAACATATCTAATGAGCTTATTCTCACAAATCTTAGGTAGACAAGCTATGGATTGGTTCTCAAAACTACCTACAAGGATCAAGAAATTTGATGAACTAGTGCAAAAGTTCATACAACAATACTCCTATAACATCCAACACACAGTGACAATGTTAGATCTATGTAATACCAAATAGAAAATGGGAAAATCATTCTTGAATTTCTTGCAAAGATGGAGGAACATATTTGCATGATATGATCGATAGATACTTGAAAATAAAAAAATGGATATCTTCATTAATAACTTGGTACCAAAAATGAACTTTCCTATATAATTACAAGGTCCACCAAGTTTTGATAAGATGATAGATAGTGCCATCAAGATTGAAGAGGTCTTGATCAACAAAGGAGAAATCACTATAAACAAAGAAAATAAAGATAAGTACTATCCCACCAAAGATAAGTACAAATATAGAAACAAGAACAAGAATGTCCTTAACGATGGAGGAGTGGATACTCCTAATCCAAAACCAAAGTTGGATGTATTCAATCTCACAATGAGTCTCCAAGAGAGAAAGACTTCAAATTCTAAGGTGACCCCAATGGCTAACAAAAATTTCAATAAACCTACTACTCGAATAGAGCCTTGGGGAGCAAGACCAAAGAGAATATTTACACCATTGGGAGATACATTGGAAGTAGTCTTGAAGTCAATATTGGATAATAAAATCATTACGATTCTTGACTCCAAACCTTGGGAACCAGAAGTAAAACAAACGTGGTGGAATGATAACGATTACTACAATTTTCATCACAATAAAGGACACAAGACCAACAATTGTATGAAATTAATACATGCTATTCAAGGCCTGATTGAAGAGGGAAAATTTAAGGTGGATGGACATCATACAAACAATGAAAAAGGGGAATTTTCCAAGAGTGACAAGATTAACTATACATACACTGATAATGATAATGTAATTCATATGGTGGAACCATGAAAACCTTCCATCAATGTGATCACTCTAGAAGGAGTCCAAAATCAAGCTGAGTCTTCTAATATTTTAACAAGAAATCAATCTAAGCTCACTCTCAAAGGAGCTTCAATATCAAGCACATCGGCTACAACAATAACATCGAAACAATTTGCATTACCTCCAAAGTTTAATCTAGTGGACCAGTTGCAACACACACCAGCTCAAATATCCATTCTAGAGCTGTTAAAAATATCTCCTAGTCATAAAGAAGTTCTTGATCAAGCCTTGGTTAATACTAATGCGAAAAAAGATCTAGATGTGGATAGATTCCAAACTTTGGTTGGTCACTTAAATTCCCCACATTACCTATCTTTCTCTGAGAAATATGAAAAATCATTGCACCAACCACATAATAAACCATTTCATCTAGAGGTTCTTATTCATAAACACCATGTCAAAGATGTCTTGATAGATGGAGGCTCTAGTTTGAATATTTGTATGTAAAACTTGGTAAAACAATTGGGGTTCTCAGAACATGTAATTGATCCTAGAAGAAAGATAACAATAAAGGCTTATGATGAAGAAGAAAGATCATCCAAAGGATTGGTTGTTTCACCTATCAAAGTGGGACTAGTGGAAAGAGATTTCCTATGTCAAGTTCTTGATTTACCACTCACATACAATATTTTTCTTGGAAGGCCATGGATACACTTAATGCAAGTTGTGCCTTCTACTTACCATCAATGCCTAAAGTTTCCTCATAATGGAGTGGAGGTGATTATTCTAGTTGACACAAAATATCCTTGTAACAATATTAAACAATCAAAAAGCATGGTTCCTCACAATAAAGAAAGTTCCAATAAGATAGAAACCCATAAAGAAATGGTTCTGAGAAGCTTTTCTAAAAAGATCAATATCCAAGAAATGATTATGGGTGAATGCAAGATAGATCATGTGATATCTCTAATGGATCTCCCCATATCTCCTAGGTCTCAAGGATGACCTTCAAGTACATTTACACCTTCCAATGGTAGTGCTCTAACAATACATGAGGGAACCAGAATGGTCAAAGAAAAAATATCCCTTGAAGAAGAAAACAAAGAGAAAGTTGTCTTGCAATGGCTTTATAAAGAAAATGAAGAAGATGGAAATATGAAACATGTTGAGATAGATAGAAAAAAATATGGAAAGGGATATGAGATCATGAAACAAATGGATTAAAAAGGAAGAGGACCATTGGGACAAAGAAAAAGAGGACTTGTAGAACCTATACATATGGATTTTAGAAATCCTAAAGACAAAATTGGAATAGGCTTCAAGGAAACAATATCTCACCCTGTGGTGGAAAGTGGTCATGTGTTTGATAGATTAGGAGACTCAGATGATGAAGAAGAAGTGGAAGGACAACCTATTTCCTATGAAAGGTTGCTTCTCTTACAAGGAGACCCATTTTCAAAAATTGGTACCAATCTTAAACAAGAACCAGAAGAAAGACAAGCAGAAGAACTTGAAGAAGAGAAAGAACAAATTGACATACCTCACTTTGATGAGGAACTAGAGATAATAAATTCAAAAGAACCATTGCAATAAGAAGAGAACCATGCTAATGAAGAAGATGAAGTACCAATGACTATTGCTCACTTCTTGGGAGTTTTAGATGATAGTCAGATAGACTCACATGAATATGAATGGGATATCCTTTCTAATGCTACTATAGATATAGAAGTGGATGTGATACATATATTTTCTCTTAGAGTCATGATCGAAGAAGGAGAGAGTTCTAATGCTAGATCACTAGAGTTAGATTTACATAAAATTAACATAAACTCTAATAATAACAAAAATGACTCTAATAATCCTAAAATCTATTTAGAAGCAAACTTAATAGAAAAAATCTTGCAAGTTAATGACATTGATAATAACGCAGTGCTATCTCTTGAACCCATTGAATCATTTTCCTTAATATATCTTGAACTGATAAACTAGGATGAGCCTAAAACCACAAGCCTATTATCTTTTGATAATGACTATTCCCTAGCATGTTATCTAAAAGCTTATGAACCTTTCCTTTCTTCCACCAGTGTAAAGAGTGAAACCATGACTGTGGAGGATATCAAGTTTCTTAGTCTCAAAATGAAAAACAAAAAGAAAAAGAGATCTGATAGTGAAAACCACCTAGTGGTAATGTCAGATCCTAAAAGAGAAAAAGAAAAAGATGTATCTGATGGTGAAAAAATCCTAGAGGTGCCAAAGGATATTCTCCCAGATCATTTTTAGGAAAGATCATTAGTTTTGATTGAACCAACACAAACCATTAATTTGGAAACAACATAAGCTCCTCAGCTAGTCCACATTTCTCAGTCATTAACAGAAGAGGAAAAGATCCAATTCACCAGCTTCTTCAAAGAAAAGAAGATCAATTTTTCTTGGTCTTATTTAGATATGCCTGGATTAGATACATATTTGATTATGCATCACTTGTCTATTCCTCCTAATGTGAAACTAGTGAAACAAAAGCTAAGGATATTGAATCCACATGTGGTATTGCTAGTAAAAGAAGAATTGGAAAATGTTAGAAATAAAAAAAAATAGTAGAGAAAAAGAAAGAACCCAAGTGTGAGTGCATGAAAGGAATTAACCAAGATCACCAAGAAAGAGAGAGAGGAATTGATTCAAAGAATCAAGCCAAAAGATCACCAAATTTCTCCAAGAAAAACAAGAACTCAAAGATTTTGAAAGGGAAAAAGAAAAGAAAAACCCCTTGTAAATTATATGAATGAGGCTCAAAGCCTAAGGATGAAGAAAGAAATGGAGCACAAAGCTCA
The DNA here is from genome assembly GCA_027943335.1 of Chamaecyparis obtusa. NCBI lineage: Eukaryota > Viridiplantae > Streptophyta > Pinopsida > Cupressales > Cupressaceae > Chamaecyparis > Chamaecyparis obtusa. Next base: position 1,693,769 of record BSBK01000576.1, read on the forward strand.
TTACAATATGGAGAGCAAGAATGAGAGAATAGTGAAGATTATTGAGCAAGTGTGTGAGAGGCATATCTTAAGTAGAGATGAGTGGAGAAGGTTGCATGTAATTCCCATCTCAAATGAATGCCACATTCATATTGTGTGTCTGAAAAATGTGAGATTCCTCTTAAGGAGGAATATCTAATTTCCTTATTAAAGGAATTACAAAAAAGTGACATATCCTCATAGTTGGACTAGAGGAAAAATACAATATAGGATACCTTGGTTTATCCTTTAATTACATATTATCACCAGGGAAAGATTAATTTATAACACCCCTTTAATATTTACTTGGCATGATTACATCAATAGGTATCAAACCCAAATGTTTACAATGGTTTTGAAATGTTTCTTTTGAAAGAGTCTTCACTAGGATGTTGATGGCTTGATCATCTTGCATTTCTTCAACTTGTGCTTTTGAGCTAGAATGGTACATAGGAATTTTGGCAAAGTGAATAGTACTTTGAGAAAACAAAGGTGTATGTGCTTGTTGAGGGGAGTCCAAATCTTTAAGTGACCATCGAGATTCTTGAGATACATGTGTACATTCTGAATATTCATGTCAATAGAAAATGGAGATGGATCAACACTTGAGCCTGTAATAAGGCAAAAACCACTAGTAGATCTCTCATCATTGGGATCTCCTAGTGTTGAATCAGTAACACTTTGGAAACAAAAATCACATTATAAATCATGAGGCAAATAATAAAAAATGCAATCTTAAGTTACATAAAATAAATCTATAGTGTATTCATCATAATGTGAATCATGAGTCATAGAATAATAAATGCAATCTTCAGTTGCATAAAAAAAATCTGTAGAGTATTCATCATAATGTGAATCATGAGTCATAGAATCATAAATGCAATCTTTAGTTGCATAAAACAAATCTATAACATATTCATCATAATATGATATATCAAGAGGAGAGATAGTATAAGCATCATCATCATTAACATTAACCTCCACAACAATCATAGGATTAGTACCTTCATCATGAATTTCATCTTGAGTAATGAACATATCTTTAATAGGATAATCAAAAGAAGGAAAGGTAACATTAAGAAAGTTAGAGATAATTTCCTCTTCTTGTTCAACAATATCATCAAAATCAGGGCAAGAATAATCAAATTGGAATGCATCATAAGGAGAGTGCATAGTATCAGTTTGAATTAAATTTGGTTGTGTAGGAAGATAGTAATCTAGAGGTTATTCCAAGGATAGCCTTCATCATAAGGTCCATTATAAATAGTAGTATCATCATAGTGAGGATTAAACACCCCATAACGAGAAATAAAAGCTTGACGAGAGTTATTATTATAAGATGTTTGATTATTAGGAGTAGACTATCTCTCATGTTTGAGTTTCTTAAAACATTTATTGATCACATGACCATATTTCCCACAATAATTACAATGGGGTCGATTATTATTACTATGATAACCATTATTATGATTATTGTTATGCTGAGAATTATTAGTATAATGTTGAGAATTATGATTGTTAGAAGTATTATGATTATAAGATCTATTATGTTGATTTTGATGCTTAGATACAAAGGCATGTTCAAAAGATTTAATAATACCAAAATGCAACAACTTGGCTTCCTCTTGAAGTAATAAGTTTTGAAAAATAGCATAAGTTAAAAGAGGAGCTAAACTAGAAATAGCAAGTTGTGAATGAATATTAGTGATAAATTGTTGAAACTCTTTAGGAAGACATTTCTTTAAGATAATAGTACTTAGTCTAATATTAGTTAAAGTAACATTAACACCAATTAATTGAGTTCTAATTGCATCAAACCTGAGTAAGAATTCATCTATATTTTTAAAATCAGTATACCTTAAGTCTTCCAAGTTGTCTTGGAGCTGAATCTTACATGATTCAGAGGAGCTATCGTAGGTTTGCTTCAAGATGTCCCATGCTTGATGGGATTTAGTACAGTGTCCAATTAAGACATAAAGATCACGAACTATTGAGAGACCAATCAATCCAAGAGCTTCTTAATTTTTAACTTGCCATGCATCTTTGACAGTTTGAGCAGCAGTGGTAGCTGGTTTAGTAGTCACATCTATGGCAACTTCAAGAAAATATTTAAAATAGAATAGAAAGGAAACATGAGTTTTTCATTGATGATAGTTAGAACTTGTTAGTTTGATTTCAGGAATGAGGGTAGACATCTTAAAGAAATCAATTCCCCTTTAGATGAAATGATCAAAATTGATAAAACACCTTAAAAAAAATTAAATAACAACTTAAATGTAAAATTTATTAATTGAAAGTAGAAACAGATCAAGATAACCTTTGGAACACAAATTTGATAAAGGAATAGAATTGAGATCCTGAATTTAGTTTAAAGTTAACAAGGATCTAAATAGAGCAATTTAACAATGAACTTTTTGTTAAAACAGTTAAAAAATGATGAAAATGATGTTAAATTTCAAATTTAAATGAACAATAATGAAGAAACAAAATTAGTTAGGGAAATTAAAGCGAAGTACAAAAAATTTGATTAGAGAAAATAAGGTGAGAGGATTAACTTTTAAATGTAAAATTTTATTTAAACATAAAATTTAAATTTAATAAACTTATTAATAATTAAAACTTAACAATTTATTAATAACAACTATTAATAATAAATAAATTAATAAATAATGTATTAATAATAAATTTATTAAAAAAAATTATGAATGAATTTATTAACAATTTAATAACAAACTTATTAAAAAAATGATAAATGTTATTTTATTGAGATTAATTGAATAATAAAATAAAGAACAAATATGGATTTGAAAATAAACAAGATTGAATTTTAAAAAATTTAAAAGTTTAACAAATTAACAATTTAAATTAAAACAAAACTAGTTTTCAAATTTAAACAAGAAAATTTTAAAAAAATAGTCAAAGAGATTCCTTGGCAAACTGAATTGTTGCAGATGATGATGGATTGCGGGTGCTGACTGGAGGAATGAAACACACCAAAGTTAAAAGGAATGCAGGCTACGAATAGAAACAATTAAATGACAAGTGTAAAAAGATACAAGCAATATGCTACTTACCCAAAGACAAATGAGAAAATAAAAGGATAGAGGTCAGTTACACATGGAGATGGCAGGAATAACGCCTAAGACCAGATTTAACACCAAGGAGCAGGTAAAAGGTTGAAGAGGGAGGCCTACATATTGTCATGATGAGTTAACTCATGTCGAAAGGTAAGATTAAATGGTGAAGATCAAACAAGGTTGGTGCGTACAAGGTGTGACCACACCACTTAGTTTATATGGGCTAACAAGGCTAGTGCACACAAGCCTGGTGCGTACAAGTATGCACACCTTGCAGCTAAGTGCACATAAAACAAGATAATGCGCACAAGATATAATTAGAAAGTGTCACCAAACTCAAATAAGTTACAGGCAACTCAATAAGTGGTAAAGATCACACAAAACAATCTATGACCTACTAAGCACCTAGAATCAAGCTAACAGATTCTTGAGACTTGACACACTAAAAATAAAAACTAGTTTTCTCCTTAAAGAATAATCAATCTCTGCTATGAAAGAACTACAAACTTGCAGAATACTACAAACAATATCAAAGACCACCTATAGAAAACAACAATATACTAAATAATAAACACTCATAATTGATCAAAAACTTGTGCTAATTACATGGACTGATAATGACACCCTACAAAATGATCACAGTAAACTTTTGACTCCAAATGAATGACATAAATCTTTGAAGAAGCAACACTATACAAGGCTAATCACTGGAATTAACACAGACCAGAACATGGAAAACAACACTTAGACTTTGCTCCACACTAATATTCAAATGAGAAGCATGTGATATAATGACAAAATCTTAGAATCAATTACAAGATGTTTCTTATGATTGAATTCTCCTGAATCAATCAATCAGAGAGTCTGATAGAATTTAGATTACTATACTTCAGCTATGAATACAACCTATCATATAAAATACATATATATTGTCTCTAACAAAAATAGCTAGATGATCAAGAACTGATCGCTAGTATCAAAACATATAAGTCACTGCACTGAACACCATGATAAAACTAAGATATCTGATAAATAAAACTAAGTTTTATAACATAGATTAAGTAGTCCTAGATTCAAAGATAAAGGTTTAAAAAAAATAAAAATACAGATGTAGATGCAATGTGTATAAACTGATTTATGCCAGAAGATGAAATAAAAATGGATTAGCATAAACAACAATATAAGGTTAAATGATTAAACAGTAGAACACCAAAGATATAGAAGTTATATTTAAACAACAAATAGAACAAGAGTTTTAGCCTGCCGAGATAAAAACCAGAGATAAAAACTGATATAGAGAGAAAGTTAAAGTCAGATAAAGATTGAAATAACCTACAAAATAAGATAGTTAGATTGAATCTCGGAAGAGGTAAGATTTACAAAAAAATTGAAAATAAAATAAATGGACTTAGATTTGGCGGCAAGTCATCCAAATCTAAGATCTAAGATGTTAGATTTGCAAAAAAAATAAAGTAAAACCTACAAAAAAATGTCTAGATAACAAAAAAGGATTTCTCCTTCACAACCAATATCCTTCAAATTTCCCTACATGCAACACTCAACAAACAAGGGCTAAACCTACTCTGATACCATGTTAGAAATAACAAAAAATAGTAGAGCAAAATAAAGAACCCAAGTGTGAGTACATGAAAGGAATTTCCAAAGATCACAGAGAGAGAGAGAGAGAGAGAGAGAGAGAGAGAGAGAGAGAGAGAGAGAGAGAGAGAGAGAGAGAGAGAGAGAGAGAATTACTTCAAAGAATGAAGCCAAAAGATCACCAAAGTGCTCGAAGAACAACAAGAACTCAAATATTTTGAAAGGGGAAAAGAAAAGAAAAACCCCTTGTGAATTATATGAATGAGGCTCAAAGCCTAAGGAAGAAGAAAGAAATGGAGCACAAAGCTCATTACAATATATAGAGCAATAATGAGAGAATAGAGAAGATTATTGAGTGAGTGTGTGAGAGGCATCTCTTAAGTAGAGATGGGTGGAGGAGTTTTCATGTAACTCCCATCTCAAATGAATGCCACATTCATATTATGTGTGTGAAAAATGTGAGATTCATCTTAAGGAGGAATATCTAATTTCCTTATTAAAGGAATTACAAAAAAGTGACCGCATTCACATGTGCATGGGGAACATATTATTGGAATGTGATGCCATTTGGTCTCAAAAACATAGTTGTAACCTATCAAAGAGAAATGACCACAATATTCCATGACATGATGCATAAAAATATGGAAGACTGTGTAGATGATACATTGGAAAATTTTAAGATAAGGAATACACATATAGATGATCTAAGGAAAATATTTGACAGAATGGAACAGTTTCAATTAAGACTTAATCCTAAGAAGTGTGCATTCGGTGTATCATCTGGAAAACTATTAGTATTCATGGTCTCAACAAAAGGAATTGAGGTGGATCCAAAAAAGGTGAAAGCTATATTTGAAATGCAACCAACTAGGAACATTAGTCAAATGATTACTTTGTAAGGAAAGCTACAATCCATAAGAATATTTATATCTCAGTTGGTGGATAAGGTACAACCTTTCACAAAGTTGATGCACAAAGGAACTACACTCACTTGGGATGAGCAATGTGAGGAAAATTTTGCCCAAGTCAAAAAATATTTGATGAATCCTCCAATCCTAATAGCACAAATCTATGGAAAACCTCTATTGCTATACATTTCAACTATAGATACATCATTAGGAGTATTGCTTGTGCAAGAAGATGAGGCTGAGAAAGAAAGAGCTATATACTATATCAATAGAAATTTGGTCACATATGAGTTGAACTATTCAATGATTGAGAAAGCATGCTTAGCAGTGGTGTTCACATCCCAAAAGCTTAGGCATTACATGTTGGCACACAAGGTGAAACTAGTGGCTAAGATTGATCCACTCAAATATCTATTAAATAAGGAAATGCTAACATGAAGACTAGCAAAGTGGGTCCTAATTCTAAGTGAATTCGACATTGAGTATGTTGACATAAAAGTCATTAAAGGACAAGTGATTGCTGATCAACTTGCAGAAACAATATTAACAGGTGAAAAGCCATTACATGTGGAGTTTCCAAATGAATCTATTATGCACTTGACAGAGCATCCCTGGAAAATGTATTTTGATGGTTCCTTCACATAAAAAGGATCAAGAGCTAGATTCTTATTCATTACACCACAAGGATATAAGATTCCAAAAGCTTATAAGATGATTTTTCTATGTACAAACAACATAGCGTAATATGAAGCTCTTGTGAATCAACTTAAACTTGTAATAGAATGGAAAATTGTTGAACTACACATCTATGGAGATTCACAACTTATTATCAACTAGGTGAATGGTGATTATCAGACAAAATATGATAAGCTCATGCCCTAAAAAAGAATGGTGGATGACTTGAAGAAATACTTTGTCTTCATCACATTTCAACAAATTCCAAGATCAGAAAATAGAGCAGTTGATGCGATGGATACTTTAGCATCCATGTTACAACTAGAAGAACATCAATTTAGCTATGCCTTCCTGGTGGAAGAACTCCCATTTCCCACCCATGAATCACCTGAATCCCAAATTGTTTGTGCCCTTGAAACCCAAGTGTTATCTTGATATGCCCATATCTACTCTTACCTAAAGGACCAAAAAATCCCTAAAGGCTATTCTAGAAATGAAAAGAGATCCCCTATAAGAGCAACATCATGTTATATAATCATGGCTAATGACTTGTTTATATGTAGTCTAGATGGTATGCTTCTTAGATGTTTAGAACATTAAGAATCTAATCGTGCATTAAAGGAAGTTCATGAAGGTGTGTGTGGATCACACTCAAATGATTTTTCATTAGCCAAGAAACTCTTAAGAGTAGGATACTATTGGCCCACAATGGAAAAAGATGCTATCCATTTTTCAAAAACATTCAAGAAATGCCAGATCCATGGTAACCTAATACATTCTCTAGCTAGAGAGCTAATTCATGTCATAACACATTGGCCATTCCAACAATGGGCCTTTGATTTGGTTGGTCAGATTTACCCAAATTCATTAGGTGGATATAAATACATCATTATTGCAACTGAGTATTTCACAAAATGGGTGGAAGCTGTCCCACTATCTAATGCAACTAGAAAACAAATTTCAATGTTTATCTTGAACTATATTATATGTCATTATGGCATACCCTCGTCAATTGTGACTAACAATGGGGGTCAATTCAGAAACAAAGACTTAGATAAGTTGTGTCTTCAATTCAAAATCACTCAACATTGTTCCTCGATCTATTACCATCAAGGTAACAAACAGGTTGAAGCATTAGATAAAACTATACTAAAAATATTGCATAGGACAGTGAACAAATCAGGAAAGGACTGACATTTATAAATCAATCCAGTATTATGGGCTTACAAAACCAACATAAGAAAACCAACTGGCACAACTCCTTTTGCACTAGTTTATGGATCGGAGATAGTCTTACCAATTGAAGTAGAGATTCCATTACTAAGGTTATCATTGAAACATTTAGTCACTAATAGAATTTGTAGATTGCAAGAGATAGAATTGCTAGATGAGCATAGACAATAGGCGTTTAATCATCTTAAAGTCTATCAAAAGAGAATGTCAAGAGGATATAACAAGAAGATAAAACCAAGAAGTTTTTAGGTAGGAGATCTAGTCCTAAGAGAAAATCCTAAAAAATCAGCAAAATCGAGAACAAAAGGGAAAATTTGAACCCAACTGTCTGGGTCCCTTTGTCATCAAAACAACATTTGGATCAAGAGCCTATCAATTGGCTATGCCTGAAGGAGATGTTTTACTAGATCCAATCAATACTCTACATCTGCTAAAGGTTTTATGCCTGAAATTCTTAAGGTAGCTTCTGTACAATGAAAATAATTCTAAAAAAAGTACAAAAAAATTAGAAAAAGTTCTTGAAGAAAAGCAAAAACAACAAATATGGATCCTGAAAAAAATCAAAAATAATGGAAAAAGTCCTGAACAAATGACCATCTTGGGGAAAACCTTACAAATAGGCACATTGGTGAGTCCAAAAAAAAATGGAAAAAATAAAAAGTACAAAAAATTGGGAAAGAGAAAAAGTGTCTTGGTGAAAACTTGGTAAACAAGTGCCGTGATAGCAAAAATAGAAAAAGTTTGGCCAAATGGTGAAAACCTAGTAAATAGGTGCTACTTGTAATCAATGCTCTATCTATCAAGATAACACTTGCACATTTGGCCGATGTAAATCTCAGTTTGTACATATCTTCTAGTCACTTTCATGATGCATCAAATCCTGAAATGATCTATCAGAAAATCATACTTTCCTAAGAATGGAATCTATCCACATTAAGGTCCTAGATAGACTATTTTTCCTAGAGGGAAATGATCAAGGTCACACATGCTGCTAAGTCTCTATTAAGACCTTTTGCTAAGAATAGAGTCCACAATAGACATAAAACTCTGAACAAAGGTATTTCTCAATACCACCATAGTCCGCGATAGACAATAAACTATGAAAACAAAGGTATCTCTCATTGCCAACCATAAATAGTATTTCTGAATACTCAGACCTAAAAGTGTTCCTAAACACTATGTCATGACGATAAGAGGGTTTCCAAACACTAAACAAGTGAGCCACTTATTAATGAAGAATAAATTGATAATTGATAATAATTTCTATGCGCGTTTGCAAAATTGATCAAAAGTGTTCCTAAACACTATAATCACATCTGTCTATTTTAAAGAAAATACACTGATTATTTTAAAGGAATAATGAACTTTTCTTATCATCAATTTTTTATTTTTATGTTTCCTTGAGGGACTCGATGATGTCTATAATGGACTAGAGAAACAAGGACTGGGGGCATAACATTTTCTTTGTCTTTTGTTTGTGGTAATAAATCCAATGATCTAAGGTGATCATGGGGAATGGGTGTCTACTATAAGTTCCTCCATCACGATTGGAACGCCAAGTATTCCTCGACCTGTTTCCTATGAATTCTTTAGTGAGGTTGGCTTTATTTCCTTGTTTGTTTTAAACTACAATGAAAAACTACTTCCTAGTAAGGTACATAGTAGATCAGATTATACCCAAGGATATGAATGTAAAATAAAAAGGTCATTGTGGGTATATATTAACACATTATGCACCAGAAAAGAAAATGGTTTATATCAACCAGGAAGTAACTGACATAACATTCTAGCCTATATGCTTTAATATTTAGGTTATCTTTCGACATGACGAATACAAGGGAAGTATTCATATTTTCATGATTGCTAAATCTATCAGTGAAAATTGTACTAACCTAATGAGGTCCCATTACAAATTCTCTATGATGATAATTGATCCACTTTGAATAAACAATGATTATCTTAGGTGTCTTAGTCTAGGTGCATTTCATTTGGTTAATTGCATTAAGGTTCATTTTAGTTTCATATCATATTAATTTTCATTAGATTCATTTAGATGCATTTCATGTTTTTAGTTCCATTGAATTTCATTTTAAATTGCATTCATTTTAAAGTTGCATCAGTATGAATGTGTGAATTTAATTATCTTTAAAGTATTAATGTGAGTTGAAAATTCCAAAAACATTAATCATTTTCGATGTTTGACCAAGTACATCATAAAAAGCTTAAAGGAAATGTTTGAGTATTTATCATAGAAGCTTCATATCAAGACCAAAATCCGAATAGGTGATCCATATCACTTAAATATAGTAAAAATGGACTTACAAAGAAAGGTCAACCCTCATATTTTTATTGTTCAAACATGGTCAAACAATGTTGTGTTAACATTAAAATTGATTCTTATTGCTTATTAACACTTCCTAAATGATTTTCGCTTGATCCAAATTCATTTGAATTTCCATAATTCTTCTAAATGCTTGAAAACAATTTTTTACCCAAATTTATTCTAATTTTGGTCCCGAGGGGGAATAATGATACTAAAATTCAAATTCTTCAAATCAAATTCTTTCACACCAGGGGCATGGCAGTTTTCTTCAATCAAGTTGATGTTGTTAATCTTTATGACATTGATCAATTTCATCACTTCAAATCAAATTGGTTATTTGTCAGCATGTTCATTTACTGCAAATCAAATCTAACTGAAATTTCTTTTCAGAATCTCTTATCGATTTTTGTTCAATCAACCTTAGAATCGGTATGGTCAATTCTCGTTCAATCAGGTTCAGAATTGATGACTTTCTAATCAAGTAGGATTTTCGTTTGATCAAGTTCAGAGTTCTCAAATTCAGAGTGGTTCTCTTTACTACTCTCTAAATCTTCAAGGTAATTCACATTCAAACATTCATAGTTTGATTCTTGTTCTAACATAAGGAACAATACATTTACACCTTGTAGGAACTCACTATTATTGATCATGTTTGAAAGTGGATAGTGAGTGGATAGTAAAATATGGACATAGTTCAGTACTATATTACTGTCCATATATTATAATATCATGGTTGATATTTTTATTGCATTCTGTGAAATAAAATCTTGTGTAAATTGTGATCATCCTCCCTAACTAAGAGGGAGTGTTAATGTTGTAGCTTCGGTCGTATGATACACATATGCATGTGTGTGTTAATAATAGTAGCCAACATAATGTATAGTATAATTGGAAAAATTTAGTGATATGTATTTATAGGTATATATGTAGATAAATATATCTACATATATACATATATACATACATACATACATACACATACATATACATATATTTATTCTAAGGATGATGAGAAAGTTGAAGTATAGATAGTTATAGAGAGATACTTGGGCATAATGAAAAAATAAGTGGAGATAATGAGAAATAAATAGACCTAGAGAAATTTGCACAAGGGTGAAGGAATCATTATCCATATTACGAATAATGGGGGAAATCATATCTAAAAATTATCTTCATTTCATATAGATATTTCACAAATATTGAAACATAAGATATAAAGAGATGCTAGAGAAAATTCTCAACCCTAATAGTTTATGCAAAAATATTTCAAACAGATATGGCATTTAGCAACACTGCATGTCCCATGATGGATATTGCCATAGATTCCCCCCATTAAAAAATGTGAATAAGCTAAAATAATGAAACCACCAAGAAATATTGGTAATGATTGTAGATCTATGCTAGATTATAATGATTGTGTTAAACAATTCGCACTGCCCATATAAGAAAATAATTCTATGAAGTGCCCTAAAAATCTCATAATTTGTAAGACGTAATTTATTAGGGATTTGTGCATGACTTGAATAACCCAAAAATATAGAAAAATAATTTAACAAAGTAAGATACCTAAGAATTTTCCTTTTGATATTTACTAGAGTGAATGTAAAATCTCTACATGATTTTTCGGGCCCTAAGGAACATTCCCAAACATTTCTAATGTAGGGAAAGGAAGCCTCTGGACTTTTTTCTTAGTTTGCGCTGCAAAATGAAACTTTGTATTTGAATCTTATTCTATTTTATTTTTTTATTATCTAAGTATATATGCCAAAGTATGGGTTTATAGGTTTTTCCAGTATGTTCTATTACAACTCCCTCATGCACTAATCTATACTAAAGTGGTTCTTAGATTATTGTAAGTTTGATAAGCTAGGCAGGGGGAGAAAGATAGTTTTTAGTTATGAAACTGAAAATACAAACATAAACCCCCACACAATAAGCATGATCAACTCACCCAAGATGATCTTGAAGAAAATGGAGGAAGAAGAATAAATTTGGAAGCATTCCCTAGCCATGGTGTTTATATGCTCCCCTTGTGGTGGTTTTCTTTCCAGGAGAAAAAGCTCCCACAAAAAGCTTATCGGCTTAAATATAGCTCATTTCATGAACAAAGACAATTTCCACATAAAAATTGGAGACTGTGAAAATTCTACTTGGGTTGTGCATAAGTGGATTCAATAAAAGAATGTGTGAACTTGTGCCTGGATGTGAAATACTAGTTGGAGCTACAAAATTTCACAACAAAATAAGGTTTTCATTATCCTTCATAGTTAAGAGCACAAACTGAAGATTGCGTAAAAAAAAAATAGAGCCAATAAAACATATGAATTTGTGCCCTTGGGAGGTATAGGATATCCTTCAAACTAACTAGTTCATCTCCTATGAAATAATTTTAGAATCATAGAGAAACCCAAAAAAAATAGACAAAAGAGATTAATCAACCAATAGGGTTGTAGTCTGAAAAATGTAGGATTAGTTGTTTGTCTAGGGATGCTTCTATAACTGTATAGCTGAAATTTAGTGTTCTAGAAATTTCTATACTCATTTATGTTTCAAATGTGATTCCAGAAATGTTGATGCAATCCTAAGACCTTGAAATTAGATTCTTTCAATTTTACACAACTCACTCTTGGACCTTGCAAGAAGGCTCAAAATTTTTGAGACATTTTAAAATAATAACTATTCATAAAATTATGTACACACAAAATCTACTCTATATAAAAAATAGGGAATTACATCTAGCCTACTTATTCCATAGTTAACCCTCATAATTTAACAAACCTAACATTACTATAGAAATATAAATTTGCACCAAGGTATTTGAAGCCTTCTAGATTCAAAATTGTGATCATCCTCCCTAACTAAGAGGGACTGTTAATGTTGTAGCTTCGGTCATATGATACACATATGCATGTCTTTGTTAATAATAGTATCCAACATAATGTAATGTTGATGAAGGGTGCTCCCCTTAATACCACAAACACATGACAAAAACAAAGAAACAACAACAATTTGCAAGAACAAAAAATGGGCTTCTTATTATCTCCACAAGTGTGAAATTACAAATTTTAGAATTACAATATGCAAAGCCACATGGGCATTTTCCCTTACAATATTCTGTAGGAAAAAGCCTTGAATCATTACCCAGATCTATCCAGAACTGCCCTCGACAACACTATGGGCCTTCTTTATATAGGCAATTTCCACCACTCGAGAAGGTTCCAAAAATCTAGCCCTTAAGGTCAACCAACATTAGAATTATTTTATTTTTCAATTTATTACATCAAAGTCGGCTCAAAATAACTTTTGAAACCCAAACAAAAATTTTGAAGGAAATTTATTTTTTGCCATTTCAGGTGGCCCAACTTCTAGAGACCATAAGTCATCACTCGTTGACCCGATTGACTATTATGACCCCATTTTAGAAAGGGTGTGAGGTAGTCTACAGTGCTTGACTTGTGCAAGCTCTAGTCAGCTGAAGTTTTGACCTCATATGGGGCCTTTAAAGCCTTCAAAATTGAGTTCAAAGTTTTTGTACCCTGTTGCCAATACCAAATTTTTTTAATATCTTCAAAAATAGACTTGATTTGGAAATGAAACTTTATTGGTAGGCTGATACGACTAAAATGAACCTCCACCTATGAAATCAGAACATTCCAAGTTTGAACAAAAAACTTACTAAAAATAGTAAATTTGCAAAAATAGCAGCTTTGCATAAGATAGCCCTTATTGAAAAGAAACTAGAAATATTTTTGGGTGATGCAAGATTTCTCTTACACCAAAGATGCTCTTGCATCAGACACCTAGGAAAATTTGAGAAGTGACCCCATCACATCTCACATGTGAAGAGGAAAACCAAGATGGTTAACCTCCTCCCTTGTGAGCCATGATGAATCTTCAACATGTCATTCTTTCCATTTGACCAGATATGCTTCACATATCCCATTCCTTGTGCTTCTGCCAACATGACTATCCAGTATATTCTCAATCTGCTTGATAGCTGAACTAGTTGCTGGAATACTCCACTATGCTTCTATGATCTCATCTTCAACACCTCTTTCATGATACTCTGTCAAATTTGAGATGTTAAATATTGGTGAAATATTCAACTTAATAGGAAACTTGACCTCAGGCATTTCCTAAATCATGGTTCTTCAATATCTTACATGGCCCAAACTTCTTCATTTTCAACTGGTTATATGTACCAACTAGAAATCACTCCTTCCGCAAATGAACCATGACTTCATCTCCAACTTGAAATTCCTTATGCCTCCTTTTCTCATCTACCTTAGCCTTATACTACACATGTTCATCTTGGTAATGTTCTTCCTCACCTCCTCATGGATGTTCTTGAAGTGTTCTACAAAATCCTTAGCTTCAACACTACTTATTTCTCCTTTATCTATCTTTCTTAACTTAGATGCATTTCTAGGACTACTTCCATATATAATCTGGAATGATGATTTACTAGTGCTCCTATTGATAGAATTATTGTATGCAAATTCTGCTGGTGGTAAAATCAAATCCCATCCTATTGGCTTGTCTCCAACCAAACATCTCAACAAATTTGCCAAACTCCTATTCACCATCTCTGTCTATCCATTAGTCTATGGATGATGTGATGAATTGAACTTCAAATTTGTCTTTAAATTCTTTGACAATGTGCGCCAAAAATATCCAACAAACTTAGTGTCCCGATCTGAAACTATGATCTTTGGAAAACCATGTAGTCTCACAACTTCTCTGAAAAGCAATTCTACTACATGAAAAACATCATTAGTCTTCTTGAAGGGAATGAAATGTGCCATCTTAAAAAATCTGTCAACTACCACAAAAATTGAATCATGTCCCTGCTGAGTCCTTGGCAAACCAAGAAAAAATCCATACTGATATCCTCCCAAGGATTCTCTGGTATAGGTAATGGTTGATACAAACCTATATTTTTCTTTACACCTTTTTCCATTTGACATACTCTACAACTCTGTACAAACTTCTTAACATCTTGCTGCAACTGTGGCCAATAATAATTCTCATTAACCAAAGCAAGGGTTTTATCATGACCGAAATGTCTAGCCAATCCTCCTCTATGCTTCTGATTGATGAGATTATCCCTTATAGAACTTTGTGGAATGCACAACTTACTCCATCTAATTAGCATATCATCCTGAATGATAAAATCCAACCACTTTGTTATGTCTAGAGTAACAGGTTATTTACAAGCTTTCCAAGCTTCACCAAAATAAGGATCCTTTGGATATAAATTATTGAGTTCCTTGAACCCAACCACCTCAATCTACATCTTTGTCAGCAATAGTTTCCTTCTGCTAAGCATGTCTACAACCTTGTTAGACTTTCCACTCCTATGTTTAAAAAAAAATGTATAACTCTGCAAAAACTCAACCCATTTCAAATTCCTTTGATTCAACTTTCCATGATTATTCAAATATTGCAAAGCTTGATGGTCAATATACAAAACAAACTCCTTAAGAAGCAGATAGTGTCTCCACTTCTTCAATGCCTGAACTATAGCATAAAATTCCTAATCATAAACAAAATATTTCCTCTTGTCATCATTCAACTTCTCACTAAAATAAGCAACAAGTTTACCTTCTTGGCTCATAACAGCTCCTATTGTAGTACCACTAGCATCACAATCTACTTGAAAAACCTCTTTTAAAATCTGGAAGTGCTAAAACAGGTTGTTCTATAACTTTCTGTTTCAACAATTTAAAACTCTTATCTGCCCCACTAGTCCATTTAAACTCTTTTCTATCTGCTCTCATTGTTTCAGTCAAGGGTCCACAAATACTGCTAAAATTTCTGATAAACTCTTTGTAAAAACTAGCCAAACCATGAAAAGATCTTACCTCAGTAGAATTCAATGGAGTAGGCCATTCAAGGATAGCCTGCACTTTCTCTGGGTCCATTTTTAGACCTTCTACTGAAACTACAAATCCTAGATATACTAATTCCTTCTTCACAAAGCTGCACTTCTTCAAATTAATCAACAATTTCTCTTCCCTCAACTTCTCAAACACCCTATGAATATGCATCATATGCTCCTCCAATGTCTTAATAAAGATCAAAATATCATCTAAGTAAACAATGACAAACTTACCCAAAAAAATTTTTAGAACCTCGTTCATGAGCTACATGAAAGTGCTCGGTGCATTGGTTAGCCCAAAAGGCATGGATAACCACTCATATTGTCCTTCCTATCTCTTGAAGGTAGTCTTCCATTCATCACCTTCTCTGATCCAAATCTGATGATATCCACTCTTCAGATCTATCTTTGAGAAATACACAGATCCATTGAAACAGTCCATAATATCATCCATTTGTGGCAATGGAAACTTGTACTTGATTGTTATCTTGTTTATTGCCCTGGAGTCTTTACACATCCTCCATTCTCCATTATTCTTTGATGCTAATATTGTTGGTACAACACATGGACTTAGGCTCTCCCAAATCAACCCCTTTTGTAACAACTCATGTACTTGTCTATTTAACTCTTCATTTTTTGCTGGTGTCATTCTATGTGCTACCTTATTTGGCAAATTGGCTCTTAGAATCAGGTCCATCTGATGATTGATCTTTCTTACCAATAGTAATCCATCAAGTACATTATCAGATACAATATCCTAAAACTCATTCAACAAATCTGCAACTTCTACAGGTACATTTTCTACTTCCTCTTTACCATCTTTTAGAATTAAAGCAAAACACACATGCTCATGCCTCATACCATCTAGGAATTTTCTTCCATCAACAAAATTTATTCTTGCATTACCACATACCTTTTCTTCTATCTCCTTCAATGGCTTTAGCTTATGTCACACTTCATCCTTCGTTAGGGAATAGGTATTCACATGACCATCATGTACAACATGCCTATCAAATTGCCATGGTCTACCCAACAACATATGACATGCATCCATAGATATGATATCACATAGTACCTTGTCCTAGTACCTGCCAATCTTGAACTTTACTAGGCACTATTCATTGACCATGACCTTGTGGTCATCTTGCACCCAGACAATTTGGTATGGATGTGGGTGTTTCTGTCTCTTGAGCTTCAACTTTGTCATCATCTATTCTGACTCAAAATTGTCAATGCTTCCACTATCAATAATCACATCACAAAATTTAGCCTCACACTTGCATCTAGTGAGAAATAGGCTCCTCCTTTTCTCAGGTTCATTCTCACCACTCAACAGGACTCTTTTGTTAATCAATGTTTCTCCTCTTTCATTATCTTCAAAATGTGACGATCTAGCATCTTCATCTACATGTACAACTCTAGCCTGGTCTTCAGTTCTCCTATCTATCCTTCCTTGGCATTGAGGACATTCATATGCCCTATGACCTTCTCCACAGTGAAAGAATGTTCCATAGAACCCTCCCCTTCCAGATCCTTGTCCTCTTCCTCTTCCTCTTTGATCTCTATTATTTTGATCATGGAAATGATTGAAATTGTTTCCTCTCTAATTTTGACTACTACTGGCCTCTTCCTTCTTTTTCAGATCTTCATTTCGGCCTCCATAAGACCATCCACCAAATTGTCCACCACGACCTCTTTTGTTTTGTCTACTCTCGAACTTCTTGTTCAACTTTTAAGGAAAATTGGTATACCTCTTCAATATTGTTCATTCGAACCAGATTCAACTCCTCCTGAATGCTTGACCTCAACCTATTAAGGTAATAGGAAACTTTCTCCTTATCAGCTTCTGCATGGCCTATTCTGATGAGGATTTGATAGAACTCCTCCGTATACTCCTAAATAGATCTTCTTGCTTGCTTCAAACTTTGCATTTTCTTCAATAGGTCAAGCTCATAATCAACAAGAATGAACTGCCACTTCAATTTATCCACCATCTGATCTCATCTTTTGATTTTATCCTTTCCTCTTCTATTTCGCTCCAACTGAATCTCCTGCCACTAGATCTTCACATGACCCTTCAGTTTGGCCTTTGAAAGCTTGACCCGATCAGGATCCTTGATTTATTCATACTCAAAATATTTCTCTAATTTATTGATCCGGTCGATCAACTCCTTTGGGTTAAGATTTCCTAAAAATGCAGGAGCCCCAATCTTAGGTCTTTTCCCGATCTTGGAAATGGCTCAAAAAAGTCTTTCTTCCTCTTGATTCAAAATTTCACCTTCTCCTTCTTGATTAGAATTTCCTTCTTTGGCTTCATCCTTGCTTTCATCTCTAACATTAAGATTCATTCCTCTCTGAATCTCTTCTTGCAATGAATCTCTTCGTCTCTAACACTAGCTCTTCCACCACGTTCCCTTCGTGGAGGCATTTTTGCGCTGCTTGCTGAAACCCTAAACCATGGTCCTGGTGGAAACTACCTCACAGTCGGTGATCTGTTTACACACTCAAGAACTCTTTCTCTGATACCACTTGATGAAGGGTGCTCCCCTTAATACCACAAACACATAATAGAAATAGAGAAACAACAACAATTTGCAAGAACATAAAATGAGCTTCTTATTATCTTCACAAATGTGGAATTACAAATTTTAGAATTACAATATGCAAAGTCACATGGGTATGTTTCCTTACAATATTCTGTAGGACAAAGCCTCGAATCATTACCCAGGTCTACCCAAAACTTCCCTCGATAACACTATGGGCCTTCTTTATATAGGCAATTTCCACCGCCTGAGAAGGTTCCAGAAATTTAGCCCTTAAGGCCAACCAACATTAGAATTATTTTATTTTTCAATATATTACATCAAAGTTGGCTCAAAATAACTTTTGAAACCCAAACAAAAATTTTGAAGAAATTTTTTTTTTCGCCATTTTAGCTGGCCTAACTTTCAGAGACCATAAGTCATCACCTGTTAACCCGATTGACTATTATGACCTCATTTCAAAAAGGGCACGAGGTGCTCTACAATGCTTAACTCATAGAAGCTCTAGTCAGTCAAAGTTTCAACCTCATTCGGGGCCTCTAAAGCCTTCAAAATAGAGTTTAAAGTTTTTGTACCCTGCTGCCAATACCAAAATCTTTTAATATCTTCAAAACTAGGCTTGATCTGGCAATGAAACTTTACTGGCATGCTGATACAACTAAAATGAATCTCCACCTGTGAAATCATAACATTCCAAGGTCGAACATAAAACTTACTAAAAATAGTAAATTTCCAAAAATAGGAACTTTGCATAAGATAGCCCTTATTGAAAAGAAACCAAAAATATTTTTGGGTGATGCAAGATTTCCCTTACACCCAGGATTCTCCTGCATCAAATGTATAGTATAATGTATATTATATATAGTGACAATTATAATAATCATCAATTGTTGTTATCAACTTTCAATATAACCTTTACACCTTGGAGGAACTCACTATTGGAGTCTTCTCTCATAACTCTACTACATTCCATCACCCTTCATACACACAAAAATCATTAGTTCTAATAATGAAACCAATATTATTGCTCATGTTTGAAAGTGGATAGTGAGTGGATAGTAATATATGGACATAGTTCAATATTATATTACTGTCCATATGCTATGAGAGATGACTCCAATGGTGAGTTCCTACAAGGTGTAAAGGTATTATTACTTATGTCAGAACAAGATTCAAATTGTGAAGACACCTTCAAATTATAATCAAATTAATTTGACAATATTATTGCTCATGTTTGAAAGTGGATAGTGAGTGGACAATAATATATGGACATAGTTTAGTATTATGTTACTGTCCATATATTACTATCCACTCACTATCCACTTTCAAAGTAACCAAGATTGGTTGTAGGGGTTGTTACAAAAGTTTTAATCAGTTCCTAATAATGGAACAAACATATAAATGCATGAAAATCCAAAAAGGAAACATGATGAGTGATGTTGGGGATTAATAATGAACTCACAATCTTTCCTAAGGATCAACAGATCCAACACTACAAATTTGACAATTTATTGGAGACAAATTAGCATATCACATAATGCACTTAGGAAACAAATCTTTGGAATCTCAAAATGTATGATGGGTTCCTTATCATAGATTGTATTCCATTCTTCCTAGGTTTTACTTGTAGAAGGAGAAACCACATTGTGTAGATTGTGTTCCATTTTGCCTAGGTTTTACTCACTAGAGAAACATATCAAGGGTTTTGGGTATTTTCCTTTTTTAGTATCATTTCATCCTCATTTCCTTTTGGATGGCACATCTTTATTTCAACCTTGTTCCAATCATTGTCTTCCTACTCTAGTAGCTTCCCATAAATATATCACATCTTCAAGCTTGAATTCTCTATCGTTGATGTTCCATGAAAAACCCTAGGTTATCTTCTAGAGTCAAGTCTAGCCCAACCACCATATGAAAGACCACTTGGCCTTTATCGTTTAGGAGGTTTCTAAGGGGAAAACATGTAGGTAGTCATTGGATAGAAAAATTTACCATAAATTTACCATATGATGATAGTAATAGGGAGATCTCTATGTAATATTGACAAACAAATTACTATAATCACATGAATGAAATCTAAATAATCTAAAATTTTACCATATTTTTTTAGGGCTAAAATAACACTTACCTAGAGAAGTCACCTAGAAATTCTTGAAAGTGAAATTATTGACAACCTAGTTTGAGCTCCGTATGTCTACAAGCATATGAGAAAATGTCAGACCTTCTACTCCTATTTTCTCTCATCATGAATTGTGTTTTTGTGCTACTTCCACACAAAAAATGATTTACTTTTGTATTTTTTTTGTTATATTTCCTGAAACTATAGTAATTATGATAGTAATCAATACATTACCATCATACTTGAGAATTCATCAGGGAAAATTATAAAAAAAAAAACCAAATTCACTAAAAGGACAATCCTTCATCAGAAGTTACCATCAGAAAAGCCCCCAAATGTATTAGTGAAGGTAATCTTTGGGTGATCCCACATCTAGATCTTGGGACTCTTGGTAAAATCAAATTTCTTTTTACCCTCTGCAAATGCTATTTAGAAACTCATTTTCTATGCATTGGCTCTTGCACAGTGTGGATTCAAGAGATGCGGTTGACACTGGTAGTTGGCCTGAAACACTTTTGTGCTTAAGAATGGAGCTGCATATAGCTTTTGGGTCATTAGAATAGACACTGATCTAATAGAATCAGTATTTGTTTTGGGATATATGTGTATCTTGGATTTAAAATTAGATAACCAACACTAATTCTATTAGAGGGGCATGAAGCCACCCGATTACTGTGTGGATTTCCCCAAGGTCTTGTCTTTTGGGTCATGTGATGGGCGCAAGTAAATAGTTCAACACTAGTAGTCATTCCAATGCATTGTCATAGTGACATGGAAGGTGATCTATGGGTGAGCCCTCATCTAGCGCTTGGGTCACTTCGTACAAGAGATTTGATTTGTACCAACTATGAAGTGCTTGGGTTGATTTTTGGATAGATTTGAACTTTTTGTGAGCTATCCTCATTGGAAAACATTTCTATGGAAGAGTGAGACTCGAAAAAATTACTTATATAGGGGACATTTTATTAATGGAAGCTCCCCCATGCCCCTCTAATAGACTCAGTATTGGTGCCAAGATGTATGTGTAGCTCAGATTTCGAATCCGATCCCCAACACTGATTCTATTAGAGGGGCATGAAGCCACCCGATTGCTATGTGGGGGCTCCCTGAGGTCATGTATTTTGGGTCACTCGATGGGTGCAAGTTAGAAAATGGTTTGGCACTAGTATTCATTCCAATGCATCATCATAGTGACATGGAAGGTGATTTTTGGGTGAGCTCACATTTATCTCTTGGGTTACTTGGTACAAGTGATTTTCTCTGGACCCTCAACAAACGCTTTCCAGACACCCATTTTCTATGGGTTTTCTCTTGCATGATGTGGATCCAAGAGATGCGACTGACACTGGTAGTCAACCTAAAATACTTCTATGCCTGAGAATGGAGCTGCATATAGATTTTGGGTTGTTGGGATAGATGTCACTCTAATAGAATTAGTGTTGGTTCTAGGATCAATGTGTAGCTTAGATTTAAAATTGGATCACCACCACTAATTCTATTAGAGGGGCATGAAGCCACCTGATTGCTATTTGAGGGCTCCCCAAGGTCATGTCTTCTGGTTATGTGATGTGTGCAAGTCAGAAAATCGTTCAACACTAGTAGTCATTCCAACACATTATTGCAGTGACATGGAAGATGCTCTAAGGGTGAGCCCTAATCTAGTGCTTGGGTCACTTTGTATAAGAGATTTGATGTGTACCATTTGTGAACCACTTGGGTTGAGTTTTAGATAGATTTGAACTTTTTGTGAGCTATCTTCATTAGTGAACATTTCTATGGATGATTGAGATTTAGGCAAATAACTTATATAGGGGAGATTTTATTCGTAGAAGCTCCCCCATGCCCCTCTAATAGAATCAGTGTTGGTACTAGGATGAATGTGTAGCTTGGATTTCAAATGGGATCACAAGAACTGATTCTATTAGAGGGGCATGAAGCCACCCAATTGCTATGCAGGGTCTCCCCAAGGTCATATCTTTTGGGGTACTTGATGGGTTCAAGTTGAAAATTGTTCATCACTAGTAGTCATTCCAACGCATCATTATAGTGACATGGAAGGTGATCTTTGGGTGAGATTGCATTATGAACTACAACTGATTGAATATCTGAATGACTTGAAGATCAATGATTAGAGATCATCGAGTTACAAAATTGATATGTAAGATGATTAAATCAGTAATATGTTGTCATTGTATCATCTTAAAATGGAATCACTTCCATCTTGATAGGTTTAGCACCCTCTTTTAGTGAATTTATCATGATAGACTTGTATTTAGGATGCATTTTGCACTTGATTCCTTCATTCTAGGTGAAATTAGGGTTAGGATCCTAAGGATTCTCCTTAATTTCACTCTTCTATGGCTCTATTTTATAGATAGGACTTAGGCATAGGTTCTCTTGGTCTTCATCATATTCATCATAGGACTTTGTGCCTCTGTTTGACACTCTACCCTATTCTGACATCATTTTTTAGGTCTCCGAGCATCCCTAGGACCTCCTATTTCTCATTCTGGCTGGATCTCGACCCCCAGGTCAAGGTCAAGGTTGACCCTGACCTAGGTCAGGGTTGAGGTCATCCCTGACCTAGGTTAGAGATGAGGTCATCCTTGACCTCCTTTGGGATTTGATCCCCTTTTTCAAATTTGGTCCTAGAGGGCCCCAAAATCAATGTCGGGCTTTCAGATCCGAGTGCGGAAGGGGTTTAATTTGAAATTCATTTAATTATTTTACCTCCTTAGTTGGTTATTGTGATTGGACCATAATTCAAGGTGAAATTTAAATTATGGATCCTCACATTACTCTAGGAGCCTCACCTTGAAACCTCTATATAAAGACTCTCATTTGCCTTCATTTTCACCAAGCTATTTCATGATCAAGACAATCACAAGACAAGGAGACACAATTGATTCAAGCAAGAAAGTGGTGGTGAAGTGAAGATGCAAGATTGCAAGAGGATGATATAGACGATCAAGCCATTGTTGATATCAAACATTTTTTTGAGCACACCATTGTGAACATCTACTTGGAGCAAGAGAAATCCCTTCTTCCTTGATCCACCATTTTCAACATTCAAGCATTCAAAGATATAATCATGGGGTAGAAATTATGGATTATGAGTTTGGTGAGAGTACTTTAGCCTTGGGGGCTTGGTGCTTTCTTATCTTATTCAAATCTATGCATTGCTTCCTCATACTATTTATGCTAGGGTTTTAATCTAGAGGATTAGATCTTGGCATTACACATTCAATACACACACACACATTCTATTACAACTGGCTATTCATGGAGGTGGAGATCACCAAAATGAGGGTTTGACTAAGGCAAAACCCTAAATAGCCACCCCAAAAAACCATTTTCAGATATCTACAGTCATTGTTTTGAGAATTGAAGTGTAGATCTAAGTACCCTTTTTGGTGAAGTTTCGAGATCCACAAACAAAATTTCTATCAAAGCTATTTTGGGTCAAGGACAACCTTGAGTGGGGGGTAAGATTGTGCCCTGCTATCTGGGTAAAAGTCAACCTGCTTCCAGAAAGACAAAAGTTTTTTGGGTTTTCTCTGTTGCAGTTTTCTAGTCCCAAATCTAGTTGCATAATTTCTCGAGACTATACATAGGCATTAGAAAATAGGTATTTCTAGATTATTTCCATTATGAGGTATGTATCTTATCCTATCTAATTTCAAGCATTTCCAAATTTACATTACTTAGTCAATTCCAACTCAAGCATACAAATGAATAGTGAGGAATGTTAGATGCATTGTCAAAGCTCCATTTTACAACCTATTCAGTCATTGATGTCAACTAGTTTTGACAATACTTATCATGTAAGTTACAAACATCTAAACATCTGTAGAAGGGAGAAAGAGATGAAGAACTAAAATATCTACATGAGGAAGATGGATATGACAGATGAGGATAAGGAATACTTTGGGTAACTTATTGATGAGTATAGGACCTTATGTTATTGACTTGATTATGTTGCATTTATCTATGATGAAAAAGAAAGGAAAAATGTACAAAATAGTTTGGTTGGTAAATGAAGAACTTCGGTATATACTGAGCTAGTGTAGTGTATACTGAGTGATAGTATCAACTGAGCTTGTTTTCAACGATGCATTTCTTTGTTAACCGAGTATGCATGAAAGAATTAAATGCTTAGTTTAGCCGACAGAAATTGATGAGCTGGAATGTGTATGATTTCAAGGTTGAAGATACAGTTTGTTATGAGATCCATGACTAACAAAATTTGAAGAAGATCTAAAGGATGGAATTGAAACGAGTTATTGACACATCTGCTGAGGAAGGTTTAAGCGGCAAAACCAACAAAGGAGATTAAGCGCAAAATCTGATGGATGAAAAGAAAATGGTTTACTTGTCTATATAAGAGACATTAGTTTCATTGTTGAAACTATACCAGAAGAAAGAAGACTATAGAGATTTCATGTGAACGCAACTTCATGCATGTCTGATCAGACTAGTTGAAGAAGAACCGAATTGCAGAGTTAACCGAGCATTAGAGAGCTATTACCGAGTGACAGTAAGTTATTGGATGTTGAAGAACTGAATTGAAATATTGATCAAAGGATTTGTATGGGCTTATAATATATCTAAACATGATGCAGGAGCATCCAGGGTGTAAGAGCAATCTTGCATCACCCAAAAATAATTTTGATTTCTTTTCAATAAGGGCTATCTTGTGTAGAGCTACTATTTTTGGAAATTTACTATTTTTAGTAAGTTTTTCGGTTGAGCTCATAATGTTCTATTTTCTTCCTTGGAGGTTCATTTTGGTTATATCAGCCTGCTAGTAAAGTTTCATTGCCAGATCAAGTTTAGTTTTGAAGATATTGAAAATTTTTGGTATTGGCTGCAGGGTATAAAAACTTTGAACTCAATTTTGAAGGCTTTAGAGGCCCCAGATGAGGTTGAAACTTTGGTTGAATGAAGCTTGCTTAGTTAAGGTGTTATAGAGTGCTTCGTGCCCTTTCCAAAATGGGGTCATAATAGTCAATCAGGTGAACAGGTGATGACTTATGGTCTCCAGAAGTTGGGTCACCTGAAATGGTGGAAAATGATTTTCCTTCAAAATTTCTGTTTGGGTTTCTAAAGTTGTTTTGAGCCGACTCTGATGTAATAAATTGTAAAATAAAATAATTCTAAGTTTGGTTGGCCTTATTGGCTAAATTCTGGAACCTTCTCAGGCGGTGGAAAACTGCCTATATAAGGAAAGTTGTAGTGTTGTCTTATTTAGTTCAGAGCAGTTCTGGGTAGATTTGGGTAATAATTCAAGGCTTTGTCCTATAGTATATTGTAAGGGAAATGTCCATGTGTCTTTGCATATTGTAATTATGAAATTTGTGATTCCACATTTGTGGAGATGATAAGAAGCCCATTTTTTATTCTTGCAAATTGTTATTGTTTCTTAGTTTCTGTTATGTGTTTGTGGTTTTAATGGAGCACCCTTCATCAAAACATCTACAAAATCAAGTTGTATTGTAATCACATCAACTACTATTTCACTTTAACCATTGTTACAGAAAAATCTCTTAACCGAGTGGACTTAACCGTGTTATGTTATGCCCTATGTCATTCATTGAATGTATATTGTTTTTGTATCAACCCCATAGTGAATGCTGGTTGGATGATAACTATTAGTCTTAAATCCTTTAACAAGATCACACCTTATAGTGTGTTTTGTAACCTTTAACAGGGTTGGTTCTTCATCAAGGTCACTTCAGAAGAGTGAAAATTATTTTGGGTTACTGGTCCTAGGTGGTTTTTCCCTTAACAAGGTTTCCACGTTAAATCATTGTGTTATGTGTTTCTATAATGAATGTTTTGTTATCATTCTTTACATATCACAGTAAGCTATTTGACTGGTAATCGGTAAAGACACAAATAGTATAGTATCTTATGTAATCAAGCTGGAAAATTATTTAGAATTATTTTGAGAGTTGCATAATTGTGATTGGGACTACATGATAACTGATCTAACTGATTCACCCCCCCTCCTAGTTATTCTAACGATTGGTATTAGAGCACATTGGTTGCTTGGAACAGAGTTTTAAGGACTTTAGCAGAAAGATCACAAAATGTATAAGAGGGAAGTGCCAAAGCTGAACAAGGAAAACTTTACAATATGGAAAAGTTGAATGAGACTTCATATATCTAGAATTGGGAATTCTACTCTCACCCTATTGGATAATGGCTACTTAGCACCGCCTATAGGACCTTTGACTCTTGATCAATTAAGAGATAGACATGAGCATAATATTACTATGATGAAGATTGTTGCTACTCTATATGATGCTGAATTTGAAGATGTCAAGGATTGCCTTACTTGAGAGGAAATGTGGGACAAACTTGCTCAAGTTTATGGTGGTGATGAAAATGTGAAAAGAGCTAGAGCTGAAATTTTAAGAGGGAGATTTGATGATATGGAAATGAAGGAGAAAACATTGTAGAATATTCAAATCAAATCAAGTAGGTAGTTAATGCTATTCGAGGATCTGGTGGTGTCATTGATGATGATACAGTGGTAAGTAAAATTCTAAGAACCTTATTGCCTGCTTATAAAATCAGAATATTTGCAGTACATGAAATGAGGTCTATAATATTAGGAATGAATTCTAAATATAACCTATGGGGGAGTATTCACATCCATTCTATGGTAGTTGTTGTTGCATTCATGACTGTGATTGTCATTGATGTCAACGCAGTGATCTACTTAAGATTATCAAACAAGAAGACAATGTTTGAGTTAGCGCATGTGGGATATTGAAGATCTAGCAATGTGGATTTGGAGAATTACTCTATGATGTGTTTTATGATCATGGTTAAGAGTGCATACAAAAATTCATCTATTCATGACAGTTATGAGAAAATCAGTGGAAGCAGTATTTAGGCAGTGTTCCTGAGTAGCAGTTTGTGGAAATCGGATGATATCTCCTAATCGGGATTGAATATGATCATGCACAGTTATGAAGGAGTTGAAGACATTTTTTTAGTGATGTGGATGTGAGTGCAAGGTCCGAGGTCACACGAGTGAAGAATTATCTTAATTGGAAGCTGACAAATTTGTGTAATTTTTATGTAACATGTGGAAACTTTTATTTTATAATATGTATGCTGACTCATTTGTAATTACTTGAGTGTGGTATAAATTAAGGAATGTTTTCCTTGTTTTAATGTAAGAATGTGGAATTGAATTATAAAATTGTGAAAGTGAATTTTGGATTTGTGCAATACTTGTTGAAAGAGGATATGCAAAGTACAAAGATCTGGTATTGAGATTTGATGAAGTAGTTGGTGCAGTTTGGCACAATCAGAGAAGTAACAAGTTGTTGAGATAAGTAGTCTTTTGATATTATTTTTTTGAATAATATAAAGATCATTTTGATAGTGTGTTCGGTGATCTTTCCATTGAAGCTGTTTGGGCAGTGGGTCCTTCTGTCTTCCATAACTCCTAATAGAGTTAGAATCTTTTAACAGGGATTCAAAGTCTCCTAATAGGGACTCATGTGTACTAAATATATTTCATAAGAATTTTAACAGAGTCCATCCTCTCACAAGGAACTTTCATATTAGTGCATCTTTTGTGGGCATCATTCCCACCGGGGTTTACTCTTTGATCAAGAGGTTCCCTAGTCAACATATCTTGTGTCATTTTGTTATTGTGTATGTACATCTCTCTATGGTTGTTGGTTACATTGCTTACATGGTTAAAATATATTAAAGTTGATAAAATTTATATTTATTTGATAACTGATTCACCCCCCCTCTTAGTTATCTTGGTGGACTTTACTTTCTAACATGTAATTGACAACACTCTTACTCTTGATAATATGATTGGTAAGCTAACAAATTTTGAGCTGAAAAACTTTGATAATAGCTTTGTACCATCTATTGAGTCTTCTTTTATGACTTCTCTAAAGATTGGTAAATCTAGCAGTAGACATGATAATAGTGACATTAATACTAATGATGAGCTTGATGAGCTTGAAGGTCTTATGGCCTGTAGATGGCCTAAAGGTAAAGGTAGATATAAGGGTAAATTACCTTTAGCATATTTTAACTGTAGAGAAGTTGGCCACATTGTTGCTAGATGTCCCAACAAGAAAGAGAAAGACAAAGACCAAGACCGATCTGGTGATGGAAGCTATGGAAGAAGAAACAATAGAGGCTACTGACACTACAACAAAAGTAACCGAGATCACAAAGATAAGGGAAAAAAGGCATGCTACTTAGTTGAAGAAGAGGACACCAACACTGACACTGACACAAATGATGACATTAAGGTAGTGTTTGTTGCAATGAAAGATGACTCAGAGGAAGAAGAAAGGTATGTAGAAACAACACTCATTTCTAAGGTTAGTAAAAATGATAGATGGATCATTGATAGTGGCTGTACACATCGCATGACTGGTGATGAAGATAAGTTTGATCATCTAGAGCATTATAATAGAGGATCAGTAAGAATGGGTAATGATACACCTTGCATAGTTAAAGGAAAATGATCTTTATTAATAAATGATAAAATTAGATGTGATAATTCTTATTGGGTAAAAGGACTGAACTATAATCTACTAAGTGTGGCATAGCTTAACAACTTGGGTCATCGAGTGGAATTTGAAAGAAAGAAGGTGAAGATATACAATGAAAATGGAAAGCTTGTTGGAACACGAGGACAATCTAAAGGTAACTTAATTTATCTTGACAATGCTGAGACTTCATGTTTGCTAGTTAAAAATGAAGATGCATGGTTGTGGCATAAAAGGTTATGTCATCTAAATTTTGATAATATGATCAAGATTAGTAAAAAGAGAAAAGTTAGAGGTCTTCCTAGCCTAACTAAACTAGATCATGTTATGTGTCATCAATGTCAAAAAGGTAAGATAAAAAAATGTAGTTTCAAAAGTAAAGACTATTGGAAAAAAGGAATCTTGGAGTTATTTCACACCGAACTATGTGGTCCCATGAGAACTTAGAGCTATTATGGAGATAGATACTTTATTCTTTTTGTTGATGATTACACTATATTGATGACTGTTATGTTTTTAAAAGATAAATCTGAAGCATTTAAGATGTTTAAATGGTACAAAGCTAAAGATGAAAAGGAAACTAAAAAAGAACTGAAATGTCTGAGATCTAATAGAGGTGGTGAGTTTATTTATGATGAATTCACTAACTATTGTAATGAGCATGGAATTAAGAGATAGGTATTTGTACCAAGAACACCGTAGCAGAATGAGATTGTAGAAAGGAGAAATAGGTCTATAGTTGATTGTGCAAGAACACCAATGATAGAAAATAATGTTGCACATATGTGCTGGAGAGAAGAAGTCAGCACAGATGTATATGTACTGAATCAAGTACAACTAAAGAAAGACACAAAAAAAACACCAAATGAGTTATGGTTTGGACACACACTGAGTGTAAGTTACTTCAAAAATTTTGGTAGAAAATGTTTTATTCTGAAAGATGATAGAAATGGAAAATTTGACTCTAAAGGTGATGAGGGGATATTTCTTGGATATTCTACTATAAGCAAGGTTTATAAGTGTGCCTGAATAAAGTTACTAATAAAATAATTGAAAGTGCTAATGTTAGAGTTGATGAATTTGCTGATAAAAATGATGAAGAAAGCACTAGGGAGCTAGAAGACTATGGTAGATTCACTTACATTGAGCATCCAAAGTACCTACCAAAGCTGCAAGTTGAGTCGATTGAGCATCAGGAAAACAATACTGAGGAACAAAAAAGGGAAACCAAGGATTAGGAAGAGGTTACTGAGAAAAGAAAGGAACTTGAATAGAATGAGGAACAAAGAAGAGATCAAGTGCTTGCTAGATTTTTTAGAAGACATCATCTTGAGAACCAAATCATTGGAGATAAGAAAGTTGGCATGTAGACTAGAAGTAAGTTAAGACAAAACACACACTTAGTTTGTGAGTTTGAACTGAATAATGTTATGGTTGCACTTGAAAATGATGAATGGGTCAATACAATGAATGAGGAGATTGAACAAATAGAGAAAAATAAGACATGGACTTTAGTATCTAGACTGAAAGATAAAAAAGTTATCGGTACTAAATGGATTTTCAAAAACAATTTGAATGAAAATGAAGAAGTTACTAGGAACAAAGCTAGACTAGTTTGCAAGGGATATGCACAGGAGGAAGGAATTGACTATGGTGAAACTCTTGCACCTATTGCTAGAGTAGAAGGAGTTTTCATATTACTGGCATATGTTGCACATAATAATTTTAAGGTATACCAAATGGATGTCAAGTCAACATTTTTGAATGGAGTACTAGAAGAGGAGGTCTACATAGAACAACCAGAAGGATTTGTTGATCTAGATAATAAAGCTATGGTATGTAGATTACACAAAGCTTTATATGGTTTGAAGCAAGCACCAAGAGCCTAGTATGAAAGGCTACATACTTATTTGTTAAGCATTGGTTTTGTAAGAACTAGTGAAAACAATAATTTATACATGAAAGGAGGATCTGATGATACTATTTTGATTGCTGAAATATTTGTGGATGATATAATTTTTGGAGGACAAGGTCATATTTGTAAATCTTTTTCTAATGAGATGAGAAAAGAATTTGAAATGTCAATGTTTGGAGAGATTAAATTCTTTCTAGGATTGCAAGTTATTTAGCAGAATGATGTAATATTCATCACACAATCAAAGTATATTAAGGAAGTATTGAGAACATTTGGCATGGAAGATGCTAAACCAGTTGGAACACCAATGGTCACAAGCTGTAAATTGACTAAAGATGATGAATCCACAGAGGTAAATCAAACACTATACCGATCTATGATTGGTAAACTGATGTATGTTGTACATAGTCACCCTGATATTGGATATGCAGTTGGGATTGTGGCTAGATTTTTGCCCAATCCTAAAGATTCACACATGGTTGCTGCAAAAAGAATCTTGAGATACTTGAAGAAAACAAAGGACTATGGATTATGGTATCCAAAGGAAGGTAAATTTGAACTAAGAGTTTATACCGATGCTGATTGGGTTGGAAATATAGATGATAGAAAAAGAACAACCAGAGGAGCATTTTTCTTTGGTTAAAGACTTTTAACTTGGATGAGTAAGAAACAACGTTGTATTTATTAGTCTATAGTTCAAGTAGAGTATGTTGCTACTGCTACAAATTGTTCAAACATTGCTTATATTAAACAAGTGTTGGAAGGGATGAATGAGGTAATCACTGAGCCAATGATTATATATTGTGACAACACTAGTGCAATAAATATTTCTAAGAATCTAGTGATGCATTAAAAAATAAAGCATATATCAATTAAGTATCACAACTTAAGAGAACAAGTATAGGAGAAGCAAGTCAAACTGGAATACGTTACATCAAAGGAGAAACTTGCTGATATCTTTTCCAAGCCTTTACTGAAGGACACTTTTGAATACTTGAGGACTAGACTTGGGGTCTGTCCCCTGTCTACCAGTCACTAATGTGATTTGGAGGTTGCATCAGCCTACTCTTATCAGAAGATCATTCATGTTGATGCAACACAACTCACACTTTGGATTTTGTCTAAAGTTGTGAAGGAAAGATTTGAGAATTGGCAAATCAGTATACCGAGATACAATTGTTTATACTGAACAACAATGAGTTACTTGGCTACTATAGAGTAGTATGTTTTATATTTTTCTTTGGCATTATTGTCAAAGGGAGAGAGATTTCAATATGAAACAGGGAGAGAAGTGATCAATGAAATATCAGACAAAGATTGTTGTCAATAGGAGAGAGATCAATATGGACAGAAATCATGATATATCTATCTAAGGGAGAGATAAACTGAGAAAGTCAGGGAGAGAAGAAAAGATCAAATCTGTAGAGGAAAGTCTACACATGTAATGCTATTATGTAACATAGTGATTAAACATATTAAAAATAAAGCTAGGGAGAGCTTACCAAGCTACAACATTTACTTATATAGTTGTGGAACATATGTTTGGTATGTGTATGGCATATTTCATATTGCTTATGTTGACAACATGCCAAAGGGAGATATTGATGAACTACAACTGATTAAATATCTAAATGACTTGAAGATCAGTGATTAGAGATCACCAAGTTACTAAATTGATATGTAAGATGATTAAATCAGTAATATGTTTTCATTGATGTCAATTAGTTTTGACAGTACTTATCATGTAAGTTACAAATATCTAAACATCTGTCGAAGGGAGAAAGAGATGAAGAACTAAAATATCTACATGAGGAAGATGGATATCACAGATAATGATAAGGAATACTTTGGGTAAATTATTGATGAGTCTATGACCTTATGTTATTGACTTGATTATGTTGCATTTATCTATGATGAAAAATAAAGAAAAACTATACAAAGTAGTGTGGTCAGTAAATGAAGCACTTCAGTATACACCGAGCTAGTGTAGTGTATATCGAGCAATAGTATCAACCGAGCTTGTTTTCACCGATGCATTTTTTTCTTAACCCAGTATGGATGAAATAATTAAATGCTTAGTTTAGCTGACATAAATTAATGAGCTGGAATGTGTATGATTTCAAGGTTGAAGATAAAGTTTTTTATTAGATCCACAGCTAACAAAATTTGAAGATCTAAGGGATGGAATTGAAACAAGTTATTGACACATCTGCTGAGGAGGGTTTAATCGAAAAAATCAACGAAGGAGATTAAGCAGAAAAATATGATGGATGAAAAGAAAATGGTTTACTTGTCTATATAAGAGACATTGGTTTCATTGTTGAAACTATGTTGCAAGAAAGAAGACTAGAGATTTCACGTGAACACAGCTTCATGCATGCCTGATCAAACTGGTTGAAGGAGAACCAAACTACAGAGTTAACTGAGCATCAGAGAGCTATTACTGAGTGACAGTAAGTTATTGAATGTTGAAGAATTGAATTGAAATATTGATCTAAGGATTTTTATGGGCTTAGAATAGATTTGAACATCTACAAAATCAAGTTGTATTGTAATCAGATCAACTACTATTTTAGTTTAACTATTGTTATAGAAAAATCTTAACCGAGTGGACTTAACTATCTTATGTTATGCCCTATGTCATTCATTGAATGTACATTGTTACCCTATCAACCCCATAGTGACTGTTGGTTGGATGATAATTGTTAGTCTTAAATCATCTAATAAGGTCACACCTTACAGTGTGTTTTGTAACCTTTAACAAGGTTGGCTCTTCATCGATCTCACTTTAGAAGAGTGAAAATTATTTTTAGTTACCAGTCCTAGGTGGTTTTTTCTTAATAGGGTTTCCATGTTAAATCATTGTGTTATGTGTTTCTGTGATGAATAGTTTGTTATCCCTCTTTACATATTGCATATTTGATTTGATCGACAATCACAGTAAGGTATTTGACTGGTAATCGGTAAAGACATAGACAGTATAGTATTTTATGTTACCGAGCTGTAGAATTATTTTGAGAGTTACATAATTGTGATTGGGACTATAGGATAACTGATCTAACTAATCCCCCCCCCCCCTCTTAGTTATTCTAACACCACATCTATCTCTTGGATTGCTTGGTATAAGCAATTTGTTCTATACCCTTCACAAATTCTATCTAGACACCCATTTTCTATGTGTTGGCTCTTGCATGGTGTGGAACCAAGAGATGTGACCGACACTAGTAGTTAGCCCAAACTATAAATAGTGACCACAAAGATAGAATACAAGAAAGGATAAACCATTCTTGACTAGGTTAATGAATAAACACAATATGTTGCCTCATTAATTTGGTATTGATTCTCCATAGTCAATTAATTAATAATAATTTTGATCTACAATTTACTAACCTTAATGTCTAATAGGAAATTTAATTACTATCAAGGGATGATCATTGGTTTGCAACAATTGAGGGCTCATATTAATTTGAATGCATATCCAATTAGTGATAATTTGGACTGATGTTACCAAAGGAACTTAATCATCCATGTCTATATTTTTGGAGCTTTTTGTTACACATGAAAAAACCTTCAAGGAATCATTTGAGACATCAAGTGGATAGAATCTAAAGAGGTCAATTTGGAGGCTAGTGGCATTGGAGGATGGAGTAATTTACATCATCTCAAGTCAAATTCTCATTTTGAGGTGGTGTTGTGCATGATAATTATTTTTAACAATTTTGATTTATGTTTTCTCTATTTTGTTTTTATTTCTATTGCTAACAAATATGAAGAATGTATGTCTTGTAAAGACACATTTTGGAGACATTTTTTTTAATTCGGTGTTGAGATCAATATGAATTATTGTCCATGGAGTTTCAAAGTATATGATTGAGAATTATACCCTTTTATAGTCACTACATAATGATATAGATTTGTCACATCTCCGAGGGATGATTGTTGAATAATTTAAGACTATGTGATTTGAGAGTTTGAGACTGAGAGCTTAAGAACATAGATTGAAGTTACACCTTCTCGAGGGTCAAGAAAAAACTTGATTGAGCACCACTTGGTTCAGGATTTATATCTTTAGAAGAATATTTTCTCAAAATATATATTCATATTATGCAATCAACATATTTTTTTATGAAATCCTTGAGGGGAGGGTCCCTAGGGCAGGGTCAATTTAATCTTTTTAGGATCAATGTAATAAGGGCTGAGGAATGTTAGTATAAATTTTTTATAGTATATTATAATATTACATTGTTAGGTAGTTAATTGAAGTTAGTGGACAATTTCAACAACTAATAACTATCTCTACAATGTATAAATTTTCCCCTATACATGAATAATATTATATTAAAAGATTCCATTCTCCTCTAACAATGAACAAGAGATTTAGTAGTTGGAATCTCTTATCAAGATCATCATCATCATCTGTATAGTCTATGTATTTATTTTAATCAACCATGTGGTTTTTATAATTTGTGTTCCTTATCTTTATCTATCATTCATTGTATGAATTTAGACATTATGTTGAAATGTAATAACTTATTTTTATTCTAATGCATTTGAGTGAATTGATTTAATGTATATTTAATTGAATTTGAGATTATGGGTATTTATGTAATTAAATAGTTTATTAATAAGTGAAGGACCTTACATTTTGTATGTTGTAATCAGTTACTATAAATTTTATACATAGATTCAATAGGAGCATTGATCAAAGAGAGTAAAAATTAATGTCGAAAAAATATTGTTGAAGATTGTTGAGTTAGTTGTTGCCCCATCAAAGAAAGGAGAAGATTTTTTTCCAGTCAGATGTTGTAGAGGTTGTGGGAAGAAGTATTGAAGAATATTTCTAGTGGAAGAGAAATCATTGTCCGTAGTAAATATTGCTATAAACTTGATGTAAAGTTGTAAATTTTAGAATGGAAGCAAGATCACAATCTCTAAAAGCTATAGTTGTAGAAGCTTCAATAAAGAAATTGTAGATGAAATATTGTTTTTTGAAGAATTTTTCCACCGCAAAAGGAGATCATTGTAAAAGGAGTTTAATTAATTTTGAGCAAGGACCATAGGTGAAAGAATTCATAAAAGAGCTCATAGTGCAAATGACAATGAGATGTAAATAGGCATGGGTAATGGACTTGTATTTTTGGAAAATAATTGAGTTCTAGTAACCTTCATTAAGATGTAAAAAAGAAAGTGAGTTTCATACTTGATATTTTTTAGGGAGTGCATGATCAGTTGTACTCAACACCACATAGTTTTTTGGTCCAATGATGTAAAAGTTAGCCATAGGAAAGTTTAAATTTCCTAAGTATTTTGTAAGCTCTATTGAGTCAAGCCTACACATGGATTACTATGATAGAACATTTAATCATGTATCATGTATCCTCTTGCACACACATAGAAGGATGTGACTTCAAGTTTTAGAGTAAATCAAACTCATACCTAAGCTTGATGGTGGATTAGAGAAGTTGAATCTTTGACTAAGGGGGGACTTGAGATAGAGTAATTTCAAATTGTAAGGGACCAAAGTAATGGCTACATGAGAGTTTTGATAGACTACAATTGATTGAATATCTTAAAGGAGAGATTGATAGACTTCAAAAGATAGTGATTGATGATCACTGAGCTACTAATGTATATTTGAGACATTAAATCAGTTAATGTATTGTCATTGATGTCAACTAGTTTTGATTGTACTTATCATGATGGTTACAAACATCTTAAGAAGGAAATAATGGTGAAGGAATGAGATATCTACATGAAGATGAGATGGATGAGAAATATATGGATATGGTATTCATTGGGTAACCTATTGATGAGTATATGACATTATATTAATGATTTTATTGTATTACAAAAATCTATTATGGATTGAAGATCAAGAATGACCGAGTTTATGTGGTTGGTAAATGAAGAATTCAGTATACACCAAGTTGGAATAGTGTACACCAAGAAGGTGTAGTGTATAACAAGTATAGTGTTAACTGAGCTAGTTATCACTGACATATTACGGTATTGACTGAGTGAAAGTAATAAATGGAACTTGTGATTGTTGACTAAAGATGATGAGTTAGACAATTGATTAATGATTTTGAGGTAAAAGATAATGTTTTTTATGATGATCAAATGACTGATAAAATTCAAAGATTATCAGATGAAGGAGAATGAAATGTGTTGCTGACACAACTGCTAAGGAAGGTTAAAGAAACAAAATCAACAGTGAAGATTAAGAGACAAAATATATGGATGGAAATAAAATGGTTTATGATGTCTATAAAAGAATATAAGAGATTCATTATTGAGTCTTTTTGCTACTGGAATATGCGTGCAATATTGCATCCATGCAAAGATGATCAAACTGGTTGAAGATAGAATCAAACAATTCTAGTGAAGACACCGAGCATCAAAGAAAGCAATTACTAGGCAAAAATGAATTGGAGGAAACAAAGAGATTGAATTAATTATTGATCAGAGGTATTTTTGAGCTTAGCATAGATCTAAAAATCTGAAAAATAAGTTGTATTTGAATCAGATAATTACTATATTAGTTTAACCATTACGATAGATAAATCTCTTAACCGAGTGGGACTTAACAGTCTTTAAATTTTAATATGACATTTAATGAATGTTGATTATTTTCTTGTTGTCCCCATATTGAATTGGTCAAGGGAGAAATGTTAGTGATAAATCCTCTAACCAAGTCGCACCTTAGAGTGTGTTTTATAACCTTTAATAGGGTTGGCTCTTAATTGAGCTCACTTTAGAAGAGTGAATTATTTTGGGTTATAGATCCCAAGTAGTTTTTTACCTAACAGGGTTTCCACATTAAAAATCAAAGTGTTATATGTGTATGGATGTGGTGAATTATTATTTTACTTTACACATTACTATAAGTGGATTGATGGGTAAATATACTAGTTAATTTACTTCTATTCAGTAGATGAACACAAATGCACAGTTGATATATTACCGAGTTGATTAAACTGTTTGAAAGATTTGTTTTATACATTAGGGAGTATTTGGAACTGTAGGATAATTGGACTTAACTGATTCAACCCCCCTCTTAGCTATCTAACAATTGGTATTAAAGCATAGAGTGATTGAAGGAAAATTTTGAAGGACTTAAGCTAGATATCACAAGATGTATAAGAGAGAGGTACCAAAGATGAACAAAGACAACTTCACGATATGGAAAAGAAGAATGAAATTATATCTATTAGGAATTGGCAAGTTTGCAACATACTACTTGGAAAATTAGTTTATCTTACCCACTGAACCTTTGACTATTGATCAGATGAGATAAAGACATGAACATAATGCTACGATGATTGAGCTTGTTTCTTCCTTATCAGATGCTGAATTTGAAGATTTTAAGACATTTATAAATATTAAACAGATGTAAGACAAGCTTAAACTAGTTCATGAATGAGATGTGAATGTGTTGAGGGCTAAATATGAAAGTCTTAGAGGAAATTTTGATGTTATTAAAATAAAAGAAGGTGAGAACATATCTCAGTACAATAACCGAGTCAAGGAGGTTGTGGATACTATCCAAGGATCAGGTGGAATTATTGATGACGACACTATGGTAAGTAAAATTCTCAGAACCTTGTTACCTGCCTATGCTATAAGATTTTCTACAATTCATGAAATGATAGTAGCTCCTAGTAATAATGTTACACTTGACAGTCTAATCGGTAGACTGACTGCATTTGAGTTGAATAACTTTGACAATAGTATTTTTCCTACTGTTGAATCTACATTTATGTCATCTCTAAAAATTGGTAAATCAAACACCAAACATAAGATAAGAAATGAAAGTGATAGTGAAAGTGAAGAGGATGAACTTGATGAACTTGAAGCATTAATGGCTAGAATATTGCAAAAAGGTAAAGGAAGATATAGAAGAAAACTACCATTGGTATGCTTTAAATCTAAAGAGATTGGTCATATTGCTGCTAGATGTCCTGATAGGAAAGAAGATGAGAAAATAAATGAAAGATCTAATGAAAGGAAGTATGATAGAAGAGATAACCAAGATCACAGAGGCAACTGATAGTATAGAAAGAGGGACAACCGAGATTACAAAGATAAAGGAAAGAAGGAATGTTACCTAGTTGAAGAAGATGATGATGACACCAACACTGACACTGATGAAGACATTGATGTGGTATTTGTGGCTTTGAAGTAAGATTCCAAAGAAGAAGAACAAAAAATCTATGTTGAAAAAACACTTATTTCTAAAGTTAGCAAGAATGATGCTTGGATTATTGATAGTGGTTGTACACATCATATGAATAGTGATGAAGAGAAATTTGAATACCTTGAAAATTATAATGGTGGATCTATTAAAATGGGAAATGATACACCTTGTCTAGTAAAAGGAAAAGGTGTTAGAATAACTGAGAGGGGGGTGAATCAGTTATCCAGTGTCCCAAAACAAAATGTATAATCCAAAACAAATTATTCCAAACTTCTGATACTCGGTAAATTGAAATACTATACTATTTGTGCTTTTACCGATTACCAGTAAATAACATATAATGATTACCAATCAAATCAAGTATGCAACATGTAAATATGACATAAAAAAAAATCACAATCAACATATGACACAAGAGATTTAACATGGAAACCCTGTGAAGGGAAAAACCACCTGGGACCGACAACCTAAAAATATTCACTCTTCTGAAGTGAGGTCGGTGAAGACCCAACCCTGTTAAAGGTTACAAACCCACTATTAGGTGTGATCTTGTTAGAGGATTTAACACTAACCATTATCATCCAACCAACATTCACTATGGGGTTGACATGATAACAATGTTCATTCTATGAATGATACATAATTCAGACTTTCCTAGTCCACTTGGTTAAGAGATTTGACTATGTACAATGGTTAAAATGTAATAGTAAAAGATCTACCTTAATACAACTCAATTGCAGATGTACAGATCAATGTTAGGCTCATTCAAATCCTTTGATCAATGTATCTATTCTATTTCAAACAATTTCAGTGACTTACTCTCACTCGGTAATAGCTTCCTAATGCTCAGTATACTTTGCAGTTTGGTTCTCCTTAACCAATATGATTAGATGTGCATGAAAAATTGTTCA
Organism: Chamaecyparis obtusa; assembly: GCA_027943335.1. Taxonomy (NCBI): domain Eukaryota; kingdom Viridiplantae; phylum Streptophyta; class Pinopsida; order Cupressales; family Cupressaceae; genus Chamaecyparis; species Chamaecyparis obtusa. The sequence continues at coordinate 1,733,705 of BSBK01000576.1, forward strand.
CATGATAATTCTGCAATATATTCTTCTCTTGGCTTTAGTTTTAGTGTGAAACTCTTGTCTCTTATATAGAGATGTAAATCATTTTCTTCTCCTCCATCAGATTTTGTCACTTAATCATCATCATTGATTTTGCCACTTTAACCTTCTTTGGCTAATGTGTCAATAACTTGTTTCAGTTCAATCCATTAGATATTTCTTGAATTATGCTAGCCATCGATTTTCATAACAGACTTTATCTGTTACCACTAACTTTGAGGTACTTTCCAGCTCATCAATCCTTATCGGCTAAACTAATGATTTAATTCCTTTTTCCCCGCTCGGTTAACAAAAAAAATGCATCGGTGAACACAAGATCAGTTTACACTATGCTTGGTATACACTATGCTCTGTCGGTGTATACTGTAATGCTTCATCAACTGACAACACTACTTTGTGTCTTTCAGCTCTATTCTTCAACTTAGATGAATGCAACATAATAAAGTCAATATCATAAGGTCATAGACTCATCAATAAGTTACCTAATGTATTCCTTATCATCATCTTCCATATACATCTTGCTCATGTAGATATTTCTGTTCTTCATCTCTTTCACTCCTTTTCTACAGATTTTTCGATATAGTAACTTACAAGATAAGTACTATCAAATTGGTTGACATCAATGACAACATAATACTAATTTAATCATCTTACATATCTAATTAGCAACTCCTCAGTTGATGAAGGGTGCTCCCCTTAATACCACAAACACATAACAGAAATAGAGAAACAACAACAATATGCAAGAACAGAAAATTGGCTTCTTATTATCTCCACAAATGTGGAATTACAAACTTTCAGAATTACAATATGCAAAGCCACATGGGCATTCCCTTACAATATTCTGTAGGAAAAAGCCTCGAACTATTACCCAGATCTACTACCCAGAACTATTCTGAACTACCTAAGACAATAATACAGCCTTCCTTATATAGGCAATTTCCACCGCCCAAGAAGGTTCCAAAAATTTAGCCCTAAGGGCCGACCAAACTTAGAATTATTTTATTTTTCAATTTATTACATCAAAGTCAGCTCAAAATAACTTTTGAAACCTGAACATAAATTTTGAAGAAAATTATTTTCTGCCATTTCAGGTGGCCCAACTTCCGAAGACCATAAGTCATCACCAGTTGACCCGATCGGCTATTATAACCCCATTTCAGAAATGCCACAAAGTGCTCTACAGGCTTGACCCATGCAAGCGCCCGTCACCCAAATTTTTGACCTCATCTGGGGCCTCTAAAGCCTTCAAAAATGAGTTCAAATTTTCTGTACCCTGCTGCCAATACTAAAAATCTTCAATATCTTCCAATATACACTTGATCTGGCAATGAAACTTTATTGGCAGACTTATATGACCAAAATGAACCTCCAAGAAAGAAATCAGATCATTCTGAGCACATACAAAAATTACCAAAAATAGTAACTTTCCATAAATAGCACCTCTGCACAAAATAGCCCTTATTGAATATAAAAATAGAAATATTTTTGGGTGATGCAAGATTGCTATTACACCCAGGATGCTCCTACATCAAACACCCGGGGTAATTTGAGAAGTGACCCTGTCACGACTCAGGTGTGCAAAGGAAAACTAAGATAGTTAACCTCCACCCTTGTTAGCCATGATGAATCTTCAACAGGCCGTCCTTTCCACTTGACCAGATATTCTTCATATGTCTTGTTCCTTGTACTTCTGCCAACACGACTGTCCAGTATATCTTCGATCTCCTTAGTGTCTGAACTAGTTGCTGGAATATTCCACTGTGCTGCTGTGATCGCATCTTCAACACCTCCTTCATGATACTCTGTCAGATCTGAAATGTTAAACATTGGTGAAATATGTAGCTCAGTAGGCAATTCTACCTCATATGCATTTCTTGAATCATGTTTCTTTAGTATCTTGCATGGTCCAAACTTCTTCATTTTCAGCTTGTTATAGGTACCAACTGGAAACCGTTCCTTCCGCAAATGAACCATGACTTCATCTCCAACCTAAAATTCCTTATGCCTCCTTTTCACATCTACCTTAGCCTTATACTGTGCATTTATCTTGGCAATATGCTTCCTCACCTCCTCATGGATGTTCTTCAAATGTTCTGCAAAATCCTCAGCTTCAGCACTACTTATTTCTCCTTTATCTATCTTCCTCAATTCAGATGCATTTCTTGGACTACTTCCATATACAATTTGGAATGGTGATTTACCAGTGCTCCTATTGACAGAATTATTGTATGCAAATTCTGCCTGTGGTAAAATCAAATCCCATCCTGTTGGCTTATCTCCAACCAAACATCTCAGCAAATTTCCCAAACTCCTATTCACCACCTCTGTCTATCCATCAGTCTGTGGATGATGTGATGAACTGAACTTCAAATCTGTCTTCAACTTCTTCCATAATGTATGCCAGAAATATCCAACAAACTTAGTGTCCCGATCTGAAACTATGGTCTTTGGCAAACCATGAAGTCTCACTACTTCTTTGAAAAACAATTCGGCTATATGAACAACATCATTAGTCTTCTTGCAGGGAATGAAATGTACCATCTTTGAAAATTTGTCAACTACCACAAAAATTGAATCATGTCCCCGCTAAGTCCTTGGTAAACCAAGAACAAAGTCCATACTGATATCCTCCCAAGGCTTCTCTGGTATAGGTAATGGCTAATACAACCTTGTATTCTACTTCACTCCTTTCACCATCTAACATACTCTACAACTCTGTACAAACTTCTTCACATCTTGCTGCAATTGTGGCCAATAATAATTCTCACCAACCAAAGCAAGGGTTCTATCACAACCAAAATATCCAGCCAATCCTCCACTATGCTTCTCCTTGATGAGATTCTTCCTCATAGAACTTTGTGGAATGCACAACTGACTCCCTTTGAATAGTATATCATCTTGGATGATAAAATCCAACCATTTCATCCTGTCTAGAGTAACAGGTTCTGTACAAGCTTTCCAAGCTTCACCAAAATCAGGATCCTCTGGATACAAATTCTTGAGTTCCTTGAACCCAACCACTTCAATCTACATTTCTGTCAGCAATAGTTGCCTTCTACTAAGAGCATCTACAACCCTATTAGACTTTCCACTCCTTTGCTTCAAAACAAATGTATAACTATGCAAAAACTCAACTCATTTCAAATGCCTTTGATTCAATTTTCCTTGACTATTCAAATATTGCAAAGCTTGATGATCAGTATACAAAACAAACTCTTTAGGAAGAAGATAATGTCTCCACTTCTTCAATGCCTAAACTATAGCATAAAATTCCTGATCATAAACAGAATATTTCCGCTTGGCATCATTTAACTTCTCACTGAAATAAGCAACAGGTTTACCTTCTTGGCTCATAACAGCTCCTATTGCAGTACCACTAGTATCACAATCTACTTGAAACACCTTATTAAAATTTGGAAGGGCTAAAATAGGTTGTTCTGTAACTTTTTGTTTCAACAATTGAAAATTCTTTTCTGCCCCATTAGTCCACTTAAACTCTTTTCTATCCCCTCTCATTGTTTCAGTCAAGGGTCCACAAATACTGCTAAAATTTTTGATAAATTTTTTGTAAAAGCTAGCTAGACCATGAAAAGATCTTACCTCAGTAGCACTCCTTGGAGTAGGCCATTCAAGGATAGCCTGTACCTTCTCTGGGTCCATTTTTAGACCTTCTCTTGAAACTACAAACCCTAAATACACCAACTCTTTCTTCACAAAACTGCACTTCTTCAAATTAATCGATAATTTCTCTTCTCTCAGCTTCTCAAATACCATACGAATATGCATCATATGCTCCTCCAATGTCTTACTAAAGATCAAAATATCATCTAGGTAAACAATGACAAACTTACCCAAAAATTCTTTCAGAACCTCGTTCATGAGCCACATGAAAGTGCTCGGTGTATTGGTTAGCCCAAAAGGCATGACTAACCACTCATATAGTCCTTCCTTTGTCTTGAAATCAGTCTTCCATTCATCTCCTTCTCTGATCCGAATTTGGTGATATCCACTCTTCAGATCTATCTTTGAGAAATACACAGCTCCACTCAAACAATCCATAATATCATCCATTCGTGGCAATGGAAACCTATACTTGATTGTGATCTTGTTTATTGCTCTGGAATCTGTACACATCCTCCATTCTCTATTCTTCTTTGGTGCTAATACTACTAGTACAACACATGGACTCAAGCTCTCTCGAATCAATCCCTTCTGTAACAACTCGTGTACTTGTCTGTTCAACTCCTCACTTTCTGCTGGTGTCATTCTGTGTGCTACCTTGTTTGGAAAACTGGCTCTTGGAATCAAATCCATCTGATAACTGATCTTCCTTACGGGTGGTAATCCATCAGGTACATTATCAGATACAATATCCTGAAACTCATTCAACAAATCTGCAACCTCTATAGGTAGATCCTCTACTTCTTCTTTACCAACTTTTGGAATTAAAGAAAAACACACATGCTCATGCCTCATACCATCTAGGAATTTCCTTCCATCAACAAATGTTATTCTTGTGTTACCACATACCTTTTCTTCAGTCTCCTTCAATGGCTTTAGCTTATGTCGCACTCCATCCTTTGTCATGGAATAGGTATTCGCATGACCATCATGTACAGCACATCTGTCAAACTGCCATGGTCTACCCAATAACATATGACATGCATCCATAGAGATGATATTGCATAGTACCTCATCTTGGTACCCACCGATCTTGAACTTTACCAGGCACTGTTCACTGACCATGACCTTGTGGTCATCCTGCACCCAGGCAATCTGATATGGATGTGGGTGTTTTTGTCTCTTGAGCTTCAACTTTGTCACCATCTCTTTTGAGACCAAATTGTTTGTGCTTCCACTATCGATAATCACATCACAGTATTTACCCTGACACTTGCATCTAGTACGAAACAGGATCCTCCTTTGTTCAGGTTCATTCTCACCACTCAGCAAGACTCTTCTATTAATTAGTGTTTCTCCTCTTTCAGCATCTTCAGAATTTGATGATCTAGCATCTTCATCGACATGTGCAACTCTGGCCTGGCTTTCATTTCTCCTATCTGTTCTGCCTTGGCGCTGAGGAAATTTAAATGCCCTATGACCTTCTTCTCCACAGTGAAAACATGTTCCATGGAAGCCACCTCTTCCAAATCCTTGTCCTCTTCCTCTTCCTCTCTAATCTCTATTATTCTGATTCTGGAAGCGATTGGAATTATTTCCTCACTGATTCTGACTGCTACTGGCCTCATCCTTCTTTTTCAGATCTTCATTTCGGCCACCATATGACCATCCACCAGATCGTCCACCGCAACCTCTTCTGTTTTGTCTGCTCTCAAACTTCTTGTTCATCTTTTTCTCTACTTTTAGGGCAAACTGGTATGCCTGCTCAATACTATTCATTCAAACCAGATTCAGCTCCTCCTGAATGCTTGGCCTTAACCCATTAAGGTATCGGGCAACTTTCTCTTTATCAGCTTTTGCATGGCTTATTCTAATGAGAAGTCGATAGAACTCCTCTGTATACTCCTGAACAGATCTTCCTGCTTGCTTCAAACTCTGCATTTTCTTCAGTAGGTCAAGCTCATAATCAACAGGAATGAACTATCGCTTCAATTTATCCACCATCTGATCCCATCTCATGATTTTCTCCTTTCCCCTTCTATTTCACTCCAACTGAATCTCTTGCCACCATATCTTCGCATGACCTTTCAGTCTGGCCTTCAAAAATTTGACCCTATCAGGATCCTCAACATCTTCATACTCAAAATATTCCTCACATTCATTGATCCAGTCAATCAATTCTTCTTGGTTAAGATTCCCTGAAAATGTAGGAACCTCAATCTTAGGTCTTTTCCCAATCTTAGAAATGGCCCAAAAAAGTCTTTCTTCCTCCTGATTCACAATTTTGACTTCTCCTTCTTGATATTCTTCTTCAGCTTCATCCTCGCTTTCATCTCTGACATTAAGATTCATTCCTCTGCGAATCTCTTCTTGTAATGCTCGCACTTGTCTCTGCAACTCTCTAACCTTAGGTGTCACAGCACCAGCTCTTCCGCCACGTTCTCTTCATGGAGGCATTTTCGTGATGTGCGCTGAAACCCTAACCATGGTCCTGGTACAAACTGCCTCACAATCGGCGATCTGTTTACACACTCAAGAACTCTTACTTTGATACCACTTGATGAAGGGTGCTCCCCTTAATACCACAAACACATAACAGAAATAGAGAAACAACAACAATATGCAAGAACAGAAAATTGGCTTCTTATTATCTCCACAAATGTGGAATTACAAACTTTCAGAATTACAATATGCAAAGCCACATGGGCATTCCATTACAATATTCTATAGGACAAAGCCTCAAACTATTACCCAGATCTACTACCCAGAACTATTCTGAACTGCCTAAGATAATAATACAACCTTCCTTATATAGGCAATTTCCACCGCCCGAGAAGGTTCCAAAAATTTATCCCTAAGGGCCGACCAAACTTAGAATTATTTTATTTTTCAATTTATTACATTAAAGTCAGCTCAAAATAACTTTTGAAACCCGAACAGAAATTTTGAAAAAAATTATTTTCTGCCATTTCAGGTGGCCCAACTTCCGAAGACCATAAGTCATCACCAGTTGACCCGATCGGCTATTATAACCCCATTTCAAAAATGCCACGAAGCGCTCTCCAGGTTTGAGTCATGCAAGCGGCCGTCACCCAAATTTTTGACCTCATCCGGGGCCTCTAAAGCCTTCAAAACTGAGTTCAAAGTTTCTGTACCCTGCTGCCAATACTGAAAATCTTCAATATCTTCCAATATACACTTGATCTGGCAATGAAACTTTACTGGCAGACTTATATGACCAAAATGAACCTCCAAGAAAGAAATCAGATCATTCTGAGCACATACAAAAATTACCAAAAGTAGTAACTTTCCATAAATAGCAGCTCTGCACAAAATAGCCCTTATTGAATATAAAAATAGAAATATTTTTGGGTGATGCAAGATTGCTCTTACACCTAGGATGCTCCTGCATCATCAATGATCTCTGTATCATAGATTCTTCAATCAGGTTCTAAATCAGTTGTAGTTCATCAATCTCTCCCTTTGGCATTGATGGAAACTCACGTAATATGAAATATACCATGCACATACCAAACATGTATTCTACAACTCTTCGAACAAATGTTTTACAAGCTCTCCCTTAGCTTAATATGTTTAATCACTATGTTACTTAATAGCATTACAAACCTTCTATTTTCTATAACTGATCTTCAATGTTCAGCTCTATCAAATTGTCTCTCTCTTAGATAGATATCTTCAGTGTTCTCATTGGTTTCATATGTTTCATATTGTTTATCTCTCTCTGACAAAAATGCCAAAGAAACAAATAAAAAAATAGCTCTGTGTTAGCCATATAACTCTCTATTGTCTAGTGTAGTCTCTGTATCTCTGTATGCTGATATGCCAATCTGTTCCAGTTCTCCAAACTCTTCACAGCCTTAGACATGATCCAAAGTGTGAACTATGATGCATCGACATGAATGATCTTCTGATAAGATTAGGCTGATGCAACATCCAGCTCACATTAGTGACTGGTAGATAGGGGACTGACCCCTAGTCTTGTTCTCAAATATTCAAATGTGTCCTTTAGTAGTGGCTTTATAAATATGTCTACAAATTGTTCTTTAGATGTAACAAATTATAACTTCACTTTCTTCTCCTGTACTTGTTCTCTTAAGTAGTGATACTTAATAGATATATGCTTTGTCTTAGAGTGCATCACTAGGTTCTTTGAAATATTAATGGCACTTGTATTATCACAGTATATAATCACTGGCTCATTGATTACCTCATTCATTCCCTCCAATACTTGCCTAATATATGCAATGTTTGAACAATTTTTAGCAGTAGAAACATACTCTGCTTCAGTTGTAGACTGAGAAATACAAGCATGTTTCTTACTTTTCCATGTAATAATTCTTTCACCAAAGAAAAATGCTCCTTTGGTGGTGCTTTTCCTGTCATCCACATTTCCAGCCCAATCAGCATCAGTATAAACCTTTAGTTCAAATTTTCCTTCCTTAGGATACCATAATCCATAATCTTCAGTCTTTTTCAGGTATCTTAAGATTATTTTAGTAGAAACCATGTGTGATTCTCTAGGGTTACTAGAAAATCTAGCAACAATTCCCACAACATGTCGTATATCTAGTCTACTGTGAACTACATACATTAACTTACCAATCATAGATCAGTATAGTGTCTTGTTTACCTCTGTAGTTTCATATTCCTTAGTCAATTTACATCTAGTAACCATCAGTGTTCCCATAGGTTTAGCATCTTCCATGCCAAATGTCTTCAAGACTTCTTTTATGTATTTAGATTATATGATCAATATCCCATCACTCTGCTAAATCACTTGTAGTCCTAGAAAGAACTTAATCTCTCTGAACATAGACATTTCAAACTCTTTTCTCATCTCCTCAGCAAAGGCTTTACATATGTGATCTTGGCCTCAAAAAATAATATCATCCACAAATATTTTAGAAATAAAAATAGTATCATCAGTATCTCCTTTCGTGTACAAATTATCGTTCTCACTAGTTCTAACAAATCCAATACTTAACAAGTAAGTATGCAACCTTTCATACTAGGCTCTCGGTGCTTGCTTTAAACCATATAAAGATTTATGTAGTCTACATACCGTGTCTTTATTGTTTGGATCAACAAACCCTTCTGGTTGTTCTATGTAAACCTCTTCTTCAAGTATAGCATTCAGAAATGCTGACTTTACATCCATTTGATACACCTTAAATTTCTTGTGTGCAGCGTATGCAAGTAACATTCTCACTCCTTCTAGTCTAGAAATTGGTGCAAATGTTTCACCATAATCAATTCCTTCTTCTTGTGCATATCCCTTGCATAGTAATCTAGCTTTATTTCTTGTCACTTTTCCATTCTCATTTAGTTTGTTCTTGAAAATCCATTTAGTACCGATAACATTCTTGTCTTTAGGTCAGGGTACTAAACTCCAGGTTTTGTTCTTCTCTATTTTCTTTATTTCTTCTTTCATTGCATTAATCCATTCATCATTATCTAATGCAACTTTCACATTTTTAGGTTCATATTCACAAACTAGACATGTACTTTGTCTTGCTTTGCTCCTTATCATCATGCCAACTTGTTTGTCTCCTATGATTTGTGTCTTAGGATGACTGTTGGAAATTTGGCTGATTTTATTGCATAGATGTTGTCATTATGGCAAGATATCATCCACATGAAGATGACACAAGTGAGAGAGCAAGTATGACAGAGCGCATTGCATATTTATCAAAGTGTGAGACAATATTTTTACTAGTGTACCCAGACATAGTTTTTGTTTACGACATTGACTAGAGTGAGTTCAGTGATTGCAATTGAACATAGAGTCTATGGTGACTAATGATGACCCATCTTAGAGCACAAGTCTATTAGAAAGTAAAGATCCCCAAGATAAATGAACGGGGGGGGTGAATCAATTATCAGATAATTTAACCATTCAACTACTTTAAACAATATAATCAATGTACTAATCAACCATAGAAAGATAACCATACACAATTGCACAATAACACAAGATATGTTGACTAGGGAACCTCTTGAAAAGAATAAACCCCGGTGGGAATGATGCCCACAAGATGATGCACTAATATGAAAGTTCCTTGTTAGAGGATGGACCCTGTTAGGAGTCTTATGAAATACATTCAGTACATATAAATCCCTGTTAGGAGATTTTGAATCCCTGTTAAAAGATTCTAACCCGGTTAAGATTTTATGGAAGACAGAAGGACCCACTGCCCAAACAGCTTCAAGGCAAGATCTCTGAACCCACTGTCCAAAAGATCTTAGAATTATTCAATAGAATAATATGAAATATATTACCTCCTTCACACTCTACCAAAACCACACTCTCTGCTACACAAGATCACAATTCTAGATCTTTGTACTCACAAGTCTTCCTTCATCACTGAATTAGCTCTTTTCTTCACTAGATGCATATATTCGCATCTCAACCTTCATAGTACATACTATAAAAAGGAAAAAATTCCTTCTTATATACCAAACTCAAATAATTACAAATGAGTTGGTCCTTAATTACAAAATAATAAATTCTACACGCTACACATAAAATTTCACATAAAATAGTCAGCTTCCAGATGCTGTAACTTTCTCCAAACATATCTTCAAAGTTTGTGCTATGAACCATGTCATCATTAATGATTCTCCAACATCCCTTTAACTGGGCAAAATTAGATTCCATCCTAGGTAAGAGATATCCTCTGATTTCTGAAAATCGTTTCACAGAAACACTGTCTAAACACTGCTTTCACCAAAATGCTCATAACTCTCACAAATGAATGAATTTCTTTTTGTGCTATTAACCATAGGTTAATAACACACTAAAAAACATACCATCAACTACACAAAAGCCAATCTACAATACAACATGTGTGCAAAACAAAACTGTACCTACTTTCCTGCTAATATTCAGAATATCACTATGTTGACATCAATGACAATCCAAGTCATGAATGCAACAACAAATGCTACAGAATGACTGCCAAAATAATTTTCATTCATTCCTAACAATCTCCCCCATTGGCATTGATGGAAACATAGATGAAAAACATCATATGTTCCAAAAATCCAATACTGCAACATCACTGCAAAATATCAAATTAAATCTTGCTTCATTTTCCTATTCAGCTCTCTCATACAATCCACAATGTTTTTCATGTATATCTCTCCCCCATTGACATCAATGACATAAATTCCATCGCTAAGTCAACAACAAATTAATGTCAAAAGACACTTTTCAGAAAAATACAATAACAAGAGTCCTGATGACTCAGCTCATAAACTCCCCCATAGAGGAAGTTCCAACATGCAATCTAGAAGAAAGATAGGGCTCATATACCACTGGATGGATGCAATCATCTGCATCAATTCTCAAAAATAGGTTGGGGCATAACCCCAAGCATACCTCTCAGATACACAAATGTATCCTTAGGTAAAGGCTTTGTAAATATATCTGCTATCTGCTCCTTTGTGCTTATGTACTCCAATCTTACTTCTTTGTCTGCACCTTTCTCTCTTACAACATGATACTTGATCTTAATATGTTTAGTCTTAGAATGTAAAATAGGATTTTTTGACATACTCACTATACTGGTGTTATCACAATGTATAACAACATGCTCATCAAACTTTATTCCAATATCCTTCAACATCTGCGTCATCCAAATAATCTGATTACAATTATTTTTTGCTGCAACATATTTTGCTTTTGTTGTACTTTTTGAAGTACAATTCTGCTTCTTACTTAACCAAGAGACCAATTTTCTTCCAAGAAAAAAGGCTCCACCACTGGTGCTTTTCTTATCACCAACGCTGCCTCCCCAATCTGCATCAGTATAGGCACATAAAGTAAAATCATCAGAATTCTCATACCATAATCTATAATCCATTGTTCCTTTCAGATATTTCAGTATCCTCTTTACTGCTGTATAATGTGATTCTGTAGGTTTTTCTTGAAATCTTGCTACAATCCCACCTGAATGTGCTATATCAGGTCTTGTATGTGTCAAGTACTGCAATCCTCCAATCATAGATCTGTACTTTTTCTGCTCAACTGCTGGTGTCTCATCCTTGCTAGATAACTTATGTTTGGTTACCATAGGTGTTCCAATAGGTTTAGAATCTTCTATTCCAAATATTTTCAATAAGTCATTCAAATACTTAGTCTGACTTACAAATATACCTTCCTTTCTTTGTGTTATCTGTAATCCCAAAAAAATATTTCATTTCTCCAATCATGTTCATCTCAAATTCAGTCTTCATTTCATCTGCAAATTTGTCACTAGCTTCATCTTCTCCTCCAAAGATAATATCATCAACAAATATAACTATAACCAACAAACCATTCTCAATTTCTTTTGTGTATAAGTTACTATTTTTTGTTCCTTTTAAAAATCCCAATTTCAATAAATACTTATCCAATCTTCCATACCAGGTTCTAGGTGCTTATTTTAATCCATATAAAGCTTTCTTTAACTTACATACCATATCTCCTTCTTGTGTCAAAGGAAAACCTTCAAGCTTCTCAATGTAGACTTCTTCTTCCAATTCACCATTCAAAAATGCTGATTTCACATCCATCTGATACACTTTGAATTTCTTGTAAGTTGCATATGCTAGAAACATTCTCACTGCTTCAATTCTAGCCACATGTGCAAAAGTTTCTTCATAGTCAATTCTTTCTTGTTGTGAATATCCTTTACATACCAATTTTACTTTGTTTCTTATCACTTCTCCTTGTTCATTCATCTTGTTTCTGAATACCCACTTTTTTCCAATCACATTCTTGTCTTCAGGTCTAGGGACCAATTCCCATATCTTATTTTTTTCAATTTGCTCCAATTCTTCTTTCATAGCATTAATCCAATGTTCATCTTCACAAGCTTCATTAGTAGTTTTAGGTTCAATTTGAGAAATGAAACATAAATGTACCTTATTTCAAGTCAAAACTCCTCTATATAAACTTCCAATAACTTGCTCAATAGGGTGATGTCTTGAAGTATACCTGTTAGGAGTCATAATTATTGATCTTGTTCCGACTGTAGATTCTTCTCTACTTTCTTCTCTGTTTTCTTCTTTGTTTTCTTCTTTGTTTTCTTCTTTGTTTTCTTCTCTATTTTCTTCAGTATGACTTTCATTTAGCAAATCACTATTAGTTTCAAAAAATAATTCTGCATTTTCAATGTTAGGTTGTGGTTGTGCTTCTCCATCAAATTCATAATCAAGCATTCTTTCCTAAATTTTAAACTTCTCATCAACTTTTACATTTGCAATTTCAACAATAGTCTTAGTTCTTTTGTTATAACATCTATATGCTTTGCTTTTTAAAGAATATCCAAGAAAGATTCCTTCATCACTTCTAGGATCAAATTTTCCTAGATCATCATCTCTCTTTATATAACATTTACTTCCAAAAATTCTAAAATACTTAACTGAGGGTGCATGTCCAAACCATAATTCATAAGGTGTCTTGTTTGTATCTGCTCTGATTTGTACTTTGTTCATAGTGTATACTGTTGTGTTCACTGCTTCTCTCCAAAAAGTCTTAGCCAAATCATTTTCAAACAACATACCTCTTGTTGCTTCAGTTATTGACGTGTTCCTTCTTTCTGCAATACCATTTTGTTCTGGTGTTCTAGGGGTTGAAAGTTGTCTCTTAATACCATTCATTTCACAAAAGGTGTTAAACTCTCTAGATGTAAATTCACCGCCTCTATTAGATCTTAGACACTTGATCTTCATTCCAGATTCATTCTCAATTTTTCTTTTCATGATCTTAAATTTATCAAATGCTTCAGATTTTTCTTTCAAAAATGCAATCCACATCATCCTTGTAAAATCATCAACAAGAATCATAAAATACCTTTCTCCATAGAATCCTCTAGTCCTAGTAGGACCACTCAAGTGTTTATGAACAATCTTTAGCTTCTCTGTCAATGTGATCTTCTTGTTGGGAAATGAACTCCTTTTGTGCTTTGCCATCATAGATTCTTTGCAAATCATGTTAGTAGGTTTCATAATTCTAGGTAAATCTCTTACCTCAAGTGTAGTGCTCACCTTGACCATATTATGAAAGTTTATATGACAAAACCTTTTATGCCATAACCAAATGTCATCAATCTTAGTTATCAAACATGTCATCTCTGTAGGATTCAACTAAAATACATTACCTCTGGTTCTGGATCCTTTTCCAATCAGATTTCCATCTTTATCTTTTATCACACATGTTTTCTCAGAAAACCAAACTTGATAACCCTTATCAGCCAATTGTCCAACACTTAGTAGATTATGTCTCAATCCATCAACAAAGTAAACATCATCAGTATTAGTCTTTTCATCAAGAGTAATAGATCCTATACCCTTAATCAAACAAGGTGCATTGTTACCAACCCTAACAATTCCTCCATCATAATTATCTAACTTAACAAACTTTCTTTTATCTCCAGTCATATGATGTGAACAACCACTATCTATAATCCAATCAGATTTCTTTTCATCTTGTGAAACTAATGTTTTTTCTTCCCTTTTATCAGATTCAGAACTTTCTTCTTTAATTGCTACAAATCCTATTTCCTCAAAGTTATCATTATCACTGTCACTTAAATGTCTTTCAATTCCTACTTCAAGTTCTTCATCATTTGCATAATAACATTCTTTAGATCTCCTAGGTTTAAAGTTGCTTCTATACTTCTTAACTCTTTTAGGACATTTAGATGCAAAATGACCATATTCTTGACAAGTCCAACATTTAAAGATTTTCTTACCATCTGGTTCTCTTTTTACAAGTAATGAAATACCTTCTTCAATCTTCTTATCTTCCTCAGATTTAGATCTGCTACTGCTGGCATAATCTCCATTCACACTAGTACTTCTTGTAGGTCTAATGTTAAGAGCACTAAATGCTGTTTCCATTCTAGGTAGCTCTCCTAATAATCTCAAGTTCATCTCTGCTATTTCTAATCTTCCAAGAAGAGTCTCTCTTGAAAATTTTGATGTACAAGGTATCACTTGTTCAATCATCTATGTTGTCTTCTTGAATACTAGTGTCAAAGTTCTCAAAATTTTCCATATCACTTCATTCTATGTCTTATCACCTCCACAGGACTTTATTCCTGTTACAATTTCAGACATCCTACCAATATAGCTTCTAATAGATTCATCTTCCATCATTTTGATATCTTCAAATGCACAAATCCAATTATGTAATCTAGCCTTGTTTGCGTGATCATCAGCTTCAAAAGTAGGATGTAAAGCTTTCCAAATTGCATGAGATGTTTTCAAACATCTTACCTAACTATATTCATTCTCTGGTAGTGCTGACAAAAGTGCTTCTCTTGCAAGTATGTTACACATGAATAGATCTAGTTCATCTTTAGTTCCTACCTCTAGATTGTCTTCCTCAATGATAGTCTTCTCATTCTTTGTAATCAACCAATAACTTGGTCCTAAACACAATAGATGAGTCTTCATCTTTTCTTTCTAGCTGTCAAAATTTACTCCATCAAACTTAGGGCTTTCCTTTCTGAAATTCACCATGGATCTTCTTAAGTTGTTAAAATTTTCTTGCAAGGACCTATTGCTTTGATACCAATTGTTAGAAAGTAAAGATACCCAAGATAACTGAGAGGGGGGGGGGGTGAATCAGTTATTAGATAATTTAACCATTCAACTACTTTAAACAATATAATCAATGTACTAATCAACCATAGAAAGATAACCATACACAATTTCACAATAACACAAGATATGTTGACTAGGGAACCTCTTGAAAAGAGTAAACCCCGGTGGGAATGATGCCCACAAAATGATGCACTAATATGAAAGTTCCTTGTTAGAGGATGGACCCTGTTAGGAGTCTTATGAAATACATTTAGTACATATAAATCCCTGTTAGGATATTTTGAATCCCTGTTAAAAGATTCTATCCCAGTTAAGAGTTTATGGAAGATAGAAGGACCCATTGCCCAAACAGCTTCAAGGCAAGATCTCTGAACCCACTGTCCAAAAGATCTTAGAATTATTGAATAGAATAATATGAAATATATTACCTCCTTCACACTGTGCCAAAACCACACTCTCTGCTACACAAGATCAGAATTCTAGATCTCTGTACTCACAAGTCTTCCTTCATCATTGAATTAGCTCTTTTCTTCACTTCATGCATATATTCACATCTCAACCTTCATAGCACATACTATAATAAGGAAAAAATTCCTTCTTATATACCAAACTCAAATAATTACAAATGAGTCGGTCCTCAATTATAAAATAATAAATTCTACACGCTACACACAAAATTTCACATAAAACTGTCGGCTTCCAGATACTGTAACTTTCTCCAAACATATCTTCAAAGTTTGCACTATGAACCACATCATCATTAATGAGTCTCCAACATCACTAATGATGACCCATCTTAGAGTTCAAGTCAGTATGACATGTATGGAAAAAAGTTATGATAGTTTTACCAAAGACAGTGTGAAGCCGACAAGACAGTATATGAAGGCAGAATTGGTAAAGAGTTAAGGGATTATTTTGTTTATCAAATTAATGGCTTAAAAATATAAAGGGAAAAAAATTTAGATGTTTACTCTTGGTTAAAGCTATTATTATATATGTAATTGTAATTGTAAAGTGTAGATGTATAAATTGTAATAAGCAACAAGTATTTGTAGAAGTATGATGCGAAGTATATGAAGCATATGTAATAGCGATAGTGAAAGATGAGTGAAGAGATATCAATGCAAGTAGTATAAGGCTATGTACCCTGACCTATTTTGTAATCAGTGTATATTGTACATTACTTGTTTGGGCAGTGGACTCAGCTGGTAATCACATTTTGTACTACCAACTCCTAATAGGGTTGAGGCTTCTAACAAGGCCTATAGTCCATTAATCAGGACTGATGCACTATATGTTTGTAATAGACTCCTAATAGGGTCAAAATCCTTAACAAGACACTTTTGATTAGTGGATCTTTGTGGGTACCATCCCCACTGGGGTTTTCCCTTGGCCAGGGTTTCCTCGATAACAAATCATGTGTTATGAGTTATTTAGTTTTATTGCTATGCATGTTGTTTAGCTTCTTGTTCTATGCATGTGTAAAGATAATTTGTTATATCCATAATTGGGAAAAAGATAAAGTTTGCAAAATACTGATTCACCCCCCCTCTCAGTATTCCCTATTTCTAACAATTGGTATCAGAGCATAGTTACTCAGAAAAGAATCATTTAAGGAAATCCTAGTAGCTTGAGTAAGATCTCTATGTATATGGATCAACTACAAAAGAATCTTGAAGAAGCTATTGAACAGATTGATATGCTTATTGATAAAAGAGACACTCTGAAAGGAAAATATGATGATGCAAAGAACCTCATTGAGAAATTGAAAAAAAATTAGAAGATTTGAGATTTGAAAAGAAATCTGAAGTTCTTATTGAAGATTGTGATGACAATTTAGAAAAAGAAAATGAGATCCTTAAGCATGAATTGAAGATAGAAAATTTGAAGCTTAGTTTGAAAGATGGAAATGGAAAGAATGAAGCAAATCTAAAATCTGAGAATGAAAGTCTAAAGACTGAAAATGAAGAACTAAAATCTAAACTTGGAAATGTAACATCTAAACTTGAGAAAGTGAATGTGCAGTATGCTAAACTTGAGAAATACAACAAGATTGTGAAAGGCGAACTGACTCAATCCAAGCAACAACTTGAAAGGCTATATTCAACTAGTGAGAAGATTGATAGACAAGCATCTTTTCAAAAACCATTTTATGATAAGACTGGTCTTGGATTTAACACTCTTGAAGCAAATGATGAAAGCAAGGAACCAGATCTAAAAGTATCTGAAAGCTTAGATGAAAAGAAGTCTGATGAGATCAACAAGTCTAAAGATACACCTAAAGAAGAAGAATCACCAAAGCAAGAAGAATCATCAAAAGGTATGCAAAGAGAATATAAAGGTAGATGTTTTGCTTGTAATACTATTGGTCATATAAAGAGAGATTGCACAGGTAAGCAATTTAAACCTCTTAATGGTTATTGTTATAACTGTCATGGATTTGGACATAGAGCTATTGAATGTAGGAAACCTAAATTTATTGAGAATAATAATAATAGTAGAATGTTTAGGAATACTAACAATGCAGATAAGAAACCTACTGAAGATATGAATAGAAGAAATGGAGTAATATGTTATAGATGCAACAAGGTTGGACACATTGCTAGAAATTGTAGATCATAGATTAATCTATCTACACCAAGATATGGAAGCAATGGAATTGTTTGTCAGATATGCAACAAGATTGGACATACAGTAAGGTTTTGTAGAATGAACAATGGAGTTTTTCATCCTAATCCTAACCCTAGAAATCATGAAAGAAGAAATGAAGATGTAGGTAACAAATAGAAAGGTTGTTGTAGCAATACAGATGAAGTGAAGTTTGTTAAAAGCATAGATCAAGGAGACATATTTGACATTGAAGGTAATCAGAAAGGTGAAGTATCAAGTGGTAAGAATGAATCCTTACCTGACCTATCTCAAAGCACTTAATTTATGAAAATTATAGTAGATTAGGAACTTAGATTAGTGTATAAGTATATTTATGATGAATTAAGTCTTGCATAGTTAATGGAAGGTAATTTATGATATTATAATGTTGCTATGGTTAAGAGCTCAAAGAAAAATATTATGTTTTGAGAGATCGCAAGAAGTTTTAAGTTTTGTAGGATAGCAGAAACAACTTTTTGGAAAGAAGCGGCAAAAGAATTGAATGCGATGTCAGAACTAAGTAAGATTGAGGTAATAAAAGGTTATGATCGGTGTTATTTGATCATCAAAGTGAACACAAGTGTTAAGGAGATCAAAAGAGCAGTGATTGGAAGCCTTTTGCAATGATTTGGTGAAAGATTTGAGCGCCAAATCTATGCAAGCCCTAAAATCATGAAATCGAGGTATTTTATTTGACAGATATGTGAATCGGTAAAAGGAATTTGAAGTAATCATAGATGTATCTTTAATTCACAATGTGAGAGATAAAAATGGACCTAGAATGAAGAGGGAACAAATAGAACCTCTGGAAGAAGACCCTAAGTTAGCTTTATCATCTGTACCAGATGGAGTTTTGCATTTAGAGAATGTAAGAAGTTGTCTTGGATGCAAGTTAGAAATCATCAGTGATAGTGATTTTAAAAATGAGTATGAGAAGATTTACAACTAGGACATGTCATTGAAACAAGGATATGATCATTTGAAAGACAATGAGATTGTTAAGTATGCATTACAGTCAGAGTTTGATAATGAAGAATGCACTAAGATAATACTAAGTAGAATTCATAATGGGAAGTTTTGGCTAGAAGATAGAGTAATAGACATTACAGCTGATTTGATTCATGAAGTCACTGGACTATCTAAATCTAGTGCTATTCCTTTAAATGAGAAGAACATGAGAAAAATAGTCATTGATAACACTAATTCATCCTATAATGGCAGAGGAATTGTAATTAGTAAGATCCAACAACATGATGTTAGATACCTATGCAAGATCCTAACAACCAAGTTTTGTGCAAATTCAAGAGAGGATGACATGGCAATTGGAATGGTACACATAGCTTATTTGATGTGTGTTGACAAAGTCCCAGTTGATATTTGTGAAATTTTGAGAATTCAATTGTTTGAGAACTTGGAGAAGATTAAGAAGACAAAGTATGCACAATTTAGATTTTCATCTTTGATCACTTACATGTTTTTTCATCTTTTGAGGAGATTTCCTTACACCATAGGAAATGATTGGAATGATGGACAAAATACAATGGAAAGGATTATTGTAGTATACAGAAAGCATGTTATTGACAATGTTAATGAGAGTGCAGTACTTGTTATTAAGACATTTTAGAATA
Organism: Chamaecyparis obtusa; assembly: GCA_027943335.1. Classification (NCBI taxonomy): domain Eukaryota; kingdom Viridiplantae; phylum Streptophyta; class Pinopsida; order Cupressales; family Cupressaceae; genus Chamaecyparis; species Chamaecyparis obtusa. Next base: position 1,753,258 of record BSBK01000576.1, read on the forward strand.
TTGTGTCTAGTAGATCAAGGATTCCACAATCTCTTGTGGAGAAATACAAGAATGAAATATGTTTTATGGTTGACACTGACTTTTCATACATTGAAGTAGTTGAACCTAGAATTGAGTTCATAGACCCTCTTGGCTATGAAATATCTAAAACAGAGACACAAGAATATGTGAACAGGCTACTTAAGTGTAAGGTTGACACTCACAGTAACAGATTTGGAACTTTTGAAGAAAATTTCAACTCTGCAAAGGCTATAGTTGAGGAGAAACAGTCTAAGAAAAGAGTTGAGAGCACTATTAAGAAAATATTGAAGGATATAGGAATGACAAAGAGAGAATTCTTAGTGGCAAAGTAGACATTAGCAACAATCAGATATATTGGATAGAAAGAGATTTTATTTGTACCTCCCTTATCATCTAGTGCAGCACTAGTCAAGGTGAAAGTAGAGGAACCTGAGAAGGAACAAGTAGCAATCAAACCCACTAGATCTACCTCCTACACACCGAGCAAGAGAGTGAAAGAAATTGCTACTGGACTTGGTAAGAGGTAGAAAAATTTGGTGCCACCAGTACCTAGGAAAATTGTAGAAATGAAAGATGATGACACTTTTGTGAAGAAGAAAGCATGGAAACCTAGAGTTGAGAGAGTGAATGAAGAAATTATAAAAGATGGAGACTTCACTAAAATGAATAAATACTATGACCTTTGTGACTATTCTGATAAATTGAATCTTGAAAATGCAGTGGACAAGCATTTGATTCTGGCTAATAAGAGTTTTGACTCTATTCAGGGAAAGATACCTGATGACTTATTGAAGAAACTTGTTAATAGGAAGATGAGAGCACAAGAAGAAGACAAATCTATCAGAGAGAATCTTGTGAAGAAACTATGTGATGTAAGAGATGATGAACATCTTAAACAAATTTTGAAGCCCCTTAGCACCCATTTAAGGACAAAAATGAGAACCATTCAGATCATGGCAAGACAATATGAACAAGTGAATGCAGAGAATGAACAAGCAATAATCAAAGTTATGGCAGAAATTGTTGGAGAGACATTAGTTGCAGCAGAGCAAGCAGTAGAAGTAGAATAAGAGGATATTCCCTCTCCACTAGCTATAAACATTGATGAAGAATCTATGAATGTTGAAGGTACAAGGATCACCTTGGATACTGATGATAATGCACTAATAAATTGGCATCAATTTGCGATGGCTATGTGTCACAATTGTGACAGCCATGTCTTGCAATTGCGACAGTCATAGACGTCATTGTTTTTTAGTCAGAGAATACGAACGTCTTTCCTATGCCATCGCAATTACGACTTCAACTGCGGCAGCTTGTCGCATGGTCACATGTGCTTGGGAAGCTGCATGCGATCATGTGACAACCGTCGCAATTGCAATGAACACCAGTGCAATTGTGACAGTTGTTTCATGATCACATGTGGCTTCCCAAGCGCATGCTACCATGCGACAAGCCATCACAGTTGTGATGAACACCGGCACAACTGCGATGGCTTGTCACATGGTCGCATGCACTTGGGAAGCTGCATGCGATCATGCGAAAACCATAGCAATTGCGACGGGAGTGGGTGTTGCCTATACAGCGCCCTCGTCACAATTCACTATGTGTGCATCGCAATTGTGACAAATACAAAATAAAATAAATTTTTTTTTTTGCGACAAATTACCCTATTCTGGGTACAAATTACCCCTATTGCAATTACCCTGTTCTTCTTTAAAGATACATCAATCATCACATGGTAGTGTATGCTTATAGCAACATACACATTGAAACTAAAACTTATATGAATTTCAAATGAGACTCTTGTAGCTTCCACATGAGAGAGAGAGAGTGAGTGAGAGAGAGAAGAACACTTCAAACATACTATAAGTATATTATCTAAAATGTTTATATGCCTTATATGAACCTCAATTGACCAAAAGCAGGAGGCATTAAGACTAAAACATATTCAATTTTTAGTTTTTTGGAAACAATTTAATATCAAACTGCCCTAGTCTTAACACAAAAACATAATTTTGTATGTTAAGAAAAGGTTGGTTATTAACAAATAAGATTTATAGAAAATTCTTACCTGTAATAATTCTGTACATGATTTTCTTTGTTAAGAAAGAATTGATTACTAAGTAATAGGATCCAAAAAAAATTACATGCCGTAATAATGTTAGAAGATCCCCCCCAACACAGTACTTGAGCACAAGCCACAGATGTGCAGAAGTCTCGTACCTAAAAAGGTAAACCTATCAGATGCAAATATAGAGTATATTTGTGCACCATGTTACACTTATGCTCAAATTAAGTTTCAAAATCTTTCCTTTTCTATATGAACAATCTGTATTTCCTTCACTTTAATTAATGTGGAAAAGAACATCTCAATCCATTACAAAACTCACTAATGACTTACAACATGGCAGAGCCGTCACATATGAAATAGTATAGGAATGAAAAGCAGGAGAAATTACTAGACTACAAAAGGACTAGGAATAAGAAACACAACCTATCATCACTAACTCACCATGCATAAAACTTCAGAAGATTAGGATGGTCCAAGGAATGAAGAGTCCGCACCTGAAAATAGGCTAAAGCTTTTAGAAATATATTTTAAAATCAAGATGGTATACATCTGCACAAACTGGTGCAACACAACTTCAACTTCAAGTCCATATAAATTAAAGGAATATAAACATCCACTAAGTAAAAAATAATTGATCATTCCCAATTTTCATGAACAATTCTCTCCTTGAAAAAAAGGCATGTTTATGCATCTATAATTAGCTTTATGTAAAAAATATAGTTATTCAAAACATTCATCTTCATTTCATTAATCGCTATAGCCTATTTGTCTTGTTTTGCAGAAAAGCCTAGATACTTTTTCAATAGTTGACTTTAAAGCCAAGTTGCTAGTTCTAGTTTAGATCCTGGTTTGGTTTGGTTCAGGGGTGGATTTGAGGATCCAACAAAACCAAGTTGAGTTCAGGTCTGTCTATACTAAAAAACTATGAAAATCTAAGAAAATAAATATCAACCTAAAAATAGGAATTAGATATAGAAAATTATATATAAATTTAATTATAACATAAATAATTGTGTTACATTGTAAATATATTATAGTTAAATTAAACTTTTGGTATCATTGGTACCATTATTGCTAACACAGAGTTAATAGACTATAACAAAAATAGGATGATATATTGCTAATATTACCCTTCCCACCTATGAACTGTAGAAGTCCATGCCATCACCTCTGCATATTGGCAAAAGGGGTTTATCCAACCCGAATGGTTGCTAGCTGAATCGAAATATAGTAATCAATGGGCTTTTGACAACCCTAGAAGGATTCTCAAAGAAAAGATATCACCATAGCAAGGAGCTTTGCAACAACATGAAGCTTCCTATGCTCTCCAACAGAAGCCTCCACAACCTTATGTTACTCAATAACCATTTTATGTTACTCAATAACAATGATAAGATTATCAATATAGATGTAAATACACTACATAAGTTTTATTTTTCTATAGTTGGGGACATTTTTTGTGTTTCTGCAGCAACATTCCAATCGTCCAGTGAAACTTACAGTGATCTATGGGATAGGGGGTATCTAGATCAACATAATCAAATAGAAAGAAAGATTTGCGACAATCAAGAGGCACCAGCAATAACTCAATTCCTCATAGGCTGTCAATACATCAAATAGAACAGTATACTTTGATAGTGAGTAACAATTGGTGTTTATAAACCTTCACCTCCATTGTATACTTTGTGACAGGGGATTCATAAAGAGAATGTCAACACTCAAACAAAAGTTGACAACCATCCTATGTGGATACAAAAGATAGATGGAATATATAGAAGCACTGCATATAACTAAGGATTTGAGAAACATAAAAATTTGGGGGAGAGACAGGAGTAAAAAGTAGGAATCACTGAAAACATTAGATACACGGCAGTCAAAATATATATATTAGTGTTAAGAAACAAAGTAGATATCCCAACTCTTACCAATTTATGGCATAAGCCTAGAGTCCCAAGAAACAAAGTAGATATCCCCATCAAGATCACTGCCAGAAGCTTCATCGGGATGAGGCCTATGGCCCTTCTATGGGAAGATTAAACAATCAACCAAGTGATGCAATTTTGGAGCATCAACTGCTTCTAAGATTTGTACATCACCAGGATATGCAATCCTGTACCTTTCCATATGATTTTATAGTCATGCATATGCAAATGCACTGTCATTTTTTTAGAAGCTTTTTGAACAAGAGGTAGTAGCTGTGCACTCACTTGTGACAACATGATAATGTACAATCATTGTAAGGACAATTATTTGAAATAGAGAGATATCCTCACTTGTGACAACAAAGAGGATACCTTTGAGGACAATGTTAGAATCCCTTAATTTCCCTCAAAGGTATCCTCTTTGTTGTGGCAAATGAGGACATCTCTCTATTTCAAATAACAGCACTAGGTGAGAATGAAAATGAAACTGTCCTTATAGTGATTGTACATTATCATGTTGTCTTTACAGTGACTGTCCTCATTTGTGACTATCCTTGTCACAAATGAGGACATCTCACAGTGACTGTCCCTTGGGTAATTGCCACTTGAATGTATTGGTGTTGAACCATGCAAATGCTTTTCTTCTTGAACAAATGAGGACATTATCAAGAAGAAAAGCATTTGCATAGTTCAATACCAATACATTCAAGTGACAATTACATGGGACAATCACTATGAGATGTCCTCATTTAGTGCAATAGAAAGATGTCCTCATTTGTGATTGTCCTTATGGTGATTGTACATTATCATGTTGTCTTTATAGTGACTGTCCTTATTTGTGACTATCCTTGTGTAATTGCCACTTGAATGTATTGGTATTGAACCATGCAAATATGGGCTCATTTCCATGTTACACTGACTGTACATTATACAAGGGACAGTCACTGTCTTTGGCATCTCTAGTGGAGAGTTTTGAATTAGGATTGTTTGCATATTTCTCTATTGGTTGAGTTTGGGTTCTTGGGCCTTCATTTATTATTTGGCATCTTTGGTTAGAAATGAATCATTAGATATTTCAGGAAGCCAAATTGGAGATTCAACAATTGTGGTTGACCATTATTCATTCAATTCAAGATAGTGAAGTGTGACCATTAACTCTATATCTCTTCCTCTCCATCTCTCCCTCCCTATACCTCCCTCTGTATCTCCCTAGATCTCTTTTTGTCTTCACCTCTTGATCTATCTCTTTTGTTTATCTATTTTTCTCCCATCCTCCCACTCCTCTCTCCATCACCCTCTTCCTATACCTTTTAATCTCTACATCTCCATATTTCTTCTCCCATCTCTCCCTCTATATCTATCTCTATCTTGTCATCTCTCTATCACTCTCTATCCCTATATATCTCCCCCTTTTTACCTCTCTTCTATCACTTTCTACCTCTATCTTTATTTTTATATCTCTCATTCTCTAGATTCTTTATATATTTACATCTTCCATCTACGATTCTGCACTCCCCTTATCTCCTCTCCATATCCCTCTTCTTTTCAATCTCCATCTCCACACCTCTCTCTATCTCTTGCTCTTCCCTTTTTACCTCTCCCTATTTCTAACCCTATCTCTCCTCCCTCACACACACACACACACACTATCTCTCCATCTAGATGCATCTCCCTCTCTCTATCCACCCATCTCTCTCCATGACCACTTTCTTACACCTCTCTCTCTCTCTCTCTCTCTCTCTCTCTCTCTCTCTCTCTCTCTCTCTCTCTCTCTCTCTCTCTCTCTCTCCTCTCTCTCTCTCTCTCTCTCTCTCTCTCTCTCTCTCTCTCTCTCTCTCTCTCTCTCTCTTCTTTCTTTCTCTTCCCTCTGCACCTCTCCCTCCTTTTATCTCGCTTCTTTGCAATATAGCTCCTTCTCTTTCCACCTGTCTCACTCTATTTATCTCTCTCTGTCTCTATCTCATTATCTCTCCTGTCTGCCCCCTTCCCCCTCTCTCTCTCACATCCCATTGGTATCCCTCAAAGAATTGAACATATCAGTCCCTGTGTTGAAGAACTACAAGACGTCGGGCTTGGATTTGAACTCGATCAAGAGAACAAAGATAGGATAAACCATAAAATCAGCCTTCAAAAGCAGACAAACCACTACCAGAAACAAGAAAGCAAGGCAAAAAAAAATGTAAAAGATGAAATACATCCAGTCAACAAGAAAAGGAAGTAGACATTGATGAATAAAGTAGATGCATGATTTTCATGTGATGATGGGAACCTAGAATATGGGATTGGCAATGGTCAAATATAACCTACCATTTTCCACACATTCTTTAAATTTTCAAAAAATTATCGCAATCAAATGTAAATTATAATTAACATATGGTAATTCACTTCACATGCTTAAAAATTGTAATTATGAATTGTACTAAAATTAAATGCATAAGAGACATATTGCAACTCACTAGACATATTTAAATATCTTAACATTAAGAACATGGTATATCTGGCTAACAATAGAGCCTCTCTATTATACTTTTTGTATTTCCAAACTTTATATATATATATATATATATATATATATATATATATATATATATATATATATATATATATATATATATATATATATATATATATATATATATATATATATATATATATATATATATATATATATATATATATATATATATATATATATATATATATATATATATATATATATATATATATATATATATATATATATATATATATATAACAACCAAATCACTATCTATCTATCTAAGAAAGGCTAGTAATAATATTACACGTGTAATTTGTAGTAAATTCTTTTTCAATTATTGATAGGAATTACCATATAGGAAAATTATTGATTTGTATAACTCCATGTATCTACAATGTATGTAGAAGTTATAATTACTGACACGTGTGCTCTTTACCAAGAACACCTCATTGAAGAGTTGCCTCTTGGGACACAAAGATTTAAGATTAAGCACACAAATTGTGAGAAAGGATGTAGATAAACTATGATCAAATGCATTTTGAAGGCATGAAGCCGAATTCCAAAACCTCCCCCAATATCCTTAATTCTAGCCTGTGCAAAATGGGGGTTTTGGAACAGAGTTTGACAGTCCATCAAAACATAATGGAGAGGTAATCTGCGAGATGTTGTAGTCACAATGCCTTGGTATACATTTGTGGATTATGATTAGATTGTTAGCAAGACCTGTAGAGAAATTGGGTTTATTTTAGACAATGTGGATCTTGATGTAGACAAATGCACTGTGTGTAGTGTAGTGATAGTGACATTTTTTCTTGGTATCATGAATTTTACTTGCATTGTTTCATTGAAAAAAAATTCCTTGCAATATATAAAAAATTTGATACAATTTTTCATTTACTAATACTTACAACTTGTGCTTGAAGTTTTGAAAAACCACTAGAGCCGAGCTTGTGTGTCCCATGCTTTTCTAGTACCTGCAGTACCCTCATCATGGGAATGAATTTCAAAATTATGCAAATAACTCTGTAAAGACAATGCATCCATATTTTAATTAATGCCATAAAAGAACATAACATAAAAACCATTATTGAACTCTTGTTATAATTAAAAATTTCATTAATACTTACTTTTAAGTTTTCAGAAGTGTGCAACAAGTTAGCTCCCCTCTCTTTTATTTCCTGACTCTGAGGCTGTATGGATGGAAAATGTAAAAGTTCTTTTCCAATTTTCTTTAGTAGCTTTTTAATGGAACCAATCGGGTCATCGGTCTCTGCTAAATCAATAAAAAAAGGGTCCTCCTCAAGGGGGGACTCTTGAGGGACTGCAGATTGCTTTCCCCCTCTCCAACCATCGGCTCTCTGTGACAACAATAGTATTAGTATTATCAAAATTAATCCAAAACAATGAAGAAAACAACATTAAAAAAATAACATTTTGCTTCTATCTAGTTTGCACAATTACAATGAGTTTTACTTGCTCATGTATAGATAAGCTGGGAATATCATCACCATCCCCTTCGAGCGGTTGCTCCATATTGTGCCCCTATGTCAAAGATCAAGTATAAAAATGTTAGCCAAAAATTTAATAACTAAATGGTATGTTGGAGTCACTGATTAGAAGTTGGTTTAATAGTATGTACCACCCCCATGATAGTAGCCTCATTTGTATCTATGTGGTTCAAATTGTAATCAATAAGTAGCTCTTCCCCTGCACGTATTGATTTTATTGCACAGATGAATACATGATTTCCCTCGTGTGCCTCAAATATGCAATTGGGTTGCTTTATAGTTGACCCAAGTTGTGTACTATTTATAAAACTTGCAATATTCCCTATTGCTTTTGGCCTTCCATCAATGTATATAGCCACACTTTTACTTTGATTATTGTCTTGCTATTGTATATAATTTTCCGAGAGTGCATACCTACACATACTTTTTTTATATTGAACAATACGCATCCAACTTTTGTAATCGTAACATGGTCCAACATACTCCATCAATTCAGAAACTTTGTTGTAAGACACCTTTATGCCATCCATAGAAATGAAATTGTCATATAGATTTCATATAGGATTTTGAAGATGATAGTGTTCTAAGGCAAAGAATCCATTCATATAACCATAATGACATTAAATGTTTAAGCATGGACAATCATCAAATACCAAAATAGAGCAGCAATAAATTATTAGCAATAGTATTTTCTTGAAAGTTTCTAAATCCTTTTCAAAAATCCATTTTGTACATATCATGCAATCATGGCATTCCATGATACCACATTTCTTAGATGAATTTGTTCAAAGAGTTCATGTGCCTCATCTATATTTCCACATTTTGCATACATGTCACAATTGGTTTTGGTTCTATGATGACTACTAAGGGGGATGTTGGTCTTAACACAAGAACTAGAGGTACCATAAAGAAAAATGATAAGTGTGGTGATAAACAATGTCAAGACCATTAGGAACTTTAACAAAACTTCTTCCAAGTTGAATTGGAAGCTAGTAGTACCCTCAATAGAGTTAATATGTGCTTAGTTTAAAGCTTTTATTTCTATCTATGCTCTATGTTTTTTGTCTTTTTTGTGTGTCCTTGCTGATGTTTTATCTACCGAAAAGAGTTTTTTAAGTATTATCGAAATATGTTATTTACTACTTTAATAAAAAACTATAATGTTACTATGAAAAATATTGTTTAATATTAAAATTTTAATTGTCAAGACTTATTGTAACCATTTTATTGTATTTGCAAGTAATTAACCATAGTGATAAATTATGATACATTTTTTTTAATATATCCATCAAAATCTCTTGAATTACTATTTCTATGACATTGTTATAATGTACTAAAAACACCTAGAGGTTCTATTGGATAGCCAATAGACACAGATATAAATAGTCTTATTGACTAAGCACTATAGAATATATCTTTGATGAATAAAACTATTGACAAACATGACTATTTATACATGTTTATAGACCATCCAATAACACATGTACATATTATTACTAATTTTATATTTTTACTAATTTGAATGGGGAATAATTTGGAAATAAAAAGTGCATTTCTGAGATAAATAAGAAGTGCAGATCTGATTGTGAAAGGTTGTGTCCCTTTCAAAGGGCATAAATAATGAAGAGTTGCATTCTTTCAAGGGTGATAATAGTGAAATGGTGTGTCTCTTGCCAAAGGGCATACATGATGAAGAGGTGTGACCTCTTTCTCACATTGAGAGATATAAAGGGAAGGAATCAAAAGCATCTAGTAACATCACCATGAGTGAGATCAGATCAGAATTGTTATTTATGAAGTCTGATAATATTCTTAAGCAGAATTTAATAGTAATATTAATATAGACTATAATATGTATGAAAGTCACACTTAATTTCATATATATTCATAATACATGAGAAGTTAGTATACTTATAGTCTAAATCATGTTATCATTGTCAGTCACCGTCTATGAAAAGTCACAGTGGCTTTTTTAAAGATTGCCATAAATAGATTAACTTAATACACAATCTAATAAAAAATCTAGAAACATATTAAATATGAGTTGTAGAAATATGATATCATCTACTTCTTTAGGTATCATCCGCGAGACCAATGATCATGGGCTACCAGAATTCTAGGTTGATATCCCTAGCTCACGGGTCTTGAAGGCAGAGATACATAATCAGCAAGCATAAGGCCACATGAAAGTGTTATAGGATAGATGCTATCTCAGTATGCATGAATATAGAGAAAATGGGAAGAAATCCATTAAGTAGTGAAATCTAAGATGATGCCCTAGCTCAAAATATCAACACATATTCATCAAAACATCTATTCAACAAGGATTCTCTCGGACTCTCATAAATTCAACAGTGGAGAAATGAATGAATGAATGAAGTGTAGACAGAGGAATATATAACAGTGAAATAATATCAAGTTTAAACCATCAAACATAGTGGACCCCTCATAAAATATGAAACAACCAAAGGATCGCAAGCTCCAAGACATGAATGTAAAAGTTACCACAGTATACCAAGTTTCCAGCGCTCGGGCCCTCAATTTCAATAGAAGCCAAGATGATGCCTATGCTATTGATATTTATCATTGATGTCATTGTTTGGTCTGACACTCTTATCTCCAACCTATCCTCTGGTTTGACAGTGTTGTTACAGGTACAAGTTTTGGTCTATATAATGGTGTAATAAAGTTTTTGGTCTAGTCCTATTTGGTATAGCGTGAGATATCCTTTTTAAGATTGTTGACATCTCTAAATTTTGGGGTAATGTGCTCACACAATTCCATCTCCATTTCAAGTTGACTTGTGGAATGTAGGTCTGGTGTATATATAGAAAGTAGCATCAACACATAATAGACGGCAATGATATTGATGTGATATATGATATATGATATATGATAGTGATATATTGACGTGTATAGTGAACTGATATATCTACAATTTAGTAATTGTATAGAATAAATTTGTACTTTAGCATGAACTATATTTCATGCATATGCAGGTGCAATTGTAACTCATTCAAATTTGTATTTTACACTCCAATAGTAAGCTGCCTCTTAGATATAATAGTTGGCTTTTGCATTTTGGGCAATGAGCCCCTTCGACAATGAGCCACCTAACAATGAGTCATCCCAATAGTGAGCCACCTATGCATTCTTGTTGCCTAGATTTTTGAAATGTCAAAATTAAAAAATTCTAAGGCATTTCCATTTTATTCGCAAAAATATATTGGAAACATTAACTTTTTGCAAAAAAAATTCTCAAACCTGAACTTTTTGTGAGTCTCAACTCCCAATCATGAACCTTTGGCGAGAATAATTCCCAAATCCCAACTTTTTGTGAGAATCTTTCCAAAATCTTAACTTTTCCCATTTCTTAACCCTGAACTTTTCGCATCCACTTAACCATTTTGGTTTTGAAAGTTCAATTTCAAGAAATCAACAAGGACGCAAATTTGAATGCTGAGTTTTAACATGGCAATGATGTATCCCTAGCTCGTGGGCTATGCAGTCAAAACACACAGCTCACTGACCTTGGTGCTTGGCCATGAGTTGGCTTAGTTCATCACTTCATGCAACCATGAGCTAGGGCACGACATAATAAATGGACTCAATAGCACCTTTGCACATATGGAACAGTTTCAATAGCACCATGAATGCCACGAGCCACAGTCTATAGCAGTAGATTCAAACTGGCTCCCAACTAAGCACGGACCACATGCATTACAGAGGTAATCAAAGCAAAGAAGGAAGCATAAGTAAATAAAGATAAAGATGTCATTCTCCGGTTGTACAATACAGAAGCGACGCTCGAAGTACCTGAGTGCATGATAAAGGGAAGAGAGGGCAACACAAAATGAGGAGGAAGTGAAGTTTAAAATCATACCTTTCTCGGCCTTTTGGATTCTAAATGTACAATCTAGTAGATCCCTTTCACCGCAGAGATGCCTAGTTGCAGAGATCTCCTCGTCCAACGGCTGCAAAAAACCCTCACCGTAGAGATGCCTAGCCATAGAGATCTCCTCGTCCAACGGCTACAAAAAACCCTCTCGGCGCTATTATAGAAATGACCAACATTTTCTTTTCTTTTTTTTTCTTATATCCCGTTAACGTCACAATTACGACACTGTCGGGGTATAATTGAAAAAAAAAAGCCAAAAAGACATAACATTTGCCCGCCGTTGCAAATTGCTGTCGCAATTTCACCCCAAATGTATTAGTGATGTATTCAAGAATCTAGAGAACATTGTTGACAATTCGGCTCTTGATGAAATGGATAAAACTGTAGAAGCAGAGTAGACCCAAGTTACTGTTGAAGAACCCAAAGTATCAAAAGTACAAGCATCTATACCCTCTATAGAAGAAATCAGTCTTACTCCTGAGACTAGAAAGAAGAAGAAAATTGGATCTTTGTTTTAGGATTTAGGAAAAGAAGTAGATGATGATGATCAAATGGAATTGATCACATCTTTAAACAAAATCATTGGGAAGAATAAGAAAGTTAAAAGTCTAGAAGGATGTCTAAAGGACCTAACTGGAAAACTACAAAGTATTGTGACCATATAGATTGTAGAAGCAGACCCTATGGACAAGGCAAAGAAAGTGATGAGCACTTTTGATGATGAGTTCACTAACCTAGCTGATATTGCAAAAGTAAAAGCACAGGCAGACTATGAGGCTAGAATGTTGTTAAACATCAGTTAGTACATCAGCAATGATATCAATACTCTTGATATCTGTATCAAAGATTTGAGGAAACATTTGGAGATAGGAAAATCTTTGTACATACAGTGTACAAAATTAGAGACTTTGACAGCTGAGGAAGATTAGAAGATAAAATTGAAGGAAGCAGAGATTCTGAATGAAACAAACCTTCTATCTAACCCTAATGTGAAGGTCTGTAATGTTGAGAAGAAAATTAGGAAACTTTTTGATGAAATCAGAATTATACAAGATGAGAAAGATAGGAAGTTAAGGAGATATACTTTTTTGAGAGAGCATGTTTCTATGAAGTTAAGTGTTATTGAAGAGTAGTTAGAATATTGTCTTATAGCTAAGACATATTTTCAGAAATTCAACTTTGAAAACCTCCAAGCTTGTCAAATAGCATCTTATGGACTGAGCGCATTACTCAATGTGGTAGATTCCATTAAGAAGTCATGGGAAAAAGAGATAGAAAACATGAAGACAAATTTTGCAGATTGTGTTGCAAGCCTACCGGATTTGCAATAAATAAATTAAGGTATAACTTTTTTTTGATACAATTTTGTAGCCCTCCCTACTGTTATTTTGTCATTGTTGTCAAAGGGGGAGAGATATTTAGCAAAAAATTGATAATATATGATAAGAGTTGATACTCTTAGGGGGAGTATTGTATTATAGATAATATTTTTTGAGGAGTTATAAGGATAGTATATATATGTTATACTATGGCCACAATTTTGTCAATTTTGAGATTTTGGAGTTGCACACTTAGCCAATTTTCTCATATGTTGCCACCAATGACAAAGTGGGAGATTGTTAGCAATTTGGCTGAGTTGATTGCATAGATGTTGTCATTATGGAAACATATGATCCACATGAAGATCGCACAAGTTAGAGAGAAAGTCTGACAGAGCGCATTGCATATTTGTCTAAGTGTGAGATAGTATTTTTACTAGTGTACTTGGACATAGTTTTTGTTTGCGATGTTGACTGGAGTGAGTTCAATGCTTGCACAGTTGAACATAGACTCTATGGTGACTAATGATGACCCATCTCAGAGTACAAGTCAGTACAGCATGTACGGAAAAAATTTATGATAGTTTTACCAAAGACAATGTGAAGCCGACATGATAGTATATGAAGGCAGAATTGGTAAAGAGTTAAGGGATTATTTTGTTTATCAAATTAATGGCTTAAAAATATAAAGGGACAAAATCTTAGATGTTTACTCTTGGTTAAAGCTATTAGTATATATGTAATTGTAATTGTAAAGTGTAGAAGTAGAAATTGTAATAAGCAACAAGTATTTGTAGAAGTATGATGCAAAGTATATGAAGCATGTGTAATAGTGATAGTGAAAGATCACCGAAGAGATATCAATGCAAGAAATATAAGGTTATGTACCTTGACCTATTTTTTAATCAGTGTATATTGTACATTACTTGTTTGGGTAGTGGGCTTAGCTAGTAATCACATTTTGTACTACCAACTCCTAACAAGGTTGAGGCTTCTAACAAGGCCTATAGTCCCTTAATCAGGACTGATACACTATATGTTTGTAATAGACTCATAATAGGGTCAACATCCTTAACAAGATACTTTTGATTAGTGGATCTTTGTGGGTACCATCCCCACCAGGGTTTTCCCTTGGCCAGGGTTTCCTCGAGAACAAATCATGTGTTATGAGTTCTTTAGTTTTATTGCTATGCATGTTGTCTAGCTTCTTGTGTTATGCATGTGTAAAGATAATCTGTTATATCCATAATTGGGAAAAAGATAAAGTCTACAAAATACTGATTCACCCCCCCCTCCCAGTATTCCCTATTTCTAACAATGATGTCTCCTAACAAATCTTGCAAGTACTCGGTCTCTTCTTTCTTGTTCATCCTAGGTAGGTTCAATTTCTTTCTCGGTAGGGCCATCCTGCTCATCAGTTTCTCTTTCCTATTCCTTGGTAGGATTTGCCTATTGACCAGTTACCACTGTTTGCTACATCGGTAGAACCTCAAGTTGTTCAATATAAGTGAATCTACCATAGTCTTCCAGTTCCTTTCTGCTTTCCTCTACATTTTTGTCATCAAACTCATCTACCAGGACATTAGTACTCTCAATCATTTTTTTAGTAGTTTTATTCAGACACTTATATGCTTTGCTTTTAGTAGAATATCCTAGGAATATCCCTTCATCACCTTTTGAGTCAAATTTTCCATTTTTTTCATCTTTTAGAATAAAACATTTGCGTCCAAAATTTTTGAAATAACTTACTGTAGGTTTGTGTCCAAACCATAACTCATAGGGTGTCTTGTTGGTGTCTTTCTTTAGTTGAACTCGGTTAAGAACATAAACAACTGTACTGACAGCTTCCCTCCAGTATGTCTATGCAATGTTATTTTGCAACATCAGTGTCCTAGCACAATCAACTATTGACCTGTTCCTTCTTTCAGCAATGTCATTAGGTTGAGGTGTCGTTGGTAGTGAGGCCTGTCTTTTAATACCATGCTCATTAAAGAAATTAGTAAATTCATCAGAGATAAATTCACCTCCTTTATCAGATCTTAAGGATTTCAATTCTTTACCAGTCTCCTTTTCTACTTTTGCCTTATACCATTTAAACATCTTGAATGCCTCAGATTTTTCTTTTAAGAACATGATAGTCATCAATCTAGTATAGTCATAAAAAAAAAGAATAAAGTATCTATCACCATAATAACTTTGAGTTCTCATAGGACCACACAGGTTGGTATGAACCAACTCAATTATCATCTTTGTTGAATAGTCTTTGCTTTTGAAACTAGACTTAGTCATCTTACCTTTCTAACATTCATGGCACATAACATGATCCGACTTTGACAAGTTAGGCATACCTCTAACTCTTTTCCTTTTACTGATTTTAATCATGTTATAAAAATTCACATGGCATAACCTTTTATGCCACAACCAAGAATCTTCATCTCTCATTATCAAACAAGAAGACTGATCAATAATAAGATAAAATATATTACCTCTGGATTGTGTACCAGTTCTGACAAGTCTTCCTCCATCATCATAAATCTTTACCTTTTTGCTCTCAAAAGCAAGTCGGTGGCCTGAATTGTTCAGTTGTGCCACACTTAGTAGATTGTAGTTCAGTCCTTTTACACACTATGCATTCTCTCATCTTATTCTATCATTAATCATTAGTGAACCTTTACCTCATACCATACAAGGTGCATCATTACCCATTCTCACAGATCCTCCATTGTATACTTCAAGTTTATCAAACTTCTCCTCATCACCAGTCATGTGATGTGTATAGCCACTGTCTATAATCCATGTATCATTTCTATAAACTTTAGAGATTAGTGTTGTTTCTTCATGTTTCTCTTCTTCCTTGAGTCATCTTTCATAACAACATATACAACTTCTACATCATCATCAGAGTTAGATTTAGATTCATGTTCTTCAGCTATATAACATACCATTTTTCCTTTGTCATTACTATCTTAGTTATCTCTATTATTGTGTCAGTAACTCCTTTTGCTTCTTCTTCCATAGCTTCCTTCATATTGGTCTTTGGTTCTTTCATCATCTTTCTTATGTGGACATCTAGCAGCAATGTGGCTAACTTATTTACAATTAAAGCATGCTAAAGGTAACTTGCCTCTATACCTTCCTTTACCTTTAGGTAACCTTCTAGCCATAAGAGCTTCAAGTTCATCAAGCTCATCATCAGTATTGCTATCACTATCATTCTTATTATTCCAACTACTAGACTTACCAATCTTCAAAGAAGTCATAAAAGTAGATTCAATAGATGGTACAACACTGTTGTCAAAGTTATTCAATTACCAATTACCAGTCAATAACATATAATGATTACCAATCAAATCAAGTATGCAACATGTAAATATGCCATCAAAAAAATATCACAATCAACATATGACACAAGAGATTTAAAGTGGAAATCTTGTGAAGGGAAAAAGCACTTGGGACCGGCAACCCAAAAATATTCACTCTTCTTAAGTGAAGTCGGTGAAGACCCAACCCTATTAAAGGTTACAAACACACTACTAGGTGTGACCTTGTTAGAGGATTTAACACTAATTGTTATCATTCAGCCCACATTCACTATGGGGTTGACAGGATAACAATGCTCATTCTATGAATGATACATAATAAAGACTTTCCTAGTCCACTCGGTTAAGAGATTTGACTATGTAAAATGGTTAAAATGTAACAGTAAAAGATCTCCCTTATTACAACTCAATTGCAGATGTATAGATCAATGTTAGGCTCATTCAAATCATCTGATCAATGTATCTATTTTGTTTCAAACAATTTCAATGACCTACTGTCACTCGGTATACTTTGCAGTTCGGTTCTCCTTAACCAGTATGATCAGATGTGCATGAAAACTTGTTCACACAATAATTCTATAGTATATTCTTCTCTCGGTATTAGTTTCAGTGTGAAACTCTTGTCTCTTATATAGACATGTAAATCATTTTCTTCTCCTCCATCAGATTTTGCCGCTTAATCATCATCATTGATTTTGCCACTTTAACCTTCTTCAGTTGACATGTCAATAACACATTTGACTTCAATCAATCAAATCTTTCTCAAATTATGCTAGCCATCGATCTTCATAATAGACTTTATCTATTACCACTAACTTTGAGGTACTTTCCAGCTCATCCATCTTTATCGGCTAAACTAATCATTTAGTTCCTTTTTCCCCGCTCGGTTAACAAAGAAATGCATCGGTGAACACAAGCTCAGTTTACACTATGCTTAGTATACACTACGTTCTATCAGTGTATACTGTAATGCTTCATCAACCGACAACATTGCGTTGTGTCTTTCAGCTCTATTCTTCAACATAGATGAATGCATCATAATCAAGTCAATATCATAAGGTCATAGACTCATCAATAAGTTACCCAATGTATTCCTTATCTTCATCTGTCATATACATCTTTCCCATGTAGATATTTCTATTCTTCATCTCTTTCACTCCTTTTCTACAGATGTTTCGGTATAGTAACTTACAAGATAAGTACTATCAAATTAGTTGACATCAATGACAACATAATACTGATTTAATCATCTTACATATCTAATCAGAAACTCCTTGGTGATCTTTGTATCACAGATTCTTCAATCAGGTTCTAAATCAGTTGTAGTTCATCAAAAGGGTCTATATTTTTTAACAATAAGATGTTGGAAATTTGGCTAATGTGGATGCATAGATTTTGTCATTATGGAAACATATGGTCTCTATTGAGAGCACAGAATCTGGAATGCAAAGTATGGAAAGTTGAAGGAAGAAATTGTCTAAGTATGGATACAGTGATCCTAATAGAGTACCCGATGAAGATTTAGTTGGCGACATCCACTGGAGCAATATTTTTGTTTGCACAATTAACTGAAGCTTCTACAGAGTATGAGGATACCCCATCTCAATGTGCATAAAGTTTGGAGTAGTACGGACAAAGTTATTCAAATTTTACCGAAGATAGTTTTTGCAGACATAACATTTTTGGAGACAATTTTAGCGAAAGAGTTAAGGGATTATTTTTTCTTGTCAAAATAATGACTTAACATTATGAAGGGATGACATCCTAGATGTTTACTCTTGGATAAAGATTTTGGAAGCTGACCATGTAAAGTTATTAGCTTTAATAACTCATATATTAGGCATACTTGAAATGTAATAAAAAGTAGTGTGATATGTAAAAAGAAAGAAAAGATAACTTGCGATAGTTGTATATTGTGATAGCAACAAAGGCTATTGATGTGAAGTTGTAAGAAGCACCATATTATAGTTAGAAACATTTTGCATTACTTGTTTGGGAAGTGAGCTCAGCTGGTGATCAGGTTTTGTAATCTAACTCCTAACAGGGTTAAGGCTTCTAACAAGGCCTAAAGTCCTTTAACCAGGACAGATCTACTATATATTGTAAATTGACTCCTAACAGGGTCCAATATCCCTAACATGATACTTTTGATTAGTGATCTTTGTGGGTACCATCCCCACCAGGGTTTTCCCTTGGCCAGGGTTTCCTCGAGAACATATGATGTGTTATGAGTTCTTTCTATTTACTGCTATGTTTGTTAATCAGTTTGATAATCTTTGTATGCACTAAAGTAATTTGTTATATCCATAAGTGGGCAAAGGAAAAAGTTTGTGAAATACTGATTCACCCCCCCTCTCAGTATTTCCTATTTCTAACAATTGGTATCAGAGCACAGTTACTCGGAGAAGGAACATTCAAGGAAAGCTTAGTAGCTTGAGTAAGATCTCTATGGATATGGATCAACTTCAGAAGAATCTTGAAGAAGCTCTTGAACAGATTGATATGCTTACTGATGAAAGAAACTCCTTAAGAAGAAAATATGAAGATGTAAAGAATGCTATTGACAAATTAAAAGGTAAGATTGAAGATCTGAAATCTGAAAAGAAATCTGATATGCTTGTTGAAGATTGTGATGAATTAGAAAAATAAAATGAGATCCTTAAGCATGAGTTGAAGATAGTAAATTTGAAACTTAGTATGAAAGATGGAAATTTGAGATCTGATAATGAAAAATTGAAAATTGAGAATGAAGATCTGAGGTCAAGACTTGAAAAGGAAACATCCGAATCTGAAAAAATAAAAGTGCAGTATGTGGAACTTGAGAAGTATAATAAAATTGTGAAAGGTTAATTGACTCAATCTAAAGAACAACTTGAAAGGCTATATTCAAAAAGTGATAAGACTGAAAAACAAATTTCTTTTGGAGAACCATTCTTTGATAGGACTGGATTTGGATTTAGTATGTTTAGAACAAACCATGAAAGCAAGAAGCCAGATCTGAAGACATCTGAAAGTGTGGAGGAAATAAAGCTAGATGAGAACACATTGGAAGATCCACCTAAAGAAGAACCACCTAGAGAGAAAGAAGAATCAAAATAGGAAGAATCATCTAAAGGTATGCAAAGAGAATTCAAAGGTAGATGTTTTGCTTGTAATACTATTGGGCACATGAAGAGAGATTGCATTGGTAAGCAATTTAAACCTCTTAATGGACATTGTTATAATTGTCATAGTTTTGGACATAGAGCTAACGAATGTAGAAGACCTAAAGTAATTTTGAATAATTATGATAGAATGATTGGGAATACTAACAATGCAGATAAGAAATCTAATGAAGAAATGAATCAAAGAAAAGTGGTAGTATGTTTTAGATGCAACAAAGTAGGACACATTGCTAGAAATTGCAGGTCATAGATTAACCAGGAAGGACAGAGATTTGGAAACAATGGAATCATTTGTCAGATATGCAACAAGTTTGGACACTTAGCAAGATTTTGTAGAATGAACAATGGAAGTTATCATCATAACCCTAACCCTAGGAACAATGCAAGAAGGAATGAAAATGCAGGAAACAAAGAGAAAGGTTTCTGTAGCAATAAAGATGAAGTAGAATTTGACAAAGGCACAGATCAAGGAGGTATAGTCAGCACTAAAAGTACTTAGGAAGGTAATGTAACCGATGGTAAGGATGAAGCTTTACCTGACCCTTCTTTAAGTACTTAAATTATGTAAATTTCTATAGTTTAGGACTTGGGATTAGTGTAGATTAGGAATTTGAATGAGTTAAGTTTTGCACAATTAAATATAGGTTTATTATGTTGTACTAATGCTATGGTTAAGTGTGCAAAATAAAATATTGTGTTTTGCGAGGTCGCAAAAAGTTTTATGGTTGCAGGTTTACAGAATCAACTTTTTGAGGTTTTAGCGGCAAAATGAATGAATGCGATGTTAGATCGAGTTAATGTGAAGTGTTATAAGGGTGAAATCAAAGCTATTATGATTACAAAGTGATTGAAAAGTGATTTGAAAGAAGAAAAGTGAGTTGAGGATGATTTGAAGAAGTTTGGAAGTAGTTTGCAGCGACAATCATACCGAAACCCTAGATTTGCAAAGTTGAGGTGTTTTTTGATCTTTAATCAGTTGATAAGATGGATATTTGTATGGTTCATAATGTTAAGGATAAGAATAGACCAAAGATTAAGAAAGAAATAGTAGAACCAACTAAAATTTATGACAGACTAGCATTATCATCCGTACCAGACAGAGTATTGCACATTGAGAATGTTAAAGGATATTTAGGTTGCAAGTTTGAAACTTTGGGAGATGCAGATTTTAGTGATGATTACAGGAAATTGTACAATCAAGACATGTTAGTTAAACCAACTTATGGGCACTTAGAGAATAATGAAATTATCAAATATTCCATGAAGTATGAATTCAATGATGAGGAATTTACCAAGATCATTTTAAGTAGAATCCACAATGGGAAATTCTGGATGGAGGATAGAGTTATTGATATAACTACAGACCTAATTCATGAAGTTACTAGATTATCAAAAGTTGGAGAGATTCCACTGAATGAAAATAACATGAGGAAGATTGTTTTAGATAACACTGGATCTAGTTATAATGGTAGAGGAATTGTGATAAGTAAGATTAAGCAAGATGATGATAGGTACCTTTGCAAGATCCTAACAACTAAATTCTGTGGTAGTTCAAGGGAAGATGACATGGCTACAGGAATGATTCATGTAGCTTATTTTATGTGTATTGAGAAGAAACTAGTAGACCTATGTGAAATCTTGAAAATTCAGCTATTTGAGAACTTAGAAAAGATGAAGAAGGCTAAGTACACATAGTTTAGGTTTTCATCTCTGATAACCCATATGTTTTTCCATATTTTGAGAAGATTTTCTCACACAGTTGATTGGAGTGACAATGTGAACACAATGGAAAGAATAAAATTAGTTTACATGAAGCACTTTTTTGATAAAGTTAATGACAGTGTGAAGCTTGTATTGAAGACTTTTTAGAATATTGTTAAGAACAAATCAAGGATTCCTCAATCCTTAGTTGAAAAGCATAGAGATGACGTTTGTTTTATGGTTGACACTGATTTCACCTACACTGAAGCAGTTGATCCTAGAATGGAATTCATAGACCCTCTTGGCTATGAAATATCTGAAGCAGAAATAGTAGGATATGTGAATAGATTGTTAAAGTGTGAGTTGGATGGTCATGCAAATAGGTTTGGAACCTATGAAGAGAATTTCAACTCTGCAATTAGTTTGAGAGAAAAGAAGCAATCTAGTAAGAGAGTTGAATCTACTATGAAGAAAATATTGAAAGAATCTGGTATGTCAAGTCATGAGTTTGACATAGCTAAGAAGACTCTAGAAGCCTTGAAGCAAAGTGAAAATCTTGTAATTTCACCTGAGACATCTAGTGCAGATCCTGATTATCCTATTGCAGTAAAGGTAAAAGTTGAAGTACTTGAAAAAGATGAAGGAGATAAATATTTTTCTCCTATTCCTAGCAAAAGAGTAAAAGTGAGTGCAACAGGACCCGAAATGAGACAAAAAGTAATTGTACCACCAGTACCTAGAAATGTAGTAGTAATTAAAGATGATGATGTAGTTTTAGTCAAGAAAAAAACTTGGAAACCAAGAATTGAAAGAGTTAATGAAGATATATTGAAGCATGGAGACTTCACTAAGTTGAATAAATTCTATGATCTATATGGATCATTTGACAGATTGAACTTTGAAAATACAATGGTTACACACATGATTGTGGTAGATAAGAAACTTAGCACTATTCATGGTAAGATCCCAGAAGATTTGTATAACAGACTTGTGAATAGAAAACAAAGAGCACAAGAAGAGGACGTAAAGATGAGAGAACATGCAATAAGATAGTTCTGTGAAATTAAGAATGAAGATCATTTGAAGAGATTCTTGAAGTCTCTTGGAACTTTATTGAGAACTAAGAGAAGAACAATCCTTATAATGGGAGGCAAAAAGGAGGAAGTACAGAAAGAGATAGAGCAAGCAGTAATGCAAGTTCTTGCAGATATAGTTGCAGAAAAGCATGTTAAATCAGACCCTCAGTAGAAGCAATCAGAGGAACCGCATGCAGAGGAAGTTGGTATTGAAGAAGTTCCATCTTCTTCACATATCAATATTGGTAAAGAATCAATGAATATTGAAGGCACCAAAGTGACTCTAGAATCAGACGATGCAGTATTTCATGATTTAGAAAATATTGTTGACAATTTGGCTTTGGGAGAGCAAGAAAAGGTCACAAAATCAGAGAAGAATATAGAGGTAGAGGAAGCACCAACAATATCAGAATCAGTTCCAGCAGAGCAGACAGTCAAAGGCAAACAAATTTTGACAGAGGCCACTACCTCTAGTGCACCTTCTAAACCAGTTGAAGACATTAGTGCACCTGACAGTAAGAAGAGGCATATTGGTTCAATGTTTGAAGACCTTGGAAAATAATTTGAAGATGATGATCAGCTTGAGTTCATCACATTTTTGAATAAAATTATTGGAAAGAATAAGAAGGTGAAAGACCTTGAAGGCAAAGTTAGAGTTCTGACAGAGAAACTTGAGAGTGTGATCAGCACTAAGGTATCTGAATCAGATCCACTTGAGAAAGCTAAAATGGTAATGAATTCTTTTGATTCTAAATTTTCTAACTTGAAGGATATTGCTAAGATAAAAGTTCAGGAAGACTATGAAGCAGAAATGCAACAAACCTTAAGTGTAAATATTCGAAATGATATTGGTAGTTTAGATGTATGCATAAAGAATTTGAGGAGACATTTTAAGATAGGAAAGAATTTGTACATACAATGTACTAAATTAGAAATCCTAACAGTTGAAGAGGATAAGAAGATCAGAGAGAAGTTAGATGCTATTACAGCTGAGACAAACACCTTGACAAGTCCTAATGTCAAGATAAGTTCTGTAGAGAAGAGCATAAGGAAATTGAAAGATGAAATCAGAATGTTAGCAGAGGAGAAGAACAGAAAGATGATCAAGGTTAACATCTTGAGAGAGCATGTCTCAATCAAGATATCAATTGTTGAAGATCAAAATGAGCAGTGTCTTTCAGCAAAGACATCATTTCAGAAGTTTAGCTTCAATTCCCTGCATGCTTGTCAGACAACAGCATACGGATTGAGTACTCTACTCAATGTTGCTGAATCCATCAGGAAGGTTTGGGAGAAATATTTTGAATCTTGGAATTTGGAGTTTGGTGATTGTGTTGCAAGCCTACGAGCTTTGCAATAACTGATAATAAGGTATAAAGTTTTTGCAATTTTTGTACACCCTATCTTTGTCATTGTTGTCAAAGGGGGAGAGATAGCAAAAAATTGTATATATGTTGAGGAAGGATAATCATAGGGGGAGCTATTCTATGGAGTATGATATTGTATACATATTGTATAACTTTTGGTCACAATTTTGTATAAAGTGTTTTTGAAGTTTTGTTTGCACACTTAGCCAATTTTCCCATATGTTGCCACCAATGACAAAGGGGGAGATTGTTGGGAATTTGGCTAATGTGGATGCATAGATGTTGTCATTATGGCAACATATGATCTCTATTGAGAGCGTAGAATCTGGAATGAAAGTATGGCAAGTTGAAGGAAGAAATTGTCTAAGTATGGATACAGTGATCCTAACAGAGCACCCGATGAAGATTTAGTTGGCGATGTCCACTGGAACAATTTTTTTTTTTGCATAGTTAACTGAAGCTTCTATAGAGTATGAGGATACCCCATCTTAGTGTGCATAAAGTTTGGAGTAGTACAGACAAAGTTATTCAAAGTTTACCGAAGATAGTTTTTGCAAACAAAATAGTTTTGGAGACAGTTTTAGCGAAAGAGTTAAGGAATTATTTTTGCTTGTCAAAATAATGACTTAACATTATGAAGAGATGACATCCTAGATGTTTACTCTTGGATAAAGATTTTGGAAGCTGACCATGTAAAGTTATTAGCTTTAATAACTCATATATTAGGCATACTTGAAATGTAATAAAAAGTAGTGTGATATGTAAAAAGAAAGAAAAGATAACTTGTGATAGTTTTATATTGTCATAGCAGCAAAGGCTATTGATGCGAAGTTGTAAGCAGCACCATATTACAGTCAGAAACATTTTGTATTACCTGTTTGGGCAGTGAGCTCAGCTGGTGATTAGGTTTTGTAATCTAACTCCTAACATGGTTAAGGCTTCTAACAAGGCCTAAAGTCCTTTAACGAAGATAGATCTACTATATATTGTAAATTGACTCCTAACAGGGTCCAATATCCCTAACAAGATACTTTTGATTAGTGATCTTTGTGGGTACTATCCCCACCAGGGTTTTCCCTTGGCTAGGGTTTCCTCGAGAACATATGATGTGTTATGAGTTCTTTCTATTTATTGCTATGTTTGTTAATCAGTTTGATAATCTTTGTATGCACTAAAGTAATCTGTTATATCCATAAGTGGGCAAAGGAAAAAGTTTGTGAAATACTGATTCACCCCCCCTCTCAGTATTTCCTATTTCTAACATAAGATTAGATGTGAGAATGCATATTGGGTGAAAGGACTTAATTATAATTTGTTGAGTGTAGTACAAATGAATAATGCAGGTCGCCGAGTTGCATTTGAGAAAAGAAAGGTGAAAAGTTATGATGAGACTAGAAAGTTAGTTGGTACTGGTGAACAATCTAAAGGTAATCTATTCTCTCTTGACAATGCTGAAACTTCTTGTTTGTTGGCTAAAAATGAAGATGTGTGGTTATGGCACAAGAGGTTATGTGATGTGAATTTTGAAAACATGGTTAAGATCAATAAGAAAAGAAAAGTTAGAGGTTTACTGAGCATATCTAAACCTGACCACATTATGTACAAACAATGTCAAATGGGAAAAATGTCAAAATCTAGTTTTGGGAGAAAACATTTTTTATCTAATGCTATTTTGGAGTTAGTTCATATTGGCTTGTGTGGTCCTATGAGAACTTAGAGCTATTATGGAGAAAAATATTTTATTTTGTTTGTCGATGACTTCTCTAGAATGATGACTTTAATGTTCTTGAAAGAAAAATATGAATCTTTCAAAATTTTTAAGTGGTATAAAGAAAAAGTGGAAAAGGAGGCTAGTAAAGAATTCAAATGCTTAAGATCAGATAGAGGTGGTGAATTTATTTCTGATGACTTCACTAACTTTTTTAATGAGCATGAAATTAAGAGATAGGTTTTTGGACCGAGAACACCCTAGCAGAATGGGATTGCTGAAAGAAGAAATAGATCAATTGTTGATTGTCATAGAATATTAATAATTGAAAAAGATGTTGTATAGATGTACTGGAGAGAATCTGTTAGTACTTTTGTTTACACATTAAACTGAGTTCAATTGAAGAAAGAATCAAACAAGACACCTTATGAATTATGGTATGGTTACACACCTATTGTGAGTTATTTGAGAATATTTGGAAGTAGATGTTACATTCTGAAAGATGATAAAAAATGGAAAATTTGATTCAAAAGGTGATGAAGGAATATTTCTAGGATATTCTACCAAAATACTTATAAATATTTGAATAAGGCTACTAAAAATATGATTGAAAGTGAAAATTTGAGAGTTGATGAATTTTTTGAGAAGAATGATGAAGAAAGTAAAAAGGAACTAGAAGACTATGGTAGATTTTTTTACATTGACTAACTGGACACTCTACCTGAGCAACAGCCTGGCATTACCGAGAAATAGGGTAATGCTATTGAATGTCAATCTTTATAGGCCGAGAATCAGAAAAATGTTACCGATGAAGATTTGTAATATAAGAAATGTGGGGTATTGAAAATGTAATAGTGTGCATGTGTATTGAATGTGTGGGTGAATATAGGATCTAATTCTTAATCCAAATTTCCAAAGGAGAGATCCAAATTGATTAATCACAAGGAAGTGATCAATGCCCAAATGAATCAATCTATGGAGAATATGAAGAAAGGAGAAAACCTTATAGTCTGTTATAGAAAATGTGCATTTGAAAAATTAATTGAATTGAAGTAAAAGTACTAACCTCAAACTAGGGTAAATTTGGAAAAGACTATTTCTGATGTCTATATTCAGTTTCAGGAGATTCTACAATCCGATCTGGGCTAGAAATGCAGAAATAGAGAAAACCAAGAAACCTTCTGTCTTTCAGAGCAAGGTCATCATTGACCTCAAGATCGGGGTAAGATCTTACCTCAGGGTACAATCTTAGCCCCCACTGAAAGTTGTCCTTGACCTAAAACAACTCTAAGGGAAATTTTGTTCACAGATCTTGGAAGCTCACCGAAAAGGGTATCACTACAACATTTGGGGTCAAATTTTGACGCCAATTTCGACAGGAGCACCATTTGTGTGATTTTTTGTGTTTTTTTTTGCAAGTGTGCCTGACTATGTCATACTAGTGATGATGCTGTTATAATTTTGACACCCACGTGATTATAAACAAAAAAATAAAAAGAAATGGTCATTTGTAATTTTCATGAGCTGCGAAGAGGTCTCGAGGATTTGGAAGTGCGAAGAGGGTTTGCATGTGGCAACCATGATTTGAGGTATGCATTGGAGCTTTGTCTTCTCATTAACTCAATTTCATTTTGATGGCATTTGTTGATTTAATGGCACAATATGAATGTTAATACTGGCATTGTTTACATCTTTTCATTTGGAATGCTCGATGACCCGTGAGCTTTGAGAGCTAGGGCATCGTTGCTATTACCTTCAATTGTGTGAAGTGTTTGATCTCTCTTTATTTGTTTTTCTATTGATATTCATTATGTGGTACTCCCCATTTATGATCATTTCATGAGGAAATTTCTTGATGGCTTGTAGGTAGCAAGGTAGGGCATCATACATTGTTTATGAGCTCACTATTGAATACTGACATTGTTTACATCTTTTCATTTGGAATGCTTGATGACCCATGAGGTTTGAGAGCTAGGGAATCATTTCTATTACCTTCAAGGCATTGTGTGAAGTGTTTGATCTCTTGATTTTTTTCTTTTGATATTCACTATGTGGTACTCCCTGTTTATGATCATTTCATGAGGAAATATCTTGAGGGCTCGCGGGCTGCAAGCTATGACATCATACGTTGTTCATGAGCTCACTGCTTAATACTAGCATTATTTACATCTTTTCATTTGGAATGCATGACGACTTGTGAGCTTTGAGAGCTAGGGCATCATTTCTATTACCTTCAAGGTATTGTGTGAAGTGTTTGATCTCTCTTTATTTGTTTTGTTGTTGATATTCACTATGTGGTACTCCCTGTTTATGATCATTTCATGAGGAAATGTCTTGATGGTTTGTGGCTGCAAGCTAGGGCATCATACATTGCTCATGAGCTCACTTTTCAATACTAACATTATTTACATCTTTTCATTTCGAATGCTTGATGACCTATGAGCTTTGAGAGCTAGTGCATCATTTCTATTACCTTTAAGGCATTGTGTGATGTATTTGATCTCTCTTTATTTGTTTTTCTGTTGATATTCACTATATGGTAGTCTCTTTTTATGATCATTTCATGAGGAAATGTCTTGATGGCTCATGGGCTACAAGCTAGGGCACCATGCATTGTTTATGAGCTTACTGTTTGAGCACCTCATGTCCCTATTTGATTATATAGGGACATGAGTAATAAAATAGGGATATCTTAATCTTTATGAGTTCAAATTAAAAATAGTAAGTGTATTATTTTATTACTGATGTCCCTATTTTATCTAATAGCATCAATATAAAAAACAAAGCACTGACCAATCAAATAGGGACATGAGGTGCTCAAATAGTGAGTTCATAAATAATTCATGATGCCCTAGCTTGCAGCTTGCGAGCCATCAAGAAATTTCCTCATAACATGATCATAAATGGGGAGTACCACATAGTGAATATCAACATCAAAAAAAATAAATAGAGATCAAACACTTCACACAATATATGTTTTTTTATAAGATTTTATTAAGACTAAATAAATTGTTTTATTAAGATTTTATTAAGACAAAGTATTTTGGGTTAGTTTTATGTTGTTTTATAAGATTTTATTAAGACTAAATATATGATGTAAACTCATAATTCTACTGGATATATATAATATAATGGTATGTAGTATAATCTATACATTTGTGAGATGTGATTAATTCCAGTTATATGATGTTTTGGGATTTCATTGGTGAGTTTGTATACTTTCTCCATTTTAAACTAACCTATGACTTCAAAGGAGGAATTATGAAATATAGTTGTAGGTAGTTATCTCTTCTATAATGATGGAGGAGTGAAAGGTAATGATCAATGAGGTCATTGCTATTAGATCATACATTAATACACTTACTATTTTGAATTTGATCTTGGGAATCATCCAATGTTATTGTTGTCATTGCATGCTTGTTGCTGTTGTGCACCATATATTGTTTTATACACTATTTATTTCATTGAGACTGTGAGATTGACATTTGTAATGTATTTGTTTTTATTGGATCAATGCTTCCATGTTGTTGAGGTTGTAGATGTCCTTTTATTGATCTTGTATAAATAACATATGTACCATGTTGACTCACAAACCATGAGGTGTTTCTTGATAATACATTTGACAACATACCTTTTGCTCCATTTTTGTCTTGATTTACTCACAGCATGCACATGTTTCCTGAGTGCACATGTTCTGTAGCATAGTTCATTTTAGAAGTGTATGGCTTGACTATGCACACTCATAATTGTAGATGAGGATCAGTAATAGGGTGCAAGGCATTGCTTAGATCCTTTGGCTCTCACCCCATTTTTTCCTTCCTTGTAGGTTTTGGATCATACAAGAGTGTTGGTAAACAAATTGTTCTTTCTTAGATTTAACTCTTTGTTTGCCCAAAATCCTTTGAGAGGCAATATGAATACAAACAATTGGAAAGTTGTTATTATTTTAACTAACTTGCCTTTGAATTTTAACAAGTACAACTCCCTTGTGTGAAAGATATTTAATGAATTTTGTTTGTTCTAAATCCTAATGGGGGATATGTTCTTAACTAGAGAATAATAGAGGTAACCAAATTAGCCCTTGATTAGAAACTAATCCAGGTAGTGAATTTGATTTCTAAATTCTAACCAACTCCATGATTTCACAGTGCTTATGAATTCACACCAGCGGTGATGCATCAATGAACTCCACTTGAATTAATGAAATACATTAAAACAACACATATGAATCTAATCTAAATAGGACATATGCATATTCTCCCAACCTTCAAGTAATACTCTGATTACTATCGATTAGTTGTACTAAAGAAGAGAAACATAACTCTATCTATTTGCTAATTTCAATCCAGTTTAAGGAAAACAAACATTCAAACTTACAAATGCATGGAACAGGAAAGAAATGGAACAAAACACCTTCCAAATTGACTCTGCAACAAGATGTATTTCACACCAAAAATTACCTGACCTTTTCATTGATTCTCAAAGTATTACATATAGGCTTCAAGAGTTAAGTTGTTAAAAAATCAACTGAATTGATTCATATTCTACAAAGTCGGTAAATGACAAGTGGCCATCTATCGATTATACAATGTGTATCAAAAATAAAGAGGGGAAAGCTATTTTCTCTTCATTGGCTTCTTCGCCTTCTCCAATTTAGCCCTATGAGCTTTGGTGGCCGTAAGAATTGGAATCATCTTTTCAAAATCTAGGATGTACACATTCTTCAATCTTATGAGCTAGCGGGCATGATCCTTCTCTATGAATTTTGTTGCATCCTTTCGGGGTTATGTCTTCATCCTGGATTTATATATGCATCTGTCGAGTAGCAGAAGATCTGGTATTCTATCAAGGTGAGACCTAGATAATTCTACAAGCTGGTCCAAGTAATCAAAGAATGACTTCTAAATGTTGGGTATACCGATTAGACTCTTTCCATCTCCATTGGCTTGAGGCTGGGAATGGAGACCTGTCAAATATACAAATATTTTACTTTTCTCTTTGCCAACTTCCTCCTCAGTCACTTTCATTCCTACCTCCACTTTGATTGTCATCTCCATTTTGAATTCTACTCCTTGGAGCCATTCAATTAGAGGTTCGTCTCCTTTCTATAATATGTTAGCCTTGATGGCCTCCTTAGTCCTCATAGCTACTAGCCAATGTAGAAGCACCATACACTCTTTGCATCTCAACCTTTCTATTGTGAGTGTCTGCATATCTTCTTTGAGAGAATATTTCTCTGCCTCTAACTATAAGAGGACATTTATGAGCTACTTGATGGCTACTAGACCTTCATATTTGAGTTGTTTAATCCACCTCCTACCAATATGCCCAAAATGTCTATCCTCTTGCATCTTAGCAAGTATCGATTGGTTCTCAGCTATGACAGGATCAAATGTTGTCAGAGAATCAGGTAGGCTTGCTATAGGAGTGACCAACTATTTAATGAAGTTAGTCATTTCTTTGATCTCTGCCTTGAGTCGATTCTTTGTAATTTTGAGCCCTTCAAGCTCTTCTTCAATCAAGACAATGCTAGACTTCCACAAGTCTACTTTTGTGTCATGTCGGGTAAGTCCCATGTCTGAGGACTAGAGTGAAAAATATGAGGTAGTAAGATCTTCAGTTTTTCCATCTTTTAGCGGCTTGGCTATTTCCATAGTCAAGTGACCTGTATCTAGATCTTGACCAAGAGTGGTCAGAGTCCTAGTCTTCTTAACCTTGATTTCAGCTGGGCCTGATTGCATTGCTTGTGAAAGTGCATCTCGCTACTAGGGGTACTTAGCTCAGCTATCTTTCTCTTATGCTCTATAGTTTTATCAATCCATGATTCTACACTTGTGACCTTTGTCACGGAGAGTAAGTCTTTTATGAATAAATTTTTGATAACAGGAGGAGAAGCTTTAGGCTTGGAAGTGAAAGGATTAATCTATGGAGATGAAATGCTCTTTTCTTTTTGAGGAGACCCCAAGTGCTCATCTGTCTCATCATTTTCTAAACTGCTACTATTGTCACCAATTTAAAAAATGAGAGGAAGCTGTTGGCTAGGAGTGTCATCTTTTGTTTCCATGGTTCATCCTTGGGCTTGCTGCTCTGGTTCCACGGCTCCAACAACCTCTTCTGTTGGTTTGTTAGATTTCTCAACTTTGACTTCCTCATTAGATCTGATGACTGGATATGATCCCGCTCCACAAGTCTTCTCAAGTGGGATTTCCTTCTTAGGTGGTTGATCATCTCCACCCACTGGTTGGGTTGGTCCCTTTGCTACAATGAAGTAGGAAAAAAGAAGGATGCAGGAGTACTAACTGACTTGACTGCAAGATCTTTTTGAGGGGTAGGCTTCCCACACCTCTTCCTACTTCCCATTGTCCACTGGGCTGACTTATTGGTTCTCTTGATGACTTTAGCTGTTAATGTCTCCAAATATTCTATGGCTTGACCTTGAACTAGTTCTGAACTCATAGGATAGGTCTTGATCTGATCTTGATATGTGTCTATATTCATATGTTCTCCATCATTGACAATGCCTTCAACATTAATGTTGACATTGAACAACTTGATTTGTTCAATGGTCAACCTGGAGTAAACTATCTCTTGGCTCTCCAACTTGTCTTTGTAATTCACCCAATAATTTTTGAGTTCAAGAATGTGCTTGACTATAGAACCCATCTGTAGATGATCTTTGGCATAGCTTACTGGATCAAACTCTGGTCTCAACACCTCATATTTCTCTAGCTTATATCTACCCTTGAATGCCTTGATCATGTTCTTAGAATTCAATCTTGACGCACAGTTGTAAGCTCCAATGGTAACAGGGAATTCATAGCCTTTCTTCTTAATTCCCGTGCTGATCAGGTTCACTTGTAACATCTATCGGATCACCTCCATGAGTACAATAATGACATCGAGGTACCTTGGCAACTTCATGGGGAAATCATCAAAACCTTTAATCCTGTGAAGGAGCACCAGGATGTCGACAATCTCAGCCTTCAAATCCATCCCAAAAAGAATCTTTGGCACTTTTCCCTTTATGCTTCTAGCCTTTTGAAACCATGAGTTCATGATTTATTTCCTCCACCTCATTTTCTTCTCATTGTATTCTGATACTGCAATTAAGAAGTTCATGTTTGAGAATTCTGTTCGCTCTGGGATACAGAGACTATTCTGCAAAGACTTTCTATCAATAGAGAGGAGTACTGTGTCAACTGGTAGTAAGATTTTCTTTGTATCTAGGTTGAACCTAGCTATGCATTCCTAGATTAGCTTAGGAGCTTGAATTGCAACAAGAAACCCAACGGCCTCAACCAAACCACTCCCTTTGAGCTTCTATGTCATAGGATGAAGATTTTATTCTCTCAACCTCCTGTGTAGATTTTCCAGATCATAGAATCTGAGGGATGTATCTGTCAAATTGTTCCATTCAGATGTGATTCTGTTCAAGCCATCAAAACCCATGATTCTACTGGCCATAACTTTTGTGATTTTTTATTTTGATTTATTGTCAAGAAGCTCTCGAGGATGCTGTGAAATGATTTGTGAAATTGTGGGAAATCAAAGGCGTATGTGAATGAACAATAATTTTCACTTGGTAGTTTGAGTTTTTTATAAACAGCCCACTTCCCTACCGTTACTTTCCATATCTCACGCCACATGAGTGAGGGATTTTCAAAAATATCCATTAAAGATCTAACGTTAAGATTTGAATTAAATGCACCTTATTAACAACCTTAAGAAATTAATTTTACCCATTTGGAGTAGCTGTAATAGTAACTCAATTTGTGTAGTGGATTTTTACTTTTCCACTTCCCTTATTGCCTTTGTTGAAAAACTCACTTCAAAGGTAGAAACCCGATTGTGAGGAAATTGGAGGAGCAATTTTTTGAAACTCCACGACTGACCCATTTCCTTAGCAATTTTATTTTAGATATCAAAGCAGGCTATCTTCATCATAAAAGATCATTCAATCCCTATGATTTCTTGTGTTTATTTCTTCACAAGTTACTGCTTCTCAGAAAATGACCTTCTCAAGTGATTTTTCGATAAGGGAGAAGCTAAAATCTAGTTCTCTGAAAATGGGTTCTTATTCACTATCTCATACCTTTGAGGTTGTTTTATCCATTGCAGTGGCTCAAACTTACTTCCTCGAATGCAAGCGCTTTCATTTTGGGTGTTTCTGTTACACTTTCCACTATTCTTCAGAAAAACAACTTCTGTAGGGAAAACTCCACAAGCGGGGAAGTTCATTACAAATTTTTCATGGAGTTACTTTATTGGACCTGATTCCTTCTTAAATCATGAATCTCAATCTATAGGCCTTGTATATGTGCTTGATGATCCCAGTTTTCTCTTCTCATGGAAAATTACCTTCATGGCCCGAAACCTATCAAGGAGAAGGTGACTTTTATTTTCTCAGAAAAGAGAAGAGATGTCAATTTGAAGCTTCTCCATCACATGAATGCCATCAATAGAACTAAAGGAATAAAATTCTTTATCAAATTAGGAACTATAACTTACCCATCCCTAAGATGAAGTCAAAAACTATCCCAGCTTAAAATAAGAAAGAGGTATGAAGGGAGTATTCGATAAAGACCACCTATCCTAGGGGAATTCTAGACTTAGACTCTAGTTTAAATACCTCAAAATCCATGACTTAATCTAACACAACCTTTGTTTTCAAGGATGAAGAAAAAAAGTGGGGCAACAGTTGGCTCTATCTGGGGACTTGAATATGTTCATATCTAAGTAGGGAATCCAAATCTCTGGTTTCACAAAGCTAAATGAAAAAGGTGGCTCACAACAAAACTAAAGAAAAGGAAGGGAATAGGAAAGGAAAAACAAAGCGAGAGAAAACCTAAACTAAGGAAAACAAAAATGAGAACTAAATGTAACTATCATACAATATAGGGGTTACTTGCTTCTAGTTTGTGTTAGAATTAGTAATCTTTCCTTGGTTGTTTTATTTAATTTGAGGATAAACCAAGGTATCCTCCTTTATTTATTTTAGGATATTCCTAAAGGAATCTCTACATGTAATTTTGAACAATTTGCAACTTGAT
This sequence comes from Chamaecyparis obtusa, assembly GCA_027943335.1. Taxonomy (NCBI): domain Eukaryota; kingdom Viridiplantae; phylum Streptophyta; class Pinopsida; order Cupressales; family Cupressaceae; genus Chamaecyparis; species Chamaecyparis obtusa. Next base: position 1,787,886 of record BSBK01000576.1, read on the forward strand.
ACAACTTCAAATCTTGACCATTATAGGTCAAGGGCAGTACTTAACTATTTGGATATGCCAATTTGAAAGAATTTTTGTCAAAGGCCTGATGGATGATGAATGGTCCTTTATAGAGTGTCTCAAAATTCCATGCATTCCTTTAGGTTCCCTTAATTTATCCCATAGAAGAACTAAATCTCCAACCATGAACTTCCTTGGTCTGGTTTTCTTATCAAAGAGATTCTTTACCCACATTTGATGTTCTGTGATGTGATCAACAATCTTCTCTCATTCTTCTTCAAGTTTATTCAGATACAGAATTCATTTTTCTAACCCATCCTTATAGATGCCATCTTCGACCACCATTCTCAATTTTCTAGTATCCAATTCCAGAGGTAGGGGAAGGCTTGCTTGAACTTCGTATACCAGATCAAAAGGTGAGATACCAATTGCCCTCTTTGGAGTCACTCTGTTAGCCCAGAGTGCTTCATGAGTTTTCTTGTGCCAGATCCTTTGGTTATCTGATACAAGCTTCCTCACTATGTTCACTATGTTCTTATTACTTGATTCAGCTTGACCATTCCCTTGGGGGAAGTAATCAAATGAATGACTAATAGTTATACCATACTCAAAATAGAAATTGGTAATCTTAGCTGAAGAAAAGTAAGCTGCATTGTACATGACTAGTTTAACAGGCACACCAAATCTTACCATAATGTTTTCTTTGATGAATTCACACACTACCTAGGAGGTAGTCTTCTTTGTGGCCTTCGCCTCTACCCATTTCATAAAATAATTAGTTGCAGTAATTATATAAGTGTGACCATCACTTAATGTAGGATTAATAGGCTTGATAAAATCGAGGCCCCACTGCTAGAAGGGACCTTCTATTACCACTAGTCTAAGAGGGAGAGCTGCTAGTTGAGGTTGACCTGTGAACATCTTACACTTTTCACACTTGGACACCCAGTGATATGCATCTTTGAACATCCTTGGCCAATAATAGCATTGCCTCAAAATTTTAAATGTAGTTACAAAGGATGAGAAATGCCCACCACATGCTTCGTCATGGAATTTTTCTAGCAATCTTTCCTGCTATTGTTTGTCTACACACCTAAGAAAAGTCCCATCTACTAATCTTTTGTATAATGTGCCATCCCAAATGACATATTTAGCACCCTTTAATCTTAGGTCTCTCCTTTGTTTAGCTATCAATCCCTCAGGGCATTCATCATAAGTTAGGAAATATACAATATCTTCAAACCATGGGTCTTGTAAACTCACTGCCAAAACTAACTATTCCACTTTAGGCTAGTTATCTTCTTTTTCTTCTGTCATATCCTTACACAACACATTACCTCATACCAGCTTAGTTGGCTTGATCTCTATGTTATATTGTTGTGTTTTGGCTACCCAAGCCCCACTATTATTGCATCCCACATCTTGCTAGGTTAATATTCCTCTTTACAATAATATCAAGAACAAATACAACTGAGTGAGAATGTAAGATATAAAATATGAAGTTCTTCAAAGCTTTCACCACCGATAAAGCATGATTTTTGGTCTGAGAATATCTCAGCTCATGATCTTTCAGTGGCGTGCTCATAAAGGCAATAGGAGCCTAAACTCCTCCATTTTCTTGCATAAGGATAGCTGATAGTGTATGTTTAGATGTGCAACAATAAATCATAAAATATTTCTTATAATATGGGTGGCATAAGATAGGGGCATTGGCTATAGCATCTTTTATATCTTGGAAGGCTCTTTTACCAGGGTCATTCCACTTGAAATTATGATTGCCCTTCATCATGTCCACAATACATTTGGTGATCTCTAAAAATTCAGGAACAAATCTTCTAAGGAAATTTACCCAACCAAAGAATGATTTCACTCCAGTTTTACTTATAGGAAAACTTAGCCTCCGAATGGCCTTGACTTGCTCTGGGTCGATCCTAATACCTTCTTGTGATACAATATGACCTAATAGTTTTCCTTTGGTAACACAAAAAACTAACTTCTTAGGATTTAAATAAATTCCATGTGCTCTACATGTCCTTAATAAGATCATTCATTTTCTTAGAGAACATGGTTAAGTCATCAAGATATATGACAATGATCTTATCTTTCATATCAACAAAGGACAAATCCATACCTCTTTCAAATGTTGCGCCAACATTGATAAGACCAAATGACATTCTGTGATATGAAAATGTGCCCCAGGGAGTAGTAAATGCAGTCTTATGTTGATCTTTCTCTTCTACTTTAACTTGGTTGTATCCAAAAAAGCCATCAAGCATAGACATCATTTCGGCCCCTGCAACCATTTGCAACAAATGATCCATGTTGGGGAGTGCGTAGTGATCCTTTAGGGATGCTTGATTTAAATTTTTGAAATCCATGCATATCCTTATTTCTCCATTCTTTTTCCTCATAGGAATGATATTTTCTATCCATGTAGAGTGGTGGATAGGGTGGATAATCTTGGCTTTGATTATTTTGTCAACCTCTTTGAAGATGGCATCTGCCACTTTAGGATTGTAGTTTCTTTGTTTCTATCTAATGGGGTAGCATCTGGTTTTAAAGGAATTTGATGCTTGAAATTTCCTCCCATAAATCTTTTTAAATCCTCATAACTCCAGGTGAAGACATCTTGATATTCCAAAAAAAGCCTTCTAGATTCCACTTTCTCTTCAGGTGTGCAACACTTCCCTATGTTTATCATCCTAGGATTTGACTCATTCCCAATGTTCATTCCTTCATATTCTCCCGTTGTAAGAAATTTCTCTATTCGCTTCTTCTTAACACAAGTGTCATGAAAATTGAACAATTTCTCTAACGAAACAAAATACAATGGAATGACATTACCTTGTAATTGAATCATACCCAGTTCATATTTCTTCCATTTCCTGGGATGATCTTGTGAGGGATCATTCAAATTTTCTTCAGGAGGGCTATCATTACCTTCAAGGAAGATTTGCAAACATTTTTCATCGTCGAATACTTTCCAATCATCCACGTTATCAGGTACCAATGGTCTATGCATTACCTCTACCTAGCACTCCTTGCCTTTAAATTCTAGATGAGGTAGTAGCATAGAAGCAGATACTGCCAGCAAATCTACTTTGGAATTTAACTCTCTAGGGACATATTTGATTGTAAAGGCATCCAATTATTTAATCACATCCCATACTTTTTTCATGTAGCTCTTCAGCTTCCAATTTTTGACAGAGTATTGGCTTTTAATTTGGTGCACAATTAGCTCAGCATCACCTTAAGCTGTTAGAACTCTTGCACCTTTTTCTTTTGTAGCAATTATCCTAAGTAACAATGCCTCATACTAAGTTGTATTATTGGTGTTTGTAAATTCCAGTTTGAAAGCCATAGGCTCAGGTTCACTTGAGGGTGGAATTAATACAACTCTGGCACCAGACCCAGAAGAAGAACAACTACCATCGAATTCCAACATCTATATTTCTAGAGTCTTTTCTTCCTCAAAGGCCTCCACTTCTTCTTTTTCACTTTCGAGTTCATCAACAATGCCCTGGGTAAACATCATGTAATTACCAAACTCTAATTCTTGATACATGATTTGAGCTTTTGGATTGTCTGATTTTAGCACTATAAACTTTGACTTCTCCTTAGGTTCTAGTTTAACCTTCTTATTTTCTAAATGAATTACCACCTAGGACCAATCCAACTTAATTTCCCCGCCCATGTCTTTGCAAAAATTCCTGCTGAGTAATAGCCCATAACTTGTTGGTATATCTGCAACAAGGATTGTTAGTAACATCTTCTTTTTAGGATGGGCAGCTAGAGCTACTTGGGCATCTTTGATTTGGCCAAGAAGAGGGACTTTCTTAGCATCCATAGAATAGAATCTACCATGGACATTTGTCATGGTGAGGCCTTAGGCTTTGGCCATAGGGGAAGACATCACATTATCAGAGGCACCTGAATGTATGATACAATTTCTAAGTTTACAACCATTGATATACAAGGAGACATAAAATGGTTCAAGTTTTTGACCTGGGAAGGTAGCTAGCATGGTGGTTTCTCATTCTTCAAATAGTTTTGCTAGTGAGGAATCATCTTCATTGGAAGAGGTGACATTATGATTCAATTTAACACTATCTCCCTTTATGTAATCTATGAATCTTTTCAATTCAGCGGGATTCAACCTTAAATAGTCAATGGGAGAAATTTGGATCTTGGAATTTCTACAGAACTAAATGAAATCAAATGAGCCATTTTCCTTACTCGGCTATGAGATTTTCATTTCCTGACTACTTTCTTTCATACCTGAAGTAGATGCATCGTTGGTTCCCATTGAAGGAATGACAATGGGTTTTTTGTCTTTTTGGCTCTGAGTTAGGATTGCACACGTGGTGCCATCTATGGTATCCTAACACTCTCTTTTCTCTTCAGAATCAGATTTATACTAAAAAAAAGATTTATAGAATCACCATGCGAGCATGAATCTAGTTCATTGTCTAGTGTCATAGTGTCTAACTCATTGGTAGATAACAACTCCATCATGTGAGCTATTTTAGGATAGATCTCACTATTATGGTCTATCATTAGATGAAATACACACATATTTCCTTTCTTACAGGGAGCCTCAATTGCAAGCCTCTGTTGTGGAGTAGGTAATTGTAATGTCCTTCCATCATTATTTCTATTATTCTGATCCTGGAATGGTTTTTGATATGAATTTTTGAACTTAGGGAGTTTCCTTTTCAAGTAATGATTTCATTAGACATCTTATGCATCATTTCACTAGTTGCTGTGGTGCCACTCGAGCTTGCACCTGTCTGTATTTCTCTTTTCCATCTACCAACAGAGATCATGTCATCTTCCAACTCAATGGCTATTCTCTGAGCAACATCTAAATCTACATGTCATGCTCTTCTTAAATCATAGTTTATGTCTGGCAGCATGGCACCTATAAAGAATATCTTTAGGTTCTCAAGAGTAGGTCTATTAGTAGTGGGAATTCTATTGGTGATTTTATTGAACTTAGAAATGAATTCTATCATACTCATAGAAGCTTGTTTCTTGATGGAGGTCAATTGTGCCAACAGGGCATGTTCAACTTCAGCCATTTTAAATTTGGTTGCAAAATCTGACCTCATAGTAGCCCAACTTGTAATTGAAGTGTCATCCAAATGATAAAACCAATCTTCCACTATTTCAAGTAGAGTTTCAACAAAAAGTCTGATGGCAACATTTTCATGTGCAATTCCTAGGATGTGAGTTGCTATGAAGAAGACTTTGATGTGTTCATCTGCAGTCACTTTCTCATCTCCTGAGAACTTAGGAAAGTTCTTTCTAGACCCTAAAGGAAGTGGGTGATATGCTGCAAACTATAACAGACTAGTTGAAGCGGCCCATGGAGCTTCCATGACTGTATGTGAAGGATGTTGCAGAAAATTAATAATAGGAGGAGAAACTACTCTATGTAAAGTTAATACTTGAAAAGCTATGGGCAATGAAGATTGTGTCTTCGGGTTGAGGTTGGTCTACTCTAGCTTCTTTTGTTACCTTTCTGATGAGGTAAGTCTATTATGGGAAAGTCAAGCTCTATGAGCCTTTCAAATGTAGGGTCTTTTCAACCTTTCCCCTTGGTACTTTGAGAAACCTTCTTTGATCCAGAGCTCTAAATTAGTTTTGCAACCTAGCTCTGTGTTCCGCTCTGCATTGGTTTATTCTCTGAATTTCTCTTTCAAGTGCTTCTGCTCTCACTTCTTCTTGTTCAAGAACTTGACTTGCATTCCTATAATGCTCTACATTTCTTCTATATCTCTAGGTGAAAGTATTCAAGGATGAGACTATGTCTTCTTGATCGTCTTGTAAGCCAAGATTGGGTTGAAGCACAGGGAACATGTTCTCATGAGGTAACACCATTTTTCCTCATGGAAAATATTCTAGTCTAGCGACTGTTTCTCTCCCTAGTAGAGTCACCAAAAATTTGTTGGTAAACAGATTGTTCTTTCTTAGATTTAACTCTTTGTTTGCCCAAAATCCTTTGAGAGACAATATGAATTCAAAAAATTGGAAAGTTGTTATTCTTTTAACTAACTTCCCTCTAAATTTTAATAGGTACATCTCCCTTGTGTGAAATATATACAATGAATTTTTTTTGTTCTAAAGCCTAATGGGGGGTATGTTCTTAACCAAAGAACATCAGAGGTAACCAAATCAACCCTTAGTTAGAAACTAATCCAGGCATTGAATTTGATTTCTAAATTCTAACCAACTCTGTGATTTCATAGTGCTTATGAATTCACACTAGTAGTGATGCATCAATGAACTCTACTTGAATTAATGAAACATAGTAAAACAACATGGATGAATCTAATCTAAACATGACATATGTGTATTCTCCCAACCTTCAAGTAATACTCTGATTACTATCGATTAGCTATACTAAAGAAGAGAAATAGAACTTTGTCTATTTGCTAATTTCAATCCAGCTTAAGGAAAACAAACATTCAAACTGACAAATGCATGGAATAGTAAATAAATGGCACAAAACACCTTCCAAATTGACTCTGCAAAAAGATGTATTTCACACCAAAAAATATTTTCTACCATTTTAGGTGACCCAACTTTCGGAGACCATAAGTCATCACCGGTTGACCCGATAGACTATTATAACCCCATTTCAGAAAGGCCACGAAGTGCTCTATAGGCTTGACTAGCACAAGTGCCTATCACCCAAATTTTTGACCTCATCTGAGGCCTCTAAAGCTTTCAAAATTGAGTTGAAAGTTTCTGTACCTTGCTGACAATACTAAAAATCTTCAATATCTTCAAAACTAGACCTGATCTAGCCATGAAACTTTATTAGCAAGTTGATATGACTAAGATGAACCTCCACATGTAAAATCAGAACATTCCAAGATTTATGACCAACTTACTAAAAACAACAAGTTTCCATAAATAGTAGCTCTACACAAGATAGCCCTTATTGAATATGAAAATAGAAATATTTTTGGGTGATGCAAGATTGCTCTTACACCCATGATGCTCCTGCATTAGACACCCGGGGTAATTTGAGAAGTGACCCTGTCATGACTCAGGTGTGTAGAGGAAAACCAAGACAATTAACCTCCTCCTTTGTTAGCCATGATGAATCTTCAACAGGTCGTTCATTCCATTTGACCAAATACTCTTCATATGTCCTATTCCTTGTACTTCTACCAACACAACTATCAACTATGTCTTCAATCTCCTTGATATCTGAACTGGTTGCTGGAATACTCCACTGTGCTATTGTAACCTCATCTTCAATACCTCCCTCATGTTACTTTGTCAAATCTGAAATGTTAAACACTAGTGAAATATTAAGCTCAATAGGCAATTCTACCTCATATGCATTTCTTGAATCATGCTTCTTCAGTATCTTACATGGCCCAAACTTCTTCATTTTCAACTTGTTATATGTACCAACCAAAAATCACTCTTTCCACAAATGAACCATGACTTCATCTCCAACCTGAAATTCCTTATGCCTCCTTTTCACATCTGCTTTAGCCTTATACTATGCATTCATCTTGGTAATATGATTCCTCACCTCCTCATGGATGTTCTTCAAGTGTTCAGCAAATTCCTTAGCTTCAACACTACTTATTTCTCCTTTATCTATCCTTCTCAATTCTGATACATTTTGGGGACTATTCCCATATACAATCTAGAATGGTGATTTACCAGTGCTCCTATTGACATAATTATTGTATGCAAATTCTACCTATGGTAAAATCAAATCCCATCTTGTTGGCTTATCTCCAACCAACATCTCAGCAAATTTTCCTAACTCCTATTCACCACCTCTATCTGTCCATCAGTCTATGGATGATGTGATGAACTAAACTTCAAATCTATCTTCAACTTCTTCCATAATGTACGCCAGAAATATCCAATGAACTTAGTGTCTCTATCTGAAACTATGGTCTTTGGCAAACCATGTAGTCTCAATACTTCTCTAAAAAATAATTCTTCTATATGAACAACATGATTAGTCTTCTTGCACGGAATGAAATGTGCCATCTTCAAAAATCTATGAACCACCACAAAAATTGAATCTTGTCCCCGTTGTGTCCTTGGTAAACCAAGAACAAAGTCCATGCTGATATCCTCCCAAGTCTTCTTTGGTATAGGTAATGGCTGATACAACCTTGTATTCTGCTTCACTCCCTTTGCCATCTGACATACTCTACAACTCTGTACAAACTTCTTGACATCTTGCTGCAACTGTGGCCAATAATAATTTTCACTAACCAAAGAAAGGGTTTTATCTCAACCAAAATGTCTAGCCAATCCTCCACTATGCTTCTCCTTGATGAGATTCTCCCTCATAGAACTTCATGGAATACACAACTGACTCCCTCTGAATAGCATATCATCCTAGATGATAAAATCCAACCATTTTGTCCTGTCTAGAGTAACAGGTTCTTTACAAGCTTTCCAAGCTTCACCAAAATTAGGATCCTTTGGATAAAAATTCTTGAGTTCCTTGAACCAAACCACCTCAATTTGTATCTTTGTCAGCAATAGTTTCCTTCTATTAAGTGCATCTGCAACCCTATTAGACTTTCCACTTTTGTATTTCAAAACAAATTTATAACTCTACAAAAACTCAACCCATTTCAAATGCCTTTGATTCAACTTTTCTTGACTATTCAAATAATGCAAGGCTTGATGATCAGTATACAAAACAAACTCCTTAGGAAGCAGATAGTGTCTCCACTTCTTTAATGCCTGAACTATAGCATAAAATTCCTGATCATAAACATAATATTTTCTCTTGGTATCATTTAAATTATGACTGAAATAAGCAACAGGTTTTCCTTCTTGGCTCATAATAGCTCCTATTGCAGTACCGCTAGCATCATAGTCTACTTGAAACACCTTATTAAAATTTGAAAGTGGTAAAACAGGTTGTTTTGTAACTTTTTGTTTCAACAATTGAAAACTCTTTTCTACCCCATTAGTCCACTTAAACTCTTTCCTATTTGCTCTCATTGTTTCATTCAAGGGACCACAAATACTGCTAAGATTTCTGATAAACTTTCTATAAAAACTAGCTAGACCATGAAAAGATCTTACCTCGGTAGCACTCCTTGGAGTAGGCCATTCAAGGATAGCCTGTACCTTCTCTGGGTCCATTTTTAGACCTTCTGTTGAAACTACAAATCCCAAAAACACTAACTCTTTCTTCACAAAACTACACTTCTTCAAATTAATCAATAATTTCTCATCTTTCAGCTTCTCAAACACCATATGAATATGCATCATATGTTCCTCCAATGTCTTGCTAAAGATCAACATATCATCTAGGTAAACAATGACAAACTTACCCAGAAATTCTTTCAGAACCTCATTCATGAGTCGCAGGAAAGTGCTCGGTGCATTGGTTAGCCCAAAAGGCATGAATAACCACTCATATAGTCCTTCCTTTATCTTGAAGGTAGTCTTCCATTCATCTCCTTATCTGATCCAAATCTGGTGATATCCACTCTTCAAATCTATCTTTGAAAAATACACAGCTCCACTCACACAATCCATAATATCATCGATTTATGGCAATGGAAACCTATACTTGATTGTGATCTTTTTTAGTGCTCTGGAATCTATACACATCCTCCATTCTCCATTCTTCTTTGGTGCTAATACCACTCATATAGCACAAGGACTCAGACTCCCTCGAATTAACCCCTTCTGCAATAACTCATGTACTTCTCTGTTCAACTCTTCACTTTCTGCTGGTGTCATTCTATGTGCTGCCTTGTTTGGCAAACTGGCTCCTAGAATCAAATTCATCTAATGACTAATCTTCCTTATTGGTGGTAATCCATCAGGTACATTATCATATACAATATCTCAAAACTCATTCAACAAATCTGCAACCTCTACAAGTACATCCTCTACTTCCTCTTTACCAACTTTTGGAATTAAAGCAAAACACACATGCTCGTGCCTCATACCATCTAGGAATTTTCTTCATCAACAAAATTTATTCTTGCATTACCACATACCTTTTCTTCGGTCTCCTTCAATGGCTTTAGCTTATGTCACATTCCATCCTTTGTCAGGGAATAGGTATTCGCACGACCATCATGTACAACACATCTATGAAACTACCATGGCCTACCCAACAACATGTGACATGCATCCATAGGTATGATATCACATAGTACCTCATCATGGTACCCACCAATCTTGAACTTTACTAGGCACTATTCACTGACCATGACCTTGCGGTCATCATGCACCTAGGAAATCAGATATGGATGTGGGTGTTTCTGTCTCTTGAGCTTTAACTTTGTCACCATCTCTTCTAACACCAAATTGTCAGTGCTTCCACTATCAATAATCACATCACAACATTTACCCTCACACTTGCATCTAGTGAAAAATAGGCTCCTCCTTTGTTTAGGTTCATTCTCACCACTCAGTAGGACTCTTTTGTTAATCAACGTTTCTCCTCTTTCAACATCTTCAGAATTTGAGGATCTCACATCTTCATCTACATGTGCCACTCTGGCCTAGCCTTCATTCCTCCTATCCCTCCTTCCTTAGCATTGAGTACATTCAAATGCCCTATGACTTTCTTCTCCATAGTGAAAGCATGTTCCATGGAAGCCTCCTCTTCCCGAACCTTGTCCTCTTCCTCTTCCTCTCTGATCTCTATTGTTTTGATTTTGAAAATGATTAGAATTGTTTCCTCTCTATTTTTGACTTCTACTGGCCTCATCCTTCTTTTTTAGATCTTAATTTGGGCCTCCATATGATCATCCACTAGATCGTCCACCGAGACCCCTTCCATTTTGTCTGCTCTCAAACTTCTTGTTCAACCTTTCCTCTACTTTTAGGGAAAACTGGTATGTCTCTTCAATACTGTTCATTCGAACCAGATTCAGCTCCTCTTGAATGCGCAGCCTTAACCCATTAAGGTAATGGGTAACTTTTTCCTTGTCAGCTTCTGCATGGCCTATTCTGATGAGGATTTGATAGAACTCCTCTGTATACTCCTAAATAGATCTTCTTACCTGCTTCAAACTTTGTATCTTCTTCAGTAGGTCAAGATCATAATCAATAGGAATGAACTACCACTTCAATTTATCCACCATTTGATCCCATCTTGTGGTTTTGTCTTTCCCTCTTCTATTTTTCTTCAATTGAATCTCTTGCCACCAAATCTTTGCATGACCTTTCAATCTAGCCTTCGTGAATTTGACCCTATCAGGATCCCCAATATCTTCATACTCAAAATATTCTTCACATTCATTGATCTAGTCGATCAACTCCTCTGGGTTAAGATTTCTTGAAAATGCAGGAACCTCAATCTTAGGTCTTTTTTTTATCTTGGAAATGGCCCCAAAAAGTCTTTCTTCCTCCTGGTTCACAACTTCAACTTCTCCTTCTTGATCTTCTTCTTCGGCTTCATCCTTGCTTTCATCTTTGACATTAAGATTCATTCCTTTGTGAATCTCCTCTTGTAATGCTCACACTTGTCTCTGGAGCGCTCTAACCTCAAGTGTTACAACACTAGCTCTTTCACCACGTTCCCTTCATGGAGGCATTTTTGCGATGCACGCTGAAACCCTAACCATGGTCTTGGTACAAACTGCCTCACAGTCGGTGATCTGTTTACACACTCTGGAACTCCTGCTCTAATACCACTTGATGAAGGGTTCTCCCCTTAATACCACAAACACATAATAGAAACAGAGAAACAACAACAACAATATGCAATAATAGAAAATTGGCTTCTTATTATCTCCACAAATGTGGAATTACAAACTTTTAGAATTACAATATGCAAAGCCACATGGGCATTCCCTTACAATATTCTATAGGACAAAGCATCGAATCAATACCCAGATCTACTACCCAGAACTACCCTAGACAACACTATGGGCCTTTTTTATATAGGCATTTTCTACCACCCGAGAAGGTTCCAGAAATTTAGCCCTAAGGGTTGACCAAACTTAGAATTATTTTATTTTTCAATTTATTACATCAAATTCAGCTCAAAATAACTTTTGAAACCCAAACAAAAATTTTGAAAGAAAATTATTTTTTGCCATTTCAGGTGACCCGACTTCCGGAGACCATAAGTCATCACCAGTTGACCTGATAGACTATTATAACCCCATTTCAGAAAGGCCACGAAGTGCTCTACAAGCTTGATTGGTGCAAGTGCTTGTCGCCCAAATTTTTGACCTCATCTGAGGCCTCTAAAGCCTTCAAAACTGAGTTCAAAGTTTCTGTACCCTGCTGCCAATACCGAAAATCTTCAATATCTTCAAAACTAGACTTGATCTAGCTATGAAACTTTACTAGCAGGCTGATATGACTAAGATGAACCTCCACATGTAAAATCAAAACATTCTGAGATTTATGACCAATGTACTAAAAATAGCAAGTTTCCATAAATAGTAGCTCTGCACAAGATAGCCCTTATTGAATAGGAAAATAGAAATATTTTTGGGTGATGCAAGATTGCTCTTACACCCAGGATGCTCCTACATCAAAATTGACCTTCTCAAGTGATTTTCTGATAAGGGATAAGCTCAAAACTATTTCTCCAAAAATGGGTTCTTATTCACTATCTCATACCTTTGAGGCCATTTTATCCACTGGAGGGGCTCAAACTTACTTCCTCGAATGCAGGTGCTTGGGTTTCGGGAGATTTTTATACACTTTCCACTGTTCTTCAGAAAAACAACTTCTGCAGGGAAAACTCTGCAAGTGGGGAAGTTCATTACAACTTTTTCGCTAAGTTACTTAGTGGACATGATTCATTCTTAAATCATGAATCTCGATCTCTAGGCCTTGTATATGTGCTTGATGATCCCACTGTTCTCTTCTCACAAAAAATTACGTTCATGGGCCGAAACCCAGCGAGGAGAAGGTGAATTTCATTTTCCTGGAAAAGAGAAGACATGTCAATTTGAAGCTTCTCCATCACATGAATGCCATCAGTAGAACTAAAGGAATAAAAGTCTTTATCAAATTAGGAACTATAACTTACCCATCCCTAAGATGAAGTCAAATACCATCCCGGCTTAAAATCAGAAAGAGGTATGAAGGGGGTATTCGGTAAAGACCACCTATCCTAGGAGAATTCTAGACTTAGAATCCAATTTAAATACCTCAAAATCCATGACTCAATCTAACACAGGGTATCCACCTTTGTTTTCAAGGATGAAGAACAAAAGTAGGGCAACAATGAGCATACTAGATTGAACCCCAGGTCAACACTTCATTACTTCAGGCAATGTCTGGTACCTTCATTATTTATGTTCATACACTTATGTATGTTTGCGTTCATTCATATTCTTCTAAAATTTGGCTATTAGCGACCATATATGAGCATTCTTGATGTTTTTTGATCATTTGATGAAAAGATGTAAAAGTTTCTTAAAAGTTTATATTTTTTATTTGAAGTTTTAAAATCATAAAATGAATAGAATTTAAAGATAACAAATTAAGATAATCTTTATCTTCACTTAAAATAAAACATAAAGCTCATAAAGCATGGCAAAAGAGGGCCCTAGCTGTGGTAAAATGGGAAAGTTGCCACTTTGCACTGCTCTTCTGTTGTGAAGCTCGAGCTCAATTTGGAAGCTTGGAGCCTTTTGATCTTCATATGGCAGCTGCTAAGGAACTATGTTATAAAATTTCAAGACATGAAATTTTATACTTTTTGACATCATACTTTTTTCTCCTTAGCATTGAGTTTACAATGTGGGGGAGTCGAAGAAAATATATGTACAGTTATAAAATTTCATGCCTTGAAATTTGGCATGAAATTTTATAACATAGTTCCTTAGCATTTGATCTTTATATGGCATCCATGACTTGAGGTAGGCATTTGAGCTTTGTCTTATCATTAACTCAATTTCATTTTGATGGCATTTGTTGACTTAATGGAAAAATATGAATGTTAATACTAGCATTGTTTACATCATTGCATTTGGAATGCTCGATGACCTGCGAGCTTTGAGAGCTAGGGCATCATTGCTATTACCTTCAAGGCATTGTGTGAAGTGTTTTATCTCTCTTTATTTGTTTTTTTGTTGATATTTAATATGTGGTACTCCCCATTTATGATCATTTCATGAGGAAATGTCTTGATGGCTCATAGGTTGCAAGCTAGGGCATCATGCATTGTTTATGAGCTCACTGTTTGAGCACCTCATGTCCCTATTTGACTGTTCAATGATCTATTTGTTATATTGATGCTATTAGATCAAATAGGGACATCGTTAATAAAATAGGGACATCAATAATAAAATAATACACTTACTATTTTGAATTTAAGCTCAGGCATCATGCAATGTTATTTTTGTCAAAATAGTAAGTGTATTAATGTATGATCTAATAGAAGCAACCTCATTTATCATTGCCTTTGACTCCATCATTATAGAAGAGATAACTACCTACAACTATATTTCATAATTCCTCCTTTGAAGTCATAGGTTAGTTTAAACTGGAGAAACTATACAAACTCACCAATTTAATCCCAAAACATCATATAACTGGAATTAATCACTTCTCACAAATGTATAGATTATAATACATACCATTGTATTATATATATCAAGCATAATTATGAGTTTACATCATATATTTAGTCTTAATAAAATATTATAAAACAACATAAGACTAACCCAAAATACTTTGTTTTAGTAAAATCTTAATAAAATAATATATTTAGTCAAGTAATAAAATCTTATAAAACAACATACATTGTGTAAAGTGTTTGATCTCTTTTTATTTGTTTTGTTGTTGATATTCACTATGTGGTACTCTCATTTATGATTATTTCATGAGGAAATGTCTTGATGGCTCACAGGTTGCAAGCTAGGGCATCATGCATTCATTATGAGCTCATTGTTTGAGCACCTAATGTTCCTATTTGATTGGCCGATGCTATGTTTGTTATATTGATGCTATTAGATCAAATACAGACATCAGTAATTGATGAAGGGTGCTCCCATTAATACCACAAACACATAACAAAAACTGAGAAGCAACAACAATATGCAAGAATAGAAAATGGGCTTCTTATTATCTCCACAAATGTGGAATTACAAACTTTCAGAATTATAATATGCAAAGCTACATGGGCATTTCCCTTACAATATTCTATAGGACAAAGCCTCGAATTATTACCCAAATCTACTACCCAGAATTGTCCCAAACTACCTAAGACAACACTAGAGCCTTCCTTATACAGGCAATTTTCCACTGCCTCAGAAGGTTCCAGAAATTTAGCCAATAAGGCAAACCAAAATTAGAATTATTTTATTTTTCATTTTATTACATCATAGTTGGCTCAAAACAACTTTTGAAACCCATACAAAAATTTTGAAGGAAAATTATTTTCCACCATTTCAGGTGACCCAACTTCCGGAGATCATAAGTCATCGCTAGTTGACCCGATTGACTATTATAACCACATTTTGGAAAGGGCACGAAGTGCTCTACAGGCTTGACTCACGCAAGCACTTGTCACCAAAATTTTTTACCTCATCTGGGGCCTCTAAAGCCTTCAAAACTGAGTTCAAAGTTTATGTACCCTATTGCAAATACCGAAAATCTTCAATATCTACAAAGCTAGACTTGATCTGTTAATGAAACTTTACTAGTAGGATGATATCACCAAAATGAACCTCCAAGGAAGAAATCAAAATATTTTAAGATCGGATGACCAACTTACTAAAAATAGCAAGTTTCTATAAATAGCAGCTCTGCACAAGATAGCCCTTATTGAAAAGTAAATAGAAATATTTTTGGGTGATGCAAGATTGCTCTTACACCCAGGATGCTCCTACATCAGTAATAAAATAGGGTCCACATCTATAATAAAATAATACACTTACTATTTTGAATTTGAGCTCAAGCATCATGCAATGTTATTGTTGTCATTGCATGCTTGCTGCTGTTGTGCACCCTAACAACAACAAGAATGCAATGTTATGAAATTTTGGGATTAAATTGTTTGGTTTGTATAATGATGGAGGAGTCAAACGTAATGATTAATGAGGATTTTTCTATTAGATCATACATTAATCCACTCACTATTTTGAATTTGAGCTCGGGCATCATAGATTGTTTTAGACACTATTTATTTCATTGAGACCGTGAGCTTGGCATTTGTAATGTATTTCTTATTATTAGATTAATATTGCCATGGTGTTCAGGTTGTAGATGTCCTTTTACTGATCTTTTATAAAAAACATATATACCATGTTGACTCACAGCCTATGACATGTTGCTTGATAACACATTTGACATCATACTTTTTGCTCCATTTTGGTCTTGATTTACTCACTACATGCATATGTTTCTTGAGTGCACATGTTCTGTAGCATAGTTCATTTTAAAAGTGTATGGCTTGACTATGCACATGCATAATTGTAGATGAGGATCAGTAATAGGGTGCTAGACATTGCTTAGATCCTTTGGATCTAACCCCATCTTTTCCTTCCTTGTAGGTTTTGGATCATACATGACCATACTAGATTGTGTTAGCACAACTAAAAATTTTCATGGTTTCATCCTATTTTTGTGCCTCTACAGTCTTTTTGTCTCCTGTTTCTTGGCTAAACCCTAGGCGAAATTTCATAAATCTAGCCGTTTGTTTGAAAAACCCTAGTGCACCCTGTTTTAAATCTATTTTTATGTTAATTTTTGGGCCACTTAAAAATCCTAAAACCCACGTGTTTAAATCTTTCCTAAGTTTGGAGCCCAGCGAGTTTAATATTTTCCTAAGTCCCAGCACTTGATTTTTCTAATGTTTTCGGCCTTTGTATTTTCCCGGGCCCAACCTCTTTGACACCATCTAAATCTAACGGTGGGCGTATGTTATAAAATTTTTCAGAGGCTTGTGAACTTGTGCCAACCGTTGATTATACTTTGTGATGTATCCTTTCATTGAAGCGGGTCCATTGCCATGTAAGCATAGTTGGCATTCTTTAATTGGTCTGTGTGACCGTGAGTTGGACATTCTTTCAGGCAGGCCCAGTATCTCAGTGTGAATATTCAAAATCTATGACCGACGCAAGATCTCAAGGAATATTTTGAGCCCTTGAGATTATATGTCAACCGTCCGATCTTCCAGTATGTTAAAGACAGATAGTGGGTCCGATGTGCCACATGGTGCTAACTTTCTTTTTCTTGATTGGTCGAGGCATTGATGATTCGGAGAGTTGTCAATGGGACCTAGTTTCCGATGTGTTTTGAGGGCCCTAACATCTGCAAAGGATCTATGGTTGGTGTAAGTTCTCATGGGTTTCAACAAAGCCATGAGATCTTGCGACCGTCATTGATTTTACTTTTTCTCAGGTGCTGACGAGGGTGGGTCCTGTATGTCAAAGAGAGCTGACATGCACATTTTTCATTGGTGTTGACTACTGGCGTGGACACAGACTTTTCAGGGTTTCATGACTATTGTGGAAATTAACATGAGCCACCCGATCTACCGGGAAATAAAAGGATCTACGGTCACATTTGAAATTGGAGCTCGTATCTATTGTTTTCCAAATTCAAATTATTTCTGTAGGGTTTGGAGATAGTGCAATGAATGAAGCCATATTATAGGACCATTTTTTATCATTCTAGCTTGGTTGTGGGTGAGATTTTATGAGGAAGGTCCTCGTGGTTATTCCAACATGAATTTTTATCCTTAGAGCTGGTACAGGGTCAGATCTGTTGCCGAATTTGATAATTATTTTTGATCTTACTAGCCTTGCACTTGGAGCCTGTCTTGTCTGTCTTTCATTCTTTTTGTTGAGTTAGGTAGTTTTGAAATTGTTGCTTTGAATGATCATCAGTGCTTGTTGCAATCCTTGAGATAAAAGGATTTTTCATGATCATTCAAAGGCATTGGGAGTTAGGTGTTCAAAAAACTTTTGCTTGGTGAGCCCTATTCTCAGTCAAGGGTTTGTAATAGTTTTTGATTTAGTGTTTATTGATGAAAGAAGAAAGTTGTAGGTCTAAGCTGTAGTTTGCAAGCAGGTTGTCTTGTGATTCATTGTATACGCAGAAGTAATTCATCATACTTAATATAAATATCTGATTCTTATCTCTCCTTTGTGTCAAGTCAAGTAAGCTTTGAGTTTTTTAGCTCATTACATAGTGTTTTTATGTATGTATCTTTATTCTTGAGTTCTGATCTAGGATTGGATTAAACGATGCTCTAAATGGGATATGAGTTTTCCTTTGTCTATTTAAGGATGTTTTGTAAGTAGTAAAGATTAGGATAAATGTATTTATGGCTATGAATTATCAGATATTCTCAAATCTGTGTGTCTTTGTGTCTAAGAAATCTAGCCCAATGGATGAGGCACTAGCCTAAATGAGTATTTCTCTTGTTAACATATATTGATTGAAGTTATTACATTCCAAATCTTAAAATTAATAACCTTTCTAAGCTTTAGGTCTTTGGTTGTGTGGTTGTGTTACCCAATAGTAATGGAGAGTCAATGAATGTGAGGTTAGCATTTAGTACTTTGTTACTATCAATTTTTTATTCAAACCCAGTCTTTGGTGTGTAAAGTATAGTTTTCACTGGGTTAGGTGTACCCACCTTGGTTTTGTAGAGCTAGAAGTGAAGAGGGCAGTCTTGTCCCTATAGTTGGTCTAGTTACCCTAAGATCCTTATACATTTTGGAACTAACCAATCCTAAAATCACCCTAAGGGTATATTGGTAGCCTAAGAGCATAAGCATCCATTTTGAACACCAACAAGATGGCGACTCCACTGGGGAGGGTTACACAAGTCTATAGTAACCAGTAGGTCATCATTGGAGGAAACGGGGTTATTCTTGTCCATTGTCTTGTCAATCTTATTTGGATATTTGTTAAGTGAGGAAGTTGTATTGTAAGATTCCCAATATACTTGGGTGGTGACTCAAACAATCTCTGTAGTAGTGCTAGTTAGTAGATTTTTTATAAAATGAGTTATAGAGGTACTAGGTCTCAGAGAAAGGAGCATCCTAAAGATAGAATGGAATAAGGTATTCCAAGCACCTCTAGGCCTAGTCAAACAAGGGAAGGAAAGAAGAGAAGAAATGTTTCTCATACTTGGAAAAGTAAAAAGGATACAAGACAAGAAACTCAAACCAAGCCTGGTCAAGAAGAAAATATTTTAGAATATGAAAGGGCTATTGATTTGGGATTGAACTAGTACAAGGATGAATTTCAAGTGGGAGATGATGAGTCTGATACTACTCTCCCAAAATCAGAAGAAATCTTTGAAGAGCTCTATGAGTTGGAAAAAAGAGTCCAAGAACAAGTTGCTATCAGATAGCAAAGAGAAAAGGACAAAGAAGATAGAGTAAGACAAGCCATGATAAGGGCTAATTAGCTAAAGAGGCAGTTGTTAGATCTGGAGGCAATTAATTTTTTCCTAGAGCCTGAAAGAGTAGAGGAATAGCCTATTGTGTAGAGAACACATGATATAACTAGGCCTAGAGATAAAGGTAAACAAAAAGTTGTTGGAGTTCAAATTAATGAACAAGTTCATGTGGAAAACCCATTAGAGGAAGGGTTGAGATTAGATGAAGACCTTGAGAAGGCTAGAAAGGAAAAAAAAATATTAGATAAAGAATTAGAGAAGGTAGAATTGGAGGCCACTGCTATAGAAATAAGGAAGAAGATTGATTTTCTCAAGCATACCTTAGGACCTTCAAATGATGCTGCTTCCTTTTCGGGGCAAGGTGGAAATCATGGTAACCTTGCAACTCAGACAAATGGCATTCTGAGTGCTGCTAAAATTCCTGCTAGTTCAAACATAAGGACATCTACATCTCATGGAATGGACCCACCTTAAGGAGTTCCTATTCATGAAAGGTACAAGAAACTTATCTTTTTTTGTATTCCTGGTTATCCTAATGTAATTCCTAATGAAATTAGAAAGAAGCTCCCAAAGTTTGCTAGGAACAATGTCATCACATGTGAGGAACATGTAAAATTTTTTATGGATGTAATAGATGATTATAATGTTGAGCCTGATGATGTTGTAATGAAGTTATTTGTACAATCTTTGACCGAGGATGCTAGGGACTGGTTTAGAGGATTGCCCCATGCTAATATAGGATCTTGGAATGAATTTAAGAATTGTTTCAAGGAGCATTATTGAGATAAAAAAAAATGAGGGTTTTATTTTGAATCAATTCAATAACTTAAATAAAAATCAGAATGAAGAGGTCCTTGAATTTAATATAAGATTCCAAAAGGCTATGCATAGGCTCCTACAAGTTATCAGATTAGATGATAGAGTGTGTCTTGTGACATACTTAAATGCTTTCGATGCAAAGATGGGGTATGTTTTAAGGGATAAGAACCCTAGAAATCTTGGGGAGGCTTACAAGTTGGCTATCAACATAGAAAGTAATAGAAGAATATCAGGAAAATTAGGGAGAAGAGATGATTATAGGCCTCAAGTGCAAAGTAAGAAACAGATGGGAAGGTTTGCAAATTTTAAGCCAAAGGAGGATAATCTAAAGCAGATTCTAAGTGCTTTAGAGGATCTAAAGCCTGACGAAAAGAGAAATAATAGGGTTGCAACAAATGACCGACCTATTTCAAGTAATTTTAGCAGGCAACCAAGAATGCATAATTACCCATACAATACTCAGTGGAAGGATGGCAAGCCCATTTTTCTAGTTAAAAGGGATAGGCCTGATGATAGGATTCTTGATCCTTTGCAAATAAATTCAATTACTATGAATGATGATATCCCATGGTGTACTACTTGTCAATCTCCTCATAGTCCAGAATATTGTGTTATTGCTTTGAATTTATCTAAGAACCAAGAACAAGATAAGCAATATGATTAGAGTGGTTGTACAATGACTTCTTCACATGGATGGGATGAGGTTGACTCTACTGATGAAGAGGAAGAAGAATTTGATGATGTTGGATGTGGTGCTTTGAAGTGTGAGGAACATGTTTCCTTAAGGCAACCTTCTGATGAGGAAATTGCTGCTCAAATCACTGCAGACATGGTCACTCAAGCCAGGAGCAATTACAATTTAAGAAATAGGACAATTGGAAGCATAGCTGGTAATCTAGGTAGCATGTTTATCAAGAAATCAAACAAGAGTACACAGCAACATGAGGAAAAGGAGAAAGATGTTGGTGTTGTCAGTAAGGTTAAAGTAAAAAAGATGGGACCTGCTGCAATACCTCAAGATAAAGCAAAGACACTAGAGATAGTTGTTCCTATACCTCAGAAGGATGATGAGTTTATACACAAAGGTAAATCTGACTTGATCATCAAAGTTGAAGATAAAGATGTCACTAAGATTAAGGAAGACATGGGAAACCATACATATGTTCCCATTGATATGACTAAATTGCTTTCACAAATAACTGTCAAGGTTCCATTGTTAGAAATGATGAGGATAGAAGAGCATAAGGTGAAAGCTTTGGATTGGGTAAATGGTGCCTCTTCTATAAAGGTCCAAGAAATGAATAGAGGTGACAAGCATGTGGCTTCTTTAGATGACACACCTGATGGTAAAAATGAAGAAATTGTCTCTAAGATCCCTCAGATATTTTTGAATGCAAATGTTGTAAATGCTGCATCAGGGACAGTTGATCCTTTTTTCTTTTTCTCTTATAATAAGCGGCAAATTACTAAAAAATTGCATGATTAATTATGGAGCATCAAACACTGTCATGCCTACAGAGATCATGAAGTCATTAGGGCTAAAGGTTGATACACCTCATGGGAGATGCCAAGCTATGGACTCAAGAGAAGTGCTAGTTATTGGTACCATTAAGGCTTTGCCTTATAAATTAGCAGCATTTCCTAAAAAACAACTAACTATGAGTGTTCTTGTAGTTGATATTCCTCCTCAGTATGGAATGCTATTATCTAGAAAATGGAGTGCTTCTATGGGAGGAAGTATTCAATGTGACTTGTCTTTTTCTACTTTTAGCATTGAAGGAGAAAGTGTGAAATTTTCAAGGGAAGCTAGAACTCCACCTATGATTGAGGAGGATGAAGATGACAATATGAATTGTTTTGTTGACACTGATATTGGCTCTTTCCAAGTTTAGGAGAGAGAGGTGCAAGAAAAGGTCAATCTTGTCCTCTTGGCTAATGATGAAAATAACATGGTAGAAGGTAATATCTTATGGACCCTGTATTTTTATGGAGCAATTTCAAAGGAAGGTGCCAGAGTAGGAGTGCTATTGATATCCCCAAGTGGTAAGACCTTCAACTTTTATTTCACTCTCTTGTTCCTTTGCACAAATAATGTTGCTGAATATGAGGCCCTACTAATTAGTTTGAGACAAGCATCAAAACATAGAATCAAACATCTTAGGGTGATTGGTGACTCTGAGTTAATAATTTCTCAAATTAGATCAAGGTATGCATCAAAGAATCAAAGGCTGAAACAATATAGAAATGTTGTTTGGGATGAAATTGAAGGTTTCAGTGCCTTTGGTATTGAGTGGGTTGATAGAAGCCAAAATAGGATGGTTGACTTATTGGAAAACATAGCACTAAGGCCAGAGGATATTACTTTTGCGGGGATATCCAAAATTGAGTTCAAGTCTAGGCCTTCTATCCTAGACAATGTTGAGAATTGGTAGGTATTTTTTGATGATCAGAATATACTAAGGTTTTTGTAGTGTGATTCTCATTTTGATGGTCAGGAGATGGAAAAGAAAATGTTCTTGGGAAGGAAGTTTTGCAATTAAGGTCAAATAGGATCCCAAGGGGATTGGTTGGTCTTGAAAGGGCATTTGATGATAAAGAAAGGAATTATTTTCCTAAATTTGTTGATAAGCCAAATGATTTGGAGGAAGTAAATTTAGGAACAAGTCAAGTACCCAAAAATGTTTACATAGGTAAATGTTTATCCCAAAGAACTAGGAATAATATGATTGATCTTCTCAAAAAATTTAGACATGTCTTTGCATGGTCTTATGATGATTTGGAAGCCTATAGAGAGGATCTATTCCAGCATGAAATACCATTGAAGGAAGGTAATAAACCTTTTACACAAAAATTAAGGCCTGTGAATCCTACCTTGGCACCAAAATTGCAAGATGAACTCAAAAGGATGATGGATGCTGGCATCATCAAGCCTGTTAGAGATTCTACTTGGGTGTCAAATTTGGTTCCAGTAAGAAAAAAGAATGGTGACACTAGATTATGTGTTGATTTCAAGAATTTGAATGTCAATTCTTTGAAGGACAATTATGGCTTGCCTAATATGGAGAATATGCTGCAAAAGGTTACTAGATCGGAGTTAATGTCCATGATGAATGGTTTCTCTGGATATAATCAGGTCATGGTCAAGGAATCAGAACAATTTAAGACTGCATTCACTACCCCTTGGGGAACATATGTTTATGTTAGAATGCCTTTTGGTTTGACAAATGCAGGAGCTACTTTCTAGAGAGCTATGGATGTCCCCTTTGCAGACTTCATAAACAAATTTCTAGTGGTATATTAGGATGACCTCACAGGATATTCAGATAAGGAAAGTCAACATTGTGAACATTTTGAGAAGATTTTTATTAGGGCTTTGGAGTATGGGATTTCCTTGAATCCAAAGAAGTGTTCCTTTGGTGTTATGGAAGGCAAGCTCTTAGGACATATTGTGTCCAAGTGTGGAGTGAGAATTGACCTTGAAAGGGTTATGGCTATAGACAAGCTTTCACCACCTAGAAATGTTAAAAGAATACAATCCTTCTTTGGGCAGGTAAACTTTCTAAGGAGATTTGTTACAAATTTTGTAGAAATCAGTATCCCTATCTCTAGAATGTTGAAAAAAGAAGCAAAAATTGAATGGACTAAAGAAGCAGATGAATCTTTTAGAATTATCAAAAAGGCCATCAAGGATGCTCCAATTTTGAGGACACTTGATTATGGTAAGCCCATGTAGATATTTTCTTTTTCTTCTTGTCATACAGTTGTAGTAGTTTTATTGCAGAAGAATTCAGATGGATATGAACAACCCATATCATTCTTTAGCAAATACCTACAAGAAGAAAAATTAAAATATGATATTACTGAGAAACAGGCTTATGCCTTAGTTAAAGCAGTCAAGGCTTTTAGATGTTACCTTGTGGGACCTAAGGTGGTAGCTTATGTTCCTAGTGTTGCAGTTAAGGATATATTGGTGCAACAAGAAGTTTCAAGGAAAAGATCTAGATGGATCAATAGGATCCAAGAATTTAATATTGATATCTAGATTACAAAGTTGGTAAGAGGCTTAGGTCTTGCAAAATTAATGGCATAAAGAAATTTAATTGCAAATCATGTGAATATGTTAGAAGAAGAACAAAGACCATATATTTGTGATATGGATTATTGTGACTGGTACAAAGATGTTATTGGGTACTTGCGGAAATTGATCCTCCTCCCTGAAATGGATGAAAATAAAAGGAGAACTATCAAGTTGAAATCTACAAGGTATGCCATTATACATGGTAAGTTGTGGTGGAGAAGCAATGAAGGAGTATTGCTAAAGTGCATAGACCATGAGAGATCTGAAGCTCTGTTAACGGAAATGCACCAAGGTGTTTGTGGAGGACACTATATGGAAAAGACCATAGCTCACAAGATCCTTAGGTCTAGATTTTGGTGGTCTACAATCTTTAAGGATACACATCAGTTTGTAAGAAGATGTGATGCATGTCAGAGATTTGCTAGAAAGTTGAAGTTTAATGGAAATTTGCCACTGAGGCTTGTTGCAGTTCAGGCTCCTTTCTAGAAGTGGGGTATTGAATTTATTGGGGAGATTCCAAATAAATCTAGTGGTGGAAATTCTTACATACTAGTGGCAACAAACTATTTTACCAAGTGGGTTAAAGCTATCCCTACTAGAAAGGCTACTAGCAAAGTGGTAGTAGACTTTGTGATGTAGAACATCTTTACCAGGTTTGGTTGCCTAGAGGTAATTGTGGTTGATAATGCAATGTGTTTTAGATCACAGGAATTTAGTGATTTTTGTTAGCAATATGGGATACACATTTAATTTTCTTCCCAATATCATCCACAAGGAAATGGCCAGGCTGAGTCCAGTAACAAAATTCTGATTAAGATTCTCAAGAGAGTGTTGGGCAAGAATAAGAAAGCCTGGGACTCAAAGTTATGGTGGGCACTATGGGCTGACAGGGTAACTATTAAGAAGGCCATAGGTTGTGCTCCATTTGATTTGGTATATGGAATAAGTGCTAGATTGCCTCAAAATAATCTATTGCATATGTATAAGTTCATCCAATTATATGATGAAGATTGGAATGATGAGATGAGAGTAAGAATGGATGAGCTGATCTAGTTGGAAGAGCTAAGGAGAAGTGCACATGAAAGAAATGAAACATTGCAGAAACAATATAAGAATTTGTTTGATAAAAGGGCTACTCAAAGGAGTTTTGAAATTGATGACCTTGTCTTGATGTGGAATGCAAGATTGGAAGATAAGGGGAAGCATGGAAAGTTTGATCCAATTTGGTTGGGTCCTTATCTTATTGAAAGAAAATGGGGGAAAAATTCTTATGTCCTGAAGGATTTAACTAGTGGTACTTTGGAATTGCATGTTCATGGACAATTCCTAAAGTTTTACTTCTCCTAAAGTATCTTTTCGATGAGTAGTAGTTTAGGTTTTCCCCTGTACAATCGTGTTGTTTTTCATTTTTAGGTTGAAGTTTTGAGTTGGTCTGCTCTTCCAAGAGATTAGTTTCTTGTTGTATCTACAGGAGATACACGTCCCTGAGCATGAGCCACTATTAGCACAAGTAAAAATTTCCATGGTTTCATCCTATTTTTGTGCCTCTGCAGTCTTTTTTTCTCCCGTTTCTTGGCTAAACCCTAGGCAAAATTTCATAAATCTAGCCATTTGTTTGAAAAACTGATGCAGGAGCATCCTGGGTGTAAGAGAAATCTTGCATCACCCAAAAATATTTCTATTTTTATATTCAATAAGGGCTATTTTGTGTAGAGCTGCTATTTATGGAAAGTTACTATTTTTGGTAATTTTCGTATGTGCTCAGAATGATCTGATTTCTTTCTTGGAGGTTCATTTTGGTCATATAAGTCTGCAAGTAAAGTTTCATTGCCAGATCAACTGTATATTGGAAGATATTAAAGATTTTCGGTATTGGCAGCAGGGTACAGAAACTTTGAACTCAGTTTTGAAGGCTTTAGAGGCCCTGGATGAGGTCAAAAATTTGGGTGACAAGCGCATGCACCGATCAAGCCTATAGAGCACTTCATGGCATTTTTGAAATGGGGTTATAATAGCTGAGCGGGTCAACTGGTGATGACTTATGGTCTTCAGAAGTTGGGCCACTTGAAATGGCGGAAAATAATTTTCTTCAAAATTTCTGTTCGGGTTTCAAAGGTTATCTTGAGCCAACTATGATGTAATGAAATGTAAAATAAAAATAATTTTAAGTTTGGTCGGCCTTATTGGCTAAAATTCTGGAACCTTCCCAGGCGGTGGAAAATTGCCTATATAAGGAAGGCTGTATTATTGTCTTAGGCAGTTCAGAATAGTTCTGGGTAGTAGATCTGGGTAATAGTTCAAGGCTTTGTCCTACAAAATATTGTAAGGGAATGCCCATGTGGCATTGCATATTATAATTCTGAAAGTTTGTAATTCCACATTTGTGGAGATAATAAGAAGCCAATTTTCTGTTCTTGCATATTGTTGTTGTTTCTCTATTTCTGTTATGTGTATGTGGTATTAAGGGGAGCACCCTTCATCAGGTGGTATCAGAGCAGGTTTTCTTGAGTGTGTAAACAAATCACCGACTGTGAGGTAGTTTGCACCAGGACCGTGGCTAGGGTTTCAGCGCGCATCGCGAAAATGCCTCCACGAAGGGAACGTGGCGGAAGAGCTGGTGTTGTAACACCTGAGGTTAGAGAGCTGCAGAGACAAGTGCGAGCATTGCAAGAAGAGATTCGCAGAGGAATGAATCTTAATGTCAGAGATGAAAGCGAGGATGAAGCCAAAGAAGAATATCAAGAAGGAGAAACTGAAATTGTGAACCAGGAGGAAGAAAGACTTTTTCGGGCGATTTCCAAGATTGGGAAAAGACCTAAGATTGAGTTTCCTACATTTTCTGGAAATCTTAACCTAGAGGAATTGATCGACTAGATGAATGAATGTGAAGAATATTTTGAGTACGAAGATGTTGAGGATCCTGATAGGGTCAAATTTGCGAAGGCCAGATTGAAAGGTCATGCGAAGATCTGGTGGCAAGAAATTCAATTAGAGCAAAATAGAAGAGGGAAAGATAAAATCACAAGATGGGATCGGATGGTGGATAAATTGAAGCGACAGTTCATTCCTGTTGATTATGAGCTTGACCTACTGAAGAAAATGTAGAGTTTGAAGCAAGCAGGAAGATCTGTTCAGGAGTATACAGATGAGTTCTATCGACTTCTCATCAGAACAGGCCACGTAGAAGCTGATAAGGAGAAAGTTGCATGATACCTTAATGGGTTAATGCCAAGCATTCAAGAGGAGCTGAATCTAGTTCGAATGAAAAGTATTGAAGAGGCATACCAGTTTGCCCTAAAAGTAGAGGAAAAGCTGAACAAGAAGTTTGAGATCAGATGAAACGGAAGAGGTCACGGTGGACGATCTGGTGGACGGTCATATGGTGGCCGAAATGAGGATCTGAAAAAGAAGGATGAGGCCAGTAGTAGTCAGAATCAGCGAGGAAATAATTCCAATCGCTTCCAGGATCAGAATAATAGAGATCAGAGAGGAAGAGGAAGAGGACAAGGATCTGGAAGAGGTGGCTTCCGTGGAACATGTTTTCACTGTGGAGAAGAAGGTCATAGGGAATTTGAATGTCCTCAGTGCCAAGGCAGAACAGACAGGAGAAATGAAGGCCAGGCCAGAGTTGCACATGTAGATAAAGATGCCAGATCATCAAATTCTGAAGATGCTGAAAGAGGAGAAACGTTGATTAATAGAAGAGTCCTGTTGAGTGGTGAGAATGAACCTGAGCAAAGGAGGAGCCTATTTCGCACCAGGTGAAAGTGTGAAGGTAAATGTTGTGATGTGATTATTGATAGTGGAAGCACTGACAATTTAGTGTCAGAAGAGATGGTGACAAAGTTGAAGCTCAAGAGATAGAAACACCCACATCCATATCGGATTGCTTGGGTACAGGATGACCACAAGGTCATGGTCAATGAACAATGCCTAGTGAAGTTCAAGATTGGCAGATACCAAGATGAGGTATTGTGTGATATCATATCTATGGATGCATGTCATATGTTGTTGGGTAGACCATGGTAGTTTGACAGATGTGCTGTACATGATGGTCGTGCGAATACCTATTCCTTGACAAAGGATGGAGTGCGACATAAGCTAAAACCATTGAAGGAGACTAAAGAAAAGGTATGTGGTAATGCAAGGATAACTTTTGTTGATGGAAGAAATTTCCTAGATGGTATGAGGCATGAGCATGTATGTTTTGCTTTAATTCCAAAAGCTGGTAAAGAGGAAGTAGAAGATGTTCCTGTAGAAGTTGCAGATTTGTTGAATGAGTTTCAAGATATTGTATTCGATAATGTGCCTGATGGATTACCGCCAGTCAGGAAGATCAGTCATCAGATGGACTTGATCCCAGGAGTGAGTTTGCCGAATAAGGCAGCACACAGAATGACACCTGCAGAAAGTGAGGAGTTGAACAGACAAGTACATGAACTGTTACAGAAAGGATTGATTTGTGAGAGTCTGAGTCCCTGTGCTGTACCAGTGGTATTAGCACCAAAGAAGAATAGAGAATGGAGGATGTGTACAGATTCTAGGGCAATAAACAAGATCACAATCAAGTATAGGTTTCCATTGCCACGAATGGATGATATTATGGACTGTTTGAGTGGAGCTGTGTATTTCTCAAAGATAGATCTGAAAAGTGGATATCATCAGATTCGGATTAGAGAAGGAGATGAATGGAAGACTGCCTTCAAGACAAAGGAAGGACTATATGAGTGGTTAGTCATGCCTTTTGGGCTAACCAATGCACCGAGCACTTTCATGCGGCTCATGAACGAGGTTCTGAAAGAATTTCTGGGTAAGTTTGTTATTGTTTACCTAGATGATATTTTGATCTTTAGTAAGACATTGGATGAGCATATGATGCATATTCGTATGGTATTTGAGAAGTTGAGAGAACAGAAATTGTTGATTAATTTGAAGAAGTGCAATTTTGTGAAGAAAGAGTTGGTGTATTTGGGATTTGTAGTTTCAGCAGAAGGTCTAAAAATGGACCCAGAGAAGGTACAGGCTATCCTTGAATGGCCTACTCCGAGGAGTGCTACTGAGGTAAGATCTTTTCATGGTCTAGCTAGCTTTAACAGAAAGTTTATCAAAAATTTTAGCAGTATTTGTGGACCCTTGACTGAAACAATGAGAGGGGATAGAAAAGAGTTTAAGTGGACTAATGGGGCAGAAAAGAGTTTTCAATTGTTGAAACAAAAAGTTATAGAACAACCAGTTTTAGCACTTCCAGATTTTAATAAGGTGTTTCAAGTAGATTGTGATGCTAGCGGTACTGCAATAGGAGCTATTATGAGCCAAGAAGGTAAACCTGTTGCTTATTTCAGTGAGAAGTTAAATGATGCCAAGAGGAAATATTCTGTTTATGATCAAGAATTTTATGCTATAGTTCAGGCATTAAAGAAGTGGAGACATTATCTACTTTCTAAGGAGTTCGTTTTGTATACTGATCATCAAGCTTTGCAATATTTGAATAGTCAAAGAAAATTGAATCAAAGGCATTTGAAATGGGTTGAGTTTTTGCAGAGTTATACATTTGTTTTGAAACACAGGAGTGGAAAGTCTAATAAGGTTGCAGATGCTCTTAGTAGAAGGCAACTATTGCTGACAGAAATGCAGATTGAAGTGGTTGGGTTCAAGGAACTCAAGAATTTGTATCCAAGGGATCCTAATTTTGGTGAAGCTTGGAAAGCTTGTGCAGAACCTGTTACTCTAGACAGGACAAAATGGTTGGATTTCAACATCCAGGATGATATGCTATTCAGAGGGAGTCAGTTGTGCATTCCATGAAGTTCTATGAGGGAGAATCTCATCAAGGAGAAGCATAGTAGAGGATTGGCTGGACATTTTGGTCGTGATAAAACCCTTGGTTTGGTTAGTGAGAATTATTATTGGCCACAGTTGCAGCAAGATGTGAAGAAGTTTGTACAGAGTTGTAGAGTATGTCAGATGGCGAAAGGAGTGAAGCAGAATACAGGGTAGTATCAGCCATTACCCGTACTAGAGAAGCCTTGGGAGGATATCAGCATGGACTTTATTCTTGGTTTACCGAGGACTCAGTGGGGACATGATTCAATTTTTGTGGTGGTTGACAGATTTTCAAAGATGGCATATTTCATTCCCTGCAAGAAGATTAATGATGCTGTTCATTTAGCAGAATTGTTTTTCAGAGTAGTGAGACTTCATGGTTTGCCAAGGACCATAGTTTCAGATCGGGACACTAAGTTTGTTGGATATTTCTGGCGTACATTGTGGAAGAAGTTGAAGATAGATTTGAAGTTCAGTTCATCACATCATCCACAGACTGATGGACAGACAGAGGTGGTGAATAGAAGTTTGGGAAATTTGCTGAGATGTTTGGTTGGAGATAAGCCAACAGGATGGAATTTGATTTTACCACAGGCAGAATTTGCATACAATAATTCTGTCAACAGGAGCACTGGTAAATCACCATTCCAGATTGTATATGGAAGTAGTCCAAGAAATGCATCTGAATTGAGGAAGATAGATAAAGGAGAAATAAGTAGTGCTGAAGCTGAAGATTTTGCAGAACACTTGAAGAACATCCATGAAGAGGTGAGGAAGCATATTACCAAGATGAACGCACAGTATAAGGCTAAGGCAGATGAGAAAAGGAGGTATAAAGAATTTCAGGTTGGTGATGAAGTCATGGTTCATTTGCGGAAGGAGCGGTTTCCAGTTGGTACATATAACAAGCTGAAAATGAAGAAGTTTGGACCATGTAGGATACTGAAGAAACATGATTCAAGAAATGCATATGAGGTAGAATTGCCTACTGAGCTAAATATTTCACCAGTTTTTAACATTTCAGATCTGACCGAGTATCATGAAGGAGGTGTTGAAGATGAGATCACAGCAGCACAGTGGAGTATTCCAGCAACTAGTTCAGACACTAAGGAGATCGAAGATATACTGGACAGTCGTGTTGGCAGAAGCACAAGGAACAAGACATATGAAGAATATCTAGTCAAGTGGAAAGGATGACCTGTTGAAGATTCATCATGGCTGACAAAGGAGGAGGTTAGCCATCTTAGCTTTCCTCTGCACACCTGAGTCGTGACAGGGTCACTTCTCAAAATTACCCTGGGTGTCTGATGCAGGAGCATCCTGGGTGTAAGAGCAATCTTGCATCACCCAAAAATATTTCTATTTTTATATTCAATAAGGGCTATTTTGTGTAGAGCTGCTATTTATGGAAAGTTACTATTTTTGGTAATTTTTGTATGTGCTCAGAATGATCTGATTTCTTTCTTGGAGGTTCATTTTGGTCATATAAGTTTGCCAGTAAAGTTTCATTGCCAGATCAAGTGTATATTGGAAGATATTGAAGATTTTCGATATTGGCAGTAGGGTACAGAAAATTTGAACTCAGTTTTGAAGGCTTTAGAGGCCCCGGATGAGGTCAAAAATTTGTTTGATGGGCGCTTGCACCGGTCAAGCCTGTAGAGTGCTTCGTGGCATTTCTGAAATGGGGTTATAATAGCCGAGCGGGTCAACTGGTGATGACTTATGGTCTTCGGAAGTTGGGCCACCTGAAATGGCAGAAAATAATTTTCTTCAAAATTTCTGTTCGAGTTTCAAAGGTTATCTTGAGCTGACTATGATGTAATGAAATGTAAAATAAAAATAATTTTAAGTTTGGTCGGTCTTATTGGCTAAAATTCTGGAACCTTCCCAGGCGGTGGAAAATTGCCTATATAAGGAAGGCTGTATTATTGTCTTAGGCAGTTTAGAATAGTTCTGGGTAGTAGATCTGGGTAATAGTTCGAGGCTTTATCCTACAGAATATTGTAAGGGAATGCCCATGTGGCTTTGCATATTGTAATTCTGAAAGTTTGTAATTCCACATTTGTGGAGATAATAAGAAGCCAATTTTCTGTTCTTGCATATTGTTGTTGTTTCTCTATTTCTGTTATGTGTATGTGGTATTAAGGGGAGCACCCTTCATCAAAAACCCTAGTGCACCCTATTTTAAATCTATTTTCATGTTACTTTTTGGGCCACTTAAAAATCCTAAAACCCACGTGTTTAAATCTTTCCTAAGTTTGGAGCTCGGTTGGTTTAATATTTTCCTAAGTCCTAGTGCTTGATTTTTCTAATGTTTTTGGCCTTTGTATTTTCTGAGGCCTAGCCTATCTGACACCATCTAAACCTAACAGTGGGCATATGTTTTTATAAAAAATTTCAGAGGCTTGTGAACTTGTGCCAGCCGCTGATTCTACTTTGTGATGTATCCTTTCATTGCAGTGGGTCCACTGCCATGTAAGCACAGTTGGCATTCTTTAATTGGTCTACATGACTATGAGCTGGACATTCTGTCAGGCATGCCTAGTATCTTAGTGTGAAGATTCAAAATCTACGGCTGACACATGATCTCAAGGAATCTTTTGAGCCCTTGAGATTATACACCGACAGTCTGATCTTCCAGTATGTTAAAGACAGACGGTGGGTCTGATGTGCCACATGGTGCTGACTTTCTTTTTCTTGATTGGTCAAGGCATTGATGATTTAGAGTGTTGTCAGTGGGACCTGGTTGCTGATGTGTTTTGAGGGCCCTAACATCTACAGAGGATCTACGGTTGGCCTAAGTTCTCATGGGTTTCGTTAGAGCCATGAGATCTTGCGCCAGCTGTTAATTTTACTTTTTCTCAGGTGCTGACAAGGGTGGGTCCTGAATGTTAGAGGGAGCTGACATGCATGTTTTTCATTGGTGTTGACTATTGGTGTGGATATGGACTTTTTAGGGTTTTGTGATTGTTGTGGAGATTAACGTGAGCCGCTCGATCTACCGAGAAAGAAAAGGATCTATGGTCACATTTTAAACCGGAGCTTGTATCTGCTATTTTTCAAATTCAAATTGTTTCTATAGGGTTTGGAGACAGTGCATCAAATGAAGCCATATTATAGGACCATTTTTTATCATTCCAGCTTGGTTGTGGTTGAGATTTTATGAGGAAGGTCCTCGTGGTTGTTCCAGCATGAATTTTTATCCTTGGAGTTGGTACAAGGTCGGATATGTTGCATAATTTGATGATTATTTTTTATCTTACTAGCCTTGCGCTTGGAGCCTATCTTGTCTGGCTTTCATTATTTTTGTTGAGTTAGGTAGTTTTGAAATTGTTGCTTTGAATGATCATTAGTGCTTGTTGCAATCCTTGAGATAAAAGGATTTTTCATGATCATTCAAAGGCATTGGGAGTTAGGTGTTCAAAAAACTTTTGCTTGGTGAGCCCTATTCTCAGTCAAGGGTTTGTAATAGTTTTTGATTCAGTGTTTGTTGATGAAAGAAGAAAGTTGCAGGTTTAAGCTATAGTTTGCAAGTAGGGTGTCTTGTGATTCATTGTATATATAGAAGGAATTCATCATACTTAATATAAATATCTAATTCTTATCTCTCCTTTCTATCAAGTCAAGTAAGCTTTGAGTTTTCTAGCTCATTACATAGTGTTTTTATGTATGTATCTTCATCCTTGAGTTCGAATCTAGGATTGGATTAAACGATGCTCTAAATGGGATATGAGTTTTCCCTTGTTTATGTAAGGATGTTTTGTAAGTAGTAAAAATTAGGATAAATGTATTTATGGCTATGAATTCTCAGATATTCTCAAATCTGTTTGTCTTTGTGTCTAAGAAATCTGGCCCAATGGATGAGGCACTGGCCTAAATGAGTATTTCTCTTGTTAACATACATTGATTGAAGTTATTACATTCCAAATATTAAAATCAATAACCTTTCTAAGCTTTAGGTCTTTGGTTTTGTGGTTGTGTTACCCAATAGTAATGGAGAGTCAATGAATGTGAGGTTAGCATTTAGTACTTTCTTACTATCAATATGTTATTCAAACCTAGTCTTTGGTGTGTAAAGTATAGTTTTCACTAGGTTAGGTGCACCTACCTTGGTTTTGTAGAGATAGAAGTGAAGAGGGTAGTCTTGTCCCTATAGTTGGTCCAGTTACCCTAAGATCCTTATACATTTTGGAACTAACCAATCCTAAAATCAACCTAAGGGTATATTGGCAGCATAAGAGCATAAGCATCCATTTTGAACACCAATAGATTGAACCCTAGGTCAACACTTCATTACTTCAGGCACTATTTGGTACCTTCATTATTTATGTTCATCCATTTATGTATGTTTTCATTCATTCATATTCTTCTGAAAGTTGGCTATTAGTGACCATATAGGACCATTCTTGATGTTTTTGGGTCATTTGATGAAAAGATGTAAATAGGGATATCCGTGATAAAATAGGGATATCTAAATCTTTATGAGATCAAATTCAAAATAGTAAGTGTATTATTTTATTACTGATGTCCCTATTTTATCTAATAGCATCAATATAACAAACAATGCACTGACCAATCAAATAGGGACAATATGTGCTCAAAGAGTGAGCTCATAAAATAATATATTTAGTCTTAACAAAATATTATAAAACAACATATATTGTGTGAAGTATTTTATCTCTCTTTATTTGTTTTGGTGTTGATATTCACTATGTGGTACTCCCCGTTTATGATCATATCATGAGGAAATATCTTGATGGCTCGCGGGTTGCAATCTAGGGCATCATACATTGTTCATGAACTTACTATTTAATACTGGCATTATTTACATCTTTTCATTTGGAATGCTTGATGACCCATGAGCTTTGAGAGATAGGGCATCATTTCTATTACCTTCAAGGCATTGTGTCAAGTGTTTGATCTCTCTTTATTTGTTTTGTTGTTGATATTCACTATATGGTACTCCCTGTATATGATCATTTCATGAGGAAATGTCTTGATGGCTTGCAGGCTGCAAGCTAGGGCATCATGCATTGTTAATGAGCTCACTATTTGAGCACCTCATGTCCCTATTTGATTGGCCGGTGATCAAACAATAAGCTCATAAATAATGCATGATGCCCTAGCTTGCAGTTATCTCTTCTATAATGATGGAGGAGTGAAAGGTAATGATCAATGAGGTTGCTACTATTAGATCATACATTAATACACTTACTATTTTGAATTTGAGCTCGGGCATCATGCAATGTTATTGCTCTCATTGCATCCTTGTTGTTGTTGTGTGCCATATATTATTTTATACACTATTTATTTCATTGAGACCATGAACTTGACAATTGTAATGTATTTTCTATTATTAGATCGATGTCACCATGTTGTTGAGGCTGTAGATTTATTGAATCACCACTACCATTCTATTTTGATAGTAGCAATATAAAAAATAGAGCACCGTCCCATCAAATAGGAACATCATTAAGATATTTAATGCATTATTACTTCATCATGATGATAAAAATTTCATTGGCTCAAAGCACATCAAATGTGGATAGCTTCATTACTTCATTAGATCTGTACCTTTCTTAATTTCACTAGCATCATGCAGCTTTCTTACTTATCCTTTAAAATGCTTATTCAAATATACTCCATGCCATAACATTAATGTATAGATGATGTAGATTTGTGTACCTCTTTATTTTGATCATGTAGATTTTTCACTACATGCAATGGGGCCTCCTTGGGGCTGCCAACCATGTTGTGATGTTATGATCTTTACTTGAAATCCATGATGTACTCCTCCCTTAATATGCATATTTGATGCTTTTCTCCTCTGATTTGATGATGATGTATGCCCCTTCCATTGCTTATTCATGCTTTCTCATGATTGCCTTGTGCTGATGGGCATGGTGTGTGACTGTTGTGGTTGCATGATTTGGAAATGATGTCACAACAACACCAGATGATGCATCAACATTTGGTGTTGCTATTGCACTATTTGAATGATGTAGTCACAATAGTGACTCACCAGGTGTTCATGCATACATAAATGTAGCCATTTAATTTCTACAACATTCTTCTAAGTACACATGTCTTGTAGCATGGTTTTTCTTTTAGAAGTGTATGGCTTGACTATGCACATGCATAATTGTAGACGAGGATCACTAATAGGATTTCATTCATTGCTTAGATATTTTTTTATCTAACTCCTATCTCTCTTTTCTTTGTAGGTTCTGGATCATATAGGGGCACACTAGATTCATACCTAGGTAAAAAATTCATCACTTTAGGAAATTTTTGGCACCCTTATTATTTATGTTCATCCTCTTATGTATGCCTATACTCTTGCTTTGTCTTCTGAAAGTTATTTTCCTTGTATAGTATATACAAGTTATTTTTCATATATATACATGTAATCTTTAGATGTGAAAATTTATTTTCCTTTACATGTATCTTTACATGAAATGAAAACAAATTAAACAAGATCATCTAATAATGCAAACTAGGGTAATGTAGTCACTCATCTAGTAATTAGTTCCCCAAACCATTACTAAAGATTGAACATAAGTCTAAGTCCTGAAACCTATTGCTCTATGTGTCCTTATTGCCTTCATAATTTTGGTTCAACCCCTATAGGATACCCAAGCATAGAGGCCAAGGAAAGTACCCAAGAGCACTTGAAGAAAGATGAATGAAACCACTATGCTTATGTGGGTAAACCCATATAAGTGTTCTTCCTTTGCATCACAACTCCTACTTGAGGATCCATAATTATGAATTTATGTTCAAGACTTATTATTACCTTGGTCCTTTTGAATCTTAGGATGACATCTCAATTGGAAAAGGAAAACCAAAACCTTTCATAGACCAACAAAAACCAAGGCCTGTGGGTGTCTTCTATTGTACAGTTATACTCATAAAATATATGTACAGTTATAAAATTCCATGCCTTGAAATTTTATAACATAGTTCCTCTTCATCAAAATAGAATGGAAGTGATGATTCAATGCATCTACCCACATTCTATGTACTTTGATCCAATGAAATTTTTATCATCATGATGAAGTAATGCATTAAATTTCTTACTGTTGTCCCTATTTGATTGTTTGGTGCTTTGTTTTTTATATTGCTGCTATCAAAATAGAATGGCAGTGGTGATTCATTGCATCTACAACCTCAACAACATGGTAACATTGATCCAATAATATAAAATACATTACAAATGCCAAGCTCATGGTCTCAATGAAATAAATAGTGTATAAAATAATATATCGTGCACAACAGTAGCAAGCATGCAATGACACCAATAACATTGCATGATGCCCAAGCTCAAATTCAAAATAGTAAGTGTATTAATGTGTGATCTAATGGCAACAACCTCATTGATCATTACCTTTCACTCCTCCATCATTATAGAAGAGATAACTACCTACAACTCAATATAACAAACAAAGCACCAACCAATCAAATAGGGACATGAGGTGCTCAAACAGTGAGCTCATAAATAATGCATGATGCCCTAGCTTGTAGCCTGTGAGCCATCAAGACATTTCCTCATGAAATGATGATAAACATGGAGTACCACATAGTGAATATCAACAAAAAAACAAATAAAGAGAGATCAAACACTTCACACAATGCCTTTAAGGTAATAGCAACGATGCCCTAGCTCTCAAAGCTCGCGGGTCATCGAGCATTCCAAATGCAAAGATATAAATAATGCCAGTATTAACATAGAAGTGATAATGCATTAAATGTCTTACTGATGTTCCTATTTGATTGGCTGGTGCTTTGTTTGGTATATTGCTGCTATCAAAATAGAATGGCAGTGGTGATTCAATGCATCTACAGCCTCAACAACATGGTAGCATTGATCCAATAACAGAAAATACATTACAAATGCCAAGCTCACGATCTCAATGAAATAAACAGTGTATAAAATAATATATGGTGCACAACAGAAGCAAGCATGCAATGACAACAATAATATTGCATAATGTTGAGCTCAAATTCAAAATAATAAGTGTATTAATATATGATCTAATAACAACAACATCATTGATCATTACCTTTCACTCCTCCATCATTATAGAAGTGATAACTACCTACAAACTATATTTCATAATTCCTGCTTTGAAGTCATAGGTTAGTTTAAAATGGAGAAAGTATAAAAACTCACCAATTTAATCCCAAAACATCATATAAATGGAATTAATCACATCTCACAAATGTATAGATTAATAAAATAATATATTTAGTCTTAATAAAATCTTATAAAACAACATATATTGTTTGAAGTGTTTGATCTCTCTTTATTTTTTTTGCTGTTGATATTCACTATGTGGTACTCCCCGTTTATGATAATTTCACAAGGAAATGTCTTGATGGCTCGCGGGCTACAAGCTAGGGCATCATGCATTGTTTATGAGGTCATTGTTTGAGCACCTCATGTCCCTATTGCATTGGTTGGTCCTCAAACAGTGAGCTCATAAATAATTCATGATGCCCTAGCTTGTAGCCGATGAGCCATCAAGATATTTCCTCATGAAATGATCATAAATAGGGAGTACCACATAGTGAATATGACAAACAAAATAAATAAATAGAGATCAAACACTTAACACAATTCATTGAAGGTAATAGCAATGATTCCTTAGCTCTCAAAGCTCGTGGTTCATCAAGCATTCCAAAGAAAAGATGTAAAGAATGCCAGTATTAAATAGTGAGCTCATGAATAATGTATGATGCCCTAGCTTGCAGCCCGCAAGCCATCAAGACATTTCGTCACAAAATGAAAATAAACAGGGAGTACCACATAGTGAATATCAACAACAAAACAAATAAAGAGAGATCAAATAGTTCACACAATATATGTTGTTTTATAAGATTTTATTAAGACTAAATATGTTGTTTTATTAAGATTTTATTAAGACAAAGTATTTTGGGTTAGTTTTATGTTGTTTTATAAGATATTTATTAAGACTAAATATATGATGTAAACTCAATATAAAAAATAGAGCATCAACCAATCAAATAGGGACATGAGGCTCTCAAATAGTGAGCTCATAAACAATGCATGATGCCCTAGCTCTCAAAGCTCGCAGGTCATCGAGTATTCCAAATGCAAAGATGTAAAAAATGTGAGTATTAACATTGATATTGTGTCATTAAATCAACAAATTCCATCAAAATGAAACTGAGTTAATGAGAAGACAAAGCTTGAATGCCTACCTCAAGTCCTGGTTGCAATATGAAGATTAAATGCTAAGGAACTATGTTATAAAATTTCAAGGCATGAAATTTTATAGCTGTACAAATTTAAAATTTCAAGGAATGAAATTTGACCTCTTATTTGATCTTAATAATGTCCCCTCCATTGCTTATGCTTGATCATGATTGCCTTGTGTTGATGGGCGTGGTGGGTTACTATTGTGGATGCATCATTTGGAAATGATGCCATAGCCACACCAGATAGAACAACAACATCTGATGTTATTGTTCCACTATTTGGATGAATCAGTCACAAAAGTGATTCTCCAGGTGTTTATAGAGACATAAATGCAGCCACAATAGTGATTCACCAAGTGTTCATAGAGACATAAATGTAGGGCTTCATTTGGATTCCATTGCCTATATATTGCACATGTTCCCGAGTGGATTTTCTTGAGTGTACATGTTTCTGTAGCATAGTTCCTTTTAGAAGTGTATGGCTTAACTATGCACATGCATAATTGTAGATGAGGATCAATAATAGGGTGTCAGGCATTGCTTAGATACTTTGGATCTAACCCCATCCTTTCCTTCCTTGTAGTTTCTGGATCATACATGAGCATACTAGATTGAACCCTAGGTCAACACTTCATTACTTCAAGCAATATCTGGTACCTTCATTATTTATGTTCATCCACTTATGTATGTTTGCATTCATTCATATTCTTCTAAAAATTGGTTATACTCATATTCTTCTTGTGTCTAAGTCTTCTAACTATGATCAATTTAATGTTGTAAATCTTGACATAGAATTTGATATCAACCTATCATATATCCATTCCAAATGATATAACTCCATTTGAATAAACATACATGCCAACCATTTGACAACATGTCCATATGAAATCTAGAGCAATACAATAATTTTATAGCAAATTAATGATTTATAATGCCCCTTGATTTATAGTGAATTAATTTTATAGTGAATTCATGATTTATAATTCAGTTGTAGAAAATCAATGTGTTTGAACTCAAGAATACCCCTTACTTGGTTTCCTACAGAGCCTTTGGCGAAATCTGTTAGAAAATTAAAATTTTGGTCAAAGTAAGTGTATAAATGAAGGATGAAACACATAGGAGACATCTCCAATTTGTTTTGCAAATATACACATTAAGGATCATGTTAGATAATACAAGGGAATTTGAACAAAATAGGGAGATAATCACTATATTGTTGTCTAACTTTCAAAAGAAGGCGATGACAAATGTTATTTTCCATGTAAGAGTTGTAACGGTTTAAAGACAAGAAGAATCAAAATCAAAATAGAAAAGAGACATTGTAGGGAGAATGGTCACATTGAAGGGGGGTTTGATTCTAAAAGAGTGTATTTAATCTCTATATGCTTAAACAACCTCACTAGTTAAGACTGTTCTCATTTGTAGTGGGCATGATGAGAATCAAATCACATGAAAGACACCAGTATTTAGACATGCACAAATTAGTGACGTGATTAATAAAATTACCTCTCTTTATAATTTTCTTGGGTATTTTTTTATATCAATACATTTAATCTAAATACTATCTTATGAGAGTTGCTTTTGCTAATTTTCTATTTCCTTGCACATTAATGATTTTAAATTATAGGGTATTCTCTTTGTTCCCTGCAATGGAGTGAGCTAATTCTAAAAGTATAAATAGATCATTTTAATAATGAATAAATTCCTTCACAAGATGTAATAAAAACACTGGCAAGGCATGAGAACTGTTTGACGAAATGCCACAATAGTGGTGTCTCATGCAATGCTGAGATATTCAAAATATTGTTAGATAAATAGATAATTTTAACAATTTATAATGTCCTTCACAAGATATAATGAAAACTATGGAGTGAACTATGTTTGTCTGATTATATAACTATTATCTTATGTTAAAGGTATCCCACATAGTCTCATGGATTGTTAGGTACAAGTCAGTACACCCCATAGAGATTAATGTCTTTAACCATTTATAAAATATCTCTCATTGCCACCTGTCTCTCTCATTGCATGAAGTGCAGGTATCAGCAAATAGGTATTTGTTAGAATTGTCTTCCTCGAGCGAGGAAAATGTAGGAATGGAAGAAGAAAGTGAGACATTTAGTATGTCTAAATCAATGAGATCAACTCGAGGTCAAAAGATCAGAAAAAAATTCAATAAACACATGAAATTTTTCCTTGCTCAAGGGGGGTCATGTTCTTATGATGATGAGAGAAAAGGTGACTCCGAGGTGTCCTTTAGGTACAAACATCTACAGAAACAATGGGTCCCCGATGAACTTCCTTCAATAAACATTGATTTTTGTGTTAAAGAGAGGATATATTGCATAGCACTATCTTCATTACATGGTTTGGGCCTATTTTCCATGGATAGCATAAAGGTCTCTTATTACAAAGTTGTCAAATTGATGGAGTATGTCAGACCTTGTTATTATTATAGTAGTTGGATGCAGATTGTTAAATATAAAAAAGGTATGTGTAGGTATGCATTCGTGACAAATTACATACAACAAAAATTCAATAAAAAAAGTAAAACAATAGCTATATACATTGATGGAAGGCCAAAATCATCAGAGAATATTGTAGGTTTTATAAATAGTACATGGCTTGCGTCAACTAAGAAGCAACCCAATTGCATATATGAGGTGTGCGAGGTAAATCATGTATTTGTATGTGTGATCAAATCAATATGTGGAGGCGAGGAGTTGTTTATCGATTACAATTTGAATCGCATAGATATAAAAAACCCCATCACTGTCATGGATGAGGTGGTATGCATTTTGATAATTGTCTATTATTCAACGTAAGTTAGAATAAGAACACGTGTTTTAACATGTCTGAATGTTTTTTTTTGAAATACAGAGCTATAGTATGGATCAACAGCCACATGATATGCACAATGGTAATTAGTTCTCATGGGACTTCTTCTTCCTGACAGGTAAAACTCATTGTTGTTGTACAAATACACATATAAGAAAAAATTTTATGCGTATTTTTTGTTATGTTAATGCGTATTTTTTGTTGTTCTACTGTTTTGGATGGATTTTAAGTAAAGTTCTAATAATATTATTCTCACAAATGAGTGCTGATCAAAAAAAGGGAAAGGAACAAGTAGTCCATGACAAGCCACAAGATGAGAAGGATCTATTCAATGTTGATCTTTTATCAGAGGTTAATCATGTTCTTGCACTGCAAAGGGTCCTTCATGCAATATCAAAAAAGATAGCTCAAATGGCAGATATTCAACCTCACACTCCTAAAATATAGAGGACATAGGATGTGTTGATTCATCGTGTTTGAAATTATACAGTAAGTATTAATGTAGTTTTTAATTATAACAAAAGTTCAATAATGATTTTTATAGTATACTATTTTATTTATGTCATTAACTAAAATATATATGTGTTATCTTTACAGAGGATGCTAAATACATTATAGGGTGACACCTCAGATGCAAATACTTTGGGTGGTACATCGCATATTTTATCCTCCATCTTGTCCATGGTTATCCATATTTTTTTATGCTCTAACAATATTTTTGTTCAACACTTGCTATTGATCCTATGTTGAGTACGCTACCTACTACGAGGATCAGATCCATAGAGGTACTACCACCTACAATGTCCACATCACGTAGCATGACCAT
Source organism: Chamaecyparis obtusa (assembly GCA_027943335.1). Lineage (NCBI taxonomy): Eukaryota > Viridiplantae > Streptophyta > Pinopsida > Cupressales > Cupressaceae > Chamaecyparis > Chamaecyparis obtusa. The sequence continues at coordinate 1,830,846 of BSBK01000576.1, forward strand.
AGATGTGATGGCAACACCTGTTATTATTAAGTAGACTCCTCTTTTTCTCTCTCATTTATCATGTGTTTATTTCACTTGAACTATATATTCTTTCTTAGGGGGAAGTTTGTAATATTAGATTCATTTTATGTAGGAGGTGATGATGCAATTCTTGGATGTACTTGTGTTAAATGTATGGGAACAATACATAATTGTGATCAATTTCTCGTGAGCAATGAAGATGGACTTCCCTTAAGAGTAGCCCAGATTCCAAGTACTTTAAAGATTGATCCTTTCTTTTACTATACAATATAATAATCATAATGTAATGCACTAACCCCTTGTATGGTCCCTTGCAATAACTAATTATAATAATCTTGTTATTATCTTGCAGGGAATAATCTATTTTATGAAAAACTTAATGATGAATGTTTACGCATTTTCGGGCTGACCATACACACATGGTATCATATTTTGATTTCATTGCAAGATCAGAATTCATTTCATCCCTTTCTTCAAGTCTATTAAAAGGTAGCTTCACTTCATTTATGAATCTAACAATTTTTTTTCTTAAAAGGTGGTCATGACAAGATAAAGGGTTAAAGAATAAACTCATTGACTCTATGACAACACTTTTTGGACCCAAAGTCTTTCATACATTCAAAATCCTTGACAAAGTTGGCCATATTTTGAAGTATATTAGGGATAACTATAGGAGCCAAATATAATGCAACCCTTATTACGAGTGGCCTCCCTATATTCCTATTAATGAGTGGGAGAATCTTAAAAATGATGCACTTGAGAGAAGCGTAAGACATAGTGGACAAGTACTATCACCCAAGGAAAGAAGGTACGTGATAATATTAATAATGAAATTATGTACTATTTACTCTTTATACTTATGTGATCTAACATATTTTAAACATCACATAGGTTGCCTAAGACAACAAAGGCAACATAATCAAGAAAATAAAAGCACGGGCAACACAAGCTTGGCTCGGGTGGATATTCAAAACTTGTTGCATGAGTTATAAGTATTAGTTGTTAGAATAACTAAGAGGGGTAGTGAATTAGTTAGATCATTTATCCTACAGTCCCAATCACAATTATACAACTTTTCAAACAATTCCAAATAACTCTACAGCTTGATAACAGAAAATACTACACTGTCTATGTCTTTACCGATTACCAGTCAATAGCTTACTATGATTACCAACCAAATCAAATATGAAATATGTAAAGTATGATAACAAAAAATTCACCATAGAAACACATAACACAATGATTTAATGTGGAAACCCTGTTAAGGGAAAAACCACTTGGGACCGGTAAGCCAAAATAAATTTCACTCTTCTGAAGTGAGCTTGGTGAAGAGCCAACCCTGTTAAAGGTTACAAAACATAATGTAAGGTGTGACAATGTTGGAGGATTTAAGACTAATAGTTATCATCCAACTAGAATTCACTATGGGGTTGATAGGATAACAATGTACATTCTATGAATGACATAGGGCATAACTCAAGATGCTTAAGTCCACTCAGTTAAGAGATTTTTTTGTTACAATGGTTGAAATGAAATAGTAGGTGATTTGATTACAATGCAACTTGATTTTGTAGATGTTCAGATCTATTCAAAGCCTATACAAATCCTCTGATCAATATTTCAATTTAGTTCTTCAACATTCAATAACTTTTTGTCACTTGGTAAAAGCTCTCTGACACTCAGTTAACTCTGTAGTTTGGTTCTCCTTGAACCAGTCTGATCAGGCATGCATGAAGCTGTGTTCACATGAAATCTCTGTAGTCTTTTTTATTCTGACATAGTTTCAACAATGAAACCAATGTCTCTTAAATAGACAAGTAAACCATTTTATTTTCATCCATTAGATTTTTTCTCTTAATCTCCTTCATTGATTTTGCCACTTAAACCTTCCTCAGCAGATGTGTCAATAACACATTCCAATTCCATCCTTTAGATCTTCTTCAAATTTTGTTAGCCATGGATCTCATAACAAACTTTATCTTCAACCTTGAAATCATAAACATTCCAGCTCATCAATTTGTATCAGCTAAACTAAACATTTATTTATTTCATCCATACTCAGTTAAAAAATAAATGCATTAGTGAAAATAAGCTCGGTTGATACTATCACTTGGTATACACTACACTCGCTCGGTGTATGCTAAAGTGCTTCATTTACTGACCACATTGCTTTGTACAGTTTTGCTCTCTTTTTCATCATAGATAAATGCAACATAATCAAGTCAATAACATAAGTTCATAGACTCATCAATAAGTTACCCAAATTATTCCTTATCCTCATCTATCATATCTATCTTCCTCATGTAGATATCTCAGTTCTTCATCTCTTTCTCCCTTCTACAAATGTTTAGATGTTTGTAACTTACAAGATAAGTACTATCAAAACTAGTTGACATCAATGGAAACATATTACTAATTTAATCATCTTACATATCAATTCAATAACTTAGTGATCTCTAATCACTAATTTTCAAGTCATTCAGATATTCAATTAGTTCTAGTTCATCAATCTCTCCCTTTGGCATTGATGGCAACACAGGCAATATGAAATATGCCATACACATACCAAACATAGGTTCCACAACTCTATAAGTAAATGTTGTAGCTTGGTAAGCTCTCCCTAGCATGATTTTTAATATGTTTAATCACTACCTTACATAACATCATTACATGTATAGACCGTCCTCTGCATATTTGATCTTTTTACCTCTCCCTGAATTTCTCAATTTATCTCTCCCTTAGATAGATGTGTCATGATCTATGTCCATACTGATCTTTCATTTTGACAACAATCTTTGTCTGATATTCCATTGATCAACTTCTCTCCCTGTTTCATATTGAGCTCTCTCTCCCTTTGAAAAAAATATCGAAGAGCAATATAAAACATACAGCTTTGTAGTATCCAAGTAACTCACTGTTGTTCGGTACAAACATTTGTATCTCAGTATACTGATATGCCAATTCTCCAAACTTTCCTTCACAACTTTAGACAAAATCCAAAGTGTGAGCTGTGTTGCATCAACATGAATGATCTTCAGATAAGATTAGGTTGATGCAAATTGTAGATCACATTAGTGACTAGTAGACAGGGGATAGACCCCAAGTCTAGTCCTCAAGTATTAAAAAGTGTCCTTCGGTAAATGCTTGGTAAAGATATCAACAAGTTGCTCCTTTGATGTAACATATTCTAGTTTGACTTTCTTCTCCTGTACTTGTTCTCTTAAGTAGTTATACTTAATTGATATATGCTTTGTTTTTGAATGCATCACTAGATTCTTAGAAATATTTATTGCACTAGTGTTGTCACAATATATAATCACCGGCTCAGTGATTACCTCATTCATACCTTCCAACACTTGTTTGATATAAGAAATGTTTGAATAGTTTGTAGTAGCAGCAACATAGTCTACTTTGGCTATGGGTGGTCCCACAATAGTGTGTCCCACTTTTTGGCCAACTTTGACACATAGATCAACATTCTAAGAAAAAACTTCACTTTCGAACACTTATTGCCATAAAACTATTAGGAATTTGAGGATGATGTAAACTAGATTCTTTTAGAATTTTCTTTCTAGTTTCTAAATATATTTAAAACAAAAATTTAAATTCATTTAAATTCATTTTTCCTTCTCCTTCGAAAAGTGGTTTGTGTGAAAAACTATGTTTTTAAGGAGTTACTGTCACTTGGATCAACATAACTTTTTTTTAAAATATGATAACAATGTAATTCTTTTAGGATTATATTTGTAACTTAAATATCTAAAGGATGCAATTGGTTTCATTCATTTTGGATCAATATTTCATAGTTTATTAATCTCTAAAGTGACAGTAATTGTAATTTAGACATAAGGTCACTTGGATTGCTCTAAATTGATCTGTGTATATCGAAATTCATTTTTTCTTTTTTTAATAGAAAGGTAACACAAATACTCTTTTCCTACATATTTTTTATATTGTTTTTTTGTAGTTTACTATTTTTCCAAAAGTATTGAAGAGACAGGTTGTTGAATGACCAAACAACCTATGTTTAGTTAAAGTAATATTCAAAAGTGATAATGAACTCAATAAGTATTAAAATTATATTCATTAGAAAGCTTGTTTCAAATAGAATCATACTACATAGATAGGTTTTTCAAATGGATTCATTTGATCTGCTAAAACATAAAGTCAAAGTGACTTTTTGTCAACATTTTATTAGGTGTAAAGGAGACTCTATTGTAGGTATGAATGAGGATTATAGATGTTATATTAATGTTTTTTTAATCTAAGAGGCATTGAACTAACCATTTGTAATTAATTCCTTCAAATGGAACCTCTCAAGGCTTAAATCATCATATTTTATTAAAGATGTGTTATTTTAGCAAAAATTGGCATATCTAAAAAAGTGGGACACACTATTGTGGGACCACCCCTATAGACTGAGAAATACAAGGTTGTTTCTTACTTGTCTAGGTTACAAGTCTTTCACCAAAGAAAAATTCTCCTCCGATTGTGCTTTTTTTGTCATCTATATTTCCAGCCCAATCAACGTTGGTATAAACTCTTAGTTCAAATTTTCCTTCCTTTGGATACCATAATCCATAGTCCTCTATTTTCTTCAAGTATCTCAGGATTCTTTTTGTAGAAACCACGTGTGAATCTTTAGGATTGGCCAAAAATCTAGCCACAATCCCAACTACATGTGCAATATCAGGGTGACTATGTACCACATACATCAGTTTACCAATCATAGATCAGTACAGTGCTTGATTTACCTCTATGGATTCATCATCTTTAGTCAATTTACAGCTTGTGATCATCTGTGTTCCAACTGGTTTAGCATCTTCCATGCCAAAAGTTCTCAATACTTCCTTAATATACTTTAATTATGTGATGAATATTGCATCATTCTGCTGAATAACTTGCAATCCTAGAAAGAACTTAATCTCTCCAAACATTGACATTTCAAATTCCCTTCTCATCTCATCAGCAAAATATTTACATACATGATCTTGTCCTCCAAAAATTATATCATCCACATATATTTTAGCAAGCAAAATAGTATCATCAGATCCTCCTTTCATATATAAATTGTTGTTCTCACTAGTTCTTACAAAACCAATACTTAACAAATAAGCATGAAGCCTTTAATACCAGGCTCTCGGTGCTTGCTTCAAACCATATAAAGCTTTGTGTAATCTACGTACCATTTCTTTCTTGTCTGGATCAAAAAATTCTTCTGGTTGTTCTATGTAGACCTCCTCTTCTAGTATTCCATTCAAAAATGCTAACTTGACATCCATTTGGTATGCCTTGAAATTCTTATGTGTAGCATATGCTAGTAACATGCAAACTCCTTCTAGTCTAGCAATAGGTGAAAAAATTTCACCATAATCAATTCCTTCCTCCTGTGCATAACCTTTGCAAACTACTCTGGCTTTGTTCCTAGTAACTTCTCCATTTTCATTCAGCTTGTTTCTAAAAATCCATTTAGTACCGATAACATTTTTATCTTTTGGTCTAGGTACTAAAGTCCATGTCTTTTTTTTCTCTATTTGTTCAATCTCCTCATTCATTGCATTGACTCATTCATCATTTTCAAGTGCAACCTTAACATTCTTTGGTTCAAACTTACAAACTAAGCATGTGTTCTATCTCAACTTACTTCTATTCTGCATGCTAGATTGCTTGTCTCCAATGATTTGGTTCTCAGGATGATGTCTCCTAACAAATATAGTGAGCACTTGATCTCTTCTTTGTTCCTCAGTCTATTCAGATTCATCTCTTTCCTTGGTAGCCTCTTCCTAATCCTCAATTTCCCTTTGTTGTTCCTGATCCTTGGTTTCCTAGTGCCTTCTTCATTATTTTTATTAGAAAATTCATCAACTCTAACATTAGAACTTTCAATCATTTTATTAGTAACTTTATTCAGACACTTATAAGCTTTACTTTTAGTAGAATATCCAAGAAATATCGCTTCATTACCTTTAGAGTCAAACTTTCCATTTCTATCATCTTTCAGAATAAAACATTTGCTACCAAAAATATTGAAGTAACTTACACTCGGTGTGTGTCCAAACCATAACTCATAGGGTGTTTTTTTTGTGTCTTTCTTTAGTTGTACTTTGTTCAGTACATATATAGCTATGATGACTGCTGCTCTCTAGTACATCTGTGCAACATTCTTTTCTATCATCAGTGTCCCTACACAATCAACTATAGACCTATTTCTCCTTTTTGCAATCCCATTTTATTGTGGTGTTCTTGATGCAAATACTTGTCTCTTAATGCCATGCTCATTACAACAGTTAGTGAATTCATCATAAATAAACTCACAAACTCTATTGGATCTTAGATGTTTTAGTTCCTTTCCAGTTTCCTTTTCAACTTTAGCTTTGTACCATTTAAACATCTTAAATGCTTCAGATTTATCCTTTAAGAACATAACAGTCATCAATCTAGTGTAATCATCAACAAACAGAATAAAATATCTATCTCCATAATAGCTTTGAGTTCTCATGGGACCACATAGGTTGGTGTGAACTAACTCCAATATTCCTTTTGTTGAATAGTCTTTACTTTTGAAACTATATTTTGTCATCTTACCTTTATAACATTGATGACACATAACATGATCCGGTTTAGTTAGGCTAGGTAGACCTCTAACTTTTCTCTTTTTATTGATCTTGATCATATTGTCAAATTTTACATGACATAAACTTTTATGCCACAACCATGCACCTTCATTTTTAACCAGCAAACAAGAAGTCTCAGTATTTTCAAGATAAAATAAGTTCCCTTTAGATTGTCCTCCTGTCCCGACAAGCTTTCCATTTTCATTGTAGATCTTCACCTTCTTTCTTTCAAATGCCACTCGATGACCTGAGTTCGTTAAGTTGTGCCACACTTAGAAGATTATAGTTTAGTCCTTTTACCCAATACATATTATCACATCTAATTTTATCATTTATCAATAAAGATCCTTTTTCTTTAACCATGCAAGGTGTATCATTGCCCATTCTTATTGATCCTCCATTATAATGCTCTAGATGATCAAAATTATCTTCATCACTAGTCATATGATGTGTACAACCACTATCAATGATCCATGTATCATTTTTACTAACCTTAGAAATGAATGTTGTTTCTACATATGTTTCTTCTTCCTCCAAGTCATCTTTCATCGCAACAAATACTACCTCAATGTCATCATTTGTGTTGGTTTTGGTGTCCTCTTCTTAAACTAAGTAGCATTCCTTTTTTCCCTTATCTTTTTTATCTCGGTTACTTCTGTTATAGTGTTGGTACCCTCTATTGTTTCTTCTTCCATAGCTTCCATCACCAGATCAATCTTGGTCTTTGTCTTCCTCTTTCCTGTTGGGACATCTAGTAGCAATATGGCCAACTTCTTTACAGTTAAAACATGCTAAAGGTAATTTACACTTATATATACCTTTACCTTTAGGCAATATTTGGGCCATAAGAGCTTCAAGCTCATCAAGCTCATCAAGCTCATCATCAGTATTAGTATCCCTGTTATCATGTCTACTGCTAGATTTACCGATCTTTAGAGAAGACTTAAAAGAAAACTCAACAGAAGGTACAATACTATTATCAAAGTTATTTAGCTCAAAATTTGTTAGCTTACCAATTAGATTATCAAGAGTAAGAGTGTTACCAGATATAGACCTCATTTCATATATTGTAGATATTCTAATTGCATAAGTAGGCAATAAGGTTCTCAAAAATTTTATTACCACTATATCTTCATCAATGACACCATCAGATCCTTGGATAGCATTAACTATACCATAGAAATACATAACAAAATGATTTAATGTGGAAACCCTATTAATGAAAAAACCACCTTGGACTGGTAACCCAAAATAATTTTCACTCTTCTGAAGTCAGCTCAGTGAAGAGCCAACCCTTTTAAAGGTTACAAAACATAATGTAAGGTGTGACCTTGTTAGAGGATTTAAAACTAATAGTTATCATCCAACTAGCATTCACTATGGGGTTAATAGGATAACAATGTGCATTCTATGAATGACATAGGGCATAACATAAGATGGTTAAGTCCACTCGGTTAAGAGATTTTGTTTTTACAATGGTTAAACTGAAATAGTGGGTGATCTGATTACAATACAACTTGATTTTTTAGATGTTCATATCTATTCTAAGCCCATAGAAATCCTCTAATCAATATTTCAATTCTATTCTTCAACATTCAATAAGTTACTGTCACTCAGTAAAAGCTCTCTAATGCTTGGTTAACTCTGTAGTTCGGTTCTCCTTCAACTAGTCTGATCAGGCATGCATGAAGTTGTGTTCATGCGAAATCTCTACAGTCTTTTTTATTTTTGCATAGTTTGAACAATGAAACCAATGTCTTTTAAATAGACAAGTAAATCATTTTCTTTTCATCCATCAAATTTTTTCGCTTAATCTCCTTCGTTGATTTTTTCACTTAAACCTTCCTTGAAAGATGTGTCAATAACACATTTCTATTCCATCCTTTAGATCTTCTTAAAAAAAATTTAGTTGTGGATCTCATAACAAACTTTATCTTCAACCTCAAAATCATACACATTCCAGCTCATCAATTTCTATCGATTAATCTAAACATTTAGTTCTTTCATCCATACTCGGTTAACAAAGAAATGCATCAGTGAAAACAAGCTCGGTTGATACTATCGTTTAGTATACACTACACTAGCATGGTGTATAATGAAGTGCTTCATATACCGACCACACTACTTTGTACATTTTTGCTCTCTTCTTTATCATAGATAAATGCAACATAATCAAGTCAATAACATAAGGTCATAGACTCATCAATAAGTTACCCAAAGTATTCCTTATCCTCATTTGTCATCTCCATGTTCCTCATGTAGATATCTCAATTCTTCATCTCTTTCTCCCTTCTACAGATGTTTAGATGTTTGTAACTTACAAGATAAGTACTATCAAAACTAGTTGACATCAATGACAACATATTACTGATCTAATCATCTTACATATCAATTCAGTAACTTAGTGATTTCTAATCATTGATCTTCAAGTCATTCAGATATTCAATCAGTTGTAGTTCATCATTAGTAAATGAAAAATCATATGAAAATATTTATAAATTACAATCAATTTAGTATTGATGAAATTCACTACAATACAAATTCATGATACAAATAAAAAATGTAGGCCTTGGAGTTCAAAAAATTGATTACAGATGAGGAAAAGAAAATAGGCTACAAACAAGGCTATAAAGTCATGGTGGAATGATACCAAGCAATGAGTGCACAAGCTTCTTCTACTAGATCTGTTGATCAGGTAAATAAGCCAATTGATTTTTATTTCAAGTTGAATACTTTACCAATTACTGGATTTGATGTTAAGCTCCAACATAAAGTGAATATATTTGTTTTAAGTAAGGAAACAATGATTATATATTTTTTAAAAACTTTAAAGTGAATATATTTATATGTATTGAACTGAATGATTAACATTTCTCAGTATTTGTCTTTTATTTATATGTATATATTGTCAATAAATGCACTAATTATTTACATTGGAATGCAGCTTGCTAATATTGATACTACACCGGCCAAGCACAATGGAGGCGTCGATTTGAATGTGAATTGTAGTACTCAAGGTATACATTTTCTATTCAAATTTTGATTAATGAATATTTAATACAAGTAAACATGTTGAATTGAATTTGGCATAGTAACAAAAATTTAATTATAATGTGTTGGGATTAATAAAACATTTTGTATTGTAGTTGCAGTGGATGTAGAGGTTGTTCCCGATGAGCATGTTGAGCTTCAAGCTATCAGGAAAGATGATGTGGTTGGAAAAGGTAAAGAGTGTCACGTTTATGTTTTTTAAAGTATTGAAATGCTTGTAATAATAATGAATATATTTTTAAATTAACCTCAATTATGATAATATGTTTTTAATTGAAGCCTTTTATTTTTTATTGCAAAGGACCTGCCTTTGCAAAGGACAGTGAGATCACGTGCACAAAAAAGAAGAAATGATGATGTGGACATGGATATGCCTCTGCAAGAATATGGGGAAGCGGAATAAAAGAAAAAGCCAAAAAAAATGATTCTCATTTATGCAACTTATTTGATAATGACTGATTTTTATTTCTCAATGTTTATTTCATAATGACTGATGTTTATTTACACGTGTTTGAGCTTAGTTCCATGTTTTCTTTCATCCTTGCATTTGAAATGTTAATGGGTTGCATACAAAGGTATGTCATAATTCTATAGGGTTTTCTCCCTCCAAGCATATTTTTTCTATCATTATTTCTTCTACTCTTTTCAAAAATTCTATTTATTTCTACTAGAAACATCGAGTTTCCTTTTATACACTTGTAATTTTGGAGGGGTTTTCACTAAATTTGAGTGAATTTCATATTTTGGGAGAAATTAGTATTAGAATGTTCAATGGGTTCTTTTCTAAAACACACTACTTGAACAACAACAAAACTTGTAATACAAATGCTGATTGCAACTACCAAGTTAGAAGCTTCACAAAAAACCTTAAATCATCATCTTGTCTAGAATGGTTAATCAATTTTTTAATGTGGATTAGTTGTGATGATGAGACATGCCATTCTGATTCTTGGAACTTGATTTGTAACCATAAGTGATGGAGTTGAGGGGAGATGAAGGAATACCAAATAGTGAATTTGGAAATTATCATCAGAGAAATTGCAGTGGACATCTGATCAATAGTTAAGATAGTAATGACTGCAAGAGAATGAATAGTGGTTACAGTAGTAGTGGGAAATAAAGTGGAGGCCGTCCATGAAGAAACTTGTCAAAAGAGATGGTCTATAGGAAATAAAGGAGCATGAATGCTACCTAGAATTGGACCTTAGTCAAAGGCTACCTATAAGATGAGCACTACAAAGATGCATAATTGAATTTACATCCAAATCATCTGTGTATCCCTTGCACCTTCTTTCATTGCAAGTGCTAGTGTAATTTTTAATAATAACAAAAGTTCAATAATTATTTTAGATGTTAACTGTGACAATCTCTTGGTTTCAGGAAATGCATAAGGAGACGCCTAGTTCAATATGCAATCTCAACTCATATACATAAGATATTAGGTGGAGCTAAAAGACACAACATATTTGCATTTTTTATAGAGATCTTTAATTGCATATTTTAAGTTATAGACCATTGTGAACATTGTAATTTTGACCTATTAAAAAAATATAAATGTTTTGGGTCTTCTCAGCTCCACCTGCTATCCATACATATTCTGCTTGTGTTGCACATGCATTCTTGATTTATAGTGGGAAAATTTTATTTTTGATGTGAGGGAGAGAAGCCAAACACATAAAGAACATGCAAATAAACATGACAACTATAAAACATAAATGTAGGTATCACAACAGCTGAGAAACATTAATGTAGGCATCATGGTCACAATTGTTTGGAGACACAACATAATTGAATGCTATACCCAGAGGATGCAACACAACCACTACTCCTATAGTTCTAAGTTGACACGATAGGATCCAAAAACCATATATAGATTCCTTATCTTTGGTTTTTAGATCCCACAGTGTCCGCTTAGAACTGCAGGAGTAGTTGTTGTATTTCATCATCTGGGTATAGCATTCAATTATGTTGTGTCTCCAAACAATTGTTACCATGATGCCTACATTTATGTTTCTCAGTTGTTGTGTCCCAAGACCCCTTATGACCCTTACAATCCCTAAGAATACATTTTAGAGGTCTTAAAATGTCATAAAGGATCATAAGAGGATCCTAGGAGGGGCCAGATGAGCTTCCACCTTCACATGGTTGGCCCTGTTAAGTAGAGAATGATAAACTATTCTCAAAACAAAGAGAAGCTCAATAATTTAAGATCTCAATCCACGCACAACAAATATATATTTCTTTTTGAAAAATAGTGTGAGATGTTGTAATTACAATGGAAACCATAGAATAAATCCTTAGAATAACTAAGAGGGGGGTGAATTAGTTATCCACAGTCCCAATACAAAATGTATAACCAAAAACAAATATCTTAAACTTCTGCAGCTCGGTAACATAAGATAGTATTCTGTCTATGCTTTTACCGATTACTAGTTAGTAACAAGTAGAGATTATCGACCAAATCCAATATGCAATATGTAAAGTATGACAACAAAAAATCATCACAGTAGAGACATAACAAAAGAGATTTAACATGGAAACCCTGCTAAGGGAAAAACCACCTAGGACCGGCAACCCAAAAATTGTTCACTCTTCTAAAGTGAGGTTGGTGAAGACCCAACCATGTTAAAGGTTACAAACACACTATCAGGTGTGATCTTTTCAGAGGATTTTAGACCAAAAATTATCACTCAACTAGCATTCACTATGGGGTTGATAGGATAACAAATGTACACTCTATGAATGACATTACAAGACTTTCAAGTCTACTCTGTTAAGGATTTATTTGATTACAATGGTTAAACTGTAACAATAATTTGATCTGAATATAACACAACTAAAATTGTAGATTATTAGATCTACTTTAAACTCATTCAAATCCTCTGATCATTATATCAATTCTGTATCAATCACTAATCTATAACTTACTATCACTCGGTAATAGATTTCTGACACTAGGTTATCTCTGTAGGTCAGTTCTTTCTTAACTAGTTTGATCAGGCATGCATGAAAACTTGTTCAGGTGATATCTCTACAATCTCCTTCTTCCGACAAGTGTTTCATTATGAAACTCTAGTCTCTTAAATAGACAAGTAAACTATTTTAATTCCATCCATCAGATTTTTCCACTTAATCACCTTCGTTGATTTTGCCGCTTTAACCTTCCTTTGCTAATGTGTCAATAACACATTTTATTTCAATCCATTCGATCTTCTTTGAATTTTTTTAGCCATTGATCTTCATAACAAACATTATCTCTTGCCTCGAACTTATACACTTTCTAGCTCATCAACTCATATTGGCTAAACTAGTCATTTAGTTCTTTTCTCTTGCTTAGTTAACAAAGAAATGCATCGGTAAACACAAGCTCAGTTTATACTATTCTCGGTATACACTACACTCCGTCGGTGTATACTGGAATGCTTCCTTAACTAACCACACTTCTTTGAACATTTTAGCTCTATCCTTCACCATAGATGAATGCAACATAATCAAGTCAATAACATAAGGTCATAGAATCATCAATAAGTTAATCAATGTATTCCTTATCCTTATCTGTCATATCCATCTTGCTCAATGTAGATATATATGTTCTTCATCTCTTTTCTTCTCCTTTCTACAGATGTTTGAGTATAGTAACTTACAAGATAAGTACTGTCAAAAACTAGTTGACATCAATGACAACATATTACTGATTTAATCATCTTACATATCTAATTAGCAACTCAGTGATCTTAAATCACAGATCTTCAAATTATACAGTTCATTCAAATCAGTTATAGTTCATCAATCTCTCCCTTTGGCATTGATGGCAACACAAGAAATATGAAATATGCCAAACACATACCAAACATGTATTCTAAAACTCTATAAACAAATGCTCTCCCTATGCTTAATATGTTTAATCACTACATTACATAGCATTTGCAAAAACTATGTTCTTAATCAACAAATATTCAATACTCTTCTCAAATCTCTCTCTCCTTGTGACTCTCTTTCACTATTTCCATATTTCTCTCCCTTCTTTCATATTGAAATCTATCTCCCTTTGACAATAATTCCAAAGAGTAATAGAAACATACATCTCTTCAGTAGCTAAATGACTCACTATTGTTCGGTGTACTTACTGTATCTTTGTATACTATTGGGCAAATCTGTTTCAGTTCTTCAACTTTCACAACTTTAGACAAAAATCCATAGTGTGAACTTTGCTACATCAACATGTATGATCTTATGATAAGATTAGGCTGATGTAACCTCCAAATCACCTTAGTGACCAGTAGATAGGGGATGGACCCCAAGTCTAGTCCTCAAGTATTCATATGTATCCTTCGGTAGAGGCTTTGTAAATATATCAGCAAGTTCTTCTTTTGATGTAACAAATTCTAGCTTAACTTTCTTCTCCTGCACTTGTTCCCTTAAGTACTGATACTTAATAGATATATGCTTTATTTTAGAGTTCATCACCAGATTCTTTGAAATATTAATGGCACTAGTGTTGTCACAATATATAATCACCGACTCAGTGATTATCTCATTCATACCTTCCAACACTTGCTTGATATATGCAATATTTGAACAATTAGTAGTAGCAACAACATACTTTTCTTTAGCTATAGACTAAGAAATGCAAGCCCGTTTCTTACTTATCCATGTAACAAGTCTTTCACCAAAGAAGAATGCTCCTCCGGTGTACTTTTTCTATCATCAACATTTCCAGCCCAATTAGCATTGTTGTATACCTTAAGTTCAAATTTTCCTGTCTTAGGATACTATAGCCCATAATCTTCAATTTTCATCAAGTATCTTAAGATTCTCTTTGTAGCTACCATGTGTGATTCTCTAGGGTTTGCAAAAAATCTAGCAACTATTCCAATAGCATGTGTTATATCAGGCCTATTGTGAACTACATACATTAACTTACCAATCATAGATCAGTACAGTGTCTAATTTACCTCAATAGTTCCATCTTCTTTAGTCAATTTACATCCAGTAGCCATCAATGTACCCACAGATTTAGCATCTTCCATGCCAAATGTCTTCAATACTTCCTTTACATATTTAGATTGTGTGATGAATATACCATCATTTTGCTAAATCACTTGTAAGCCTATAAAGAACTTAATCTCTCCAAACATAGACATTTCAAATTCACTTCTCATTTCATCAGAAAATGACTTAGACATTTGATCTTGTTCTCCAAACATCATGTCATCCTTTAATATCTTAGCAATCAGGATGGTATCATCAGAATTACCTTTCATGTACAAATTTCTATTCTCACTTGTTCTAACAAATCCAATATGCAGTAAATAGTTATGCAGCCTCTCATACCAGGATCTCAGTGCTTGCTTTAAACCATATAAAGCCTTGTGTAATCTACATACCATGTCTCTATTATCTGGATCAACAAACCTTCAAGTTTTTCTATGTAGACTTCTTCTTCAAGTATCCCATTCAAAAAAGGTGACTTTACATCCATTTGGTAAACTTTGAACTTCTTGTGTGCAGCATATGCAAGTAACACTCTGACTCCTAATCTAGCAACAGGTCAAATTTTTCACCATAATCTATTCCTTCCTCCTGTGCATATCCCTTGCATACTAACCTAGCCTTGTTTCTTGTTACCTCTCCATTCTCATTAAGCTTGTTTCTGAATATCCACTTAGTATCGATAACATTCTTATCTTTAGGTATGGGTACTAGACTCCAAGTTTTGTTCTTCTCTATCTATTCTATTTCTTCTTTCATTGCATTGACCCATTCATCATTTTCTAATGCAACTTTTACATTCTTCAGTTCATAATCACAAACTCGACATGTACCTTGTCTTTCTTTTCTCCTTGTCATCATGCTTGCTTATCTGTCTCCAATGATTTGTGTCTCAAGATGATGTCTTCTGAAAAATCTTTCTAGTACTTGATCTCATCTCTATTGTTCATCCTGTGTAGGTTCATTTTCTTGTTTGGTAGGTCCTTCTTGCTCGTCAATTTCTCTTTCCTATCCATTGGTATTGTTTTCCTATTGACTGGTTATCACTGTCTGCTATGTCAGTAGAACCTCTGGTTGTTCAATGTAAGTGAATCTACCATAGTCTTCAGGTTCCTTTGTGCTTTCCTCTACATTCTTATCATCAAACTCATCAACTCGAACATTAGCACTCTTAATCATTTTATTAATTACTTTGTTAAGACACTTATATGCTTTAATTTTAGTAGAATATCCCATAAATATCCCTTTATCACCTTTTGAGTCAAAATTTTCATTTCTTTCATCTTTTAGAATAAAGCATTTACTTCCAAAAATTTTGAAATAACTTATAGTGGGTTTGTGTCCAAACCATAACTCATAGGGTGTTTTATTAGTGTCCTTCAATTGTACTCAGTTCATAACATAAATAGCTATGCTAACTCCTTCTCTCCAGTATGTTTGAGAAACATTCTTTTGTAACATCAGTGTCTCTGCACAATCAACAATTGACCTATTCCTCCTTTTAGCTATTGCATTTTGTTGAGGTGTCCTTGGTGTAGAGACTTGTCTTTTAATACCATGCTTATTACAAAAGTTAGTAAATTCATCAGAGATAAATTCACCACCTCTATCAGATCTTAAACATTTCAACTCTTTACCAGTCTCTTTCTCAGCTTTTGCTTTATACCATTTGAACATCTTAAATGCCTCTGAATTTTCCTTCAAGAACATCACTATCATTAATCTAGTGTAATCATGAACAAAAAGAATGAAATATCTATCTCCATAGTAACTTTGAGCTCTCATAGGACCACATAGGTTGGTATGCACTAACTCAAGTAATTTCTTTGTTGAATAATCTTTTCTTTTGAAACTAGATTTAGTCATTTTACCCTTTTGACATTCATGACACATAACATGATCAGGCTTAGATAAGTTAGGTAGACCTCTAACCTTTTTCTTTTTACTAATTTTAATCATGTTATCAAAATTCACATGACATAACCTTTTATGCCATAGCCATGCATCTTCATCTTTCATCATTAAACAAGAAGATTGATCATTATCAAGATAAAATAGATTACCTCTCAATTGTGTTCCACTTCTGACAAGTCTTCCTCCATCATCATATATCTTCACTTTCTTTCTCTCAAAAGAAACTCGATGGCCTGAAATGTTTAGTTGTGCCACACTTAGCAAATTATAGTTTAGTCCTTTTACCCAATAAGCATTTTCACATTTTATTCTATCATTTATCATCAGGGATCCTTTTCCTTTAACCATACAAGGTGCATCATTATCCATTCTCATAGATCCTCCATTGTATTCTTCAAGATGATCAATTTTTTCTTCATTAGTAGTCATGTGATGTGTACAACCACTATCTATCATCCATTTATCATTTTTATTAACCTTAGAGATAAGTGTTGTCTCTGCATACCTTTCATCTTCTTCCGATTCATCCTTCATTGCAACAAATACTACCTCCACATCTTCATCAGTGTCAGTATCGGTGACATCTTCTTCTATAATGTAGCACACCTTCTTGCCTTTATCTTTATTGTCTCAGTTGTAGTTTCGGTAACTTTTGTTTCCTCTTCTTCCATAGCTTCCTTCACCAGACCGGTCCTTGTTTCTATCATCATCTTTCCTTTGTGGACATCTAGCAACAATATGACCAACCTCTTTATAGTTAAAACATGCTAAAGATAATTTACCTCTATATCTTCTATTACCTTTAGGTAACCTTCTGGCGATAAGAGCTTCAAGTAACATTATAGGTGATAGCAATCTCCATCATAGTAACATTATGTGCATGCCTATCTCTTAGTTGATCAAAGGTGAGGGGACTAGTGGGTGGTGGAAGGTAGACATTCTCCATTAATGCAAGGGTATAATTTCCAATTCCAGATACATGAAGCTTCATTCTTCTTTGCTATATTGTGAAGTTGTCCTTGTTAAGCTTTGGCACTTCCCTCTTATAGATTTTGAAACCTTTGTGCTAAAGTCCTTAAAACTCTATTCCAAGCAACCAATTAGCTCTGATACCAATTGTTAGAATAAATGAGAGGGGGGTGAATCTGTTATCCATAGTCCTAATACAAAATGTATAACCAAAACCAAATATCTTAAACTTCTGCAACTCGGTAACATAAGATAGTATTCTATTTGTGCTTTTACCAATTACCAGTTAATAACAAGTAGAGATTACCAACCAAATCCAATATGCAATATGTAAAGTATGACAACAAAAAATCATCATAATAAACACATAACACAAGAGATTTAACGTGGAAACCCTGCTAAGGGAAAAACCACCTAGGACCGACAACCCAAAAATTGTTCAATCTTCTGAAGTGAGGTCAGTGAAGACCCAACCCTGTTAAAGATTACAAACACATTGTCAGGTGAGACCTTGTTAGAGGATTTTAGACCAACAATTATCACTCAACCAACATTCACTATGGGGTTGACAGGATAACAAATGTACACTCTATGAATGACATTACAAGACTTTCAAGTCTACTCTGTTAAGAGATTTATTTGATTACAATGGTTAAACTGTAACAACAATTTGATCTGAATATAACACAACTACAATTGCATATTATCAGATCTACTTTAAAATCATTCAAATCCTCTGATCATTATATCAATTTTGTATCAATCACTATTCTGTAACCTACTGTCGCTTGGTAATAGCTTTCTGATGCTCGGTTATCTTTGCAGTTTGGTTCTTTCTTAACCAGTTTGATTAGGCATGCATGAAAAATTGTTCACATGATATCTCTGCAGTCTCCTTTTGGTATGTGTTTCATTGTGAAACTCTAGTCTCTTAAATAGACAAGTAAACTATTTTAATTCCATGCATCATATTTTGCCGCTTAATCACCTTCGTTGCTTTTTCCGCTTTAACCTTCCATGGCTGATGTGTCAATAACATGTTTTATTTCAATCCATTTGATCTTCTTTGAATTTTTTTAGTCATCGATCTTTGTAACAAACATTATCTCTTTCCTTGAACTTATACACTTTCCAGCTCATCAACTCATATTGGCTAAATTGATTATTTAGTTCTTTTCTCTTGCTTGGTTAACAAAGAAATGCATCGGTAAACACAAGCTAAATTTATACTATGCTTGGTATACACTACACTCCGTTGGTGTATATTGGAATGCTTCCTTAACCAACCACACTATTTTGAACATTTTGGCTCTATCCATCACCATAGATGAATGCAACATAATCAAGTCAATAACATAAGGTCATAGACTCATCAATAAGTTACTCAATGTATTCTGTATCCTTATCTATCATATCCATCTTCCTCAATGTAGATATATCTATTCTTCATCTCTTTTCTTCTCCTTTCTACAGATGTTTGAGTATAGTAACTTACAAGATAAGTACTATCAAAAACTAGTTGACATCAATGACAACATATTACTGATTTAATCATCTTACATATCTAATCAGAAACTCAGTGATCTTAAATCATAGATCTTCAAATTATACAGTTTATTCAAATCGGTTGTAGTTCATCATAATTGATGGGAAAACTAAAAGTGATAGCTATCTATCAAAAACATCAATCACTGCAAGAAGAAATAATCACTTCATCTCACCTCAAGAAGTCTTGACCCAGGATCAAGTCATATTGATTCATCTCAATGGCTACCAAATCAATAGATTTGTGCCAAGAACCTAGTCGCAAAGAAACACCATAGAAAACACTTTGAACCTGCTGTGAAGAGGCATCCAATGTCTCATAAGTTGTGTCAAACAACCTACTTTCTATAATCCAAGTCTCTCAGCTTGGTTCACCAAGAAGAAGACTTCTCCTAAGTCATCATGGATACCATAGTGATCTACAAATCTCCAATGTGCAAGTTTTGCAAGTTTCTCTCTCGACATCACATATAAATCATTCAAAATTAAGGCAAAAATGGTAGATGATCCCAGTGATCCATCACAACCTGATCTCAATAACAATGCAAAGAGTACCTCGATTCTGTCTTCAAGCCGATCAATGCATAGTTTCCTCAAACTCCAATTCAAATCACTCCTACACTCCATAGGAATAAATCACATCCAATTTGGACCAAAGAAGTCAAGAAGTCACTCAAATCAAATCTGAATGCAATCAGGTCTGCATATATCCCATGAACACATCAGGAAGAATGCATCTCTGATCATCGCACTAGCTTCTTGTGCTGGAGCAGTCACTATGCCAAATCAAGATTTAGTCAGATCCATTCCAAATCCAGTCTCTAGACTTGAATCAATAATCCATGAGCCACTACCAAATCTATTGCAAAGTCATCTCTGAGTGACATAACTAGATCATAAGTAGGAATAAAAGACCTCAACTCACCAAACCACCTTGCAAGTCGATTGAGATCTGAAAGTAATGCAACTAGCTAGAATCAGATCTACAACCAGCTCAAACTTGATCTGCAAAAACACCATTCTAAATTGATATAAATTGATCAACAAATATATATATATATATATTTTTAAAAAATAATTATTTTTGTCGCAACTACGACTGTCAAACAAAAGTGACAGCTATCTATTAGAAACATCTGTTAGCCAATCATCGCATGTACAGCACCACCGTCGACAAAAACCTAAAAGTGATAGATATCTATCAGACATTTTTGATAGATAAACATCACATGTACAACATCACTGTCACCAGAAAACTATAAATGATGGATATCCATCAGAAGATTATGACTAGTAACCATCGCATGCATAGCATCATTGTTGGCAAAAAACTACAAATGATGGCTACCCGTTGTAAACTTCAGATGGGTATCCATCGCATGCACATCATCGTTGTGAGAAAAAAACTACAAATGATAGATATTCATGGTAAAATTCTAATGGGTATCCATTGCATGTATAGAATCTCCATCAACAAATAAATTATGAATGATGGTTGTCTATCAGAACATTTTTATGCGTAGTCATCATTTGTAGTTTTTTGCAATGGATTGACTTCAAAATTGCGATGGAAACAAATAGGCTTGATGATATGTTCACCTTTTTAGGACCCCCTTTTTGTGATGCATGTATTCATCTTAATTACGACACTAATCATAGCCATCATTTTTTTTGACTGCAAAACTATGACAGTGGGTGGCATCTTTTGATCGATGGTTTACTGTCAAAATTCTGACAGTCTGCTATCGAAAAAAGGTCTCAAATGTACTAGTTGTTGGAAAGTTGACTATACTATTGTATATGACTAGATATAGTGTTTTCATTATGGCAACAAGGTCATATAGTGGTTTGGAGTCAGTGCACATCATTAGAAGATTAGAATTTGGCTAAGTACAGAAGATTGGATAGTTAATAAAGCACCAATAGATGAGAGCATCAGCGCACATGCGTATGATTGAGTTATGGTATGCATCCTTGAAGATAAGATGGTAAGAGTATATTCATGCTAAGTCTAAGAGTGGATGATCAGATGAGACCATATGACAAAGATACAGATAGTTGAAGAGGTACAACCAGTGAATGCCATAATAGAACAGAGTATGCAGCCGACTAGTAGTATTTTGTTTATCAATTATAATATTGTTTTATAAAGGCTATGCGCCTATTATAATTAAGTTGTAGGCATGTAATTATGTTTTTTTGCAAACATTCTTGAGCCAATTCACTTGGAAGCATTGTATGTAATCATTTATAGGCTGACCTAGTTAATTGTTTTGGTAGTGCATATAAATATGAGATGCGCCCTTTGTAAGAGCATGCAAGTTAATATAGAGTTGAGATAAGTAGAGAAGAAGTGTACAAAGAGTAGTTAAGATGTATTAGAGCTTTGCAAGAGGTCAAAGCATCAACACATTAAAAGAATTGATTTGACAAGCAGTGTCACAACACCAGTTCATCTAGTAGATATTGTGTGTATTTGAGATCAGAAGGTTGTATCTTTCACCACTTAAGTAGTGAGCTCTAGGATAGTGTTTCCCCACCCCTAACAGGGTTATTATACAAGAATCCTAACATGGTCTAACCATTGACAAGGTCACTATACTAAAAGCAATGTAAAGACAACTCCTAACAAGGTTGAAGATCTTCTAACAAGGATCACAAGACACTAGTGCAGTTCTTAGTGGGTGTCAATTCCCATTAGGGTTTTTACCTATTTAGGTTTCCCTATAACCATATTGGTATTATGTTATTGTTCATTTTAGTACTTAAGCATTCAAGTTAAGTTTCAAGAGTAAAGTAAAAATATCAAATATAGTGAACATTGATTCGCCCCCCTCTCAGTGTTCCCATTCCTAACAATTGATATTAGAGATCTAGTTCTTAGAAAAGAATTTTAACCACTTGAGGAGATCAAGGATAAGATAGAAATGAAACATCTAAAAAATAATCTTGAGCTGCTCTTGAATACCTTGATAGATCTAAAAAGAAATTGAAGAACTAAAATAAAAATTCAATGATGCTCAAGTAGTCATCAAAAGACTAAAGAAGGACTTAAAAGATTGTTCTAGAAGTGATTTGGGAAAAATGAATAAATAGTTAAATGATGAGAACACATCTCTAAAAGATTAGATTGAAGAGCTGAATGACAAGCTAACTAACAATCAGGAAGTCTATGATGAACACATCAAAGAAAACCTTCAACTGAATGAAGAATTGAGGCAAGCAAACATGGAAATCTTGGAGCTAAGAAACAAAAAAGAGAGCTTGGAATCTGAATTGAAAGAGGCAAAAAATCACATTGAAAAATTACACACCAGTTCTGATTTGATAGAGTCACAGTTATATGCAAGAAAGCTTAAAGGAGATACCAGCTATATTAGATTCAATGAAGCTCATAATCAGATTGATAACATGCGAGAAAGGATGAAAGCACCAAAAGACTCTACTGATGCTAAGAAGACTAAAGATAATGTTGAACCATCTAAAGATGAGCACAAGCGAGTAGACCGAACTTGTTATGCATGTAACAAGCATGGACATATAGAAAGGAACTATAAAGAGGTAAGACCTTTCAATGGCTACTGTTATTCAGGTAAAAGAACAATAAGTTGTCACCCTTTTACAAAGGAAAATACTAACACAATCAAAGCTGTTCAACTTCAATAGTATAAAAATGACATTTATGTTTGGAATTTGAAGATGATGTAAATTAATTAAATGTGATAAAATAGATGAATTTTATGATTAATATTTTTAATAATTTTTTTAAATAATAATTGATATGTTTTTCTTAATTTTTAAAGATGATTTTTTAGTTGCTAAAAAATGTTGAAAATTAGGGGTCTAGTTCCCACCAAAAAATTATATGTAAATAAACATGTTTTCATCTAATTTCAAAATATGTCATAGATGACATATATAGCTAGTGCATGAAGAAATAAAAAATGGTTTGTGACTTGTATTTTCTCTTTTATAACAATTCAAATTCCAACTGACTGAACTTGATAGTTTTCATCTCACAACATTTTTTTCATAACAAATCTATTCCAATCAAAAAAATAAATATATATTCTTGAAGAGGACTCTCTCCTCTAGTGCACCATATGTTTTTCAAATTTATTTAATATGATTTACTATTTTTTTCTTTCTTCGAATCAACATCTCTTTGACTGTTAAAATACCTACTTAAAATATTTTTTAATTACAATAAACTATGTCTAATTAAAACACTATAAATCCTATATGAGGATATCCTTGCCTCTGATCTCTACAAAAGGGTATTTTTTTATTTTTAAAAAAATATCATTAAAATGATTAGGAGTTATTAAAACACCACATTTCTGAAATAATTTTATTTTTATGGTAATTGGACCCAAAGTGGTATAAAACATGTATTTAATAGATATTTCCAATTGAAAAAGTTAAAAAATTTATCTAGCTTAGCTAGAATGAATCTAGCTAGACCATATGTTTGACCAAAATTAATTTTTAGTTAGAAATACTAAAATTCATCTGTGCTGATAAGTTAGCCTAAAGGGTGACACTTGATTGTGCTTTTACCCATTCATGCAATAAATTTGGTCATAGAGCCATGAATTGTAAAACAAGTAAGAAGAACAAGACTTAGCATAATCAAAGAAATCAAAATCAACCAAATACAAGAAGTTCCTAGAGTATTACATTGCAGATATGTAACTATAATAGTCACTCAGATAGATAGTGTAAAATGGTAACTCATGTCAATGAGCTGAGGAATTTAAGGCCTCCATTTATTTGTCACTCTTGTAACAAGGTTGAACACATTTCAAAGTTTTGTAGATCAAGAAGGAAAAGTCAAGAAAGCCCTAAAAAACTAGAAGTTTCAATATTGGATACTAAAGGAGAAGTCAAGTTTGTGAAAGCTTCAGAAGATGTGAGCATGATTTGGTTAGAGGGAAAGAAGGATAAGGTTGATGAGTATGTATTGGTTGTATCCATAGTGGATGCACCCTTTGTATTTAGATGAATGGTCCTTAGGGTCATAGGGGGAGCTAATTTAGCTCTAGACCCCTGTGTAGTTGGTATACGCACCCTTAGAGTATGCATCGTTGGATTTAACCTTTTGGAGACTTGTAGAACCTATGTGCAAGAGTGCGCTATTTGATTGATTGCAGAATGAAAGTTGGAGATTTTCAGTGAAAGTCTGGTTTACGTGACAAGCATTAATGGTTGAATTTTTCACTTTAAAGTACTCAGAGTCTTACAGATCACTCATTGCATTTGAGTTTGAGAGATTGGAGAGCACAGAAGCCCTAACATTTGATTGTGAAGGATTGAAGCATGACTCACTAGCAAAGAAGTGTATTTGATCGATTGTAGAAGCCCTAATCCATTGCGATGATTCAAAAGTTCTTGGAAACCTAATTGAAGTGATAAAAAAGTAAGTTATGTCTACTTCTGTTGTGTTTGATGTTTCAGAGAAGAAGAGATACATTTTTAAGAGACACCCCTTCAAATATACCCTAGATGATTTAAAAGGATCATTCTTTCGAACCCCTATAGGTGTTATGCATGTTGAAGACATCCGTGCATACATTTACTGTAAGAAGGAACCAGTAGGTCTTGACAGAATTAGAGCGCACATTGAGACTATGATGAAACTAGATAAAACCTTCCTTGATGAGTTTACGTAGTTGGAAAACCAACCCATAGTTGAATATGCTACAACATATGAGTTTTATGAGTCTGAATGGACAAAGATATTACTCAGCAGAATCCATGATGACCTATTCTAGATAGGTGAAGTTCCAGTAAGAATCACAGGAGACCTAATTCATGAAATGACAAGCCTTTCAAGGACAGATGTCATTCTTCTAGTGGGTAAGGATGTAAGAAAACTTGTTGAGAAAACATGCAAGTCAAGAAGTGATAGGCACGAAATGACAATAGAGCCTATAAAGGAGAAAGACATCAAATTGATGTCCATGATATTGGGATATAAGTTTCAACACACCAACAGGGTGAATAGTGTGTCAATGGCCACTATTCTTGTAGCAATAAGACTTGTGAGAGAAAATGGTGAATTCAATCTGTGTGAGATCTTGCGCATACAACAGATAGACAATATTAAAGCCATTAAGCATGATAAGACCAAAATATTTAGGTTTGGGTCTTTGATCATACACATGTACTTCCACATACTTGGAAAGGTGTCAGATCTATATTTGGACAAGAGTTTACCCACAATGCCATAGATATCCCTCAAGGCATCATTTGATAGCACTCTAAGAAGTTACATGGAGTTGGAATTGAAGACATTCATAATTAGAATGCAGATGAGATATAGAATATCAGAGAGTATTGTTGAGAAATACAAGGACAATATTTTCTTTATGGTAAAAATTGATGTAACTTGTATGGAGGAAGTTGAGCCAAGAACAAAGTGGATCCATCCACTTGGATATTAGGTTGATGAAAAAATCTTAGAAGCATATGCACAAGTATTTCTATCAGCACTTAAGGACCCTAATGAACCAAGATGGGGGACTTATGAAGAAAAGACAAGAGAAGTTGATGCAGTTTTGAACAACACAACAACTAAGAGGAAAGTAGCTAAGGTTACTTCTGAGATCCTCATAATTCATGGAGTAACATAGGAAGATCTTGACAAAGAAAAACAAGAAAAGATTGCTTTGGGAATTGAAAGCGCATCTGCAGCATAAGCCAAAACTAAGGATCTTAAGTTAAAGAAGGTCAAGATTGAGAAAAATGAAGATCCTAAGGATAAACAAGACAAATCTAATGTTGTGCCTCCTATGCCCATAGAAACAATTGATCTTACAGCTCCTCATGAGTATAAGGCAAAGCATAAGGGGAAGAAGGAAATTAACACTAGTCACTCATCATCGAGAGCAACCAAAAGTAAGAAGAACACTCAAGCATGTCCACAAGTAGGTTTCAAACCTAGTCTTAGTGTGTTGAGTACAGGGAATGTTGATGTAGGCATGTGATGAAGGGTAATCCCCTTAATACCACAAACACATGACAGAAATAGAGAAATAACAACAATATGCAAGAACAGAAAATTGGCTTCTTATGATCTCCACAAATGTGGAATTAAAAACTTTCAGAATTACAATATGCAAAGCCACATGGGCATTCCCTTACAATATTCTGCAGGACAAAGCCTCGAACTATTACCCAGATCTAATACCCAAAACTATTCTGAACTGCCTAAGACAATAATACAGCCTTCCTTATATAGGCAATTTTTCCACCGCCTGGGAAGGTTCCAGAATTTTAGCCACTAAGGCCGACCAAACTTAAAATTATTTTATTTTACTTTTTATTACATCATAGTCGGCTCAAGATAACCTTTGAAACCAAAACATAAATTTTGAAAAAAATTATTTTCTGCCATTTCAGGTGACCCAACTTCCGAAGACCATAAGTCATCACCAGTTGACCTGATCGGCTAGTATAACCCCATTTCAGAAATGCCACGAAGTGCTCTACAGGATTGACCGGCGCAAGCGCTTGTCACCCAAATTTTTGACCTCATCCAGGGCCTCTAAATCCTTCAAAACTAAGTTCAAAGTTTTTGTACCCAGCTGCCAATACCGAAAATCTTCAATATCTTCCAATGTACACTTGACCTGGCAATGAAACTTTACTGGCAGACTTATATGACTAAAATGAACCTCCAAGAAAGAAATTAGATCATTCTGAACACATACAAAAATTAGCAAAAATAGTAACTTTCCATAAATAGCAGCTCTGCACAAAATAGCCCTTATTGAATACAAAAACATAAATATTTTTGGGTGATGCAAGATTGCTGTTACACCCAGGATGCTCCTGCATCAGACACCCAGGGTAATTTGAGAAGTTACCCTGTCACGACTCAGGTGTGCAGAGGAAAAACAAGATGGTTAACCTCCTCCTTTGTTAGCCATGATGAATCTTCAATAGGTCATCCTTTCCATTTGACCAAATACTCTTCATATGTCCTGTTCCTTGCACTTTTGCCAACATGACTGTCTAGTATGTCTTCAATCTTCTTAATATCTAAACTGGTTGCTGGAATAATCCACTGTGCTGCTACAACCTCATCTTCAACACCTCCTTCATGATACTCTATCAAATCTGAAATGTTAAACACTGGTGAAATATTCAGCTCAGTAGGCAGTTCTACCTCATATGCATTTCCTGAATCATGCTTCTTCAATATCTTACATGGCCCAAACTTCTTCATTTTCAACTTGTTATATGTACCAACCAGAAATCACTCCTTCCGTAAATGAACCATGACTTCATCACCAACCTAAAATTCCTTATACCTCCTTTTCTCATCTACCTTAGCCTTATACTGTGCGTTCATCTTGGTAATATGCTTCCTCACCTCCCCATGGATGTTCTTCAAGTGTTCTGCAAAATCCTCAGCTTCAGCACTACTTATTTCTCCTTTATCTATCTTCCTCAATTCAGATGCATTTCTTGGACTACTTCCATATACAATCTGGAATGGTGAGTTACCAGTGCTCCTATTGACAAAATTATTGTATGCAAATTCTGCCTGTGGTAAAATCAAATCCCATCCTATTGGCTTATCGCCAACCAAACATCTCAGCAAATTTTTGAAACTCCTATTCACCACCTCTGTCTGTCCATCAGTCTATGGATGATGTGATGAACTAAACTTCAAATCTATCTTCAACTTCTTCCATAATGTACGCTAGAAATATCTAACAAACTTAGTGTCCCGATCTGAAACTATGGTCTTTGGCAAACCATGTAGTCTCACCACTTCTCTAAAAAACAATTCTGCTACATGAACAACATCATTAGTCTTCTTGCAGGGAATGAAATGTGCCATCTTTGAAAATCTGTCAACCACCACAAAAATTGAATCATGTCCCCGCTGAGTCTTCGGTAAACCAAGAACAAAGTCCATACTGATATCCTCCCAAAGCTTCTCTGGTACAGGTAATGACTGATACAACCCTGTATTCTGCTTCACTCCTTTCACCATCTGACATACTCTATAACTCTGTACAAACTTCTTCACATCTTGCTGCAACTGTGGCCAATAATAATTTTCACTAACCAAACCAAGGGTTTTATCATGACCAAAGTGTCCAGCCAATCCTCCGCTATGCTTCTCTTTGATGAGATTCTCCCTCATAGAACTTCGTGGAATGCACAACTGACTCCCTCTGAATAGCATATCATCATGGATGATGAAATCCTACCATTTCATCCTATCTAGAGTAACAGGCTCTTTACAAGCTTTCCAAGGTCCACTAAAATCAAGATCCTCTGGATACAAATTCTTGAGTTCCTTGAACCCAACCACCTCAATCTGCATTTTTGTCAGCAATAGTTTCCTTCTGCTAAGAGCATCTGCAACCCTATTAGACTTTCCACTCCTATGTTTCAAAACAAATGTATAACTCTGCAAAAACTCAACCTATTTCAAATGCCTTTGATTCAATTTTCCTTGACTATTCAAATATTGCAAAGCTTGATGATCAGTATACAAAACAAACTCCTTAGGAAGTAAATAATGTCTCCACTTCTTTAATGCCTGAACTATAGCATAAAATTCCTGATCATAGACAAAATATTTTCTCTTGGCATCATTTAACTTCTCACTGAAATAAGCAATAGGTTTACCTTCTTGGCTCATAACAGCTCCTATTGCAGTACCACTAGCATCACAATCTACTTGAAACACTTTATTAAAATCTAGAAGTGCTAAAATAGGTTGTTCTATAACTTTTTGTTTCAACAATTGAAAACTCCTTTCTGCCCCATTAGTCCACTTAAACTCTTTTCTATCCCCTCTCATTGTTTCAGTCAAGGGTCCACAAATACTACTAAAATTTCTGTAAAAACTAGACAAACCATGAAAAGATCTTACCTCACTAGTACTCCTGGGAGTAGGCCATTCAAGGATAGCCTGTACCTTCTCTCGGTCCATTTTTAGACCTTCTCCTGAAACTACAAATCTCAAATACACTAACTCTTTCTTCACAAAACTGCACTTCTTCAAATTAATCAACAATTTCTCATCTCTCAAATTCTCAAACACCATACGAATATGCATCATATGTTCCTCCAATGTCTTGCTAAAAATCAAAATATCATCTAGGTAAACAATGACAAACTTACCCAGAAACTCTTTAAGAACCTCGTTCATGAGCCGCATGAAAGTGCTCGGTACATTGGTTAACCCAAAAGGCATGACTAACCACTCATATAGAGTTTCCTTTGTCTTGAAGGCAGTCTTCCATTCATCTCCTTCTCTGATCTGAATCTGGTGATATCCACTCTTCAGATCTATTTTTGAGAAATACACAGCCCCACTCAAACAATCCATAATATCATCCATCCGTGGCAATGGAAACCTATACTTGATTGTGATCTTGTTTATTACTCTGGAATCTGTACACATCCTCCACTCTCCATTATTCTTTGGTGCTAATACCGTTGGTACAGCACAGAGACTCACACTCTCTCGAATCAACCCCTTCTGCAATAACTCATGTACTTGTCTATTCAACTCTTCACTTTCTGCTGGTGTCATTCTGTGTGCTGCCTTGTTTGGCAAACTCACTCCTGGGATCAAGTCCATCTGATGACTAATCTTCCTGACTGGTGGTATTCCATCAGGCACGTTATCAGATACAATATCCTGAAACTCATTCAATAAATCTACAACTTCTACATGAACATCTTCTACTTCCTCTTTACCAGCTTTTGGAATTAAAGCAAAACATACATGCTCATGCCTCATACCATCTAGGAAACTTTTTCCATCAACAAAAGTTATCCTTGCATTACCACATACCTTTTCTTCAGTCTCCTTCAATGGTTTTAGCTTATGTCACACTCCATCCTTTGTTAGGGAATAGGTATTCGCACGACCATCATGTACAACACATCTGTCAAACTGCCATGGTCTACCCAACAACATATGACATGCATCCATAGATATGATATCACACAATACCTCATCTTGGTATCTGCCAATCTTGAACTTCACCAGACATTGTTCATTGACCATGACCCTGTGGTCATCCTGTACCTAGGCAATCCGATATGGATGTGGGTGTTTTTGTCTCTTGAGCTTCAACTTTGTCGCCATCTCTTCTGACACCAAATTTTCAGTACTTCCACTATGAATAATCACATCAAAACATTTACCTTCACACTTGTACCTGGTGCAAAAAAGGCTCCTCCTTTGCTCAGGTTCATTCTCACCACTCAACATGACTCTTCTGTTAATCAACGTTTCTCCTCTTTCACAATCTTCAGAATTTGATGATCTGGCATCTTCATCTACATGTGCAACTCTGGCCTAGCCTTCATTTCTCCTGTTTATTCTACCTTGGCACTGAGGACATTCAAATGCCCTATGACCTTCTTCTCCATAGTGAAAACATGTTCCACGGAAGCCACCTCTTCCAGATCCTTGTCCTCTTCCTCTTCCTCTCTGATCTCTATTATCCTGATCCTGGAAGTGATTGAAATTATTTCCTTGCTAATTCTAACTGCTACTGGCCTCATCCTTCTTTCTTGGATCTTCATTTCAGCCACCATATGACCGTCCACCAGATCGTCCACCGTGACCTCTTCTATTTTGTCTGCTCTCAAACTTCTTGTTCAGCTTTTCCTTTACTTTTAGGGAAAACTGGTATGCCTCTTTAATACTGTTCATTCGAACCAGATTCAGCTCCTCCTGAATGCTTGGCCTTAACACATTAAGGTATCGGGAAACTTTCTCCTTATCAGCTTCTGCATGGCCTGTTTTGATGAGAAGACGATAGAACTCCTCTGTATACTCCTGAACAGATCTTCCTGATTGCTTCAAACTCTGTATTTTCTTCAGTAGGTCAAGCTCATAATCAACAGGAATGAACTATCACTTCAATTTATCCACCATTCGATCCCTTCTTGTGATTTTATCTTTCCCTCTTCTATTTTGCTCCAATTGAATTTCTTGTCATGAGATCTTCGCATGACCTTTCAATCTAGCCTTCATAAATTTGACCCTATCAGGATCCTCAACATCTTCATACTCAAAATATTCCTCACATTCATTGATCCAGTCAATCAATTCCTTTGGGTTAAGATTTTCAGAAAATGTAAGAACCTCAATCTTAGGTTTTTTCCCAATCTTGGAAATGGCCCGAAAAAGTCTTTCTTCCTCTTGGTTCACAATTTTGGCTTCTCCTTCTTGATATTATTCTTCGGCTTCATCCTCTACAAATCTCTTCTTTCAATGCTCGCACTTGTCTCTGCAGCTCTCTAACCTCAGGTGTCATAGCACCAGCTCTTCCGCCATGTTCTCGTCGTGGAGGCATTTTCACGATGTGCACTAAAACCCTAACCACGGTCCTGGTGCAAACTGCCTCACAGGCGGCGATTTGTTTACACACTCAAGAAAACATACTCTGATACCACTTGATGAAGGGTACTCCCCTTAATAGCACAAACACATGGCAGAAATAGAGAAATAACAACAATATGCAAGAACAGAAAATTAGCTTCTTATGATCTCCACAAATGTGGAATTACAAACTTTCAGAATTACAATATGCAAAGCCACATGGGCATTCCCTTACAATATTCTGTAGGAGAAAGCCTCAAACTATTACCCAGATCTACTACCCAGAACTATTCTGAACTGCGTAAGACAATAATACAGCCTTCCTTATATAGACAATTTTTCCACCACCTGGGAAGGTTCCAAAATTTTAGCCAATAAGGCCGACCAAACTTAGAATTATTTTATTTTACATTTTATTACATCATAGTCGGCTCAAGATAACTTTTGAAACCGAACAAAAATTTTGAAAAAAATTATTTTCTGCCATTTCAGGTGACCCAACTTCCGAAGACCATAAGTCATCACCAGTTGACCCGATCGGCTATTATAACCCCATTTCGGAAATGCCACGAAGTGCTCTACAGGCTTGACCAGTGCAAGCGCTAGTCACCCAAATTTTTGACATCATCCAGGGCCTCTAAAGCCTTCAAAATTGAGTTCAAAGTTTCTGTACCCTGCTGCCAATACCGAAAATCTTCAATATCTTCCAATCTACACTTGACCTGGCAATTAAACTTTATTGGCAGACTTATATGACCAAAATGAACCTCCAAGAAAGAAATCAGATCATTCTGAGCATATACAAAAATTACCAAAAATAGTAACTTTCCATAAATAGCAGCTCTGCACAAAATAGCCCTTATTGAATACAAAAACATAAATATTTTTGGGTGATGCAAGATTGCTCTTACACCCAGGATGCTCCTGCATCAGACACCCAGAATAATTTGAGAAGCGACCCTGTCACGACTCAGGTGTGCAGAGGAAAACCAAGACGGTTAACCTCCTCCTTTGTTAGCCATGATGAATCTTCAATAGATCATCATTTCCATTTGACCAAATACTCTTCATATGTCCTTTTCCTTATGCTTCTGCCAACATGACTGTCCAGTATGTCTTCAATCTCCTTGATATCTGAACTGGTTGCTAGAATAATTCATTGTGCTATTGCAACCTCATCTTCAACACCTCCTTCATGATACTCTATCAAATCTAAAATGTTAAACACTGGTGAAATATTCATCTCAGTAGGCAGTTCTACCTCATATGTATTTTCTGAATCATGCTTCTTCAGTATCTTACATGGCCCAAATTTCTTAATTTTCAACTTGTTATATGTACCAACCGAAAATCGCTCCTTCCGCAAATGAACCATGACTTCATCACCAAGTTGAAATTCCTTATACCTCCTTTTCTCATCTATCTTAGCCTTATACTGTGTGTTCATCTTGGTAATATGCTTCCTCACCTCCCCATGGATGTTCTTCAAGTGTTCTGCAAAATCCTCAGCTTCACCACTACTTATTTCTCTTTTATCTATCTTCCTTAATTCAGATGCATTTCTTGGACTACTTCCATATACAATCTGGAATGGTGATTTACCAGTGCTCCTATTGAAAGAATTATTGCATGCAAATTCTGCCTGTGGTAAAATCAAATCCCATCCTGTTGGCTTATCTCCAACCAAACATCTTAGCAAATTTTCCAAACTCCTATTCACCACCTCTGTCTGTCCATCAGTCTATGGATGATGTGATGAACTGAACTTCAAATCTATCTTCAACTTCTTCCACAATGTACGCCAGAAATATCCAACAAACTTAGTGTCCCGATCTGAAACTATGGTCTTTGGCAAACCATATAGTCTCACCACTTCTCTGAAAAACAATTTTGCTACATGAACAACATTATTAGTCTTCTTGCAGGGAATGAAATGTGTCATCTTTGAAAATCTGTCAACCACCACAAAAATTGAATCATGTCCCCGCTGAGTCCTCGGTAAACCAAGAATAAAGTCCATACTGATATCCTTTCAAAGCTTCTCTGGTACAGGTAATGGCTAATACAACCGTGTATTCTGCTTCACTCCTTTCACCATCTGACATACTCTGTAACTCTGTACAAACTTCTTCACATCTTGCTGCAACTGTGGCCAATAATAATGCTCACTAACCAAACCAATGGTTTTATCACGACCAAAATGTCCAGCCAATCCTCCGCTATGCTTCTCCTTGATGAAATTCTCCCTCAAAGAACTTCGTGGAATGCATAACTGACTCCCTTTCAATAGCATATCATCCTGGATGATGAAATCCAACTATTTCATCCTATCTAGAGTAACAGGCTCTTTAAAAGCTTTCCAAGCTCCACCAAAATCAGGATCCTCTGGATACAAATTCTTGAGTTCCTTGAACCCAACCACCTCAATTTGCATTTTTGTAAAAGCTAGCCAAACCATGAAAATATCTTACCTCAGTAGTACTCCTTGGAGTAGGCCATTCAAAGATAGCCTACACCTTCTCTCGGTCCATTTTTAGACCTTCTTCTGAAACTACAAATCCCAAATACACTAACTCTTTCTTCACAAAAATGCACTTCTTCAAATTAATCAACAATTTCTCATCTCTCAACTTCTCAAACACCATACGAATATGCATCATATGTTCCTCCAATGTCTTGCTAAAAATCAAAATATCATCTAGGTAAACAATGACAAATTTATCCAAAAATTCTTTCAGAACCTCCTTCATGAGCCGCATGAAAGTGCTCGGTGCATTGGTTAACCCAAAAGGTATGACTAACCACTCATATAGTCCTTCATTTGTCTTGAAGGCAGTCTTTCATTCATCTCCTTCTCTGATCCAAATTTGGTGATATCCACTCTTCAGATCTATTTTTGAGAAATACACAGCCCCACTCAAACAATCCATAATATCATCCATCTGTGGCAATAGAAACCTATACTTGATTGTGATCTTGTTTATTGCTCTAGAATCTATACACATCCTCCACTCTCCATTCTTCTTTGGTGCTAATACCACTGGTACAGCACAGGGACTCAGACTCTCTCGAATCAACCCTTTCTGCAATAACTCGTGTATTTGTCTGTTCAACTCTTCACTTTCTGCTGGTGTCATTCTGTGTGCTGCCTTGTTTGGCAAACTCGCTCCTGGGATCCAGTCCATCTGATGACTAATCTTCCTGACTGGTGGTAATCCATTAGGCACATTATCAGATACAATATCTTGAAACTCATTCAATAAATTTGCAACTTTTACAGGGGCATTTTCTACTTCCTCTTTACCAACTTTTGGAATTAAAGCAAAATATACATGCTCATGCCTCATAGCATCTAGAAAATTTATTCCATCAACAAAAGTTATCCTTTCATTACCACATACCTTTTCTTCAATCTCCTTCAATAGTTTTAGCTTATGTTGCACTCCATCTTTTGTCAGGGAATAGGTATTCGCACGACCATCATGTACAACACATCTGTCAAACTGCCATGGTCTACCCAACAACATATGACATGCATCCATAGATATGATGTCACATAATACCTCATCTTGGTATCCGCCAATCTTGAACTTCACCAGGCATTGTTCATTGACTATGACCCTGTGGTCATCCTGTACCCAGGCAATCCAATATGGATGTGGGTGTTTCTATCTCTTGAGCTTCAATTTTATCACCATCTCTTCTGACACCAAATTGTCAGTGCTTCCACTATCAATAATCACATCACAACATTTACCTTCACACTTGCACCTGGTGCGGAACAGGCTCCTCCTTTGCTCAGGTTCATTCTCACCACTCAACAGGACTCTTTTATTAATCAACATTTCTCCTCTTTCAGCATCTTCAAAATTTGATGATCTGGCATCTTCATCTACATGTGCAACTCTGGCCTGGCATTCATTTCTCTTGTTTGTTCTGCCTTGGCGCTGAGGACATTTAAATGCCCTATGACCTTCTTCTCCACAGTGAAAACATGTTCCATGGAAGCCACCTCTTCCAGATCCTTGTCCTCTTCCTCTTCCTCTCTGATCTCTATTATCCTAATCCTAGAAGTGATTGGAATTATTTCCTTGCTGATTCTGATTGCTACTGGCCTCATCCTTCTTTTTCGGATCTTCATTTCGGCCACCATATGACCAT
Source organism: Chamaecyparis obtusa (assembly GCA_027943335.1). NCBI lineage: Eukaryota > Viridiplantae > Streptophyta > Pinopsida > Cupressales > Cupressaceae > Chamaecyparis > Chamaecyparis obtusa. The sequence goes on from BSBK01000576.1 coordinate 1,866,486, forward strand.
CCACCAGATCGTCCACCAAGACCTCTTCTATTTAGTCTGCTCTCAAACTTCTTGTTCAGCTTTTCCTCTACTTTTAGGGAAAACTGGTATGCCTTTTCAATACTGTTCATTCGAACTAGATTTAGCTCCTCCTGAATGCTTGGCCTTAACCCATTAAAGTATCAGGAAACTTTCTCCTTATCAGCTTCTGCAAGGCCTGTTTTGATGAGAAGACGATAGAACTCATCTGTATAATCCTGAACAGATCTTCCTGATTGCTTCAAACTCTGCATTTTGTTTAGTAGGTCAAGCTCATAATCAACAAGAATGAACTGTCACTTCAATTTATCCATCATCTGATCCCATCTTGTGATTTTATCTTTCCCTCTTCTATTTCACTCCAATTGAATTTCTTGCCACCAGATCTTCGCATGACCTTTCAATCTGGCCTTCACAAATTTGACCCTATCAGGATCCTCAACATCTTCATACTCAAAATATTCCTCACATTCATTGATCTAGTCAATCAATTCCTCTGGGTTAAGATTGTGAGAAAATGTAAGAACCTCAATCTTAGGTCTTTTCCCAATCTTAGAAATGGCCCGAAAAAGTCTTTCTTCCTCCTGGTTCACAATTTCAACTTCTCCTTCTTGATATTCTTCTTCGGCTTCATCATCGCTTTCGTCTCTGACATTGAGATTCATTTCTCTGTAAATCTCTTCTTGCAATGCTCACACTTGTCTCTGCAACTCTCTAACCTCAGGTGTCACAGCACCAGCTCTTCCACCACATTCTCGTCATGGAGGCATTTTCGCAATGTGCGCTGAAACCCTAACCATGGTCCTGGTGCAAACTACCTCATGGTCGCTGATCTTTTTACACACTCAAAAAAAACTGCTCTGATACCACTTGATGAAGGGTCCTCCCCTTAATACCACAAACACATGACAAAAATAGAGAAACAACAACAATATGCAAGAATAGAAAATTGGCTTCTTATGATCTCCACAAATGTGGAATTACAAACTTTCAGAATTACAATATGCAAAGCCACATGGGCATTCCCTTACAATATTCTGTAGGAGAAAGCCTCGAACTATTACCCAGATCTACTACCCAGAACTATTCTGAACTGCCTAAGACAATAATACAGCCTTCCTTATATAAGCAATTTTTCCACCGCTTGGTAAGGTTCCAGAATTTTAGCCAATAAGACCGACCAAACTTAGAATTATTTTATTTTACATTTTATTACATCATAGTTGACTCAAGATAACCTTTGAAACCCGAACAAAAATTTTGAAGAAAATTATTTTCTGCCATTTCAGGTGACCCAACTTTCGAAGACCATAAGTTATCACCAGTTGACCCGATCGGCTATTATAACCCCATTTCAGAAATGCCACAAAGTGCTCTAGAGGATTCACCGGCGCAAGCGCTCGTCATCCAAATTTTTGACCTCATCTGGGGCCTCTAAAGCTTTCAAAACTAAGTTCAAAGTTTCTGTACCCTGCTGCCAATACCGAAAATCTTCAATATCTTCCAATGTACACTTGACCTGGCAATGAAACTTTACTGGTAGACTTATATGACAAAAATGAACCTCCAAGAAAGAAATCAGATCATTCTAAGCACATACAAAAATTACCAAAAATAGTAACTTTCCATAAATAGTAGCTCTGCATAAAATAGCCCTTATTGAATACAAAAATATAAATATTTTTGGGTGATGCAAGATTGCTCTTACACCCAAGATGCTCCTGCATCAAACACCCAAAGTAATTTAAGAACTGACCCTATCACGACTCAGGTGTGCAGAGGAAAACCAAGACGGTTAACCTCCTCCTTTGTTAGCCATGATGAATCTTCAACAGGTCGTCCTTTCCATTTGACCAAATACTCTTCATATGTCCTATTCCTTGTGCTTCTGCCAACACAACTGTCCAGTATGTCTTCAATCTTCTTAATATCTGAATTGGTTGCTGGAATAATCCACTGTGCTGTTACAACCTCATCTTCAACACCTCCTTCATGATACTCTGTCAAATCTGAAATGTTAAACACTGCTGAAATATTCGGCTGAGTAGGCAGTTCTACCTCATATGCATTTCCTGAATCATGCTTCTTCAATATCTTACATGGCCCAAACTTCTTCATTTTCAAATTATTATATGTACCAACCGGAAATCGCTCCTTCCGCAAATGAACCATGACTTCATCACCAACCTGAAATTCCTTATACCTCTTTTTCTCATCTGCCTTAGCCTTATACTGTGCTTTCATCTTGGTAATATGTTTTCTCACCTCCACATGGATGTTATTCAAGTGTTCTGCAAAATCCTCAGCTTCAGCACTACTTATTTCTCCTTTATCTATCTTCCTCAATTCAGATCCATTTTTTGGACTACTTCCATATACAATCTGGAATGGTGATTTACTAGTGCTCCTATTGACAGAATTATTATATGCAAATTCTGCCTGTGGTAAAATCAAATCCCATCCTATTGGCTTATGTCCAACCAAACATCTTAGCAAATTTTTCAAACTCCTATTCACCACCTCTATCTGTCCATCAGTCTGTGGATGATGTGATGAACTGAACTTCAAATCTATCTTCAACTTCTTCCATAATGTACGCTAGAAATATCCAACAAACTTAGTGTCCCGATCTGAAACTATGGTCTTTGGCAAACCATGTAGTCTCACCACTTCTCTGAAAAACAATTCTGCTACATGAACAGCATCATTAGTCTTCTTGGAGGGAATGAAATGTGCCATTTTTAAAAATTTGTCAACCACCACAAAAATTGAATCATGTCCGTGCTGAGTCGTCGGTAAACCAAGAACAAAGTCCATACTGATATCCTCCCAAGGCTTCTGTGATACAGGTAATGGCTGATAAAACCCTGTATTCTACTTCACTCCTTTCGTCATCTGACATACTCTGCAACTCTGTACAAACTTCTTCACATCTTGCTGCAACTGTGGCCAATAATAATTTTCATTAACCAAACCAAGGGTTTTATCATGACCAAAATGTCCAGCCAATCCTCCGCTATGCTTCTCCTTGATGAGATTCTCCCTCATAGAACTTCGTGGAATGCACAACTGACTCCCTCTGAATAACATATCATCCTGGATGATGAAATCCAACCATTTCATCCTATCTAGAGTAACATGCTCTTTACAAGCTTTCCAAGCTCCACCAAAATCAGGATCCTCTGGATACAAATTTTTGAGTTCCTTGAACCCAACCACCTCAATCTGCATTTCTGTCAGCAATAGTTGTCTTCTGCTAAGAGCATCTGCAACCTTATTAGACTTTCCATTCCTATGTTTCAAAATAAATGTATAACTCTGCAAAAACTCAACCCATTTCAAATGCCTTTGATTCAATTTTCTTTGACTATTCAAATATTGCAAAGCTTGATGATCAGTATACAAAACAAACTGTTTAGGAAGCAAATAATGTCTCCACTTCTTTAATGCCTGAAGTATAGCATACAATTCCTAATCATAGACAGAATATTTTCTCTTGGCATCATTTAACTTCTCACTGAAATAAGCAACAGGTTTACCTTCTTGGCCCATAACAGCTCCTATTGCAGTACCTCTAGCATCACAATCTACTTGAAACACTTTATTAAAATCTAGAACTGCTAAAACAGATTGTTCTGTAACTTTTTATTTCAACAATTGAAAACTCCTTTCTGCCCCATTAGTCCACTTAAACTCTTTTCTATCCCCTCTCATTATTTTAGTCAAGGGTCCACAAATACTACTAAAATTTCTGTAAAAACTAGCCAAACCATGAAAAGATCTTACCTCAGTAGTACTCCTTGGAGTTGGTCATTCAAGGATAGCCTACACCTTCTCTCGGTCCATTTTTAGACCTTCTTCTGAAACTACAAATCCCAAATACACTAACTCTTTCTTCACAAAACTGTACTTCTTCAAATTAATCAACAATTTTTCATCTCTCAACTTCTCAAACACCATACGAATATGCATCATATGTTCCTCCAATGTCTTGTTAAAAATCAAAATATCATCTAGGTAAACAATGACAAATTTATCCAGAAATTCTTTCAGAACCTCGTTCATGAGCTGCATGAAAGTGCTCGGTGCATTGGTTAACCCAAAAGGCATGACTAACCACTCATATAGTCCTTCCTTTGTCTTGAAGGCAGTCTTCCATTCATCTCCTTCTCTGATCCGAATTTGGTGATATCCACTCTTCAGATCTATTTTTGAGAAATACACAGCCCCACTCAAACAATCCATAATATCAGCAATCCGTGGCAATGGAAACCTATACTTGATTGTGATCTTGTTTATTGCTCTAGAATCTATACACATCCTCCACTCTCCATTCTTCTTTGGTGCTAATACCACTGGTACAGCACAGGGACTCAAACTCTCTCGAATCAACCCTTTCTGCAATAACTCGTGTATTTGTCTGTTCAACTCTTCACTTTTTGCTGGTGTCATTCTGTGTGCTGCCTTGTTTGGAAAACTCGCTCTTGGGATCAAGTCCATCTGATGACTAATCTTCCTGACTGGTGGTAATCCATTAGGCACATTATCGGATACAATATCTTGAAACTCATTCAATAAATTTGCAACTTTTACAGGGGCATTTTCTACTTCCTCTTTACCAGCTTTTGGAATTAAAGCAAAATATACATGCTCATGCCTCATAGCATCTAGAAAATTTATTCCATCAACAAAAGTTATCTTTGCATTACCACATACCTTTTCTTCAGTCTCCTTCAATGGTTTTAGCTTATGTCGCACTCCATCCTTTGTCAGGGAATAGGTATTCACACGACCATCATGTACAGCACGTCTGTCAAACTGCCATGGTCTACCCAACAACATATGACATGCATCCATAGATATGATATCACACAATACCTCATCTTGATATCCGGAAATCTTGAACTTCACCAGGCATTGTTCATTGACCATGACCCTGTAGTCATCTTGTACCTAGGCAATCCGATATGGATGTGGGTGTTTCTATCTCTTGAGCTTCAACTTTGTCACCATCTTTTCTGACACCAAATTGTCAGTGCTTCCACTATCAATAATCACATCACAACATTTACCTTCACACTTGCACCTGGTGTGAAACAAGCTCCTCCTTTGCTCAAGTTCATTCTCACCACTCAACAGGACTCTTCTGTTAATCAACATTTCTCCTCTTTCAACATCTTCAGAATTTAATGATCTGGCATCTTCATTTACATGTGCAACTCTGGCCTGACCTTCATTTCTCCTATCTATTCTGCCTTGGCGCTGAGGACATTCAAATGCCCTATGACCTTCTTCTCCATAGTGAAAATATGTTCCATGGAGGCCACCTCTTCCAGATCCTTGTCCTCTTCCTCTTCCTCTCTGATATCTAGTATCCTAATCTTGGAAGTGATTGGAATTATTTCTTTGTTGATTCTGACTGCTACTGGCCTCATCCTTCTTTTTTGGATCTTCATTTCACCACCATATGACCATCCACCAGATCGTCCACCAAGACCTCTTCCATTTTGCCTGCTCTCAAACTTCTTGTTCAGCTTTTCCTCTACTTTTAGGGCAAACTAGTATGCCTCTTCAATACTGTTCATTCAAACCAGATTCAGCTCCTCCTGAATGCTTGGCCTTAACCCATTAAGGTATCAGGAAACTTTCTCCTTATCAGCTTTTGCATGGCCTGTTCTGATGAGAAGTCGATAGAACTCATCTGTATACTCCTGAACAGATCTTCCTAATTGCTTCAAACTCTGCATTTTATTCAGTAGGTCAAGCTCATAATCAACAGGAATGAACTGTCACTTCAATTTATCGACCATCCGATCCCATCTTGTGATTTTATCTTTCCCTCTTCTATTTCTCTCCAATTGAATTTCTTGCCACCAGATCTTCGCATGACCTTTCAATCTGGCCTTCGCAAATTTGACCTTATCAGGATCCTCAACATCTTTATACTCAAAATATTCCTCACATTCATTGATCCAGTCAATCAATTTCTCTGGGTTAAGATTTCTAGAAAATGTAAGAACCTTAATCTTAGGTCTTTTTCCAATCTTGGAAATGGTCTGAAAAAGTCTTTCTTCCTCCTGGTTCACAATTTCAGCTTTTCCTTCTTGATATTCTTCTTCGGCTTCATCCTCGCTTTCATCTCTAACATTGAGATTCATTCCTCTGCAAATCTCTTCTTGCAATGCTCGCACTTGTCTCTGCAGCTCTCTAACCTCAGGTGTCACAGCACCAGCTCTTCTGCCACGTTCTCATCGTGGAGGCATTTTTACGATGTGCGCTGAAACCCTAACCACGGTCCTAGTGCAAACTGCCTCACGGTCGACGATCTATTTACACACTCAAGAAAACTTGCTTTGATACCACTTGATGAAGGGTACTCCTCTTAATACCACAAACACATGACAGAAATAGAGAAACAACAACAATATACAAGAACAGAAAATTGGCTTCTTATGATCTCCACAAATGTGGAATTACAAACTTTCAGAATTACAATATGCAAAGCCACATGGGCATTCCTTTACAATATTATGTAGGACAAAGCCTCGAACTATTACCCAAATCTACTATCTAGAACTATTCTGAACTGCCTAAGACAATAATACAGCTTTCCTTATATAGACAATTTTTCCACCGCCTAGGAAGGTTCCAGAATTTTAGCCAATAAGGCCGACCAAACTTAGAATTATTTTATTTTACATTTTATTACATCATAGTCAGCTCAAGATAACCTTTGAAACCTGAACAAAAATTATGAAAAAATTTATTTTCTGCCATTTCAGGTGACCTAACTTTCGAAGACCATAAGTCATCACTAGTTGACCCGATCGGCTATTATAACCCCATTTCGGAAATGCCTTGAAGTGCCCTACAGGCTTGACTGGCACAAGCGCTTGTCACCCAAATTTTTAACCTCATTCGGGGCTTCTAAAGCCTTCAAAACTGAGTTCAAAGTTTCTGTACCCTACTACCAATACCGAAAATCTTCAATATCTTCCAATGTACACTTGACCTAGCAATGAAACTTTACTGATAGACTTATATGACCAAAATGAACCTCCAAGAAAGAAATCAAATCATTCTGAGCACATACGAAAATTACCAAAAATAGTAACTTTCCATAAATAGCAGCTCTGCACAAAATAGCCCTTATTGAATATAAAAACATAAATATTTTTGGGTGATGCAAGATTGCTTTTACACCTAGGATGCTCCTGCATCAGACACCCAGGGTAATTTGAGAAGTGACCCTGTCACGACTCAGGTGTGCAGAGGAAAACCAAGATGGTTAACCTCCTCCTTTGTTAGCCATGATGAATCTTCAACAGGTTGTCCTTTCCATTTGATCAAATACTCTTCATATGTCCTGGTTCTTGTGCTTCTGCCAACATGACTGTCCAGTATGTCTTCAATCTCTTTAATATCTAAACTGGTTGGTAGAATAATCCACTATGTTGCTGCAACATCATCTTCAACACCTCCTTCATGATACTCTATCAAATCTAAAATGTTAAACACTGGTGAAATATTCAGCTCAGTAGGCAGTTCTACCTCATATGCATTTCTTGAATCATGCTTCTTCAGTATCTTACATGGCCCAAACTTCTTCATTTTCAACTTCTTATATGTACCAACCAAAAATCGCTCCTTCCGCAAATGAACCATGACTTCATCACCAACCTGAAATTCTTTATACCTCCTTTTCTCATCTACCTTAGCCTTATACTATGCGTTCATCTTGGTAATATACTTCCTCACCTCCCCATGGATGTTCTTCAAGTGTTCTGCAAAATCTTCAGCTTCAGCACTACTTATTTCTCTTTTATCTATCTTCCTTAATTCAGATGCATTTCTTGGACTACTTCCATATACAATCTAGAATGGTGATTTACCAGTGCTCCTATTGACAGAATTATTGTATGCAAATTCTGCCTGTGGTAAAATCAAATCCCGTCCTATTGGCTTATCTCCAACCAAACATCTCAGCAAATTTTCCAAACTCCTATTCACCACCTCTGTCTGTCCATCAGTCTGTGGATGATGTGATGAACTGAACTTCAAATCTATCTTCAACTTCTTCCATAATGTACGCCAAAAATATCCAACAAACTTAGTGTCCCGATCTGAAACTATGGTCTTTCGCAAACCATGTAGTCTCACCACTTCTCTAAAAACAATTCTGCTACATGAACAACATCATTAGTCTTCTTGTAGGGAATGAAATGTGCCATCTTTGAAAATCTATCAACCACCACAAAAATTGAATCATGTCCCCGCTGAGTCCTCGGTAAACCAATAATAAAGTCCATACTGATATCCTCCCAAGGCTTCTCTGGTACAGGTAATGGCTGATACAACCCTGTATTCTGCTTCACTCCTTTCACCATCTGACATACTCTACAACTCTGTACAAACTTCTTGACATCTTGCTGCAACTGTGGCCAATAATAATTCTCACTAACCAAACCAAGGGTTTTATCACGACCAAAATATCCAGCCAATCCTCCGTTATGCTTCTCCTTGATGAGATTCTCCCTCATAGAACTTTGTGGAATGCACAATTGACTCCCTCTGAATAGCATATCATCCTAGATGATGAAATCCAACCATTTCATCGTATCTAGAGTAATAGGCTCTTTACAAGCTTTCCAAAGTCCACCAAAATCAAGATCCTCTGGATACAAATTTTTGAGTTCCTTGAACCCAACCACCTCAATCTATATTTCTGTCAGCAATAGTTGCCTTCTGCTAAGAGCATCTACAACCCTATTAGACTTTCCAATCCTGTGTTTCAAAACAAATGTATAACTCTGCAAAACCCCAACCCATTTCAAATGCCTTTGATTCAATTTTCCTTGACTATTCAAATATTGCAAAGCTTGATGATCAATATACAAAACAAACTCCTTAGGAAGAAAATAATGCCTCCACTTCTTTAATGCCTGAACTATAGCATAAAATTCTTGATCATAGACAGAATATTTTCTCTTGGCATCATTTAACTTCTCACTAAAATAAGCAACAGGTTTACCTTCTTGGCTCATAACAGCTCCTATTGCAGTACCACTAGCATCACAATCTACTTGAAACACCTTATTAAAATCTAGAAGTGCTAAAACAGGTTGTTCTGTAACTTTTTGTTTCAAGAATTGAAAACAATTTTCTGCCCCATTAGTCCACTTAAACTCTTTTTTATCCCCTCTCATTATTTCAGTCAAGGGTCCACAAATACTACTAAAATTTCTGATAAACTTTCTGTAAAAGCTAGCCAAACCATGAAAAGATCTTACCTCAGTAGTACTCCTTGGAGTAGGCCATTCAAGGATAGCCTGTACCTTCTCTCGGTCCATTTTTAGACCTTCTCCTGAAACTACAAATCTCAAATACACTAACTCTTTCTTCACAAAACTGCACTTCTTCAAATTAATCAATAATTTCTCATCTCTTAACTTCTCAAACACCATACGAATATGCATCATATGTTCCTCCAATGTCTTGCTAAAAATCAAAATATCATCTAGGTAAACAATGACAAACTTACCTAGAAATTCTTTCAGAACCTCGTTCATGAGCCGTATGAAAGTGCTCGGTGCATTGGTTAACCTAAAAGGCATAACTAACCACTCATTTAGTCATTCCTTTGTCTTGAAGGTAGTCTTCCATTCATCTCTTTCTCTGATCTGAATCTGGTGATATCCATTCTTCAGATCTATTTTTGAGAAATACACAGCCCCACTCAAACAATCCATAATATCATCCATCCATGGCAATGGAAACCTATACTTGATTGTGATCTTATTTATTTCTCTGGAATCTGTACACATCCTCCACTCTTCATTCTTCTTTGGTGCTAATACCGGTGGTACAGCACAGGGACTTAGACTCTCTCGAATCAACCCTTTCTACAATAACTCATGTACTTGTCTGTTCAACTCTTCACTTTCTGCTGCTGTCATTCTTTGTGCTGCCTTGTTTGGCAAACTCACTCCTGGGATCAAGTCCATCTGATGACTAATCTTTTTGACTGGTGGTAATCCATCAGGCACGTTATCGTATACAATATCCTGAAACTCATTCAATAAATCTGCAACTTCTATAGGAACATCTTCTACTTCCTCTTTACCAGCTTTTAGAATTAAAACAAAACATACATGCTCATGCCTCATACCATCTAGGAAATTTCTTCCATCAACAAAAGTTATCTTTGCATTACCACATACCTTTTCTTCAGTCTCCTTCAATGGTTTTAGCTTATGTCGCACTCCATCATTTGTCAGGGAATAGGTATTCGTACGACCATCATGTACAGCACATCTGTCAAACTGCCATGGTCTACCCAACAACATATGAAATGCATCCATAGATATGATATCACACAATACCTCATCTTGGTATCTGCTAATCTTGAACTTCACCAGGCATTGTTCATTGACCATGACCCTGTGGTCATCCTATACCCAGGCAATCCGATATGGATGTGGGTGTTTTTGTCTCTTGAGCTTCAACTTTGTCACCATCTCTTCTGACACCAAATTGTCAGTGCTTCCACTATCAATAATCACATCACAACATTTACCTTCACACTTGCACCTGGTGTGAAACAGGCTCCTCCTTTGCTCAGGTTCATTCTCACCAGTCAACAGGACTCTTCTGTTAATTAACGTTTCTCCTTTTTCAGCATCTTCAGAATTTGATGATCTGGCATCTTCATCTACATGTGCAACTCTGGCCTGGCTTTTATTTCTCCTGTCTGTTCTACCTTGGTGCTGAGGACATTCAAATGCCCTATGACCTTCTTCTCCACAGTGAAAACATGTTCCACGGAAGCCACCTCTTCCAGATCTTTTTCCTCTTCCTCTTCCTCTCTAATCTCTATTATCCTGATCGTGGAAGCGATTGGAATTATTTCCTTGCTGATTCTGACTGCTACTGGCCTCATCCTTCTTTTTCGGATCTTCATTTTGGCCACCATATGACCATCCAGCAGATCATCCACCGCGACCTCTTCCATTTTGTCTACTCTCAAACTTCTTGTTCAGCTTTTCCTCTACTTTTAAGGCACACTGGTATGCCTCTTCAATACTATTCATTCGAACCAAATTTAGCTCCTCCTGAATGCTTGGCCTTAACCCATTAAAGTATCGAGAAATTTTCTCCTTATCAGCTTCTGCATGGCCCGTTCTAATGAGAAGTCGATAGAACTCCTCTATATACTCCTGAACAGATCTTCCTGATTGCTTCAAACTCTGCATTTTCTTCAGTAGGTCAAGCTCATAATCAACAGTAATGAACTGTCGCTTCAATTTATCCACCATCCGATCCCATGTTGTGATTTTATCTTTCCCTCTTCTATTTCACTCCAATTGAATTTCTTGCCACCAGATCTTCGCATGACCTTTCAATCTGGCTTTTGCAAATTTGACCCTATTAGGATCCTCAACATCTTCATACTCAAAATATTCCTCACATTCATTGATCTAATCAATCAATTCCTCTCGGTTAAGATTTTCAAAAAATGTAAGAACCTCAATCTTAGGTCTTTTCCCAATCTTGGAAATGGCCCGAAAAAGTCTTTCTTCCTCCTGGTTCACAATTTCGGCTTCTCCTTCTTGATATTCTTCTTCGGCTTCATCCTCGCTTTCATCTCTGATATTGAGATTCATTCCTCTGCAAATCTCTTCTTGCAATGCTTGCACTTGTTTCTGTAGTTCTCTAACCTCAGGTGTCACAGCACTAGCTCTTCCACCACGTTTTCATCATGGAAGAATTTTCGCGATGTGCGCTGAAACCCTAAGCATGATCCTGGTGCAAACTGCCTCACGGTCGGTGATCTATTTACACACTCAAGAAAACCTGCTCTGATACCACTTGATGAAGGGTACTCCCTTTAATACCACAAACACATGACAGAAATAGAAAAACAACAACAATATGCAAGAACAAAAAATTGGCTTCTTATGATCTCCACAAATGTGGAATTACAAACTTTCAGAATTACAATATGCAAAGCCACATGGGCATTCCCTTACAATATTCTGTAGGACAAAGCCTCGAACTATTACCTAGATCTACCACCCAGAACTATTCTGAACTGCCTAAGACAATAATACAGCCTTCCTTATATAGGCAATTTTTCCACCGCCTGGGAAGGTTCCAAAATTTAAGCCAATAAGGCTGACCAAACTTAGAATTATTTTATTTTACATTTTATTACATCATAGTCGGCTCAAGATAACCTTTGAAACCCAAACAGAAATTTTGAAGAAAATTATTTTCCACCATTTCAGGTGACCCAACTTCCAAAGACCATAAGTCATCACCAGTTGACCCGATCGGCTATTATAACCCCATTTCATAAATTCCATGAAGCCATCTATAGGCTTGACCGGTGCAAGCACCCATCACCCAAATTTTCAACCTCATTCGAGGCCTCTAAAGCCTTCAAAACTAAGCTCAAAGTTTCTGTACCCTGCTGCCAATACTGAAATTCTTCAATATCTTCCAATGTACACTTGACCTGGCAATGAAACTTTACTGGCAGACTTATATGACCAAAATGAACCTCCAAGAAAGAAATCAGATCATTTTAAGCACATACAAAAATTAGCAAAAATAGTAACTTTCCATAAATAGCAGCTCTGCACAAAATAGCCCTTATTGAATACAAAAACATAAATATTTTTGGGTGATGCAAGATTGCTCTTACACCCAGGATGCTTCTGCATCAGCATGATAGATCAAGTAGGAAAATTCTATGAGAAATATAGTGAAATAGACAAATCATAAATTTATGGAATGATTATCAAACATATGGTAAAGTTCAAAAGGATAGTCCAAGAACTAAAATGTGTGGAATTTCTTAGAATTCTTAAAGAGATAGGCTATTGAAGAGGATCTAAGGATAAGAGAAAAGAATCTAGATGAAAGCCTCCCAGTATGCTCTGTAGAAGAGAAAACCTTTCTGTTAGATTTGGTGAAACCGCACCTCTGGACTAAGAGAAGAACACTGCATATCATGGATAAGAATTATGAGTTGGTTGCAAAGGAAATAGAGAAAGCCTTTGAGAAAGTTTTTCTAAATAGGCACATGTACCCACCTACTGCACCCACAGCTCAAGTTCCCACAAAGCTAGTCAAGGAGTTAGAGACCACAAATGTACCATTTACAGGTCCTCAGGATTCAACACCTACAGAGGCAGAAAATTCTGTGCCCAATGACAAAGACACAAAATAATAACAATCTTATTATTGATAATGTAGATATTTCTATGGTGTCTATAGAAAATGACTTGGACATGTTTGAAGAGGCCTTTGTAAGCACACAAGAGGTTGAAACTCTATGTGGTGACAATTCACCCAAGTTACAACAAGAAGAAGAGGAGACAAGAAAAGAGAGACAAAAAGAGAAGAGAAAGAGATAGAAAAAGAGGAAGAAAAGGTAGAAGAAAAGAAAGGAGAAGAAGAGGGAAAAGGAAGTGAACCAACAGGTAAGTCATCTATTGAAATGAAAATTAGAGTAAAGCAAGAAGTGGTGGATAGCACTCGTATCACTCCATTATCTTATGTATCATTGTTGTCAAGTTTGAGACTAGAAACCACTAGTTTGGATTCTTGGGGAGAGGAAGACTTGATTAAGATCAGTGTCTTAGCCATGGAGAAAGAAAAAAAAAAGGTAATGAGGGACCCCTTGTTTGTTGAATCAGTCAAAATTTTGAACAACCTATTACCTTCAGACAAGAAAGTGTCTAAGTTCAATATAGTTGATGATGTTAGCAACATCCTTATAGCCTTCAAGTCTAATATTTCTAGCTTGGAAGAATCTGCATCCCTAGTTGCAGAAGAGAAATATAGGAAGAATAGGCTAAGTGAATTCATTAGAAATTTTTCACTTGACCTAAGCTCACTAAAAATTGGTCAAGCAACTTTAAAGGAGTTTTCTACAAAAGGAAGGAAGATCATTGCAAAATGCATGGACCAGGATAAGCTGGCTAATGATCACTTTAAGAAGATCCAAGAGGCATAAGCATTGATTGAAAAAATAAGGAAATCAGTAGAAGACCCTTCCACTGATGTGAACATCTTCAAAAATATATGCCAGGGGTAGATAGATAAGATAGAAAAGGTAGAAAAGGAGATATCTAAGATAAGGGCAAGGCAAACACAATGCAGGAATGCTCTTGCGCCCTCTCTAGATATTCTAAATTAGAACATCAAGGAGATCGATGCAACCATAGTGACATATGATCAAGATCCTGGCAAAGACTTGGACAAGATGGAGAAGCTACAATATGCATTATGCGCCCATCTATAGATTGTCAATGCACTGATTGCATTTTGGAAGCAAGAGATCCAAAAATTTTAGATAGCATATTCGGATGTCCTAACACTGTAGGTACTTGTAGAGATATATTTTTTGAAGCACCTTTGTCATTAATGTCAAAGGGGGAGTAAATTGTACAGAATATGAAGTCATATATTTAAAGAAGATGTATAGTAAAGAGTATAAGGGAGATATAAGTTAGAGTATGTTAAAAGAGTTTTTGTATAAGGGTACAATTAGTAACTTTTCCATATTGTTAGAATAACTAAGAGGGGGGTGAATCAGTTAATCATTGTCCCAATTCCAAAATGTATAATCCAAAAACAAATACTTCAATTTCTATTGCTCGGTAATTTAAAATACTTTTACTATTTGTGCATTTACTGATTACCAGTCTAAAACTTATAACAGTTACCAATCAAATCAAATATGCAACATGTAAATATGACATAAAAAAAAACATCACAATCAACACATAACACAAGAGATTTAACATGGAAACCCTATGAAGGGAAAAACCAACTGGGATTAGCAACCCAAAATATTCACTCTTCTGAAGTGAGGTCGGTGAAGACCCAACCCTATTAAAGGTGAAAAACACACTATTAGGTGTGATCTTGCTAGAGGATTTAAGACAAACCATTATCGTCCAACTAGTAGTCATGCTGGGGTTGATAGGATAACAATGTTCATTCTATGAATGATACATAATAAGACTTTCTTAGTCCACTCGATTAAGAGATTTGACTATGTATAATGGTTAAATATGTAACAGTAGGTGATCTGACTTAATACAACTTCAATTGCAAATTAAAGATCAATGTTTAGCTCATACAAATCTTTCTGATCAATAAATCAATTTTGTTTCAAACATTGTTCAATTTATTGTCCGTCGGTAATCACTCTATGTTGCTCGGTAATGCTCTGCAGTAGGGTTCTCCTTAACCAGTATGATCAAAATGCATAAAAACTTGTTCACATGATGATTCTACAATTTTCTTCTCTTCTGGCAACACCACTTTGCAGTGAAATCTCTAGTCTCTTATATAGACATGTAAACCATTTTCTTCTACTCCACTAGATTTTTCCGCTTAATCATTGTCATTGATTTTTCCTCTTAAAAATACCTTGGCACTTGTGTCAATAACACATTTGATTCTCATCCTTTAGATCTTTCTTGAATTTTGTTAGCCGTTGATGTGTGTAACAAACTTTATATTTTATCTCGTAATCATACACTTGCTAGCTCATCAATCTTATCAACTAAACTAGTCATTTAGTTCATTTTGTTCTTCTCGGTTAACAAATAAATGTGTCAGTGAACACAAGGTCGGTTAACACTATGCTCGGTATACACTACACTCCGTCGGTGTATACTAAATTACTTCATCAATTGAAAACACTGCTTTGTGTCTTTCAGTGCTTTTCCTCATCATAGATGAATGAAACATAATCAGGTCAATAACATGAAATCATAGACTCATCAACAAGTTACTCAATGTATTCCTTATCCTCATCTGTCATATCCATCTTCCTCATGTAGATATTTATGTTGTTTATCTCTTTCACTCCTTCACTACAAATGTTTCAGTATAGTAACTTACAAGATAAGTATTTTCAAACTAGTTGACATCAATGACAACATAATACTGATTTAATCATATTACATATCTAATCAATCTTCTTAGTGATCTCAAATCATAGTTTCTTCAATCAGGTTCTAAATTAGTTGTAGTTCATCAATGGTGCAGGAGCACACTTAGGCTAACCTCCATGATAGATGTTTTGGCTTATACTTGACTCTAGCCAAGTCTGAAAGAGTAGTATGTGTTTTTCTAATACCTTAGAAGGTCATAGCAATGTGGGAAAAGTGAGTTAGTCATTAGGACTAAGGTCACAAAAATAGCCATTGTTAGTAGTCTTTAATTCTTAGTGTTAGTAGTTTGGGATAGAGTCTTCAATGTGTCTTAGGCACATAAATGATGTTAATAGATGTCATAGAGATGTCATAAGGTCATTAAATGAGTTGCTTCCTTGGAATCTAGAGAGGATAGAGGTCCTAAGAAATAGGATCAAGGCATAGAGAAAGATGCCAAAATGTTGTTAAGAAGTTGTCATGACAACATTTGCAATTATTAGAAATGTTGCATGCAACTTAGTTATCCTTGGATTCCCATGAGAATAGGAGGTGGGAGATCAGCCAATGGGCCCTAGAATGGTGGAAATAGAATCTTATGTTTAGTAAGGCTCGAATCTCAAGGATAGCCATAAAAAAATTATAATAGTTTGAGTTTGATAATAGAGCTCTGCAACACTATTTCCAGGAATATCCCGAGCTTTTGTGGTGACAGTCATATCTTATGGATTGAAAGTGCTAAAATAGTGATTGTTTATTGTTATTTATACTATTCTAAGTCTTTTTATTTTGATAAGAAATTTTTTTAGAGTAGATATATTGTGTTGGTTAAATTGTTTTTGATTTAGAGTTCCTACTAGTCCTGTTCTGACCAGTCAGTGCATTCATGGCTCCCCCATGAAATCTAGCCATGGGAAACACCTAAGGATAGATGGAAATGTTAAGGGATTCATTAGTGTATATATGTGTAGGATTAGGATTCTTGAAATTTTGGAGAGCTATTTTTACTAGTAGGCCCTAGGCAAGCAGACAGAGCCCGATTAGAGGTCTAGGAATGAAAGTTTGAAGGTTTCTTGTAGGGTAGAGGGGTAATGTATGACATAGGTATAGTTTCAAGTAGGATTTCATCATATCCTAACATATTATGAGGATTTAGTTTATATCAATCCATTTGACCAAGTTTTAGAAGAGATTCATACTAGGATACAGCTAGTCCTAGAAAATAGGTCTTTTAGCCCTACTAAGCCTAGATTGTAGGAAGGCATTGTATGGATGAAATAGGAAGAAAAAAAGTTAATAAACCTTTGTAAAATCCAAAAGGGTATCCAAATCCCTGATTGGTTTTGAGATTGTTTTGGAAAGTATGCTCAAGAATTGGCAAAAAGCCTCTGCAAAAGGCTACAAGGAATTAGGCCTAAATAGGCCATTTCAAGGTGAAACCTTGAACCAGGTGGAAAAGGGCTTGAAGAACCAATAAAATGGATTCAAATGAAAACATTATGAACATTTTCATGATGATGAACACCCCTGCAATGAAGAATGAAATTTGTGAAGAGTTGGCACTTAGAGCTTTCTAAGTGAAGGAGAGGATTTGAACTAACTAAAGGGTGTTAGTCTTTCAAGGTGAAGCACAAGAGATAGAAATCTTAGAGAAGAGTTATTATTGGACTTAGTTAATCATCTAAGCCAATCAAGACCTAGAGGAGACTAGGTTCCTAGAAGAGACTAGCTAGGTCTTTTGGTTGCAGTGCAAGCAAGCCTTGGAATACTCACATCATATTGGTATCAAAGCTTGAATTGATCAGGAATGTGGTAGATGTTGCAGCCTACTAAGTCAGTGGGAGAAAATACACCATTTGGATCAGTAGAAGAAAAAACCATGGTGACTAATGCTGTGTTAGCCAAGAAGGTTGAGGAACAAGAAGAAGATAACAAGTTGCTAAGGGAAAGACTAGCTCAAATGGAGTAGCTCTTGGGTGAAGTCCAAGACAAAGCTGATAAGGTCAAAGAAAAAATTGACCAAAAGGAAGAAGCTAAAGCAAGGGAGAAGGAATTAGAGTTGGAGGAGGAAGCACCAACACTTGACCCTGTTCTTCCTGAAGAGCCATTCTTAAAGGCACTGAAAGCATTGTGTGGCAAAGCTTTGGAAGGTGTGCCACTATTTTGTGGACAAATGGATCTAGATTCAGTTGTGGATTGGATAGATAGCATTGAGAACCATTTTGAATGTGATGGTATCTCTGAGGCACAAAAAGTTGTGGTGGCCAAGTCTAGACTAAGAGGTTTAGCTCTTACTTGGTGGAAGTTTGCGCAAACCGAGAGGGAGAAGGATGGAAAAGGTCCTATAGTTACATGGAAGGGCATGGTAACCAAAGTGAAGCAGACCTATCTTCTTGATGACTATGAAGTTTAGCTTAATAGGAGGAGACACAATATTAGACAAAAATATTTACTTGTGAAAGAATACACCGAGGAGTTTCAAAAGCTATGTTTGAGATCTAAGGTAGTTGAAGAGGAAAGCATCAAGCTTGCAAGGTACTTGAATGGCCTCAAATGGTCTATTCAAGAAGAAATGAGTCTAGTGAACTTCAAAACTATTTTCCAATGCTATCAAATGGCCTTGAAGATAGAAGAGAAAAGAAAAAGGAAACAAGAAACCTCCAAAGGTAAAGGTAAAGGCAAGGATAGTAGAGGGAAAAGAGGTGGCTATGGTGGGAGAAGTTCTGAATATAGGACTCAAGGAGACATAAAATTCAATGAGCAGAAAGAAGGAAGCTCAAGTAGAGGTGGTAGAGGGATAATTTCTAACTCTAGCTCTAGAGGAAGGAATGGTGGATAAGGAGGAAGAGGCAACTACTTTTCCAATATGAAGTGGTACCATTGCAATCAAATGGGGCACCCTACCTATAGATGTCCAGAGAAAGGTAGTTCTTCACAAAGAGGTGACAAGAGAGCTAACCTAGTTCAAGATGAGTCTAATGTAGTAGAGAAGCATGCTGAAGTACCATTGAATTATGAGGAAGGAGAGAATCTTATGATGAGGAGAACTTTGATAAAGGAGTCGGTGAAGGAAGAACCAATCCAAAGGACGTCTTTGTTTAGGATAAAGTGAAAAATGATGGGGAAAGTATGTAGGGTCATCATTGACTCAAGCTCTACCGACAATATTGTGTCAAAGGAAGTAGTCAACAAGCTAAAGTTGACAAGGATACCCCACACCAATCCTTACAAGGTCACTTTTCTCAATAAAGGCCAACATGTGTTGGTGAATGAACAAGCATGGGTGGAGTTCTCCATTGGAAGGTACAAAGACAAAGTTTTTTGTGATTTTTTACCTATGGATGCATGCCATTTTATCCTAGGTAGACCATGGAAATTTGACCACCAAGCTATAGATGATGGAGAAAATAATTCTTATTCTTTCAAGAAGGACAATGTGACCTTCAAAATACAGTCACTATTGGAAGATGCTAAAGTGAAGATAGTAGGTCCAAATGTACTTATGGTGGGTGAAAAAGAGTTCCTACAAGCCATGGAAGA
This sequence comes from Chamaecyparis obtusa, assembly GCA_027943335.1. Lineage (NCBI taxonomy): Eukaryota > Viridiplantae > Streptophyta > Pinopsida > Cupressales > Cupressaceae > Chamaecyparis > Chamaecyparis obtusa. Next base: position 1,886,000 of record BSBK01000576.1, read on the forward strand.
GAGTGAAGGAGTTGGCTATGCATTGGTGGTAAGACCAAGAGAGGGAGATGAAGGCAAGGTGACTAAGAAAACAAAGTTACCAAAGGATATTCAAAGAATGTTGTAGACTTACCAAGGTATACTAAGTGATGGAAAACCATCAGCATTTCCCCCTAAAAGATCCATAAGTCATAGGATAGATCTTATCCTAGGAGCTACCCTTCCCAATAAGGCAGCTTACAAGATGACCCCTCAAAAAAATGAGGAAATTGCTAGGCAAATACAAGAACTCCTAAACCAAGGTTTTTATAGGAAGTGCATTAGTCCATGTGCCATACCCATTGCACTTGCACATAACAAAGGAGAAACTTGGAGGCTTTGTATTGATTCAAGGGCTATCAATAGGATAACCATAAGGTATAGGTTCCCTATCCCTAGGATTAAGGACCTAATGGATTGTCTAGGTGAAGCTAAGTACTATAGCAAGATAGACTTGAAGAGTGGCTTTCACCAAATAAAAATACATGAAGGAGATGAGTGAAAAATATCCTTCAAGACTAGTTAAGGTTTGGATGAATGGCTTGTCATGCTATTTGGATTATCCAATGCCCCCTCCACATTCATGAGGCTCATGAATGAAGTTATCAAAGACTACATAGGAAAGTTTGTGGTAGTATATCTAGATGATATACTAATTTTTATGAAGACAAGGAGTGAGCACCTAGAACATCTTGATATTGTGTTCAAGAAGCTACATGAGGAGAAGTTGATGATCAACTTGGAGAAGTGCGAGTTCATCAAAATAGAGCTAGTGTACCTTGGATTTGTCCTATCACATGGCAATCTGAAAATGGACAAAATCAAAGTGGAAGCTATCATGAACTAGCCTACTCCAAGGATAGAAATAGAGGTAAGAAGTTTTCATGGCCTTGCACAATATTATAGGAAATTCATAAGGCATTTTAGTGTAATTTGTCCTCCTATGTTGGATACTATTAAGGGAGGCATGAAGACCAAATTTTGTATAGAATGAGCATGCTAACAAGATCTTTGAGAAGCTTTTCACCATTGACTGTAATGCTTGCAATGTGGCAATTGGGGTTGTTCTAAGCCAAGAGGGTAGACCGATGGATTTCCATTTAGAAAAGTTAAGTGAAGCCAAGAAGAAGTACTATTCTTCTGACCTTCAAATGTATGCATTGGTCCAAGCTCTAAGGAAATGGAGGCACTACTTTCTTCCAAAGGAATTCATTGTGTATTCAGACAATCAAGCACTGAGTTTCTTGAATTTACAAAAAAAGTTGAGTCACAATAACATGAAGTGGGTTGAGTACCTATAACCTTATACCTTCAATATCAAGCACAAGAAAGGTGTCTTCAACAAAGTGGTAGATGCATTATCTAGAACAGTTCTCACAATTCAAGAAATTCAGTTGAAGAGCATGGGGATAGATCAGTTCAAGGATCTATATGTAGATGATTAAGATTTTGTAGACATTTATAAGGTATGTGCTAAATACAAGAATAGACATTTATGTAAATCTCTTAACCGAGTGCACACTTCAATAGTTTTGTTAAAATCCTATAAATAGGTAGATCCAGCTAATCTAACATGTCATTCCTAATAGGGTGAGATCACCAAAAGTGATCAAAACTTGTAGCCCTAATAGGAAAACCTTTTCTATCTGCAATAGTGAAGAATTTGTGGGTGTCATCCCCACCATAGTTTTTACCTTCTAACAAGGGTTTCTATGTTACCAAAATATTTGTGTCATGTTGTTTACTTTCATAATTTAAATGAATGATTGATTCATGTAGTTAGATTCAAGTTGTTTTGGTTGGTTATTACTGTTTACAGTTATATATCAAAAAGGTTTACAAGTAAAGTTTTTGAAGGCACTGATTCACCCCTCCCCTCTCAGTACTTATCCCTCCTAATTCCAACAATATCCAATTCTATAAACTTATGTATGTTGGCTTACTGATTGAGATCCATTTCCATCTCCATCACTTATTTGCTCAAAAATCACTTCAAGCAATCAAAACTCCTTCTCCTTTAGCCTTTTCTACTTATTTAGTGAATAACAACTCCAACATCCTCCACATATCTCAACCTTACACTTAGGTTTCCTTAATACCTCTTCGATAGGTTAATCCATCTTTTGACACTTAATCTCCTCTGTAGATCTTAGGGTTAGGTCATATTCATCGAATCCTTCCAACATTATGTTCTTCATCCATCCTTCTAGAAACATCTCAAATCTCTTTATGGAATCAAAATGAAACATTTTATAGTGCATTAAATGCTTCCATACAATCAATAAATAAAGTCAACATGATTTACATAAACCAAGAATTCAACTATGTCGGTTGGGAATTTGAATTCTTCCATAAATGTAAATTGTTGATGCTCGGTCAATACTGTGTTCATCTCCTTAGTCTTCACTAGGTAGCCCAGTCACTACTGAAACTGTTTCCTTGGATAATACTATCTTCCTTGACAATAAACTGGTTTTTGGTCAACACTAAATTTACTTGGCATATACTGGCTTGATTAACACTAACAACACTTGACTTAAACTAGATTTCTTCACTTTTTCTTGATTAAGCCTACTTTTTAAGTCTTACTTCCCACTTAGATAAACAATACATTATCTCATCATTGTGCCACATAATCAAGTACTCATTGAAGTATCAAGATAATTCAACCTTTCCTGAGGTGCTCTTGTTATCACCCCTGCCCTAATTCTTCTCATCAATCAAATAGATATAGTACTTTCTTAAATAGCAACAGTCTTACCAGTTAAGGTTTGACATCAATGACAATACAACAATTTCTTCAATTGTAGTTTCCAACAATTTCTCCTAAGAAGAAAGCTCAACCATTTGTTCTTTTTTTTCATCAATGTTTCTAGCCCAATAAACATCAGTATATACCTAAGATCAAAATTTCCTCCTTTTATGTATAATAGACCAAAATCTTCAGTCCCTTCCAGATATCTAAATTTTCTTTTCACTACAGACATATGCATCTCCTTTGGGTTGGCAAAAAAACTTTCCATAATACCAACTAAATGTGCAATATCAGGTCTACTGTGTACAACATAGTATAGTTTACCAATCATGAATTGGTAAAGTGTCTTATTTACTTCCTTTGTGTCATCTTCCTTTGACAATTTACAACCAGTAGCCATTGGTGTTCCAAGCAATTTTGATTCCTCCATATTGAATGTTTTTAGGATCTCCTTGGTATACTTTGATTGTGTTATCTAGATCCTATCCTTTACTTTTTGAATTTGTAGTCCAATAAAGAATTTAATCTCTACAATACTAGACATCTCAAATTCCTTCCTCGTCTACTTAGAAAATGATTTAGACATTATCTCATTTCCTACAAATATAATGTCATCATCAAATATCTCAGCAATCAGAATCTGATTAGTACTATCACATTTCAAATCAAAAAATTTGTTATCACTTTTCCTTTACAATCCAATCTTGAGTAAATAAGAGTGCAATCTTTCATACTATGCTCGGGGTCCTGGTTTTAATCCATAGAGTTCCTTGTGTAGTTTTTATACCATATTCTTGTTAGAATTTTGAACAAATCCTTTAGGTTGTTCAATGTAAACCTCTTCTTTAAGAATTCCATTTAAAAAGAAGACTTAAAATCCATCTGATAAACTTTGAATCCTATAGAGGAAGCATATGCAAGTAATATTCTTACATCCTCTAATCTAGAAAAAGGGGAAAATGTCTCACCATAGTCAATAAATTCTTCTTGTGTATACCCTTTGCAGACTAATATTTCTTTGTTTCTAATCACATCTCCATTATCATTGAGTTTATTTTTGAAAATATACTTTGTTACAACCACATTCTTATCGTTAGGTCTTGGTACCAATGACCAAGTGTCAATCTTTTCAATCTGATCAATTTCTTATTCATGTTGCATTAATCCAGTCTTCATTTCCTAGTGCATCCTTAACTAATCTTTTCTTAAAATTAGAAATAAAATATGTGTTATCTTTCAACTTACTTCTTTTCATGACTCATGTTCTTATCTCCAATAATTTTTCTTGATGAATGGTTTGTTCTCACATATTTTTCTAATAAAGGCTCAATAAAATGTTCATTAGTGTTTTCATCTCTTAGTAGAGGCTCAATTTTCTCCTCAATTCCTTCTTCTTCTAGGTCGGTTGTATCAACCAAATTACCATCCTATACATAAACAAATCTTTGGTAGTCTTTAGGTTCCTTTTTTCTATCTTCTTCATTCCTTTCTACAAATTCATCAATCCTCGCATTTTCACTTTCAACATTTTTGTTAGTAGCCTTGATCAAACATTTATATGTTTTTCTCTTTGATGAATATCCTAAGAATATACCTTCATCTCCTTTAGAGTCAAACTTTCTATTTCTAGCATCTTTTAGTGTGTACTACCTACTTTCAAAAAATGTAAAGTAACTTACATTCAGTGTATGCCCAAACTAAAGTTCATAAGGTGTTTTATTTGTGCATTTCTTGAATTGTATTCAGTTGAGTTTGTAGACAACGGTACCTATGGCTTCTCTCCATAATGTTTGTGAAACCTTTTTTCCAATCAATAATGTTCTAGCACAATAAACTATAGATCTATTCCTTCTTTTATCTATACCATTTTGTTGTGGAGTCCTTGGTAGAGATACTTGTCTTTTGATTCCAATTTCAATGTAGAAGATAGTAAATTCATCAGAGATAAATTCACCTCCACTATCTAATCTTAAACATTTCATTTGTTTACATGTTTCCTTTTCAACTCTATCTTTATACCATTTAAACATTTGGAATTCATCACACTTCTCTTTTAGAAACATAACTGACATCATTCTTGAATATTCATCAACAAACAAAATGAAATATCAATCTCCATAGTACCTTTGTATCTTCAGAGGACCACAAAGGTTAGTATGAACTCTTTGTGTGAGTTTGTGGACCTGCAACACAACACTTTAGTAAGACATTATATCATTTGTTAGAAGAATTAACTATGCAAATTGAGGAAATCAACAAATGAAATCATACTATTGCTCTCTGGTTAGTAAAAGTATGAAATAGGGGTTAGTAGCTCTCAGATTTAACCCTTAAATAGTGACAATGTGACACTAAAATGAGAGATTCAAAGTAATAACAAGGAATGAACAAAAAAACAAGAAATTGCATCAAAATTAGCCATTAAAAAATGAATTATTTACTATAGACCCAAATTGAGATGTTTTTTCCTAATTAACTAGAGCATAAAATGAAAGCATGAAAACAAATATCATTAGGAAGAGTTCAAATTATCAATAAGGTAGAGTCTAAAATATTAAGAAGCTAGAGATCCAAAGGTTAAGAAGCTAGAGCATTAGGAAGAAGAAATGAGCCTTTGGAAATTCTCTTTTATAGATTGTAGGAGGAATTGAACGGTTGAGATGCATTTGTGAGGAGTGGTTGGGATGCATGTTGGCTTGATCCTTAATCCTTGTGATTTCCTCTTAATGATCAAAGTGTGTTTGTTGAATTAAGAGGTATGTATCTTTTTCTTTTAATTAATTACTCTAGCCATGAATTTGGTGGGATTGAATTAATTAATTGGGCCCAGAGTTAATCAACTTGATTTAGCTTGATACCTTGATGGTAAGAGCTTGATTTTAGGATTGAATTGATTTTATTGAATTTTGAGAATTATGTTGATAATCACAAATCAAATTAACATAATTAAGGTATTATTCTGAGTTAAGGAAAATAGGGCCTTTGGTTCGATTAGCCCAATTTTAGGTGATTACATTTTCCCCTCTTTGAATTGCTTTACGAACAACACAGGGATTCAAAGAAAAATCTGATTTAAAGCATGATTTAGGAGATGTAGAGAACAATGAGAACTACTCTAAACTCAAGTGATTTAGAGAGTAGTGAGGACCACTCTAAAGGATTTAGAGAGTAGTAAAGAGAACCACTTTGAATTTGAGAACTTCAAACTTGATCAGACAAAATCCTACTTGATTAGAAACTTATCAATCCCGAACTTGATTGGAGAAGAATTGACCATACCAATTCTGAGATTGATTGAATGAAAACTAATAAGAGATTCTAAAAATAAATTTTAGTTAATTTTGGTTTTCAGTATGTGATCATGTTGACAAATAATCAATTTGATTTGAAGTGATGAAATTGATCAATGTTGTAAAGATTAACAGCCTCAACTTGATTGAAGAAAATTGGCATGCCCCTGGTGTTGAAGAATTTGATTCAAAGCATTGGATTTTGGTATGATTATGCCCCCTCGGGACTAAAATCAAAACAAATTTGAATAAAATAATTGTTTTCAAGCATTTAGAAAGAAATGCAGTGATTGAAATGATCCTGAATCAAGTGTAGATTGATTGGAAAGAGTTATCAAGTCATTTAGATCAATTTTAGTGTTAAAGAAACACTGTTTGACCAAGTTTGACCAAGAAAACTAGATGGTTGACCAAGTTTGACTGATGTTGAAGCAATATCCTGGCATAAAACTTGATACTTTAGTGAGCAAATCACATTTTATAGCTTTTGGCATGTTTTCTGTGCATTAATTATGCTTTTTTCAGCCCTCATTATGGGAACTATTTAGATTATGGGAGGTAGATATGAAGAAATTAACATAGAAACAAAACAAGCAATCACTAAGGTTATGACAGAGAATGTTGGAGAATCATTAGTTGCAGTAGAATCTAAAGATCAAGCACAAGAAGCAGAACAAGAGGACATTCCCTCTCCACCAGCCATAAATATTGAGGACGAAGCCATGAATGTTGAAGGAACAAAGATCACCTTGGATAGTGATGATAACTTATTCAAGAATCTTGAAAACATTGTTGAAAATTCACCTTTTGAAGAGAAAGATAGTATCAAAGGAGAAGAGAAGACAAAAACCACAATTATAGAACCTAAAGTGGTAGAGAAACACGTACCTGTTCCCACTCAAGAAGAAATCAGTCTTACACTTGAGACTGGCAAGAAAACTCAAATTGGTTCTATGATTGATAATTTGGGAAAAGAAGTAGATGATTATGATCAAATGGAATTGATCACATCTTTGAACAAGATCATCAGGAAGAACAAGAAAGTAAAGAGTCTTGAAGGATGCCTGAAGGAGCTTACTGAGAAGTTACAAGGCTTATGAGGTCAAAAAACTTTTGGACATTAATTAGAATATCAGGAATGATATCAATAACCTTGATATCTATATAAAAGACTTGAGAAAGAATTTAGAAAGAGGAAAATCCTTGTACATTTAGTGTACAAAATCAGAGAACTTGGTAGTAGAGGAAGTTCAGAAGATGAAGATGAAGGAAGCAGAATTTTAGAATGAGACAAACCTTCTTTCGAGCCCCAATGTGAAGATATTTGATATTGAGCAGAAATTCCACAAGATTTATGATGAAATAAGAGTTTTGCAAGATGACAAGGACAGGAAGCTGAAGAGATTCACTCTTTTAAGGGAGCACATTTTATAAACTTGAGCACTATTGAAGGGAAACTAGAAGAATGTCTTTCAACCAAGACATCTTTTTAGAAGTTTAGTTATAAGAATCTCCAAGCATGTGAGATTACATCTTATGGATTGTGTGCACTACTCAGTGTGGAAGATTCAATTAAGAAATCATGGGAGAAAGAGTTAGAGGCCATGAAGATTAACTTTGCATATTGTGTTGCAAGCCTACTGGCTTTGCAATATTAAATCAAGGTATTGTATGTGGTTGAATGTGGACCTCAAATCCAACTACACACACAACATAGTCATTACTCACACAATTGAATTACGAAAGAGAGTATTGATTACTCAATTCAAAATCCATGGTGAAGCGACCTCACTAATAAATTTGGCATCGATTTGCGATGGCTATATGTCACAATTGTGATAGCCATGTGTTGCAATTGTGATAGTAATAGACGTCGCTATTTTTTAGTCGCAAAATATGACATCTTTCCATTTTCGTCGCAATTACAACTTCAATCCTTCGCTTGGGAAGCCGCATGCGATCATGCGATAACCGTCACAAGTGCGATGAATACCCATGCAACTGCGATGGTTTGTCACATGGTTGCATGCACTTGGGAAGCTGCATGCAATCATGCAATAACCATCGCAAGTGCGATGAATACCCACACAACTATGACGGCTTGTCGCATGGTCGCATGTGCTTGGGAAGCCACATGCGATCATGTGATAACCGTCGCAAGTGTGACAAACACCCGAAGCAAATGCGGCGGGAGTGGGTGTCGCCTATACAGCACGCCCGTCACAATTCACTGTGTGTGCGATGCAATTATGACGAATACAAAATAAAATGAAAAAAAAAATTCTGGGACAAATTACCCTGTTCTGGGTACAAATTACCCCCATCACAATTTGCCTATGATTAAAGAGTCTAGTGGAAAGACCGAGTGTTAGTTCTCTTTGACTATGAAGAAATTCTGTGAAGTTGGAGTTTAGTTGAGAATCTTGTTCTTGAAGAACACTCTGTCCGGTATATGAAATATGACAGAGTGATTTTTTTGAAGAACCTTTGGAACACTTGAATCTCTATGCCAGGTATATACCAAGATTGGTGAGTGACTGGTTTGTCATGGGAATAGATTTGAAATTGGGAAGGACTGGAACAAAGTAGAAAGTTTGACAAGTGATGAAACTATCAAAGAACATACAGAAAATAAACTGGCACAGTTGGTGGGAAAGGAGGTACACAAGGTATACAAGAACCTGTTGTCACTGATAGAACAATAGACTATGAATAACATTGTGAGGAGTTACAGGTAAATAATGTGTTGAATGTTTACAAAAGACTTGTTCATTCAATAGTGTAGAGCTTTGGTAAGGAGTGCCCTAGCATAAGCAGGGGTAGGAGAGTTTGAATTCTCACACAAAGTTTAGTTGAAAACACTATTTTTCAATGTGGATACCAAGGCTCTACATCACATATATCAGATATAAATGGCATAAGAATTAGGGGCTAACCTACCATGTAGATGGTGATGACCAGCTATCTTTTGCTAGACTTTCCAGACCAACAACAGCCTTTGGAGAATTTTCACTCTGAGTGGAGATATAGAACATAAGTTCACCTAAGGCTGCCATAGCAAATCTTCTCACTTTTTCCTTCTTATCTTGAAGAGCATCAGTTAGCACTAAAACTATACCTGAACTTGCCACTTCATCTTCAATAATAGTTGCATGCCGAATCAAAAAACCCATTATTGAAACAAGCTGAACACTCAAAGCAATTGGTTTAGATATTCTCAACATCTTAACAAGCATTGACAATACTGAACCATTGGTTAAGATGTTGGCTGAATCCACATTGCTACTTAGGGTTTCTAGGAGGAATGAGAGGAATGTTTTCTAACATGTACAATATTAGCCTAACAGTTTATGATGCAGAAATACTGAAAGGACAACAAGAATGTTGAAGACAAGGGAGTGTTCCAAGAGGAAATTGATGGCTAACATGTAGTAGTAGAAGATTTACCTAAAGAAGAGGGTTGTGTGATGACTTGGAAGACCCTAGGGTGTTGATCTAAAGGTGTTTGAAAAAGAGTTTGATCTCCAAGGTGAGTGGAGATAGGATTTTGGTGAAACCCTCATGAAATAAGGGTTTGGAGAGCCTATAAAGGTGAGTTGAATGATTCTTGATGAATGTGACTGAAATCATTTCGATCTAGTATTTTTATGCTATAATATGATTGTGCTAAGAATTTAGAGTGGTGAAGAGTGAGATAAAACATGGTTTCTTTTTTATTTGTTTGATTTTGATGCCATTTGAAGGCCACATTGTGAAGGAAGCACAAAATGGTCCAAAGGAGTTGGGTTTAAATTTGACATATGTTTTGCATCCCCAAAAAGGGTATCCCAAAATATAATTTTTTTGTCTACTTGTTTGGAAGAAGTCAAGGAAAAAGGTGGAAAACTGGTTCAGTAGGGCTAATTGGGGTTCACAGGGCTAGAAGGGGATTTGAAGAGTTCTGTCAAATGGGTATTGCTTTGGTCAACAAAATTTCTTGAATCCCATTGAATATGTGTTGTGAACTTCATCTAAATCTATCTTGTCCATTTGGAAGCCAAGTTGAGTCATTTTGGGTATTTAGCCTCTAATAGGCCTAAAGGGTTAGTAAGGAAAGTGCATTGTTGAAGAAACATCTATACTATTTCCACCACATCTGCATGCCACTCTACATTAGGTGGTATCAGAGCATCAGAAAGATCTCCTTGGGTATTGGAAGGTTAATTTTTCATCATCATTGAAGTCTTTTGGTGTCTTTTGTATACTGGTTCCATTGTTGAAACCTTGGAGTGTTTAATTCCTCCTTGTGTGTACCAAAGTTGAAAGGTGTACTTAAGGTGTCAGAAGGATTCTTGGTGAGGAAAAGGTATTGGATAGTAGAGGTATCTTGTATTTGAATTGATTTTTTTGTATAATGGCTCCCAGGAATGTAGGTTGGGCGATAAAGGTTCAAGATTTAGAGGAAAAGATTGCTAAGTTGCAAGACTCATACAATGTATTATTGGCAAGGCTAGAGACAATTGAATCAAATCAGAGAAGAGCGGTAAATGATGATGAAGATACTAAAGAAGAAGAAGAAGAAGAAGAGAACAATGAAGAAGTGCAAGAGGAACAACAGGTTGATCCTGAAGAGAAAAGGACACTCAGGATCCTGAAAGCTATGAAAGGAGATAGCTACAAGGTAAGGAAAGACATTCCAATGTACGATGGAAGTCTAAAAGAAGAGGACCTACTAGACTGGATTGCATCTATGGATGCTTATTTTGAAAGTGATGATATACCTGAGGGACAGAGGGTCAAGTTGGCAAAGACCAAACTGAAAGGGCGTGCACTCCTATGGTGGGATCATGAGGAGGCTGAAAGAAGGAAAAAAGGTAAGTCTAAAATCACTTCTTGGGATAGAATGGTTTCAAAAATGAAAAGTAATTTCCTTCCTAAATTTTTTGAAGTTCAAATGCATAAGAAGATGCAGGGCTTAAAGAAAAAGAACTTGGATGTAAAGGCATACACGGATGAGTTCTACAAACTAAGCATGAGATCGGGTTTGGATGAAGAAGAAGTTGTCAAGGTTGCAAGATATTTAGGAAGTTTGAAGTTTGCCATTCAAGATGATTTTACTGCTACAAATCCTAGGAGTGTGAAAGAGTGTTATTAGATTGCTTTAAGGATAGAGGAGAAACTGAAAAGGAGAAGTGAAAGACACAATGCTAGGGGAGGATCTTCCATGAGAGGAAGAGGAAGAACAACTCAAGTTTGGGAGGAGAAGGACAAAGGTCCTAGTTCTGATTCTAGAGGAGGACAAAATCAGAGAGGTGGTAGGAGTGGAAAAGGAAGGGGGAGTGGTTTATTTATAGGTACATGCTTCACATGTGGAAAGGTGGGGCATCAATCCTACCAGTGTCCTGACAAAGAGAAGAGGGTACACCTGGTCCAGGAAGAAAACAAGGAAGAAATGCAAAAAGGTAATGCAGACCTTGAGACAGGAGAATTCTTAATGTTTAGGAGAGGCAAGGAATGGCCACCATAAGTAACTATTTTTAGGACAAATTTTTTGATACAAGGTGAAGTTTATAAATTAGTCATAGATTCAGGTAGTTGCAGCAATTTAATTTCATGAGATGTTGTCAATGCATTGAAGTTGCCTATTCAACACCATCCTAAGCCATACTATGCTACATGGGTGGAAGACAATTAGAATTTCATAGTGCATCATCAGACCATGGTAACCTTTTCAATAGGTGAGTACACTGATCAAGTACCATGTGATGTTGTCAATATGAACTGTGCACATGTCATCCTAGGTAGAACTTGGCAAGTCTCTAGGCGAGTTGCACATGACTGCTACACCAATGTTTATACCTTATGGAGTAATGGAAAAAAGATTCAATTGATACCATTACCTTGAAAAGGGAATGAGTCTCTTCTCATAGGAAGTATTAAAGGACTTGATACTGGTCAGACAGAGGATAGAACAAAGATAAGATAGCAAGAAGTGATGAAGGGTAAAAGATAGAAAATACTGAATTCTGTGACAAGGGTAAGGGCAGAATTTCAAGGTGGTGAAGGAGTAATGGTGGGTGATTGGTAATATCCTATTTGAGGACATGATAAGGATAGTAAGGAGATGAAGAAACATCAGGTGAAAGGATAGTTAAGGCACTATCATAGGCAGGCAGAAAAGAGGACTGTTTAGACAGTAATGAATATAATTGAAACAACAGGGGTGACTGCCTCAAAGGCAGAGATTATAAAGCCTAACCCATGTTTGGAGTTTTTGCATGTAGGTACTAGGAAGAGAGGGAATTTTACATTAGGGGACTTCATTCCCAAGCATCAAGTGCAGAGACATGGAGAAAGAGCAGTCATCAATGCAAGACAATGTTCTTGGGACAAGAACAACTTTCAAGGTGGTGAATTTGATGCAGGGGCATCATATGCTCTTCATGGGCATAGTGGAGATCCAGGCCATCAAAGAGATCATGGAGCATCTCATGTCATAAATTGGTCAATCCTAAAGCCAATCATGGCATTTGAAAGGACAAAAAGTTACAATGTTGGATGATGTCTTGTTAAAATTCATATTGCAAAAGTTGTAATTGATCCCTGGAAGAGGATCTAGAGGATGTTTAGGATAGAGAAGTCATTAGGTAGGGTCTAGTAGGATGTTATAACAGTCTCAAGTCATTGCATAAGTTAAAATGTTCAATAAGTTCATTTAAACATAGTTTGTTGCTTATAAACAATTCAAATCTTGTATGTAATGGCTACATGAGTATTTTGGATGGAAAGTAGTATTAGTTTGTTTTATGCTTAATTGAGCCTCCCAACTACCTAAAGTTGGTTGAGGCAGGTGGGGGGAAGATTAATAAATACCCAAAGAACCATTTTATGGGTAGATTGAAGGAGGACAATTATTGATTTGTACAGACTGTCTCAAATAGTGAATAATAACATTCCATTTTGCACTATTTCATTGGTATCTTGAACTTTTATTTGGTTTTTCTTGTCATGAATATGAATTAGGAGGGTTCTTATTGTTAGATGGTTCACTGTTATATAGATTTCAGATTGTTTTGAAGGATTTCACATGCCACTAACACTATAACAGACATATTTCTCACAGTTTTGGGGACAGTTTTGATTTCTTAGTGAATAATGAGCCTCTCATGATCTTCTAGGGCCCAGGAGGCATGAGAGGAATGTTTTCTAACATGTACAATATTAGCCTAATAGTTTATGATGCAGAAATACTGAAAGGACAATGAGAATGTTGAAGACAAGGGAGTGTTCCAAGAGGAAATTGATAGCTAACATGTAGCAGCAGAAGATTTACCTGAAGAAGAGGGTTGTGTGATGACTTGGAAGACCCTAGGGTGTTGATATAAAGGTTTTTGAAAAATAGTTTGATCTCCAAGTTGAGTGGAGATAGGATTTTGGTGAAACCCTCATGAAACAAGGGTTTGGAGAGCCTATAAAGGTGAGTTGAATGATTCTTGATGAATGTGACTGAAATCATTTGGATCTAGTAGTTTTATGCTATAATATGATTGTGCTAAGAATTTGGACTGGTGAAGAGTGAGATAAAACACAGTTTCTTTGTTATTTGTTTGATTTTGATGCCATTTGAAGGCCACATTGTGAAGGAAGTACAAACTGGTCCAAAGGAGTTGGGTTTAAATTTGACATATAGGTTAATTATATACTGTTGAAAATATGTATTATATATGCCATCTTTGAAGAAATAGATCAATCAATGTGATTCATACAAAAAAATAGATTGGTACACACACACACACACACACACACACAGATATATATATATATATGTGTGTGTGTGTGTGTGTGTGTGTACCAATCTATTTTTTTGTATGAATCACATTGATTTATCTATTTCTTCAAAGATAGCATGTATAATTCATATTTCCAACAACATATAATTAACCTATATTATTGACCTGTATGTTTGATTAGAATAATTAAATGGAAAAATAAATAGGAAAAGAAAAATATGAATCTGAATAAAAACAAAATATGAATCGAAATATAACTAAGAATTTATGGGTCATTGCCTTAGTATAGTTTATTAACCTCACCTGAAATTAATATTGGCTTTATCCCCCCTTTATGCACCTTGACAATATTGATTTCGTCCTCCCTTAATGCACCTAGAATCAATAGTGAATTCATATATTACATGCAAAAAATATTACAAGTCAAAGGTGTAATTTCACGAAACTACAATTACAAACTTAATGACTACCTTAAGAAATTGTTTATTCAGCCAATAATATAGCATAAAAAAATCCCATTAACATTTACAACATATTTCATGAAAAATAAGTAAAAACTAATTAACATCCCAATTCTGGCAAAAGATTTCTTGCATGGATAACAAATCCATAATGTAGAGAAAACATCATTCCTTCAAAGATGTGTGAATACACACCTTTAAAATATCAATGGGTACACATGCAAAAACCAGAGTGTTGGTATATTTGAAATTAAGTAATCAATATACTAGAGTTCCAAGAACTAGATTAAATCATGAACTAATTAATAGTTACCATTTGGAGTAATTAATCCCAAATTTTGACTGATCAAATATGCAAAAAGTATAGTGTCTAGAATTTTAAGTTTTTGAGAGATTTTATGATTTAGCCTATAGTCTGAAGTACTCCAAACACTTCAATCTAGATGGCAATAAAAACCAAAATAGGGATAAGAAATGTGTTTATTACGAAAAGAATAAGGGACATAGAACCTAGTAAGTAAATCAAAGAAGTGCTCATAAAAAATTACTATAAAATCAAGATTAAGACTCAATTGTCTGAACTTTATTGGGAGTACCTATCAAGTCCATCAAAGGTGGTGCTTTTGTTGGTTGGATTTTTTGTGCTTTTGTTGAATATACTAAAAATGTACTGCTCTGTGCATAATTGTGAGGTAGAGCCCTATCTAAAGAGCTAACACTCGCAAGCATTTCAGGCCCTTTGGCTAGCTTGCAATCTCACTACCCATAAAAGTGCCACCAATGATAAATTCAAGAAGACTTTGTAGGCTTATGCCATAAAAGATTTCTAAGTTTCTAGAATTATACATCATAAAACATCTGTTAATTTATGGGATTATATGCTATATAAAATAAAATCCATTTTGGTAGAAGTGAATTTGAAAACCAAATTTGTGGGGTTGTGGGAGAGGGGAAAAATGAAGAAGACAGAAATCCTTAACAAAATGACATCATGTCCCACAACAGTTCAATGATATAAAATGGTGCCAAAATATGAATTGTAACTCAAAAACTTATTGACCCATTGATCAGATCAGATGCATTATGAAACACAATTTAAAAAATCTCCACCTCTGTATACATATCAAAATGAATCTGCTACAAAAAATATGCGGTTAGAATTTCACTGTAAAAAATGAATTTCATCTCATTCTACCCTGTGGGAGAGAGTCTCCATTAGCAACATGATTGTCCATGCCTTGTAAAATCCCTTTACCTGTCTATGATTCTACAAGCTAGGTTATCTTAGAACATGAATATGCAATTCAATTTAATGGACCAGTGAGCAGAATAAAGTATAAAGCAGTGATTGATGAGCAAAATTGTATAGGTAGGAAAAGTTCTTTCAATATGACCAGTAGTTCAGTTTGGGTTGAATTGTTGGTCACTTAGATTGTAGATTATTGAATAAGGAGGAGCAACACATCAATTTCAATGCCATGATGACTTGCTTAACAAAATGGCATCCTATCCCATAATAGTTCAATGATATAAAATGGTGCTAGAGTATGAATTGTAACTCAAAAACTTGTTGAACCATTGATATGATCAGATGCATTACGAAACAAAATTTATGAAAAATTGCCTCCGTATACATATCAAAATAAATCTTCTAAAGAAAATACACAGCAATAGACATGAGCATACCTGCAATTGTCACATAGCATACATGATATCTCGTAAGACTGCACAATACAGTTCTAGGGGATCCGAGCAAGTGGGTTTCAAAGATATCTCCTCCATGGGCCTTCATCCTCCACTCCAAAAATTCATGAAATGCATTGGCTCTTTGGAAAGCTAGAAATAGTAGACTCTCACCTAGTAGCGGCCAGCCAAAACTACCCGATCGTAAATTAGGGTTTGAAGAAGGGTTTCTGAGAAGAAATAGCAGAAAAAATTTTCTTGTTAAATGAGATCATGTTGCATATCCTTAAATATAAGGTTTGCATGATAAAGGGAAGAGAGGGCAACACAAAATGAGGAGGAAGTGAAGTTTAAAATCATACCTTTCTCAGCCTTTTAGATTCTGAATGTACAATCCAGTAGATCCCTTTCACTGCAGAGATGCCTAGCCGTAGAGATCTTGTCCAACGGCTGCAAAAATCCCTCTTGGCACTATTATAGAAATGACCAACATTTTATTTTCTATTTTTTTTCTTATATCCTGTTAACGTTGCAATTGCGACATTGTCGGGGTATAATTGAAAAAAAAAAGCCAAAAAGACATAACATTTGCCCGCCATTGCAAATTGCCGTCGCAATTTCACCCCAAATGTATTAGTGCTTATTTCCTCCTATGTAGACAGGGTGTTTGATTACTCTCAGAATGAGAGCCAACAACCATAAGACTAGTACTACAATGGAGGATTTAAAAGCTATGAAGATAAGCAAATTGAAATCAAACTAGAATGAGTGAAATTTAGTCTAAAATGCTTTGAAAGAAATATGATATTAATCTAAATAGCTTTGAAAGAAATGTGAAGTGCATATTTATTCTAAAGAACTTGAAATAAGATTAGATTAAGCTAAGAGCAAGTAAGTAAACTAATTATAATGAAAATGCAATATTAAACTAAATGAAAATTATACTAAAATGCAATAAAAGCTTGAAATTAATGAAATTGAGACACAAAAATACTATAGTTCAATTACTCTAAAAAAATTTCCCTCCTTTGAATGAAGAAATGAGATTCATTAAATAGAAAAGCCTAAGAAGAGAATGAAGGGTTTCTTGATCTGAAACTCCTGACCCTTCATTTCCAATTGAGACAAAAAAGCATTGAATTACTTAATTAAAAGAATGGAATTTTCCACATAGGGGACTTTTCAAATATCTTGAATTATTAATTAAAAAATGAGTGTCCATTCAAATAACAAGTAATTATTAATTCCTTTTTATGGGGAATTAGCTAAAGGGGGTAGATTTTAATTTAATTCCAAGTACTTAGGACTTTAGGATTAAACTAATTTACCATAGGGGTAATTTAGCTAATAAAAGTTGAAGACTTTAGGAATTAATTTTATTTGATTAATGCAATCAGAGTTTTTGCAATTGACATCAAGTTAAATTAAGTCAGGTAGGAGAGACAAAATTGCCTAGGAAACTAGGACTTTGGAGATGTAAAATTGATGAAATTGTACCAAAATTAATTGAATTTATTAGGTGCCAATTTTAGGGTATTACATTTTCCCCTCTTTGACTTGATGTGTGAACAACCCATTGATTCAAAGAATAGTCTGAAGTGACAGATGATGAGAAATTTAGAAGTCTGGGTTAGGTTGCCAAGACACCGAACAGATCAAAGCATGATTTTCTGAAGTCTAAGTTAGATTGCAAAGACAACAGTCTTGAGTGAAGATGAGAATCAGTGTTAGGTTTCCCTAATGCCCAGAATGAGATTCAGATGCAAACTTAGGACTATCTCTAGAATCAGGGTTAGATTGTCTGAATACGAAGCTTAGCCCTCCGAGACCTGGGTTAGATTGCCTAGGTAATGGTCTAAGAGAGATTTTGAGATCCATCTTGAGAATGAAGCTTGAATCCCAAGAATTAGGGTTAGATTGCCTCAATACCTAAAAGATTTTGAGAACCATCTCTAGAATGAAGTTTGATTCCTAAGGATCCGAGTTAGGTTTCTCAGATACCTAAAAGATAGATGATAAGATGACCAGATGTGAGACACTGAGATGCCCCTAGCAATGAGAACTGATGATTCAGATCAGACTAATTCAAGAATTGATTTGACAAGGTTCAAATGATGAAATCATCCTGCCCCCTTGAGAGCAAAATTAGAAGATGACATAAGAGGGATAATTAACAATAAGAAGTTGTAGAGAAAAAGCAATTAGACTAGATTTGAGAAATTGTAGAAGCAAATCAAAGCAAAGAAGAGGTCTTGTTGACCAAGTTTGACCATGGTTGACCATGGTTGAATAGAGTTGACTTTGATGAAAAGGGTAAAGATCTTGAGAACATGATGCAAAGATGAGGGTCTGGCAGGAAGATGATGCCAGAAGGCTAACTGCACAAGCGTTCAATCCCAAAGGGTCCTTAGAATTTTAAAACATGATTTCGAGCTATCTAGAGATGTCAAATTTTGATTTTGATCTCAAAAAATTATGCAATGATGATGAAACTGGGACAGAAGATGAGAACCTTTGATGAATAGAAAGTAATCAAGAGAGTAACAAGATATCATCTCAAATGCAAGCTTAACATGAACATGCAAGCCTACGCTAAAATGCAAGCCTAGAATAAAAATGCAAACCCTAGGACTTGGTTGTTGGACTCACTGTATTTATCATCATCGATTTCATTTAAGCACGAGATGATCACAAGATGCCATACAATCCTCACTAACATTGCAATCATGAGAATATGAATATGACATTAGTCTTAGATTTGTCGGAATGAGGTGTAAGCATTAAGGCACAAGAAGCTAGAATGACTTGAACACCTATTCCTTTTGATTTAGCAAGTTAACATAAGCATCAAAGCACAATTGCTAGAATGACCTGAATGTTGCTTGCAAAAAAACACACCAGACACATAAGAGTTCCTTCTTTTGCCAAAGAATGCTCGCAGTGACCCTTACGTTCAGTTAGCAGGACGAGCATTAGCAATTTTAATTGTAGCAAAAAGAAGTCACTCAAAAAAGACAAGGAGAAGAACCAACCTCACCAAAGCATCCATATAAAAGGACTCAAGGTATGCATGGCCATCCAATATGAGATGAAGGCTCTTATAGATGGACACCCCTCTTAGATAGATTCTTTGGATCATTGGAACTAAACTAGCAAACAGAAAGCAAAGGAAAGATCATGCCCCCAGTCTTCACATTTCTCAGTCAAGAAAGAGGTCTTAGATTCACTTGAGGGGAAATCATAAAGAAAACAAACAAACAAGAAAAGGAAAAGCTCAGCACACTTCAAAGGAACACACAAAGAGTTTTAGTTTCAATTTACATTTGTGTTCAAGTGGATTGAAATCAAATCGGAAGCGTACAACATTTGAAGTCTAGACAGGATAGCAACAATAGGTAGACACAATAAGAACCACTGGTGACTATCACAAGAGATGAAGTGTCAAGATGATATCAAAGAGTGGACCAAGTATCAATAGGTGAACACAGTGAGAACCACTGGTGACCAATACAAGGAACATTCTCAAAAGAGAGAATAAAAACATGAGTGAAACATCAGCAGGCAGACGCAGTGAGAACCATTGGTGACTGATGTAAGGAAGAGATCCCAAAAGAGAGAGGTTGAATGAGAGCTAAGTATTAGTAGGTAGGAATAGTGGGAACCAATGGCAACTGATACATGAGAGATCCTCAAGGAGAGAGACCTCAAAAGTAGCTAGGCATCAGTAGGCAGATGCAGTGGGAATCACTGGTGACTGATGCACAAACAAAACTTTCAAAAGTGATAGGACAATGCCCCCTAGACTAGGAAGGTGCCCCCAAGTGTGAACCAGTTCCAAACCATGAAGAGTTGAGGATAATCATGAAGACAAATAAAGGCAAGTGCATGAGCTAGGAATCTAAAGTAGGGAATGAACTAAAAAAGCAAGAAACAAACTAAAGTAGGAAAGCAGGAAAGAAAACTAAAGCAGAAAACTAAGAGCCAAGTGATGCTGAGATGAGATGTAACTTTAGGAAACAAGAGGCACCTATTTATCGGGTTTTCACCATCTTGGCAGAGATTCTATTTTTGCTACAATGACGCTTGTTTACCAGGTTTTCATCAATGACACATTTTCTTATTTTTCAATTTTTTGTACTTTTCTCTTTTTATTTTTTTTATTATTATCAAGGCACCTATTTACTAGGTTTTCACCAAGATAACAGATTCATCAAAGCACTTGTTTACCAGGTTTTTACTAAGATCATTTTTTTAGGACATTTGCAATTTTTAGGATTTTTGCAATATATCATTTTTTTGGATTTTTTCAGGACCAATAAATATGTACATGAGCAATGTCTCAACTGTAGAACTTCTTCAGATGAAGAGCATTGATAGGCTCTTTGAGTTTCTCTCCTTCAGTGGTGGAGAGTTGATAAGCACTAGACCCAAATGCTCTAGTAATGACATACAGACCAAGCTAGTTTGGTTCAAATTTGCCTTTCTGGACTCGTTGCTGCTGATTTTTGGGGTTCTCTCTTAGGATGAGATCACCCACTTGGAATTCTCTTTGTCTGACTTTCTTATTGTAAGCTTTAGACATCCTCTTTTGATATGCTCTTAGATGGTCGAATGCCATCTTTCGACGTTCATCAAGTAACTCAAGCTCTTGAAGCCGGGATATTATGTTATCTTCATCAGTGATGAGGCCCTTCTGAGAGATTCACAATATTGAAATCTCAACCTCAATAGGTAATACTACCTCTACTCCATAAACCAAGGTGAAAGGAGTGGCCCCCGTTGGTGTTCAGATACTTGTTTTGTAGGTCCACAAAGTCAGATTAATTTGGAGATGCCAATCTCTACCAAATTTATGAACTGTTCAGTGCAAGATTTTCAGGATAGTCTTATTAGAAGCTTCTACTTGTCCATTACCCTGAGGATAATAGATAGATGACCAATGCTAAATAATTTTGAATTTAGTGCATAAGTCTGTCAGGTCCTTATTTTTGAATTGTCCCCCATTGTCAGTGATAATAGATGAGGGTATGCCATATCTACAAATGATAGAGTTTAGTATGAACATAGCCATGGTCTTGTTGTTAGCTATAGTGAGAGGCACTACCTCAACCCACTTGGTAACTTAATCAGTAGCTGTGATGATGAACTTGTGTCCTCTTGAAGAGAAAGGATGTATCTGACTGACCAAGTCAAAGGCCCATTCCTAAAATGGCTAGAAACTGAGTAGAGGACTAAGTTCATGAGCATGAGCATGAATTAGGTTCCCATGAAATTGGCATTGCTTGCAAGTCTTAGCATAGTGAACAACTTCTTTTTCCATGTCTGGCTAGTAATAACCAGCTCTAATAAGTTTTTGGGCTAACGTCAGACCACTAGAATGAGACCCATAGATACCTTTGTGTACCTCGGCTAGTGCATGTTTGGACTCATCAAGTTCTAAGAACCAAAGGAGGGTACCATCTAGACCCCATTTATACAAGTCATTTTCTATGAGGACATACCGTGAAGAAGTACGAATGAGGTGATGCTTTTCATTCTGGGTATAGGTTTCTAGATAGATCTGGTCACAAAGGTAGAAAAAGATATGGTGGTAGCAGGATGAGTCATGTCCAATGATTGAATAGATCATCCTAGATTCAAGAATATCATAGGCAGGGTAGTGTAATGCCTCCACTAGGAACTCATGTGTGAAGTCATTTTCTGGCATTTGTAACATTGAAGCAAGAGTGGCCATTGCATCAGCTACTTTATTGTCTACCCTTGGAATCTGTTAGAAAAAAATGTGTGCAAAGTATTGTTTGAGATCATCCACCATCCTTTTATAAGGTATTAGCTTGTCATCTTTTGTTTGGTAGACATCGTTGACTTGATTGATGATTAACTGCAAGTCTCCAAAGACCGTGAGCTCATCCACATGCCATTCAAGGGCTATCTTCATTCCATTAATGAGAGCTTCATATTCAGCTATGTTGTTTGTACAGGGAAACAACATTTTATATGCTTTTGACAATGAGTATCTTTGAGGTGTAACAAATAGAATGCTTGCACCGGATCCTTTCTGAGCGAATGATCTGTCAAAAAACATGCTCCAAGATTGGTGTGTGAGGAGCATGATGGATTCATCTAGGAATTCAATACTCAAAGGTTGATGATCTTTCAAAGGAGCTTCGACCAACTAATCAGCAATTTGTTGTCCCTTAATAGCTTTTCCTTCCACATACTCAATGTCGAATTCACTTAGTATCATTACCCATTTTGCTAATCTACCTATAAGGGCAGCCTTGCTTAGTAGGTACTTTAGTGGATCAATTTTTGCAATAAGCCTCATGGTATGAGCTATCATATAATGTTGTAACATATGAGAAGCAAATACCATTGCTAAACAAGCCTTGTCAATGACATAGTAATTTATTTCATAGGCAACCAATGTTATGTTGATATAGTAAATGGCTCTCTCTTTATTATTCTGATCTTCTTAAGCTAGGAGAGCACCCAAGGATGTGTTTGTTGCTAAGATGTATAGTATAAGTGGCTTCCCATGAATAGGAGGCATCAGTATAGGTGGATTAGCAAGATACTATTTTATTTGAGTAAGTCCCTTGTCACATTCCTCATTCCATTCATAGGTCACATTCTTATGCAAAGTTTTAGTAAATGGTTGTGACTTGTCCGCCAACTATGAAATGAAGCACTAGATAGATTATAGCCTTCCTTGTAGTCCTCTCATTTGACTGATATTATTGGGTGGAGGCATGTCCATAATAGCTTGCACCTTTTCAGGATCAACTTCTATGCCTTTAGCTGAAATGATATAACCCAAGAGTTTCCTAGAAGTAACACCAAAAGCACATTTCTTTGGATTAACCATGAGACTGAATTATTCCATGCAGTCAAGGATGGGACCCAAGTCTATGAGGTGAGTTCTTCACTAAATTCTTTTGGCTAAAGTATCATCCACATAATCCTGCATCATTTTATGCATCATATCATGGAAGATAGTAGTAACAGCTCTTTGGTATGTTGCTCCAGCATTCTTAAGCCCAAAAGGCATGACATTCCAGCAAAAGGTTCCCCAAGCACATATAAAAGTGGTCTTTTCTTGATCTTTTGGTGCAATCTTTATTTGATTATAGCCAGAAAAGCCATCCATCAAAGAGTACATCTCATATCCTATTG
The DNA here is from genome assembly GCA_027943335.1 of Chamaecyparis obtusa. Classification (NCBI taxonomy): domain Eukaryota; kingdom Viridiplantae; phylum Streptophyta; class Pinopsida; order Cupressales; family Cupressaceae; genus Chamaecyparis; species Chamaecyparis obtusa. Next base: position 1,909,152 of record BSBK01000576.1, read on the forward strand.
TCATGTCAACTATCATATCAATATTAGGCAGTGGGAAGTCATCTTTTGAACATGCCTTATTCAGATCTCTGAAATCCATACACACACGAATCGATTTATCATGTTTAGTGATTGGAACAATGTTTGAAATCCATTATGCATAATCAATAGTTCTTATGAAGCCAGCCTTAAGAAGCTTTTCCAATTCGGCTTTAACCAAAAGAGCTACGTGTGGATGAATTTTTTGTAGCTTTTGTTTAACAAGTTTGATACCTGGTGCAATGGACAAATGATGCATGATTAGATTGGGGTCTAATCCAGGCATGTCAAAGTAGGTCCATGAAAAGTTTATTTTCTTGGTCTGAAAGAGTCTTGTGAACTCTTCTTTTTCTTCAGCAGACAATGATTGTGCTAGGTGAATAACCTATGGAACGGCCTCTATACCCAAATTGACCGGTTGTATCAGCTCAACCAATACTAATGACCTCTCTTGAAAGTGGCTCAGAAGCATATCAAGTATCTCATCCTTGGGTGCCTCAGAGAGGTTTTATGTGGTTGAATGTGGACCTCAAATCCAATTACACACGCAACATAGTCATTACTCACACAATTGAATTACGAAAGAGAGTATTAATAACTCAATTCGAAATCCATGGTGAAACAACCTGTTGCCTCCTATGTAGATGGGGTGTTTGATTACTCTCAGAATGGCAGCCAACAACCATAAGACCAGTACTACAATGGAGGATTTAAAAGCTATGAAGATAAGAAAATTGAAATCAAACTAGAATGAGTGCAATTTAGTCTAAAATGCTTTCAAAGAAATATGATATTAATCTAAATAGCTTTGAAAGAAATATGAAGTGCATATTTATTCTAAAGAACTTGAAATAAGATTAGATTAAGCTAAGAGCAAGTAAGTAAACTAATTATAATGAAAATGCAATATTAAATTGAATGAAAATTACACTAAAATGCAATAAAAGCTTGGAATTAATGAAATTGAGACACAAAAATACTATAGTTCAATTACTCTAAAAAAATTGCCCTCCTTTGAATGAAGAAATGAGGTTCATTAAATAGAAAAGCCTAAGAAGAGAATGAAGGGGTTCTTGATCTGAAACTCCTGACCCTTCATTTCCAATTGAGACAAAAAAGCATTGAATTACTTAATTAAAAGATTGTAATTTGCCACATAGGGGACTTTTCGAATATCTTGAATTATTAATTCAAAAATGAGTGTCTATTCAAATAACAAGTAATTATTAATTCTTTTTTATGGGTAATTAGCTAAAGGGGGTAGATTTTAATTTAATTCCAAGTACTTAGGACTTTAGGATTAGACTAATTTATCATAGGGGTAATTTAGCGAATAAAAGTCGAAGACTTTAGGAATTAATTTTATTTGATTAATGCAATTAGGGTTTTTGCAATTGACATCAAGTCAAATTAAGTCAGGTAGGAGAGAGAAAATTGCCTAGGAAACTAGGACTTTGGAGATGTAAAATTGATGAAAATGCACCAAAATTAATTGATTTTATTAGGTGCCAATTTTAGGGTATTACAGGTATAACTTTTTGTGAACATAGTTTTGCAACCCTCCTTACCTTTTTTTGTCATTGTTGTCAAAGGGGGAGAGATATATAGAAAAAAAATTGATAAGGATACATACTCTTAGGGGGAGTACAGTATATAGAGAGGATTCATGAAGTCATAAGGATAGTATATATACATATTTTGTATTATGACCATAATTTTGAATTATTTTTTTTGGAGCCTAAGACTTAACCAATTTTCTCATATGTTGCCACCAATGACAAAGGGGGAGATTGTTGGCAATTTGGCTAAGTTGGTTACATAGATGTTTTCATTATGGAAACATATGATCTACATGAAGATCACATAGGTTAGAGAGCCAGTATGTCAGAGCGCAATGCAAAATTGTTTAAGTATGAGACAGTGTGTTTTTGCTAGTGAACCTGAAGACAATTTTGATTGGTGATGTTGATTGGAGTAATTTCAGTGCTTGTGCACCTGAACATAGAATCTATGGTGACTATTGAAGACTCACCTCAGAGCGCAAGTTAGTATGACATGTACGAAAGAAGTTATGATAGTGTTAAGCCGGCAGGACAGAATATGAAAATAGAATTGATAAAGAGTTAAGGGATTATTTTGTTTATCAAAATAATGACCTAACAATATAAAGGGATGACATCCTAGATGTTAACCCTTGGATAAAGATATTTTTTAATATGATAGTAGACTAGAAAGTTATTAATATTAATAACTTGTATAAAGATATGTAAAGATGTAATTGAAAAGTGATGTAATTAACATGCAAATGTAATAGCGAAAGTGAAGAGCAGTGAAGAGATATTGATGCAAGTAGTATAAGGTTATGTACCTTGACCTATTTTTGTAATTAGTAAATATTTTATATTACTTCTTTGGGTAGTGGGCTCATCTGGTAATCACATTTTATGCCGCCAACTCCTAACAGGGTTGAGGCTTCTAACAAGGCCTATAGTCCCTTAATCAGGATTGAGACACTATATGCATGTGATAGACTCCTAACAGGGTCAACATCCTTAACATGATGCTTTTGATTAGTGGATCTTTGTGGGTACCATCCCCACTGGGGTTTTCCCTTGGCCAGGGTTTCCTCAAGAACAAATAATGTGTTATGAGTTCTTTAGTTTGATTGCTATGCATATTGTTTAGCTTTCTATGTTATGCATGTGTTAAGATAATCTCTTATATCCATAATATGGCAAAAGTTAAAGTTTGTGGAATACTGATTCATTCTCCCCTCTCAGTATTCCCTATTTCTAACAATTGGTATCAGAGATTAGTTACTCAGAAAAGAATCATTCAAGGAAAGCCTAGTAGCTTGAGTAAGATCTCTATGGATATGGATCATCTACAAAAGAATCTTGAAGAAGATCTTGAATAGATTGATATTCTTATTGAAGAAAGAGATATTCTGAAAGGAAAATATGATGATGCAAAGAACCTCATTGAGAAATTGAAAAAGAAGTTGGAAGATCTGAAATCTAAAAGGGATTCTAAAATTCACATTGAAGATTGTGATGAAAAATTAGAAAAAGAAAATGAGATCCTAAAACATGAACTAAAGATAGAAAATATGAAGCTAAGTCTGAAAGATGGGAATGGCAAGAATGAAGAAAATTTGAAATCTGAGAATGAAAATCCTAAGCTTGAAAATGAAGGGCTAAAATCTAAACTTGGTAAAGTAACATCTAAACTTGAGAAAGTCAATTTGCAGTATGTTGAACTTGAGAAATACAATACAATTATGAAAGGAGAACTGACTCAATCTAAGTAGCAACTTGAAAGACTATATTCAACTAATGAGAAAATTGATGAACAAATATCTTATCAAAAACCATTCTATGATAAAAATGGTCTTGGATTCAACACTTTTAAATCAAATGAAGAAAGCAAGGAACCAGATCTAAAAATATCTAAAAGCATAGATGAGAAGAAGTCTGATGAGATTAACAAATCTGAAGATACACCTAAGGAAGAAGAACCACCTAAGCAAGAGGAATCACCTAAAGGTATGCAAAGAGAATTCAAAGGTAGATGTTTTTCTTGTAATACTATTTGTCATATGAAGAGAGATTGCACAGGTAAACAATTTAAACCTCTTAATGGTTATTGTTATAATTGTCATGGTTTTAGACATAGAGCTATTGAATGCAGAAAACCTAAATTTGTTGAGAATAATAATAGTAGTAGAATTTTTATAAATACTAACCATGCAGATAAGAAACCTATTGAAAATATGAATAGAAGAAATGGAGTAGTATGCTATAGATGCAACAAGGTTGGACACATTTCTAGAAATTGCAGATAACAGATCAATCAGCCTAGACCAAGATATGGAAACAATGGAATAGTTTGTCAGATATGTAACAAGATTGAACATACAAAAAGGTTTTGCAGAATGAACAATATAGTTTTTCATATCAATCCTAACCCTAGAAGTCATGCAAGAAGAAATGAAGATGCAAGAAACAATCAAAAAGGATGTTGTAGTAATTTAGATGAAGTGAAGTTTGTTAAAATAATAGATCAAGGAGACATATTCAGAACTAAAGGTGGTCATAAAGGTGAAGTATTAAATGGTAAGAATGAATCTTTACCTGACCCATCTCAAAGTACTTAACTCATGTAAATTATAGTAAAATAGGAACTTAGATTAGTGTAGAAATTGATATATGATGAATTGAGTCTTGCACAGTTAATGCAAGGTATTATATGATGTTCTAATGCTATAGTTAAGAGCGCAAATAAAAATATTATGTTTTGCAAGATCGCAAGAAGTTTTAGGTTTTGCAGGTTAACTGAATCAGCTTTTTGGAAAGAAGCGGGAAAAGAATTGAATGCGATGTCAGATCTAAGTGAGATTGAAATGATAAAAGGTCATGAATGATTTTATTTGATCATAAAAGTGAATACAAGTGTTAAGGAGATCAAAGAGTAGTGATTGGAAGTGTTTTGCAAGGATTTGGTGAAGAATTTCTGTGCCGGATCTACGCAAGCCCCAAATCATGAAATTGAGGTATTTTACTTGGAAGATCTTTGAATCAGTTAAGGAATTAGAGGAAATCATGGATATTTATTTGATTCACAATGTTAGAGATAATAATAGACCTAAAATGAAAAGGGAACCACTATAACCCTTGGAAGATGATCCTAGGTTAGCTTTATCATCTATAGTAGATGAAGTTTGACATCTAGAGAATGTTAGAAGTTATCTGGGTTTTCAACTGGAGACTATTAGTGATAGTGATTTTAGTAAGGAATATCAGAAGATCTATAATCAAGACATGTCATTGAAAGTAGGGTTTGAGTTTCACAATATGAATTTGACAATGAAGAATGTACCAAGATAATCCTAAGCAAAATTCACAATGGAAATTTTTGGTTAGGTGACAGAGTGATAGATATCATAGATGAATTAATTCATGAGGTAACTAGACTATCTAAAATTGGAGCCATTCCTTTGAATGAGAAAAACATGCTAAAAATAGTCATTGACAACACAAATTCATCCTACAATGGCAGAGGAATAATAATTAGCAAGATACAACAAGATGATGTCAGATACTTGTGTAAGATCCTAACAACTAAGTTTTGTGCTAACTCAAGAGAAGATGACATGGTAGCTAGAATGATACATGTGGCTTATTTGATGTGTGTAGATAAAGTACAAGTTGACATGTGTGAGATTTTGAGAATTTGGAAAAGATAAAGAAGACTAAGTATTCATAGTTTAGATTCTCATCTTTAATAAATTATTTGTTTTTTCATTTATTGAGATTATTTTCATACACCATTGGAAATTACTAGAATGATGACCAAACTACAATGGAAAGGATTAACCAAATGTATAGGAGGCATGTTATTGATAAAGTAAATGAAAGTGCAGTGTTCGTAATTAAAAAATTTCAAAATTTAATGTCTAGCAGATCAAGGATCCCATTGTCTCTTGTGGAGAAGTATAAAAATGAGATATGTTTCATGGTTGATACTGACTTTACTTATATTGAAGTAGTAGAATCTAGAACAGAGTTCATAGACCCTCTTGGCTATGAGATATCTAAGATTGAGACAAAATAATATGTGAGTAGACTACTTAAGTGCAAGATGGATATTCACAATAATAGGTTTGGAACCTTTAAGGAGAACTTCAACTCCGTAAAGACCATCCTTGAAGAGAAACAATCAAAGAAAAGAGTTGAGAGTAAAATCAAAAAAATTCTAAAAGATACAGGGATGACTAAACATGAGTTCTTGGTAGCCAAGCAAATAGCAATAGCAGTTAGAGAAATTGGACAAAAAGAAGTTTTGTCTGTACCACCTTTATCATCAATTGTAGTACAGTAAGTGGAAACACAAGTTAAGGTGAAAGTGGAAGAAACAGAGAAGGATCAAGAAACAAGAAAATCCACTAGATCAACCTCCTCCACACCTAGAAAAAGAATAAAAGAGATTGCTACTAGAATGGGTAAGAGGTAGAAGACATTGGTGCCACCAGTTCAAAGGGAAATTGTAGAAATCAAAGATGATGAAGACACTCATGTTAAGAAGAAAACTTGGAAACCTAGAATTGAAAAGGTTAATGAGTAGATTGTTCAAGACAGGGACTTTACAAAGATGAAAAAATATTATGATCTCTATGATTATGCAGAAAGACTAAATCTAGAAAATGTAGTGGTGACGTATATGATTTTATTTGATAAGAAATTTGATACAATTTAGGGTAAGATACCTGATAACTTGTACAAGAAACTTGTAAATAGAAAGAAGAGAGCATTAGAGGAAGACATAACTATTAGAGAAAATATTGTAAGAAAACTTTGTGTTGTGAGAGATGAAGAACATTTCAATTAGATTATGAAGGATCTAAACACCCATCTAAGAACCAAGAAGAGAACTATTCAGATTATGGGAGGTAGATATGAAGAAATTACCACAGAAATAGACCAAGCCATCACTAAGGTTATGACATATAATGCTGAAGAATCATCAATTGTAGTAGAATCTAAAGATCAAGTAGAAGAAGCATAAAAAGAGGACATTCCCTCTCCACCAGCCATAAATATTGAGGGTGAAGCCATGAATGTTGAAGGAACAAAGATCACCTTGGATAGTGATGATAACTTATTCAAGAATCTTGAAAACATTGTTGACAATTTGGCTTTTGAAGAGCAAGATAGTATCAAAAGAGAAGAGAAGACATAAACCACAATTATAGAACCTAAAGTGGCAAAGAAAAAAGTACCTACTCCCACTCAAGAAGAAATTAGTCTTACATTTGAGACTGGCAATAAAACTCAGATTGGTTCTATGATTGAGAATTTGGGAAAGGAAGTAGATGATGATGATCAGATGGAATTGATCACATCTTTGAGCAAGATCAATGGAAAGAACAAGAAAGTAAAGAGTCTTGAAGGATGCCTAAAGGAGCTTACTAAGAAGTTACAAGGCATTATTACTACAAAAATTGTAGAAGATGAACCTCTAGAAAGAGCAAAGAAAGTGATGAATACTTTTGATGATGAGGTTACAAATCTATCTGATATAGCAAAGATGAAAGCTCAAGCAGCTTATGAGGCAAAAACACTTTTGGACATTAGTCAGAATATCAGGAATGATATCAATAACCTTGATATTTATATAAAAGACTTGAGAAAGAATTTAGAAAGAGGAAAATCCTTGTAAATTCAGTGTACAAAATTAGAGAACTTGGTAGCAAAGGAAGTTCAGAAAATGAAGATGAAGGAAGTAGAAATTCAGAATGAGACAAACCTTCTTTCGAGCCCCAATGTGAAGATATTTGATATTGAGTAGAAAATCTGCAAGATTTATGATGAAATAAGAGTTTTACAAGATGACAAGGACAAGAATTTGAAGAGATTCACTCTTTTAAGAGAGCCCATTTCTATAAACTTGAGCACCATTGAAGGTCAACTGGAAGAATGTCTTTCAGCCAAGACATCTTTTCAGAAGTTTAGCTATGAGAATCTCCAAGCATGTGAGATTGCATCTTATGGATTGTATGCACTAATTAGTGTGGTAGATTCAATTAAGAAATCATGGGAGAAAGAGTTAGAGGCCATGAAGATTAACTTTGTAGATTGCATTGCAAGCCTATAGGCTTTGCAATATTTAATCAAGGTATAACTTTTTGTGAACACAGTTTTGTAACCCTCCTTACCTTTTTTTGTCATTATTGTCAAAGGGGGAGAAATATATAGGAGGAAATTGATAAGGATACATAATCTTAGGGGGAGTACAATACATAGAGAGGATTCATGAAGTCATAAGGATAGTATATATACATATTTTGTATTATGGCCACAATTTTGAATAATTTTTTTGGAGCCTAAGGCTTAGCCAAATTTCTCATATGTTGCCACCAATGACAAAGGGGGAGATTGTTGGAAATTTGGCTGAGTTGGTTACATAGATGTTGTCATTATGGAAACATATGATCTACATGAAGATCGCATAGGTTAGAAAGCTAGTATGTAGAGCGCAATGCAAAATTGTCTAAGTATGAGATAGTGTGTTTTTGCTAGTGAACCCGAAGATAATTTTGATTGGTGATGTTGATTGGAGTAAGTTTAGTGCTTGCACACTTGAACATAGACTCTATGGTAACTATTGGAGACTCATCTCAGAGTGCAAGTTAGTATGGCATGTGCGAAAGAAATTATGACAGTTTTACTAAAGACAGTGTTAAGCTGACAGGACAGAATATGAAGACAGAATTGATAAAGAGTTAAGGGATTATTTTGTTTATCAAAATAATGAATTAAAAATATAAAGGGAGGACATCCTATATGTTAAACCTTGGATAAAGATATTTTGTAATATGATAGCCGACTAGAAAGTTATTAATCTTAATAACTTGTATAAAGATATGTAAAGATGTAATTGAAAAGTGATGTAATGAACATGCGAATGTAATAGCGAAAGTGAAGAGTAGCAAAGACATATTGATGTGAGAAGTATAAGGTTATGTACCTTGACCTATTTTTTTAATTAGTAAATATTGTATATTACTTGTTTTGGCAGTGGGCTCATCTGGTAATCACATTTTGTACCGCCAACTCCTATTAGGGTTGAGGCTTCTAACAAGGCCTATAGTCCCTTAATCAAGATTGAGACACTATATGCATGTAATAGAATCCTAAGAGGGTCAACATCCTTAACATGATACTTTTTATTAGTGGATCTTTGTGTGTACCATCCCCATTGGGGTTTTCCCTTGGCCAGGGTTTCCTTGAGAACAAATAATGTGTTATGAGTTCTTTAGTTTTATTGCTATGCATGTTGTTTAGCTTTGTATGTTATGCATGCGTTAAGATAATCTATTATATCCATAATTGGGAAAAAGTTAAAATTTGTGGAATACTAATTCACCCCCCCCTCTCAGTATTCCCTATTTCTAACAGTACTTAGCTAGGTTGATTGGTGGTCTTTTGATGCCTGATTGGGGCCAGCATGGCTTCATGTGTGGCTGGTCCAGGGTGATCAATCAGATGATTTAGACCCATGGTCGGTATGCATGGGGAAATTTTATTCTTGGTCACATGTATCATAAGCTTCATGAGATCATTTACCAGCACATGAGGTCTACGACTATTGGTAGCATGGTTTTGCAGATCTAGGCGTGGGAGCATATCCCCGTGACACATCGTGATGCTGACTTGCCCTATATTTTCCTGTATTCTAGTCTTATTGAGAAGCCCCATCTAGGAAAGTTTGAGTATTGGCATCATTTATTAGATGATGTCATAGATTTTGTATGGCGAACCTATGTAGACTTTGAGGGTTGGCCATTAGATGTGAGGCTGATGCCATTTTTCTTTCAAAGAAGGTACTTGGTGGGGAGGACCCATTATATTATTGAGAAATTCCTGAACATGTGTATGAAGATAGTATGGCCGAGTACAGGGTATGTCTCATGAGACATCTATATATGTATGGACCAGGAGTGAGGAGGCCCAGTGGGGATTGAGATTGGTATATGGGACCATTGTACATGAGACCTCCCACATGGCACGTGTAGACTGGGTTCTACAGGTAGATGTATGTGATGTCATGGTTACTAATGAGTACCATGCCCATTATCTTAGACATCCATACCCCAGATTTATTGCTCTTAAGGAGGCCATCCCATGTATTGAGGACTCATTAGGCTATGATCTTGATGATGATGGTTTTGGTCAGGGCTGACCTATTCAAGGTGGAGATAGGAGGAGAGGTCACAATAGGGGGCAAGATGGAGGCCATGGAGGTAGAGGAGATAGAGATGGAGGAGATGATAGGGCTGGAGGGGGAGGTGGAGAGAGCAGCACATGGTGGGCCTCGGGAGGAGACTCCAGGAAGGAGCGACAAAAGAGATTATGGGTCACCCCTCCTTAAAGGGACATGAGGCCTTTATTGCATAGAGATGAGCACACATAGAGGCAGCAAACAATAGGAGGAGAGGATCAAGATTAGTAGCAACAAGAACCTAGAGATCCTCTTGTTGGTGATGATGGAGATAAATTATCATAGTGCGAGCAGGAGTGAGCTTCTTTGAGACTAGAGATGGCCACCCTCGGAGCACAGTTAGCAGAGTGAGATGCATAGTTGACTCAGCTAAGATCAAAGAGAGATTCCTAGAGAGCATAGCTAAGAGAAGATATAGATGTACAACTAGCATAGCTAAGAGCACACAAGGATACATAGCTAGCACATCTGAGGAATGAGCGGGATAGATATGTGCACACAACCACTCATCAAGGATAGAGGGCTACCTATTATTTCACTTTGTATTGTGTTGCGGCTCCTACTACTTAGAGAGATCCCCTATATTCAGTGATAGCACAACAATTTGAGGGTGCCATGCCTCCTCCTCCACCACTTAGAAGAGTAGACGCACCCCCTCAGAATCCTCCATGAGAGGACAAGGGGGCAGTGATGCATAGACCTCTTGATTTTCATATTTGTATCATTGATGTATTTTATTGATGATATCATGTACTTGTACAATTTTTTATCAATACACTCTCATGTCCTCTAGAATTTGTTTATTTGTTGATACATTGTCTCATTGCTTATCCATTGTCTGATATACTAATGCTAACACTTTGATTCTTTCTTATGGACATTCTTGATACTCTGTTATGGACATTTCTGATACTCTATTTTGATTATATATTGATTCTTCTACTGAGTTTGACATGGATGTCTTATCTAATTTTATGGTACTTTGTATGATGCCTTTTGATTTATGCACATGTGGGATATCTGACATTTGTTTTATGCTTTGGATATTGATGCGATTGTCATAGTTGGTGATGATTAGATTAAGTGATGATAAAATGATGTCATGATATATTTCACTAATATATGCTCATGTTTTTGTCTTTTCAAAGCTTTTATGAATGTATGGAAATGGATGTATGAGATGTATTGTGATGCAGTGTATGGACATCTCATTTTTATTTATGGATGATTATGGATGCATAATGCAAATGGTTTTATGATGTGAAATGGATTATGAATATATGTGATTTATACTCAGCCATTTTATTTTAGTTTTTTATGATTTCATGATGTTCGTGGTCAAACATGGAAAATGATTAATGCTTCAAAATTTTCAGCTCACATAAAAATGTTTTAGATAGATTTTCAGCTTATATCAATGTTTTAGATAGTTGAATCCACAGTTTCATGCTTATGCAAGATTAAAATGAATCCAATTTTAAAATGAACTTCAATGCAACTAAAGACATGATATGCATCTAAATGAATCTAATGCAAATTAATATGATATGCAACTACAATGAACCTTAATGCAATTAACCAATGAAATGCACCTAGACTAAGACACCTAGGATAGTCATTGTTTATTCAAAGCGGGTTGTTTTTCATCATAGAGAACTTGTTAGCGGGACCTCATTAGGATAGTACAATTTTCACTAATAGATTTAGCAATCCTAAAAATATGAATACATCATTTTTATTCATCATGTTGAAAGTGTTACAAGTAGTAGTTGTTGTTGCACCAAAAGATTGACCTGTCAATGCCCAATACAACCACTAGACTTATAGAAGACATAGGAGGTGGTTAAGCCATGTCACGAATCCTGAGGGGAGCACTGGCCATTATGCCAACAATCTCCCCCTTAGCATTACCCGAGGGGATTCGAACCTGTGACCAAGATCCGATACCACTTATTACAAGTAATAGTTGTCGTTGCACCAAAAGATCAACCTGTCAATGCCCAATACAACCACTAGACTTATAGAAGACATAGGAGGTGGTTAAGACATGTCATGAATCCTGAGGAGAGAGCTAGCCATTAGGCCAATAGAAAGATAACCTAAACACTAAATCCCATAGCTAGAATGTTCTATCAGTTACTTCCTATTTGATATAAACTATTTCTCTTCTGATGCATAATGTCTAAATGTATACCCGCAATGACCTTTCTTTTTGTATTCATATCCTAGGGTATAATCTGATTTAACATGCACTTTACTAGGAAGTAGTTTATCTTTGTTAGTTTTAAACAGGCAAGGAAATAGATCCAACCTCCCTAAGGTTTTCATAGGAAATAGGTTGAGGTATACATGGTGTTCCAATCATGATGGAGGCACTTATAGTAGATAGCCATTCCCCATGATTACCTCAGATCATCAGATTTATTACCACAAAAAAAAGACAAAGAAACGGTTATGCCCCCAGTCCATTGTTTCTCTTAGTCCATATACATCATCAAGTTACTCAAGGAAACATAACAATAAAAAATTGATAATAAGAAAAAATTCTTTATCCTTTAACATGATCATTGTATTTTCTTAAAAGAAACATAAAGTTGTGATTATAGTGTTTAAAAACACTCTTGATTAATCTTGCAAACACATGCATAGGAACTATTATCAATCATCAATTCTTTTCTTCACCCATAAGTGTCTCACCTATTTTAGTGTTTAGAAACACTATTTTCATCATGACATTGTGTTGAGAAACACATTTAGATCCAAGTATTGAGAAATATTGTTTTTTTGTCATTTAAAAATACCATTGTTTGTAGTTTATTGTCAATTGCGGACTAGGGTGGTATTGAAAAATACCATTGTTCATAGTTTATTGTCAATTGCGGACTCAACATCCTGTCAACAAATGTGATTTTGATCAATGCACCCTAGGGAAAAATAGTTTACCTAGGACCCTAATGTGGACAAATTCCAGTCTTAGGAAGGCACAATTCTCTAACATTTCTCTTAGGATTTGGCACATCACAAAAGTGACTGAATCATATATACAAACTGATATTTACATAGGCAAAGGGCACAAGCATTGTCTTGATAGATAGAGCGTTGATTACAAGTAGCACTTGTTTACCAGGTTTTCACCAAGACACTTTTTTCTCTTTTCCAATTTTTTGTTCTTTTTTATTTTCTATTTTTTTTTGGACCCATCAAGGCTCCTATTTGCTAGGTTTTTACCGAGATGGTCATTTTTCAGGACTTTTTCCATTGTTTTGGATTTTTTTTTTAGGCTCTATATTTTCTATTTTTGAACTTTTTTCAGGACTCTTTTCATTGTACAGGAGTCATCTTAAGCATGTTAGGCATAAAACCTTTTTAGATGTAGATTATTGATTGGCTCTAGTAAAACATCTCCTTCAGATGTAGCCAATTGATAGGCTCCTGATCCAAATGTTGTTGTAATGACAAAGGGACCCAACCAGCTGGGTTTAAATTTTCCCTTTTGTTCTCGATCTAGTAAAAATTCTTGGTTTTACTTTCTTGTTATATCCTCTTGACATCCTCTTTTGATAAGCCTTAAGATGATCAAACACTTTTTATCTGCACTCATCTAGCAATTCTAGTTCTTGCAGTCTAGAGATTCTATAGTCCTCATCACTAACTAGATGTTTCAATGATACCCTCAGTGATGGAATCTCTACCTCAACTGGTAATTCTCCCTCTGATCCATAAACTAGTGCAAAAGGAATTGCACTAGTTGGTGTTCTAATGCTTGTTTTGTAAGCCCATAATGTTGGATTGATTTGCAAATGCCAATCCCTTCCTGATTTGTTCACTGTCCTATGCAAGATTTTCAAGATAGTTTTCTTTGATACCTCATCTTGTCCATTACCTTAAGGGTAGTAGATTAAGGAACAATGCTGAGTGATTTTGAATTGAAGACACAACTCATCTATGTCCTTGTTTTTTAATTGACCCCCATTTTTAGTCACAATCAATGAGGGTATGCCATAACAACATATGGTATAATTCAAGATAAACATGGAAACTTGTTTTCCAGTTGCATTGGAAAATGGGACAACTTCCACCAATTTTTAAAAATACTCAGTTGTAGTAATAATTTATTTGTGTCTATTTGATGAATTAGGGTAAATCTAACCAACTAAATCAAAGGCCCATTGCTGAAATGACCAATGTGTTATGAAAGGAATTAGCTCCCTAGATGGAGCATGCATCAGGTTACCATGGATTTGGCATTTTTTGCATGTCTTTGAAAAATGGATAGCATCTTTTTCCATCGTGGTCCAATAGTATCCAAATCTTAAAATTTTCTTAGCTAATGAAAAACTATTTGAGTGTGATCCACACACACCTTCATGAACTTCTTTTAATGCATGATTAGACTCTTCATGTTCTAAACACCTAAGAAGCCTATTATCTAGACCACATCTAAACAAATCATTAGCAATGATTATTGATGAAGGGTGCTCCCCTTAATACCTAAACACATGACAAAAATAGAGAAACAACAATAATTTGCAAGAACAGAAAATGGGCTTCTTATTATCTCCACAAATGTGGAATTACAAACTTTCAGAATTACAATATGCAAAGCCACATGGGCATTCCCTTACAATATTCTGTAGGACAAAGCCTCGAATCAATACCCAGATCTACTACCCAGAACTATCCCGAGCTGCCTAAGACAACACTACAACCTTCCTTATATAGGCAATTTTCCATCACTTGGGAAGGTTCCAGAATTTTAGCCAACAAGGCCAACCAAACTTAGAATTATTTTATTTTACAATTTATTATATCAAAGCTGACTCAAAATAACTTTTGAAACCCAAATAGAAATTTTGAAGGAAAATCATTTTTTTCCATTTTAGGTGACCCAACTTCTGAAGACCATAAGTCATCACTAGTTGACCCAATTGACTATTATGACCCCATTCCAGAAAGGCCACGAAGCACTCTACAGGCCTGACTAGCGCAAGTGCCTATCACCCAAATGTTTAACCTCATCCGGGGATGCTCTGCACAAGATACTCCTTCTTTGATACCACTTGATGAAGGGTGCTCCCCTTAATCCCTCAAACACATAACAGAAATAGAGAAACATCAACAATTCGCAAGAACAAAAAATGGGCTTCTTATTATCTCCACAAATGTGGAATTACAAACTTTCAGAATTACAATATGCAAAGCCACATGGGCATTCACTTACAATATTCTGTAGGACAAATCTCTGCACAAGATCTATTTACACACTCAGGAACTCCTGCTTTGATACCACTAGATGAAGGGTGCTCCCCTTAATACCTCAAACACATAACAGAAATAGAGAAATAGCAACAATTTGCAAGAACAAAAAATGGGCTTCTTATTAGCTCCACAAATGTGGAATTACAAACTTTCAGAATTACAATATGCAAAGCCACATGGGCATTCCCTTAAAATATTCTGTAGGACAAAGCCTCAAATCAATAGGGCATGAGCTTATCATCTTTAATCTAATAGTCACCATTCAATTGATTGATAATGAGTTGTGAATATCCATAGATGTGTAATTTAATAATTTTACATTTTATTGCAAGCTTGATTCCATTCACAAGAGCTTCATACTTTGCTATTTTTTTGGTACATGGAAAGATCATCTTATAAGCTTTTGGAATCTTGTACCCTTGTGGTCTAATGAATAAACATCTAGATCCTGATCCTTGTTGTGTGAAGGAGCCATCAAAATACATTTTCCAAGGATGTTTGGTTAAGTGCATGATAGATTCATCTGGAAACTCCACATGTAATGGCTTGTCATATTTTAATGGTGTCTCCACAAGTTGATGAGAAATCACTTGTCCTTTAATGGCTTTTCTATCTGCATATTCAATGTCAAATTCACTCAAAATTAGGACCCACTTAGCTAGCCTTCCTGTCAGCATCACTTTATTTATCAGATATTTGAGTGGATCAATCTTAGCCATTAGTTTCACCTTGTGTGCCAACATATAGTGTCTCAGCTTTTGGGATGCAAACACCACTACTAAGCATTCTTTCTCAATCATTAAATAGTTTAACTCATATATGACCAAAGTTCTACTGATATAGTATATAGCTCTTTCTTTCTTGGTCTCATCCTCTTGTGCGAGTAATACTCCTAATGATGTATCTGTAGCTAATATGTAGAGCAATAGAGGTTTTCAATAAATTTGTGCCATTAGAATTGGAGGATTCATCAAATATTTCTTGACTTGGGAGAAATTTTCTTCACATTTCTCATCCCAAGTGAATGTGGTCCCTTTACGCATCAACTTTGTGAAAGGTTGTGCTTTATCCACCAATTGAGATATGAATCTTCTTATGGATTGTAGCTTGCCTTGTAGCATCCTCATTTGACTAATATTTATAGGTGGTTTCATTTCAAGAATAGCTTTCACCTTTGATGGATCCACCTCGATTCCCTTTGTAGAGACTATGAATCCTAATAGTTTTCTAGTTGATACGCCAAATGCGCACTTCTTAGGATTAAGTCTTAATTGAAATTGCTCTATCCTATCAAAGATTTTTCTTAGATCCTCTACATGTGTAGTCCTTATCTTTTACTTTTCCAAGGTGTCATCTACATAGTCTTTGTTGGTGTAATTAAATATTCATTAATTACACTTTACTTAAGTTTACTTAGGATAATGCATTTGCATATTAGTTGTCATTGTGACACCTAGGAGTTTGCATTTAATTTTAGCACATGGTTAGGAGAATTTCCACTTTAGGTGTGATAGTTTTCATCACATACCTCTTTGTGTGTGAGATCCACCTTTAGTGCTCTTATCACATTATCATCCTCTCATTGTTGCACATGTTTCACATACTTTGATGTACAATGGAGGATGATCCACCTTTGGTGGACATGTGATCCCACCATGTCTAGTTGATAGCTTATCTTTTGCATATCTTCTAGTTATCATGTATTGCCTATATATTGAGGCATTCTACATTGTATGTAATCAATCAATCAATCTATGTATCTATTATTCATTATTTGATCATTTGATCATATCATATTTTGTCTCTCTTGTGCTATCTCTTGAGCTTCTAGATCTTGGCATCTATTTTTTGTTTTAGGAAAATTCTTACATAGGTATTAGAGCGATATCAAAATTCTTACATGGTATAAGAGCCATAGGAGTCTTCATTGCATAGCCGTTGGAGAGCCATTGATTGCTTCAACTTTTGGAGGGCCATGAACCAAATCTGGGATCAACATTTTGTGGGAGCATTTTGAGCAAGATTGGACCTCACCATTACATCTGGGTGGCTATTTCCATAAATTTTGACTATAAATTTGACTATATTGGGCAAAAGTCAAATTTGAGGCAAATTTTTTTTGCAAATCAGACCCCTAAGGCTGATCTACAAAATTGAAGAACTTTGGACCAAATCTGACACTTCTATTGCAATTAGAGTGGCCAAAAACCTTAAAATCGACTATTCATTCACTCAGATCAGACACTGTTGGTCTCAGGAAAAAATCTCTCTCCCTGCCTCGTCGTATGAAATTTTGCAACAGGTACAATTTTATTTTATTTTTTAAAAAATTACTTTTGCTTTTGTATTTTTTTGTTTTTTGAAAAATAAAAAAATTAAAATAAATTTTAGAGAGGGGTTTCATTTTTGAAAAGTGTTTTTGAATTTTATTTTTTTAATTTCAATATTTTTTGGCCCACAGACCTTTGTAGTACGCACTGCAGTGTGTAGTGTGCACTACAGTATGGATTGCACTACAGTGCAGGATTGCCGCACTAACAGTGCAGTTCGCACTGCAGTGCTGTCCACACTGTGTATGGTACTCGCACTACAGTGCGGCCCCCACAAGGGGTAAAAAAATTTTAAAATTAATAAAAGTTTTTTTAAGTTTTAATATGTTTTTTTTAAAGGATTTTTTTTAATAAATACAAACCTTGTTTATATGTTTTTTAATATGTTTTTTTTAATAATTTTTATTTAATAAAAAATTTATGTTTTAATAAAACATTTTTATGTTTTTCTTTATTAAATTTTTTAATAAAGGTTTTTAAATCTAAAAATTTAAAAAAACAAATTATGTCTTTTTTCTTTATATTTTAATAAAGTTTTTTTTGGGTGTTTTAATAAATGTTTTTCTTAAACTCAATGAGTTTTTGGAAAACAACATATTAATAAATAAGCAAAATTGGAAACACTTTTTTGTTCTTTGCCACTTGTATACCTGTTTTGCAGTGTTATCCAACCGACAACTAGGGGGGGAGGCCAATTTCATCCCAAAGACTTCCTAGCAGAAGGCCAACAAGAAGACACTTTTTCTGTAGCATTTGATAGGGCATCCTTGGTGGCTTCATCTTTTACATGTTTCTAGCTTTGCATTTGATGTTGTATGCTCTTGCATGAGCCATGTTGTACATGCACTATCATAAAGTGCCACATTTTTGTTTGTACCTTGTCATTGATGACACATTTGATGTAATCCCTATGTTAGTAGATTAGGAATATCATGGGACTTGGTTCTTGAAGGTTATGATCCAACCAATTAATGGATGCATAACACAAGTTCAATTATACCAACCTATCAGTTGAGAGTACCCAGTTGGTGCCTATAGGTGTCTCCATGCCTCATCTCTATCATATCTTAATGGGCATTCCATCGGTCATTCTACATTGACATTGGTACCTGATTTTGTCACACTTTGACATTCTTGGTGTAGCATTGGCTCTATTTTCTTCCTATAGAGGAGTATTGGTCAACATCTTGGACCATCTTTGCAAGAGATTCAACATTGAGGGGGGGCTACTTTGTCTCTCTTCTCTATTTCCTTCCTTTGGGGGGATTCTTTATTGTATATGCATGATGTATGTCATAATTGGGGGGTCTTGATTACTCCATCCATGCATGCATCTTGTATTCATCTCTCTTTTGGGGGGAGGGTTTTTCCCATGAGGTTTTCCCTCTTTCTCCACTTTATGAGAGATTGCATTATCTATTGCTCTTGCATATTGTACATGGGTACTTAATATGGCCTAGTAGCTAGGACCCATCTTGCATTGTGAGCTTAAGTGCATTCCCCCAAGTTGCACGTAAGGGGGGGTGTTGGTGTAATTAAATATTCACTAATTACACTTTACTTAAGTTTACTTAGGATAATGCATTTGCATATTAGTTGTCATTGTGACACCTAGGATTTTGCATTTCATTTTAGCACATGGTTAGAAGAATTTCCACTTTAGGTGTGATAGTTGTCATCACATACCTCTTTGTGTGTGAGATCCACCTTTAGTGCTCTTATCACATTATCATCCTCTCATTGTTGCACATGTTTCACATACTTTGATGTACAATGGAAGATGATCCACCTTTGGTGGACATGTGATCCCACCATGTCTAGTTGATAGCTTATCTTTTGCATATCTTCTAGTTATCATGCATTGCCTATATATTGAGGCATTCTACATTGTATGTAATCAATCAATAAATCTATCTATGTATTATTCATTATTTGATCATTTGATCATATCATATTTTGTCTCTCTTGTGCTATCTCTTGAGCTTCTAGATCTTGGCATCTATTCTTTTCTTTAGGCAAATTGTTACATAGGTATCAGAGTGATATAAAAATTTTATAGTCTTCCATATTCTTATGCATCATGTCATGGAATATTATGGTCATTGCTCTTTGATAAGTGGCACCTATGTTTTTGAGACCAAATGGCATCACATTCCAATAGTATATTCCCTATGCACATGTGAATGCGGTCTTTTCTTGATCTTCAGGGGCAATTTTGATTTGATTGTAGCCAGAAAAATACATCCATTAATGAGTACATCTCATAGCCTTCTATTAAATCCACAATCATATCTATATTAGGGAGTTGGAAATCATCCTTAATACAAGCCTTGTTTAGATCCCTAAAGTCTGTGCACACTCTTACAGATTTATCCTCTTTAGAAATAGGAACTATGTTTGAGATCCATTCCGCATAATCAATAGCTCTAATGAATCTAGCTTTCAATAGTTTTTCCAATTCTTCTTTCACTAGAAATGCCACATGTGAATTCATCTTTCTAATTTTTTTCTTTACAGGTTTTATGTCAGGTGAAATAGACAAGTGATGCAGAATCAAATCTATATCCAATCTAGGCATATCTAAATAGGACCACTTGAAAAGTTGACCTTCTTTGTTAGAAAGTAAAGTCCACCAAGATAACTGAGAGTGGGGGGGGGGGGGGGTGAATCAGTTATCTGATAATTATAACCTTTATCAACTTCAATATATTTTAACCATGTAAGAAATATAATCAATAACCATAGAAAGATATTCATACACAATACACAATAACACAAGATATGTTGACTAGGGAACCTTTTGATCAAAGAGTAAACCCCAATAGGAATGATGCCCACAAAAGATGCACTAATATGAATATTCCTTATGAGAGGATGGACCCTATTAGGAGTCTTATGAAATACATTCAGTACATATGAATCTTTGTTAGGAGATTTTGAATCCCTGTTAAAAGATTCTAACTCTGTTAGGAGTTTTAAGGAAGACAGAAGGACCCACTGCCCAAACAACTTTAGGGTAAGATCATTGAACTCACTATCCAACTGATCTTTTTATTACTCAATAGAATAATACCAAAATATTACTGACCTCAACAATCCAACACTCCTTCTCTGACTGTGCCAAAACCACACTAACTCCTTCAGATCTCAATACCAGATGTCAGTACTTCACATGTCCTCTTTCACAATTTCGCTTACATTCATCACTCCATTCTACAATTTCATTCTAGTCACACACTACAAAAAGGAATACATTCCTTTTTATGTACCACATTCAAGTAATTACAAATGAGTTGGCATACAAATTACAAAATAGAATTTGCACACATTGCATCAAAATTACACAAAACTATCAGCTTCCAATTACTATAATTCTTCACTTGTGTGACCTCGGATCTTGCATTGTCAGCCACATCACTATCAAAATGTCTTCAAATGCTCTCTAACTGTGCATAACCAGATTCCATCCTGATTAGGAGATATAATTTGATTTCCAAAAACCACTACTCAGGAACACTACCTAAATACTACTTCCACCAAAATTCTCATAACAATGTCTGCTCCTCTACTAATCTTCAGTAGATCACTATGTTGACATCAATGACAATCATAGTCATGAATGCAACAACAAATACTACAACATGGCTTCTAATTCTCCTCCATAGGATATATTAATCTTTCATTCCTAACAATCTCCCCCATTGGCATTGATGGAAACATAGATGAAAAAACATCTAGGTTCCATAAATCCAACTCTGCAATACTGCTTCTCTAAAAAATGCTTTCAAGTCCTCTTCATCAACCAAATCTTGCTTTGTTTTCCTACTCAATTCTCTCCAACAGATGGTACAAATGGTTTTTTCATGTACACTTCTCTCCCCCATTGGCATCAAAGACATAAATTTCATGATTATGTCAACAAAAAATTCCATGTCAAAAGACACTGTTTAGAAAATTCATTCACTAGAGTCCTTATGACTCAGCTTAGATATAGATACTCTCCCATAGAGGAAGTACCAAAATCATGTCCAGAAGAAAGATAGATCTCATATACCACTGGATAGATGCAACAATTTGCATCACTTCTCAAAAGTAGGTTGGGGCATAACCCCAAGCATAACTCTCAGATACTCAAATGTATCCTTAGGAAAAGGTTTTGTAAATATGTCTATTATCTTCTCCTTTGAGCTTATGTACTCAATTCTAACTTCTTTCTCTACAAATTTTTCTCTTACTACATGATACTTTATCTATATATGCTTTGTCTTAGAATGTAACATAGGGTTTTTAGACATACTAATTGTGCTGGTGTTATCACAATGTATAACAACAGGCTCAACAAATTTTACTCCAATATCCTTTAGCATCTACTTCATCCAAATTATCTGGTTACAATTTTTTGTTTCTGCTACATATTCTACTTTTGTTGTGCTCTATGAAATATAATTATGCTTCTTGCTTCACCAAGAAACCAATCTTCTTGATGGGGAGATTGGGATAGACTAGCTAGTCTATGCTACCTGAGCCTTGTCTTGGATCCCAATGTGCTCTTTACACACCCTATGGTCTATAGGACACATATTCACTCTAGGATCCCCTAACCTAGCCCAATCTATCCACCAAGTATAGCTATCTTTCTTCCTAGCTTGCTTGCACTCCTCCTAGCTCCATTCCCTTACATAGTCCAATAAGGGGTTTTAAGGCTTAATCAACTCCACAAGCTCTGACAAGAGAAAATTTGACTTCCAAGGTGATTTTTCATCAAATGAAGTGTCTCCAAGGTGTTGGTGAAGATGGTTTGATACCTGATTTCATTGTTTCTTCACAAAATAGGGCTACTAGAAAGAGACCTATTAGGCCTCCTCTACGGGTTTTAAGGGCTTTTGACCCACTTCTTCCATTAAACCAAGGCTAGTGTTCCAAAATAACCTCTATTCAATTTCCCAAACCTCAAGGATTTTTGGGGTTTTGGGGCTTCAACTGTCCATACATTGCCTCCACTAGAAATGAGGGTTTCTAGGACTTTTTAGGCTTCTCTGTATCACAGGACTTGTCTATCTGCAATAACACCTCTATTAAATTTCTAGATCTCTCTCCTTCACATCATTGAACCTTCATTCATGCCTCCTAACTCCTTCAAAAGGTCTTGTCATGAAACTCTCTCCCTTGTCCTCTAGATCTTCTTCTCTGCTGACCACACCTAGCCGGGTACTACTCAGTCTCACCTAGGGCTAGGTCATAAAATAGTTTGCACATGTGTTCCAGGGCCCTTCTTTCATATGAGTATAGGTTAGGGTATATACTACCATATCCCAAATACACATGGTGATTCCATGGTGGGGATAGGAGTTACAGGCCCTACATCACAAACCCCTTCAAACTAGACAAGGGACTGGCAGATTCAAAACAAAAACCTATATACAAAAAAATTAATAAAGAAACTACTCTAAGCACTCAAAAATGAAATTAAACTCAACAAAAAAAATTTACAATAACCAAGATGCTATGTGTAAGTCATTAACATAATCAAATCATGCTATTAAGCTTGACTGTCACACATTTTACAGTCACAGTCAGGTTTTTCCAACTCCAGGCTGTACACAATGAATTCCAACCCTTGAATTAGGGTTTTACAAGTCATAAATAGTCTCCTCCTTGGGATTAGAGTGGGGTTAGGGCTTAGAGCCTCTTTGATAAGGTTTAGACCTTTGAGAAAAGTCGCTAAGCAACTTTGAAAACTTGCTAGCAACTTTTTCTTGCTCAAGCAACTTTTGCTCACACTATCTCCTAAGACCATCCTTAGGTCTATTACAAGGCACACTTGTGCTAAAACTTCCCAAACTCCTATTTCAATACTATGAAAAATATAAGAAAGCAGTGATCTTAGGATGACATCATGCCCTAAGTCACTATACCATCAGAATTAGAAGATGAACCTAAGACTCTAGGACCTAAACTAGGCCTACACACACCAAGTGAGCTTCTAGCTCTTATTCTAGTTACAAACCTTCATAAAGAAGTTCTTTCACAAAAAAATTGGTGCTTTTGGGAGCCATTAGAAGGGTGCTCCTACACCATACTCTCCCTTAGCACAAACTAAGGCACTTTGGGGTCAAGAAGTGCTAGGTCCATGCCTAACTTCTTGAACTGACTTTCCTCAATCTAGGTGGCTTTAGACTCAGGATGACCTACCCATTTGACTAATTGTTCCATATACACCTGATGCCTGGTAGCCTTCTTCCCCTAGGATTCCAAAACCTACTTTGTTATGGGTTGCTTCTTCTTTGGCATGACATTGGTGTCTATGTCCTGCAACACCCTTGACTGATCTTTACCTTGTTGTCATGGATCACCTTTGAACAAGACTAGGTCAACAACATTGAATACTGGTGAGATAGCCAAATCTGATGGCAAGTCCACCTTGTATTCATTTTCCCCATACTTGGCCAGAATTTTACAAGGCCCTACTCTTCGCATTTGCAACTTGGTGGGCATACCTTTTTGCATCCTTGCTTTGCTTACATGGACCATCACATAGTCCCCTACCTTGAATTGGACTTCTTTTCTCCTTTCATCTACCTTGGCTTTGAGCTTTTGAGTGGACTCCATGATGGATTTCTTGACATGTTCTTGGACCTCCTTGATAGTTTGGGTGAAGTCCTCTGCTTGTCCACTCTTCATCTCCATGGAACCAAGGTCTCTAATTTAACACACTCCTCTAGAGTGTCTCCCATACAAAACCTCAAAAGGACTTTTCCTTGTGGTCATATCCACACTATCATTATAGGCATATTCTGCTTGAGGAATGACAATATCCCAAGTCTACCCATATTCCTTGGTCAAACACCTAGCAAGTTTCCCAACACTCTATTTATAACTTTAGTTTGACCATCAGTTTGAGGATGGTATGCTAAATTGAATGAGATATTAGTTCCTAACCTTTTCCATAAGGTTTTCCAAAAATGGCCCATGAACTTGCTATCCCTATCTAACATAATGCTCAATGGGAGTCCATAAATCCTTACTATCTCTTTGAAGAAGAGATGTGTTGTATAGCTTGCATCATGAGTGGTTCTACATGGAATGAAATGACTCATCTTAAAGAACCTATCTACTACAACATAGATGCTATCCATACCTGATTTTGTTTTGGGGAGTCCAACCACAAAGTCCATGCTCACACACTCCCAAGGCCTATTTGGAACTGGTAAAGGTTGATAGAGCCTTGCATTGCTTGAACCTCCTTTAGCTCTTTGGAACACACCACATTGCTCCACATATCTTCTTACATCCCTTGCTAACTTAGGCCAAAAATAGTACCTTTGTACTAGCTCCATGGTTTTGTTTATGCCAAAATGTCCACTTAGGCTGCCATTATGCTTCTCTTGAATTAGATTTTTCCTCATGGATAACCTAGGCACACATAGCTGATTGCCTTTAAATAGGAATCCATTTTGGAGGGTGTAATCTGCATACTCACCATGGAAATGGTTCTCAAACTCCTAGCTTGTAGGTTTTTTAGGACACCTATAGGCAGGGTGTCCAAGATGTCCACATTGATAACACTTTATTGTGGAAAAGTAGGAGCTACTTCTTCCTATACTTCTTCCTCTACCACCCTAAGATCCTCTTCCTCTACCAAATGTTCCTCTTGAACTAATCTTTGCAACCTTCTCTAGGAGTTTTCTCTCTCCTTGGCTTCTAGATTCACCTCCTTTGCCACTAGAACCACCTCTTTGACCCCCTCTAGAGTCCCTACCTCTACCTCTATTTTTAGAGTTAGGTTCCTACTTCTTTCTTTGTTTATCTTCTAGCTTTTGTGTCATGTGTTGACATCCAAGGACTGTGGTAGGTGTAAAAAAATTCATCTCCTCTGCTATACTCCATCTTAGTCCACTTAAATACCTTTCCACCTTGATGCTCTCCTCCTCTTTCACCTTGGACCTTAGACTCAAATTGTGGAACTCTTCGGTATAGGTGGCTGCATCCATCTCTTTTTTCTTGAGATTCAACCTTCTTCTATGCTACTAGATTTCATAATCTGTAGGCAAGTATGCTTCCTTCACTTTTTTGACCATGGCTTTCCAATTAGCAATAGGGTGCTTTCCCTCTTTCTCCATTTCTTCTTGGAGATAGTTCCACCAAGTTAGAGCTTGGGCTCTCAATCTTGCTTAGGGTCCATCCTACCAATAAGAAGTGGAACACTTCAAGTGCCTTGCCAGTGATGGCCTTTAGTGCCTTCAAGAATTTCTCATCTTGAGTAGGAGGATTAGGTGCAGACACTTCATCATCAATAGTCACCCCTTTTTTGTTAGCATCCTACTCCTCCATTGTATCTTTCACTTTATCTGCCTTTTCTTGGACATCATCCAAGAGTTGTTCCATCTGATACAATCTTTCTTCTAGGAGTCTATTGGCTTCCTCCTGATCTTCTACCTTTTTGGCTAGCTCTGCATTTGTCACCATCTTCTACTTCTGAGATGATCCAATTGATTCCTCTGAAGGTTGAAACATTCACTCTCCAACTATCCACTTCCCAAGCCTTAATAGGCTGTAATACCAATCTGATGGGGAGATTGGGATAAACTAGCTAGTCTATGCTCCTTGATCCTTGTCTTGGATCCCAATATGCTCTTTACACACCCTATGGTGTATAGGAATCATATTCACCCTAGGATCCCTTGACCTAACCCAATCTATCCACCAAGTATAGCTATCTTTCTTCCTAGCTTGCTTGCACTCCTCCTAGCTCCATTCCCTTACATAGTCCAATAAGGGCTTTTAAGGCTTAATCAACTCCACAAGATTTGAAAAGAGAAAATTTGACTTCCAAGGTGTTTTTTCATCAAGTGAAGTGTCTCCAAGGTGTTGGTGAAGATGGGTTGATACCCAATTTCATAGTTTCTTCACAAAATAGGGCTACTAGAAAGAGCCCCATTAGGCCTCCTCTCTAGGTTTTAAGGGCTTTTGACCCACTTCTTCCATAGAACCAAGGCTAGAGTTCCAAAAAAATATCTATTCAATTTCCCAACCCTCAAGGATTTTTGGGGTTTTGGGGCTTCAACTATCCGTACAGTGCCTCCACCAGAAATGAGGGTTTCTAGGGCTTTTTAGGCTTCTCTATATCACAAGGATTGTCTATCTACAATAACACCTCTATTGAATTGCTAGAACTCTCTCCTTCACATCAATGAACCTTCATTCATGTCTCTTGAATCCCTCAAAAGGGCTTGTCATGAAACTCTCTCCCATGTCCTCTAGAGCTTCTTCTCTGTAGACCACACCTAGTCAGGTATTGCTCAGTCTCGCCTAGGGTTGGGTCATAAAATAGCTTGCAAATTTGTTTTAGGGACCTGCTTGCATATGAGTATAGGTTAGGGTTTGTACTACCATATCCCAAAGACCCATGGTGTTTCCATGGTGAGGATAGGAGTTATAGGCCCTACATCACAAACCCCTTCAAACTAGACAGAGGACTTGCAGATTCAAAACAAAAACCTATATACAAACAAATGAATAAAGAAACTACTCTAAGTACTAAAAAATGAAAGTAAACTCTTTTACAAGTAGTCATTTTTGTTGCACCAAAAGATTAACCTGTTAATGCCCAATACAATCACTAGACTTATAGAAGACATAGGAGGTGGTTAAACCATGTCATGAATCCTAAGGGGAGCGCTGACCATTTTGCCAACAATCTCCCCCTCAGCATTACCCGAGGGGATTCAAACCTATGACCAAGCTCTGATACTACTTGTTACAAGTAGTAGTTGTTGTTGCACTAAAAGATCAACCTGTTAATGCCTAATACAACCACTAGACTTATAGAAGACACAGTAGGTAGTTAAACCATGTCACAAATCCCTAGGGGAGTGCTGACCATTTTTCCAAAAAACTCAACTAAACAAATGTACAATATCCAAGATCCTGTGTGTAAGTCATTAACACAATCAAATCATGCTATTAAGCTTAACTGTCACTTGTTTTACAGTCACAGTGAGGTTTTTCCAACTCCAGGCCGTACACAATGAATGCCAACACTTGAATTAGGTTTTTACAAGTCATAAATAGTCTCCTCCTTAGGATTAGAGTGGGGTTAGGGCTTAAAGCTGCTTTGATAAGGTTTAGACGTTCTTTGAGAAAAGTTTCTGAGTAACTTTGAAAAGTTGCTAGCAACATTTGGAGCAACTTTTTCTTTCTCAAGCAAATTTTGCTCACACTATCTCCTAAGACCATCCTTAGGTCTATTACAAGGCACACTTGTGCTAAAAATTCCCAAACTCCTATTTGAAGACTATGACCAATATAAAAAAGTAGTGATCTTAGGATGACATCATGCCCTGAGTCACTATACCATCAAAATTGGAAGACCAACCTAAGACTCTAGGACCTAAACTAGGCCTACACTCACCAAGTGAGATTCTAGCTCTTATTCTAGTTACAAACCTTCATAAAGAAGTTCTTCCACAAAAAAATTGGTGATGGTGGGAGCCCTTAGAAGGGTGCTCCTACACCACTTCCTCTAAGGAAAAACTCTCCTCCACTGGTGCTTTTCTTATCATCAACACTGCCTCCCCAATCAACATTTGTATATGCACATAGGGTAAAATCATTAGATTTTTCATACCACAATCCATATTCCATTGTACCTCTTAAATATCTCAGTATCCTCTTCACTGCTACATAATGTGATTCTATAGGTTCAACTTAAAATCTTGCTACAATTCCAACTGAATGTGCTATATCAGGTCTTGTATGAGTCAAGTACTACAATCCTCCAATCATAGATTTGTACTTCTTGTGTTCCATTATAGGAGTCTCATCTGCACTAGATAATTTATGTCTAGTTACCATAGGTGTTCCAACTGGCTTATAGTTCTCCATTCCAAATCTCTTTAATAAATCATTCAAGTACTTTTTCTAACTAACAAAGATACCATCACTACTCTGTGTTATCTGCAATCCTAAAAAATATTTCATTTCACCAATCATACTCATTTCAAATTCAGTCTTCATTTCATCTACAAATTTATCACTGGCTTCATCTTCTCCTCCATAGATAATATCATCAACAAAAATAACTACAATCAACAAACCATTTTCAATTTCTTTTGTATACAGGTTGCTATCAGCTATGCCTTTTGTAAATCCTAATTTCAACAAATACTTATCCAATCTTGCTTACCAAGTTCTAGGTGCTTGTTTTAGTCCATATAAAGCTTTCTTCAATTTACATACCATGTCTCCTTCTTTAGTCAAGGGAAAACCTCCAGGCTTCTCAACATAGACTTCTTCTTCCAATTCTCCATTAAAAAATGCTAACTTCACATCCATCTACTATACTTTAAGTTTCTTGTAAGCTGCATAAGCTAAAAATATTCTTACTACTTCAATTCTTGGTACTAGTGCAAAAGTCTCTTCATAGTCAATTCCTTCTTGCTGTGAGTATCCTTTACATACCAATCTTGATTTTTTCCTTACTGCTTCTCCTTTTTTATTCATCTTGTTTCTGAATACCCATTTTGTTCCAATAACATTCTTATCTTTAGGTCTAGGAACCAATTCCCATGTCTTGTTCTTTTCAATCTAATCTAGTTCTTCTTTCATAGATTTAATCTAATGTTCATCTTCACATGATTCATTAGTAGATTTAGGTTCAATTTGAGAAATCAAACATAACTTTTCTTGTACCTTATTTCGAGTCTAAACTCCTTTGTCTATGGTCCCAATAATCTGCTCATAAGGATGATTCCTTGATAAGTGCGTGTTAGGTGTCACTGTCTCAGTCCTCACTTCAGGTGTCACTTCAATAATTTCACTATGGATTTCATTCAACAAATCACTATCAGTTTCATATAATAATTTTGTAGTCTCAATGTTAGGTCTAGGATGAGTTCCTTCATCTGATTCATAATCAAGCAATATTTCCTGAATTTTGAATTTTTCATCAACTTTAACATTTGCACTCTCAACAATAGTCTTAGTTCTTTTATTGTAACATCTATAAGCTTTTATCTTCAAAGAATATCCAAGAAATATACCTTCATCACTTTTGGGATCAAACTTTCCAATGTCATCATCTCTTTTTATATAACATTTGCTTCCAAAAATTCTAAAATACTTAACTATAGGTGTATGTCCAAACCATAATTCATAGGGTGTCTTATCTGTGTCTCCTCTGATTTGTACTTTGTTCATTGTATACATTGTTGTGTTCACTACTTCTCTCCAGAATATCTTTGCTAAGTCATTCTCAAATGACATAGCTCATGCTACTTCAGTCACTGATCTATTTCTTCTTTATGCAATACCATTTTGTTTAGGTGTCCGAGGGGCTGAAAACTATCTCTTAATACCATTCACTTCACAAGAGGTGTTAAATTCTCTAGAACTAAATTTTCCACCTCTATCTAATCTCAAACATTTAATCTTCATTCCAGATTCATTCTCAACTTTGTTATTAATGATCTTAAACTTATCAAATGCTTTATATTTTTCTTTAATAAATGCAATCCACATCATTCTTGTAAAATCATCAACAAGAATCATAAAATACCTTTCTCCATAGAATCTTCTAGTCCTTGTAGGACCGCTCAAGTCTATATTAACAATCTCCAATTTCTCTGTTGTTGTAAAATTCTTACTGGGAAATGAGCTTCTCTTTTGTTTAGCTAACACACATTCCTTGCAAATCATATTAGTAGGCTTCATAATCTTAGGCAAATCTCTTAATGCAAGTGTAGTACTTACTTTCACAATGTTATCAAAATTTATATCAAAAAATCTTCTGTGCCATAACCAACTATCATCAATCTTAGTAATCAAACATGTCATCTCAGTAGGATTCAACTAAAATGCATTACCTCTAGTTCTAGATCTAGTACCAATCAAATTTCCATCTTTGTCTTTTATCACACAAGTTTTCTCAATAAACCAAACTTAATATCCCTTTTTAACTAACCATCCAACACTCAAAAGATTATGTTTCAAACCATCCACAAAGTAAACATCATCAGTATTAGTCTTTCCATCAAGAGTAATACATCCTATACCTTTAATCAAACAAGGTGCATTGTTTCCAACTCTAACAACTCCTCCATCATAATTGTTAAACTTTATGAATTTTTTCATATCTCCAATCATATGGTGTGAACAACCACTATCTATAATCCAATCATATTTCTTTTCAACTTGAGAAACTAGATCTTTTTCTTCCTTAACCTCTATTTTGGGATTTTCTTCTTTAATTGTTACAAATCCTATATCATCATTATTCTCAGCATCACTTTCACTTAATGTTCTCTCTATACTAGCTTCAAGTTCTTCATCATTAGCATAATAACATTCCTTAGGTCTTCTAGGCTTAAAATGGTTTCTGTACTTCTTAACTCTCTTAGGATATTTAGATGCAAAATGACCATATTCTTGACATGTCCAACATTTAAAAAATTCCTTACCGTCTAGTTCTCTCTTCACAAGAAAGGAAATACCTTCTTCAATCTTCCTGTCTTCTTCATTTCTAGATATGATTCTGCTAGCATAATCTTTGCTCACACTTATGCTTCTTGACAAAGTAGGGCAAATACTAAGAGCACTAAATGTTGTTTCCATTCTAGGCAAGTCTCCTAATAACCTCAGGTTCATTTCTATTGCTTCCAATCTTCCAAGAAGAGTCTCTCTTGTAAAGTTCAAAGTACAAGGTATAACTTGTTCAATCATCTATGTTGTCTACTTAAATATAGGATTCAATGTCCTTAGAATTTTCCATATCACTTCATTCTCTATCTTTTTTCCTCTGCATGATTTTATACCTGCAATAATTTTTGACATTCTACCAATGTAGCTTCTAACAGATTCATCTTCCATCATTCTTATATCTTCAAATGCACATATCCAATTATGTCATCTAACTTTCTTTGCATGTTCATCACCTTCAAAAGTAGAGTGTAAAGCTAACCAAATTTCATAAGATGTTTTTAAGTATTTTACTTGGCTATACTCATTCTCCGGAAGGGCTGACAAAAGTGCTTCTCTGGCAAGCATGTTACACATGAATAGATCTCTTTCATCATTAGTACATGTTTCAAGATTATCCTCATCAATGATAGTATTTTAATTCTTTGTAATCAACCAATAACCTGGTCCTAAACACAATAGTGTGTCTTCATCTTTTCTTTCCAATTGTCAAAATTTACTCCATCAAACTTAGGGCTTTCTTTCTTGAAATTCACCATGGATCTCCTTAAGATGTTAAACTTTTCTTTCAAGGAGCTATCGCTCTGATACCAATTGTTAGAAAGTAAAGTCCACCAAGATAACTAAAAGGGGGGGGGGGGGGGGGGTGAATCAGTTATCTTATAATTATAACATTTATCAACTTCAATATATTTTAACCATGTAAGCAATATAATCAATAACCCTAGAAAGATATTCATACACAATAACACAATAACACAAGATATGTTGACTAGGGAACCTCTTGATCAAAGAGAAAACCCCGGTGGGAATGATGCACTAATATGAATATTCCTT
The DNA here is from genome assembly GCA_027943335.1 of Chamaecyparis obtusa. Lineage (NCBI taxonomy): Eukaryota > Viridiplantae > Streptophyta > Pinopsida > Cupressales > Cupressaceae > Chamaecyparis > Chamaecyparis obtusa. Next base: position 1,941,071 of record BSBK01000576.1, read on the forward strand.
GTGAGAGGATGGAATCTGTTAGGAGTCTTATGAAATACATTCAGTACATATGAATCTCTGTTAGGAGATTTTGAATCCCTGTTAAAAGATTCTAACTCCATTAGGAGTTTTAAGGAAGACAGAAGGACCCACTACCCAAACAGTTTCAGGATAAGATCATTGAACTCACTATCCAACTGATCTTTTTATTACTCAATATAATAATACCAAAATATTACTAACCTCAACAATCCAATACTCCTTCTCTGACTGTACCAAAACCTTACTCACTCCTTTAGATCTCAATACCAGATCTCAATACTTCAGATGTCCTCTTTCACAATTTTGCTTACATTCATCATTTCATTCTACAATTTCATTATAGTCACACACTACAACAAGGAATACTTTCCTTTTTATATACCACACTCAAGTAATTACAAATGAGTTGGCATATAAATTACAAAATAGATTTTCCACACATTACATCAAAATTACACAAAACTATCGGCTTCCAATTACTATAATTCTTCACTCGTGCGACATAAGATATTGCACTATCAACCACATCACTATCAACATGTCTTCAACTTCTCTCTAACTACACATAACTAGATTCCATCCTGATTAGGAGATATCATCTGATTTCCAAAAAGCACTACTTAGGAACACTGCCTGAATACTACTTCCACCAAAATGCTCATAACTTTCATGAATAAAAGAATTATTGTATCCACTCTTACCCATGATCTTATAACATATCAAAGAGTATTTTCTCAACATCACATAGCTTCATCTTGAATATCCCAAGTGGGCTAACTCAAACACTTCCTTCTCCTTTGCTAATCTTCAGTAGATCAATGTGTTGACATCAATGACAATCATAGTCATGAATGTAACAACAACTGCTACAGAATGGATGCTAGTGCTCCTCCATAGGATATATTCAACATTCATTCCTAGCATTCTTCTCTTTGAAGAAATCAGTGAATTGGATCTTTTCATCTTATATAAATGATTGAGCAATGTGGACTAACTGAGGAGCTTTTGTTGTTCCCAAATTAATGGGTTGTGTAGGTTCAATCAGAACTGATGATGTTTCTTGAAGGTGATCTAGGAGGATATAAAGAATCTCATTCTTTGGCACCTTTGAGAGTTTTTTACCATTGAATACATCTTTTTCTTTTTCTCCTTCAGGATCAGATACTACCACTATGTAGTTTTCACCATCAGATCTCTTGTTCTTTTTGTTTTTCATTTTGAGACTAATACACCTGATATCCTGCTTAGTTTCATTCTTTACACTGGTGGAAGAAAGGAAGGATTCACATGTATTTAGATAACAGGCTATGGAATAGTCATTTTTAAAAGCTAATAGGCTTATGGTTGTAGGCTCATCCCAGTCTATCAGGTCAGGGTATTTTAAGGACAAAGATTTAGTAGGTTCAAGACACAACACCACATTATTATCAACTTCATTGACTTGTAAGATGTCTTCTCTTAATTTTTCTTCTAAATAGATGTTAGGATTATTAGAGTTGTGTTCATTATTATTAGAGTTCATGTTAATGTTATGTGAATCTAACTCTAGTGATCTGACATTAGAACTCTCTCCTTCTTCAATAAAGACTCTAGGAGAAAATTTGTGTATCACATCAATGTCTATGTCCATGGTAGCATTAGAAAGGACATCCCATTCATATTCATGTGAGTCTACTTGACTATAATCTAAAACCCCCAAGAAGTGGACAATAGTCATTGATACTTCATTTTCCTCATCAACATGGTTGTCTTCTTCTTGCAATGGTTCTTGTGGAGTTATTATTTCTAGTTCCTTATCAAAGTGAGGTGTATCAAAGATGGGAAGTCCATGTTCTTGTTCTTCCTTAGGTTCTTCTTCTTGTTCTCTTTCTGGTTCCTATTCAAGATTGGTACTAATTTCTGATAATGGGTATCCTTGTAAGAGTAGCAACCTTTCATAAGAAATAGGTTTTCCTTCTACTTCTTTTTCATCATCTGAGTCTCATGATCTATCAAATACAAGACCCTTTTCTTCTATAGGATGAAACCTTGATTCCCTGAAGCCTAATCTAGTCTTCTCTTTAGGATTTCTAAAATCCATGTGTAGGGGTTCTACAAGTCCTTTCTTGTTTTGTCCTAAGGTTCCTTTTCCTTTATATCCCATTTGTTTCCATGATCTCATATCCTTTCCCATATTTTTTTGGAGCTATCTCAAAATGCTTGACATTCCCATCTTCTTTGGTTTCTTTATAAAGCCATTGTAAGACAATGTTTTCTTCATTTTCTTCTTCAAGGGATACTTTTTCTTTGACCATTCTGGTTCCCTCATGTATACTTAGAGTGTTAGAGTGGGGTTTCCATTGCACCAAAAGACTAATCTATCAATGCTTGATATAACCACTCAATTTATAGTACACAGGAGGTGGTTAAGCCCTTGTCACGAATCTTGAAGGGAGCGCTGAACATTTTGCCAACAATCTCCCCCTCAGCGTTACCTGAGGGTCTGAGGATTTGAACTTGTGACCAAGCTCTGATACCACTTGTTAGAGTGGGGTTGCTGTTGCATCAAAAGACCAATCTATCAATTCCCGATACAACCACTCAATTTATAGTACACATGAGGCGGTTAAGCCCTTGTCATGAATCCCGAGGGGAGCGCTGAACATTTTGCCAACATAGAGCCCTACCATTGGATGGTGTAAATGTTGATGAAGGTCTTCCTTTTCTTTTAGGAGATATGGGAAGATCTGTCAAAGATATAACATGATCCATCTTGTATTCACCCATGCTTGTCTCTTGGATGTTGACCTTTTTAGCAAATCTTTTTAAGACCATTTCCTTGGATGTCTCTACCTTGTTATGGGGAACCATTCTTTCTATTTGTTTGAGATTATTGCAAGAATATGTGGTATTTACTATAATATTCCCCTCCACTCCATTATGAGGGAACTTTAGGCATTGATGATAAGTACAAGGTACCGCTTGTATTGAGTGTATCCATGGCCTTCCAAGAAGAATATTGTATGAAAGTGGTAGGTTTAGAACTTGACATAGGATGTCTTGCTCCATTGGTCCCACTCTAATGGGTAAGATAGCCAATCCCTTAGAAGATCTCTCTTCTTCATCATAGGCCTTGATTGTTATCTTTCTCTAAGGATCAATGGCATGTTCTGAGAATCCCAATTGTTTCACCAAGTTGTATGTGCAAATGTTCAAACCAATGCCTCCATCTATCAAGACACTTTTGACTCAGTTTTTATGAATAAGGACTTCTAAATGTAGAGGTTGGTTATGTGGTTGGTTCAATGATTTATAGAAAAATATAGGTAGTGTGAGGAGCTCATGTAACCAACCATAGCTTGGAATCTATCCACATCTAGATCTTTTGGTACATTAGTGCTAAGTAGGGCTTGATCAAGAACTTCCTTATGACTAGGATAAATCTTCAACAACTATAGAATAGATATTTGAGTGGGTGTTCTTTGTAGTTGATCCACAAGATTAAACTTGGGAGGTAGTACCACTTGCTTAGACATTGTTGTTGTTGTAATTGGTGTGTTAGAGGTTGAGACTCCTTTAAGGGTAAGCTTTGCTTGACTTTGTGTTATAGCACTTGTAGACCTAGTTTTGTTTTTGACTCCCTTGAGAGTGATCATATTGATGGAGTGTTCGCATGGTTCCACCATATGGATTACATTGTCATCATTAGTGTATGTATAGTTAATTTTGTTACTCTTAGCAAAATCTCCTTTTTCATAGTTAGGTAGTGGAGTTTGAAATTCCTTATGGTCATTGTTTATGTGATGTCCATCTACCTTGACTTTTCCCTCTTCAATCAGGTCCTAAATAACATGTCTTAGCTTCATATAGTTATTGGTTTTGTGTCCTTTATTATGATGGAAATCACAATAATCGTTATTGTTAGGAATAGTCCCAAGAGATAACTTAGAGGGGGGGATGAATCAATTATCTACAAGTTTCAATTATTTATTCAATTAAGTATAATTAAACATAAAGCATAAACAAAATGAAAGAACACTTGAACAAAACACCAATAATTTTGGTTATAGGGAAACCTAAATAGGTAAAAACCCTGATGGGAATTGACACCCACTAATATTTTGTACTAGTGTATAGTGATCCATGTTAGAAGATCCTTAACCCTGTTAGGATTTTCTTTACAATATATTTAGTATAGTAGACCTGGTCAAGGGTTGGACCCTATTAGGAGTCTTTTACAATTGTCCCTATTAGGGGAGAGGATGCACTATCCAAGAGCTCACTGCTCAAAGGGGCGAAGGCTACAACCTTCTAAATAATAGATACACACTATATCTAGATCTTGGTGAACTGCGCTTAGACCTACTATCTGGATTAGTTCCAATGAATAGAAAAAACACTTTACTTGGTCACATAGACCTTCCTCTGATGGTTCAACACTTCACACACTCTGCTCTTCTCTACTTAATCAACTATGAACCACACTCAAGAAATCACAGATGATTACCTATAAGTATCTTTCCTCTAAATGAAATAATCAAGTTGGCTTGTTACAACCACCTTGAAATCATATTAGAGAAACCATAACAATTTTTGATAAACATTCTGTCGGCTCAACTGTGCACACAACATATTCTAGGACTTATCCAATAAGATAATTGTAGACGCACGCTACACACTATCGGATCTACCAAAACAACTGGATCTTTCTTCTCAAGTTGAATTACTTCATGGGCTCTTAACTAAACATCAATAACTCTTCTCTAAGCTTAACTCCAAGGGCACATACCCAATAGATAGGTACAACTCCAAAACCAATAAGATCTCTATCAGCTCTTTTGAATAAACACAGGAAACTGCTACTGGCAAATAGCGACTGCATATCTACACTTCTATTGATCAACAGACTATGCATCCATGACTAAAACATCACTAACATGTCTTCAACATATATCCAAGTTCACAAGGCTTCATGATGACTATACAGACAACCATACATAGAACACTACTTGTTACTCTATCAAGAAAACTGCTGACACAAGCTGCTATATAACTATCTATACTAACAGTTAACCTCTGCGCCCATGATATCATGTTGATGTCATGTCCATGCTACATATACTAAAAGCTTACTACATAAGAATTCCATGCATGCTACTTTCCATATGTTGTCATCAATGAAAAACATACAGTCAGTACTGGCCTACTGGCAAATCCCCAACAGTTATTATTCCACCATTTGGGTTTGACTTCAAGTTCCCAAGGTTTGGAATTAGGAATTGTAATGATTTTGTTATCCACAAGTGATTATAAAAATAATTCCAAGGTGTCTCCCAATGGTTTAAATTTTCTCTTAGGCCTTACTACCCAAGGTTCATTTCGAATGAGAGTTTTATTGAAAGTTTTGTTAACCATTGGTGTCACAATGGTATTCAGATTCTTGTTTTCTTGAAGACTTGTTGTGATATTGAAGACATCTGATTTAGGTTTTGAAATAGGAGCATCAACAACTCCATCATCGACCACATGTTTTTTCTTGTTTCTATATTTTTACTTATCCTTGGTGGGGTAGTACTTGTCTTTGTTCTCTTTGTTGATGGTAATGTCACCTTTCTTGATCAAGACCTCCTCAATCTTGATGGCACTATCTATCATTTTGTCAAAACTTGGTGGTCCTTGTAATTGTATTGGAAAGTTCATTTCAGGAACCAAGTTATTAATGAAGATGTCCATATTTTCATTTTTAGGTATCGTCCTAGCATATCATGCAAATATTTGCCTCCATCGTTGTAGGAAATTCAAGAATGACTCTCCTATTTTCTTCTTGGTGTTGCATAAATCCAACATTGTTACTGTGTGTTAGATGTTGTAGGAGTATTGTTGTAAGAATTTTTGCACTAACTCATCAAATGTCTTGATTCGTATGGGTAATTTTGAGAACCAATACATAACTTGTCCACCTAAGCTTTGTGGAAATAGTGTCATAAGATATGTTTTCTCATGCATAAACTCCATACTAGTTGTGCAAAAATCCCTCACATGATCTTGAGGGTCAGAATTTCCAATTTATTTGTCATATTTTAGAATTATGATATCCTTAGAAAATGGAATCATCTTTAGTCCCTTATCAAAAGGGAAAGGACTTATGTGTTCCAAGGAATATTGCTTTGCTGGTTTTTCCTTCTCCTTCTTGAGTTCTTTGATTTCATTTTGCATAGCAAGCAATTGTCTTGTTAAAATGGATATGGGACTAAGATCCTTTTTTTAAGTTGTTTGACATCATAGTCCTCTCGTAATTTTACTCCTTGAGAGGTAAGTTCTAAGAAGTACTTCTCCTTATTTTATTCCAAAGTTCTCTCTAGGATTTTATGGAATTGTTTGTTGTTTATAGCTCTTTGGTATTATTTTTCAGTGGGTTCTTCATCATCTGAATCATATTGGGCTTCTTGTTGTTGAGCTTCTTCTTGATTGTTTTGGTCATTTTGTTCATCTTGTCCACCTAGTCTTTCTTCCCAACGGTATTATTCTTGGTTGTTCATGTTTGTAGCTTTGGGTATTGTTGTATATGTGGTACTTGGAATAGTTCCAAATAAAGGATTAAGTCTTGAGATCTCTCCTTCCTCAAATGTGAGAAAAGGTACTTCATTTGAGAATGGGTTACTTCAAAAATTATAGGATTTGTGCCTTGTGTTAACCATGAAAATGTGATTAAGGAATCAATGCTAGTCTTATGTTCAAGTGGGTCTGAATGTTTGCAATGTCTAATTATGAATCCAAGGATGCAAGAGTGGGTTTGAAATTTTTTTATGGATCCAACGTCAAAGAGTGTTAGAGTGCTTTGTTTATGATTTAGGAACCAAAAGGTAAGTGGGTCTGATAATGTGAAAGTTTCAGCGTCAAAGGGTGTCAAAGTGCCCTGTTTATGAGCCAAGAACTTAATTGTAACTGATAGGATAAACTAACTCCACAATTGGACAATGCAGATTTGGACCATGCAAGGTAACAAGACTTCCCAAAAATAGCTCTTTTAGATTATCAGGTGGATGTGTTTTAACAACAAAACCTTACTAATGGGCCAAATGGGTATTTGAATATGTAAAAATTTTGTTTCTGGAAGGTACAAAAATTCTCTCTGTTCCAGATACTATCCTCTACAAGTGACTCATAGACTATTTGGAACCCCAAATGCAACTCAAGAAATACAGGATGTGACTCAAGAAATGCGATGATCACCAAATGCGATCTAGGAAATGGTGTAACTACTAGATGCAATCCAGGTTTGAACATATGCGATCTGGGATACGGGATACGACTCAGGAACTTGGGATGCAATCTTATGATGTTAGGGAATTTGTTGTTTTAGTGAATTTTGGAAAATGGGTCATGTCTGTCAAATTCCAGTGACTTTTAGGTGTTTGTAAGTGCTTGTAAATGCTCTGTGCTTGTTCATTTAGGGGAATTAATTGAATTTGTATTTAGAAAACACCAAGCAATCATTTTAATTAGACACACCTATCCTGCCTTATGCTAAGTAGAGATTGAAACCACTTGTTCACTGACTTAGGAACACACCCAAAGACTCCTCAAAATATTGTAGTCCAATAACACGCAATGGATATTGGAGGCCATATTAGCCAAGTGTTAATGTCGATGGGGGCTTGATATGGTGAATTTCTTGGGGCAATTACTATTTGCCGCACACAAGTGATAAAAAGCTTTCGGGGGTGATTCAGGTAGCATCTAACATAAAGCTTTTAATGAAGGCATCCATTCACAACCATCCCCCATAGTCCCGCAAGCAAGATTTAGAACATAAGCCCTATACTAACTTGAAAGTGTGTAGTCTTGCAAGCAAGATTTAAGTGGCTCCTCTCTACACAAAATCCAAGTCTATCATTGGGATTGACCATCAATCTCCCAAGACAAGATAGATCATATATTCTGAGGATTTAACCTCAAGGAAGCATCAAATTTAATAGTGGGGTGGAAGAGTTGGTGTAAGACTTGTCCTCACTTGGGTCGTTCTTGGGAGATTTTTTCCTCAACCGACAGGCCCTCTAAAGGTGTACAATAAAGAAAATGGATAAATGATAGTGAGATCTGGATTTCTAGTTCTCCATAAAGGAGAAGAGCATAATCTCCTAACTCACATTAAAGATCCCAAACACATCATGCAAATTAAATTCTAATTACTCCAATTTGATTCCAAATCACAAACTAATATTTGAGTTTCTGATTCTCCCTCAAGGGAAAAAGAGCATAGTCCTCTAATCAGTTTGCAACTTGATCTCAAATTGTGTTAATGTTCCTAGAAAACCAAGCATGAAGTTTTTAAATTTTTTTGGAGGTAACCTACAAGACAAGCATTAGTATTCTTTTATTTGATTTTGTCTTGGATAAACGACCTGCAAACCACCATTAACATTTTCAAGATCAAACAAAAACATCAAATTCACCCATTAGTTTGTTAGAAATCACAAATTCATGATTCTCAAAAGATAATACTTTAAAGGAAAGTGAATATGCAATTGTAAGATCTGGATTTTTGATTCTCCTTGATGGAGAAGAGCATAATCTCCTCACTTAGATTGAAAATCCAAAACATATGCAAGTGTTAGCATTTGTTTCCCAATTCAACTTCAAAGTGTAAGTCAATTTTTGAGTTTCTGATTTTCCCTCAAGGGGAAAAGAGCATATTCCTCTAATTGATTTACAAAGTGAAATTAAATTGTATTTAAGTTCTCAAAAACAAAAGCATTAAGTTCATTTCATCCTTTTAAAATAATTTATAAACAATGGTTAGTAGTTTTAGCATTTAGGTCTTTATCTTTCATCTTGCAAACCACAGTTAAACTCTAAAAAACTAGAGAAATCAATAAATCAAATTCTCAGGGGTTAGAAAACTCAAAAATGTAATCAAAACTTCTAGATGCCATCCTAAAATTCCCCACATGCGATCCTATTTCCCAAAAATGACCCCATTATCCAAATACGATCTAGATCGCCAGGTGCAATCCTGAATTTTACCAAAAATGATGCTTCTTCCAGATGTGATCCAGGAATCCTTGATGCAATCCAGGAAATCCAAGATGCGATGGTGCTTCCCAGATGCGATCCTCTGATAAAAAAGACATGGTGAAAATTAGCTTAAAATGCTATAAAAATAGGAAATTCAAGGCATAGCCCCACGGTGGGTGCCAAAAATGTGTGTGTCAGTTTGTGGACCTACAACACAACACTTCAATAAGACATTATATCATTTGTTAGAAGAATTAAGTATGTAGATTGAGGAAATCAATAAATGAAATCATCCTATTTCTCTCTAGTTAGTGTAAGTATGAAATAGGGGTTAGTAGCTCTCAGATTTAACCCTTAAACAGTGACAATGTGACACTAAAATGAGAGATTTAAAGTAATAACAAGGAATGAAATAGAAACTAGAAATTGCATCACAATTAGCTATTAAAGCATGAATTCTTTACTATAGACCCAAATTGAGATGTTTTTCCTAATTAACTAGAGCATAAAATGAAAGCATGAAAACAAATATCATTAGGAAGAGTTCAAAATATCAATAAGCTAGAGTCTAAAATATTAAGAAGCTAGAGATATAAAGATTAAGAAGCTAGAGATATAAAGATTAAGAAGCTAGAGCATTAGGAAGAAGAAATGAGCCTTTGAAAATTCTCTTTTATAGATTGTAGGAGGAATTGAACGGTTGAGATGCATCTGTGAGGAGTGGTTGGGATGCATCCTGGCTTGATCCTTGATCCATGTGATTGCCTCTTAATGATTGAAGTGTGTTTGTTGTGTATGTTGAATTAAGAGGTATTTATCTTTTTCTTTTAATTAATTACTCTAGCCATGAATTTGGTGGGATTGAATTAATTAATTGGGCCTAGAGTTAATCAACTTGATTTAGCTTGATACCTTGATGGTAAGTGCTTGATTTTAGGATTGAATTGATTTTATTGAATTTTGAGAATTATGTCATTAATCACAGATCAAATTAACATAATTAAGGTACTATTCTGAGTTAGGGAAAATAGGACCTTAGGTTCTATTAGCTTGATTTTAGGTGATTACATGAACTAATTTCAAATATCATTGGTAGAGTAAGACTTTCTTGAGAAGCTCGATTTGGTCTCTTACCAATCTGACATTTCTTACACATCACTTTTTTAGGTTTGCTTAATTTTGGTAGACCTCTAACTCTATTCTTTTTTCTCACTTTAATCATGTTATCAAAATTCATATGACAAAGTCTTTTATGCCATAGCCATATATCATCAACTTTAACAAACAAATAACTCTTTGCAATTGTATAAAGTTAAAATAAATTACCTTTAGATTGTTCACCAATTCTAATTATATCTCCACCAGTACTATAAATTTTCACTTTTCTATTATGAAATTCTAGTTGGTGGCTAGTATTATTCAGTTGTGCAACACTTAACAGATTTTAGTTGAGTCCTTTAACCCAATATGCATCATTACATCTCATCTTCTCATTCAATATAACTGATCCTTTACCTTTAATAGGACATGGAGCATCATTTCCAAATATGAAAAATCCGCCATCATACTATTCTAAACTTTTAAATTTATCAATATCACCAGTCATATGATGTGAACATCCACTATCAATGATCCATGGGTCATGTTTACTTACATGAGAAATAGGTTCTTTTTAATCTTCATACTTTTCTTCATACGATTCTTCCTTCACAACAACATAGACAACTTCATAACTATCTTTAGTATCATCAAATTCATCATTGTTTACACCTTCCTCAATGAGGTCACAAGACTTATTACCTTTGTCATTTTAGTCTCTAAATATTGTGTATCAGTTATCCTTCTTATCACTTTTATCATTTATGTCATTATCAGGACATCTAGAAGCAATATGGCCAATCTTATTGCAATTAAAATATTTCAAGGGTAATTTGCCTTTATACTTTCCTTTACCTCTCGGTAGTCTCTTAGCCAGTAGTACCTCTAACTCCTTTTTTTCTTTATCTTCAGTTAGGATACTATCATATTCACTTTCACATGAACTACTGTGATTATCTCTTTCTCTTCTTGAAGTTACAATACTCATAGATGATGTGAATGTAGTTTCAATGATCAGTAGACTATTATCATAATTGCTAAGCTCAAATATAGTTAGATTATCAATTAAGGCTTCAAGACTAACAAAATTATTCAGTATGGATCTCAGTTCCTAAATATTAGATACTCTAATAAAATACTTAGATGAAAGATTTATCATAATTTTACATACCACTTCTTCATTATGTAATGTTCCACTGACACCTCTGATGGCACTAACAACTTCCTTGATTTTGAAACTATATTGGTAAATGTTATCTTGATCTTTCATTCTCATTTCATCATACGTTTCCTTAAGACTATCAACCTTATATTTTTTTACATGTTGATCTCCTCCATAAATAAGTGTAAGCCTATCCCACATCTCTTTTGAATTAACACAGTCCTTAACATCATTGAATTCAACATCAATCAGGCAAGAAGCAATTTCTATCATTACCGGGTTGTGTTCTATCTTTTTTATCATCTAATAAACTGTCATGGGTCTGGGAGGTGGTGGAGTGTAGTTATTATCCAAAAGATTTAGTGAAGATTCTCCAATATCAGATAGATACAATATCATCCTTCTTTTTCATGTTCAGAAAATTTCCTTATCCAGCTTAGGTACTTCTCTCCTATACATTTTCAAATCTTTTACTCAAGTTTTTAAAACTTATCCCTTTGGAGTACTTATCTTTGATACTAATTGTTGGATTACAGAGAGGGGGTGGATCAGTAATCCCTGATTCCAAATACCTTAAAAAAAATTTCTCTGATAAACTCGGTTAAACATAATTCACTATTTATCGACAACAGTAAATAAACTTTAACAATCTACAAATCATTTACAAAACCATTCATCACATGTAACACTAGTATTTAACGTGGAAACCAAGCTTTGGGAAAACCCTATTGGAAATTTGGCTAAGTTAGATATTTAGATGTTTTCATTATGGAAACATATGATCTATACGAAGATCGCATATGTCAAAGAGAAAGTATGACAGAGCACAAAGCAAAATTGTCGAAGTGTGAAACAGTGTTTTTCCAGTATAACCGGAGATAGTTTTGATTAGCGATGATGATTGGAGTAATTTCAGTGCTTGTGCTATTGAAAATAGATACTATGATGACTATAGATGACTCACCTAAGAGTGCAAGTTAGTATGGAATGTATGGAAGAAGTTATGATAGTTTTACTAGAAGCAGTGTTAAGCCGACAGGACAGAATATGAAGACAGGATTGGTAAAGAGTTAAGGGATTATTTTGTTTATCAAAATAATGTCTTAACAATATAAAGGAACTAAATCCTAGATGTTAACCCTTGGGTAAATATGTATTTTTTATAAAGCTTTTGTCAAGCCGACTAGAAGAGTTATTAGTCTTAATAACTTGTATAAATATAAGGCATATGTAATGCGGAGATGTAATGAAAAGAAATGAAATGTAACAGTGTAAAGAAAGTGGAAAGATATTAGTGTGAAGTTGTGAAATCAAAGCAAGTAGCATAAGGTTAAGTACCTTGCCCTATTTTTTTAATTTGTAATCATTGTATATTACTTCTTTGGGCAGTGGGCTCATCTAGTAATCATTTTTGCACTACCAACTCTTAGCAACATTGAGACTGTTAGAATAACTGAGAGGGGGGTGAATCAATTATCCAGTGTCCCAAAACAAAATGTATAATTCAAAACAATTTCTTCACTTTCTGCTTGTCGGTAAGCAATAATACCTCTCACTGTCTGTGCTTTTACTGATTACCAGTCTAATACTTATAACAGTTTACCGATCAAATCTACCATGTAACATGCAAAGTATGATAACAAACAAATATCACAATCAACACATAACACAAAAGATTTAACGTGGAAACCCCGTAAAGGGAAAAACCACATGGGACCGGCAACCCAAAATTGTTCACTCTTCTGAAGTGAGATCGATTAAGACCCAACCCTGTTAAAGGTTACAGACACACTGTCAGGTGTGACCTTGTTAGAGGATTTTAGACTAGAAGTTATTGTCCAACCAGCATTCACTATGGGGTTGACAGGATAACAATGTTCATTCTATGAATGATACATCATAAGACTTTCAGAGTCCACTTGGTTAAGAGATTTAGAATGTATACAATGGTTAAATATGTAACAGTAAAATGACCTGCCTTAATACAACTTCAATTGCAGATTATAGATCAATATTTAGTCCATACAAATCCTTCTAATCAATATTTCACTTCAGTTTCAATACTGTATCAACTTACTATCTGTCATTAATAGCTCTTTGTAGCTTGGTAATTATTCTGTAACTCAGTTCTCACTAACTAGTATGATCAGAATGCATGAAAGCTTGTTCACGTGAAATTCCTACAGCTTCTTCTTCTTCTCGACATCTTACTAAAGAAATTTTGTTCTCTTATATAGATGAGTAAATCATTTTCTTCTCCACCATCAGATTTTGCCACTTAATCACATTCATAGATTTTTCCACTTAAAAATTTCTCGATACTTATGTTAATAACACGTTTCAATCTTCCCCGTTAGATCTTCTTTGAATTTTGTCAGTCGTTGATTTGCATAACAATCATTATTTGTTACCTCGATGTTATACTCTTGCCAACTCATCATTCCTATCAGCTTAAACTAATCATTTAATTCATTTTGTTCTGCTTGGTTAACAAAGAATGCATCGGTGAACATTGCTTAGTTAATAATGTGGTCGATATACACTACACTCCGTCAGTGTATACTAAAAGTGCTTCATTTACCGACATCACTGCTTTGTGTCTTTCAACTCTATACTTCATTATAGATGAATGCAACATAATAAAGTCAATATCATCAAGTCATAGACTCATTAATAAGTTACTCAATGTATTCCTTATCCTCATCTGTCATGTACATCTTTCTTCATGTAGATTTCTCTATTCTTCATCTCTTTTCCACTTTTCTTCAGATGTCTCAGTGTAGTAGCTTACAAGATAAGTGTTGTCAAACTAGTTGACATAAATGAAAACATAATAATGATTTAATTATATTACATATCTAATCAGCAACTTCTCAGTGATCTTGGAATCACAGATCCTTCAATCAGATTCTAAATTAGTTGTAGTCCAACAATCTCTCCCTTTGGCATTGATGGCAACTCAAGTAATATGAAATGTACCATACACATACCAAACATACATTCTACAACTTTACGAACAAATGCTATAGGTTGAATAGACTTAATATGTTTAATCACTACGTTACTGAACCAACATTAAGTAATATAGCTTTACCTTTCTGTAGTTGTGATCTTTTCAGTTCTCCTGTTCCTGCTTCTGTTCTCTGTAACTGATCTTCAGTACTTTGTCTCATTTAGATTGTCTCTCCCTTAGATAATTGTTGTCGATGCTTGTTCCTTTTCATATTTGGTTTTAATCTCTCCCCTTTTCAGTTTATCTCTCCCTTTTTCATTTCATATTGTTTATCACTCCTTTGACAACAATGCCAAAGAAACAAATAAAAAATCAGCTATGTAGTATCCAAGTAACTCTCTGTGGTGTTCAGTACTTCCTCTATATCTCTGTATATTGATATCTCATCGGTTCAAGTTCTCAAGTTTAATCACAACCTTGAACAAGGTTCAAAGTGTGAGCTATGCTACATCAACATGAATGATCTTCTGATAGAAGTAGGATGATGCAACAACCAGATCACCTTAGTGACCAATAGACAGGGGACAGACCCCAAGTCTAGTCCTCAAGTATTTAAATGTGTCCTTCAGTAGGGGTTTTGTAAAAATATCTGCAAGTTGTTCTTTGGATGTAACAAATTCTAACTTAACTTGCTTCTCTTGCACTTGTTCTCTCAAGTAATGATACTTAATAGATGTATGCTTTGTCTTAGAGTGCATCATAGGATTCTTTGAAATATTAATAGCACCAGTGTTGTTACAATATATAATCACCGGGTTAGTGATTACCTCATTCATTCCTTCCAACACTTGTTTGATATATGTAATGTTTGAACAGTTAGTAGCAGTAGCAACATACTCTGCTTTAGCTATAGACTGAGAAATACAAGCCTATTTTTTACTTGTCCAGGTTAGAAGTCTTTCACCAAAGAAAAATGCTCCTCCGGTTGTGCTTTTTCTATCATCCACATTTCCAGCCCAATCGACATCAGTGTAAACTTTTAGTTCAAACATTCCTTCCTTAGGATACCATAATCCATAGTTCTCTATTTTCTTCAAGTATCTTAAGATCCTTTTTGTAGCTATCATGTGTGATTCTCTAGGATTAGCAGAAAATCTTGCAACAATTCCTACAACATGTGCTATATCTAGCCTACTGTGAACTACGTACATTAACTTACCAATCATGGATCGGTACAGTGTCTGGTTTACCTTGGTAGTTTCATCCTCCTTTGTCAATTTGCATCTAGTAGCCATCAGTGTTCCTATAAGTTTAGCATCTTCCATGCCAAATGTCTTCAGTACTTCCTTTATGTATTTAGATTGTGTGATGAATATCCCATCACTCTGTTGAATCACTTGTAGTCCAAGAAAGAACTTAATCTCTCCGAATATTGACATTTCAAATTCCTTTTGCATTTCATCAGAAAATGCCTTGTAGACAAGATCTGAGCCTCCAAAGATAATGTCATCAACAAATATTTCAGCAATGATAATAGTGTCATCGATACCACCTTTCACATACAAATTGTTATTTTCACTTGTTCTAACAAATCCAATACTTAACAAGTAAGTATGTAGTCTTTCATACCATGCTCTTGGTGCTTGCTTTAGTCCATATAAAGCTTTATGTAATCTACATACCATGTCTTTATTGTCGGGATCAACAAATCCTTCAGGTTGTTCAATGTAGACTTCTTCTTCAAGTATACCATTCAAAAATGTTGACTTCACATCCATTTGATAGACTTTAAATTTCTTATGTGCAGCATATGCAAGTAGCATTCTCACTCCTAATCTAGCAATAGGTGCAAATGTCTCACCATAGTCAATGCCTTCTTCCTGTGCATATCCCTTGCATACTAATCTAGCTTTATTTCTTGTAACTTCACCATTTTCATTCAATTTATTCCTGTATATCCACTTAGTACCGATAACATTCTTATCTTTTGGTCAGGGTACTAAGAACCAAGTTTTTTTCTTTTCAATTTTTTCTATTTCCTCCTTCATTGCATTAACCCATTCTTCATTCTCTAATGCAACTTTCACAGTTTTAGGTTCAAATTCACAAATTAAACATGTACCTTGTCTTGTTTTGCTTTTGGTTTGCATTCCAGCATGTCTGTCTCCAATGATTTGTGTTTCAGGATGATGTCTTCTGACAAAACTAGCCAAGACTTGATTTCTCCTTTCTTGTTCATCCTACTCAGGGTCATTTTCTTTCTCGACAGCTTCTTCATGTTCATCGGTTTGTGGTGCCTGTTGTACTGCATTGATTCCCTGCTAATCGGTTGACACTGTCTGCGGTGTTAGTAGATACTCTGGATATTCAATGTAAGTGAATCTACCATAGTCTTTTGGTTCCTTTGTACTTTCCTCAATGTACTTATCATCAAATTCATCAACATGAACATTAGTACTTTCAACAATCTTATTTGTAGCCTTATTTAGAAATTTGTATGCTTTACTTGTAGTGGAATATCCCAAAAATATCCCTTCATCTCCTTTAGAATCAAATTTGCCACTTCTTTCATCTTTCAAGATAAAGCATTTACTTCCAAAAATTCTGAAATAACTTATAGTAGGTTTGTGTCCAAACCATAGTTCATAAGGTGTTTGGTTTGAGTCCTTCTTCAGTTGTACTTGGTTAAGAACATATATAGTTGTGCTGACAGCTTCCCTCCAATATGTCTGAGCAACATTCCTTTGTATCATCAATGTTCTAGCATAGTCAATTATAGACCTATTCCTTCTTTTAGTAATTCCATTTTGCTGAGGTGTCCTCAGTGTAGATACCTACCTCTTGATTCCATGCTCATTGCAAAAGTTAGTAAATTCATCAAAGATGAATTCACCTCCTCTATCAGATCTTAAACATTTTATTTCTTTTTTGATTTCTTTCTCTACCTTAGCTTTATACCATTTAAACATTTTGAAAGCTTTAGATTTGTCTTTCAAGAACATAACAATCATCAGTCTAGTATAATCATCAACAAAAAGAATAAAATATTTATCACCAAAATAGCTCTGAGTTCTCATAGGACCACATAGGTCAGTATGAACCAACTCAAGTATCTTCTTTGTTGAGTAGCCTTTTCTTTTAAAACTAGACTTTGTCATCTTATCTCTTTGACATTCATGGCACATAGCATGATCAGGTTTTGTTAAGTTAGGTAGTCCTCTAACTCTTTTCTTTCTACTAATCTTGGTCATGTTGTCAAAGTTCACATGGCATAACCTTCGGTGCCACAACCAAGCATCTTCATCCTTTATTAGCAAACAAGAAGACTGATCCATATCAAGATAGAATAGATTACCTCTAGATTGTGTACCAGTTTTGACAAGTCTTCCTCCATCATTATAAATCTTCACCTTTTTGCTCTCAAAAGCTAGTAGGTGGCTTGAATTATTCAATTGAGCCACACTTATCAGATTATAGTTTAGTCCATCTACCCAATATGCATTTTCACATTGTAATCTATCATTGATCATTAGTGAGCCTTTACCTCTTACCATACAAGGTGCATCATTTCCCATTCTCATAGATCCTCCATTATATTCAACAAGATGATCAAACTTCTCTACATCACCGGTCATATGATGTGTGCAGCCACTATCTATGATCCATGTATCAATTCTGCTTACTTTAGATATTAGGGTTGTCTCTTCATGTTTCTCTTCCTCTTCTGAGTCATCTTTCATAGAAACAAATAAAACTTCTATATCATCATCAGAATCATATTCAGTTTCAATATCTTCAGCTATGTAACATACCTTTTTGCCTTTTTCATCTTTGTTGTTGTGTCGGTAACCTTTGTTGACTCTTCTCCCATAGCTTTCTTTAGATCGGTCTTTGGATCTATCATCATCTTTCTTCTATGGACATCTAGTAGCAATGTGACTAACTTCTTTACAATTGAAGCATGCTAAAGGTAACTTACCTCTATACCTTCCTTTTCCTTTGGGAAATCTTCTGGCCATGAGTGCTTCAAGCTCTTCAAGTTCATCATCGGTATTGTCATCACTACCACAATTCTTACTATTCCTGCTAGACTTTCCAATCTTCAGAGAAGACATGAAAGCCAATTCAACAGAAGGAACAACACTATTATCAAAGTTTTTTAATTCAAAGGTTGTAAGTTTACCAATCAAAGTGTCAAGAGTAAGGTTGGATGTAGCTCTTGTTTCATGAATTGCAGAAATCCTGATTGCATAAATTGGTAGCAAAGTTTTGAGAATCTTTCTTATCACTGTTTCATCATCAATTACTCCATCAAATGCTCTAATAGCATGTACCACCTCTTTGAGTCTATTTGAATATTGGACAATATTTTCACCTTCTTTCATTCTCATATCATCAAATCTGCCTCTCAGACTTTCAGCTCTAGCTCTTTTGACATTCAGATCTCCACTGTAGATTTGTGCTAACTTATCCCACATTCCTTTGGTAGTTGTGCATGTCTTGATATCTTCAAATTCAGCATCGATATAGGCAGTAGCAAGTTCCATCACAGTAACATTGTGTTCATGCTTATCCTTTAGTTGATCAATAGTTAGGGGACCAGTGGGCGGTTGCATGTAGCCATTTTGCATCAGATCTAGTGTTGAGTTCCCAATTCCAGATATGTGTAGCTTCATTCTACTTTTCCATACTATGAAGTTCTCTTTATTCAATTTTGGTACTTCCCTCTTATACATCTTGAGACCTTTATGCTTAAGTCCTTAAAACTCTATTCCAAGAAACTAGTGCTCTGATACCAATTGTTAGAATAACTGAGAGGGGGGTGAATCAGTTATCCAGTGTCCCAAAACAAAATATATAATTCAAAACAATTTCTTCACTTTCTGCCTGTCGATAAGCAATAATACCTCTCACAGTTTGTGCTTTTACCGATTACCAGTCTAATACTTATAACAGTTTACCGATCAAATCTACCACGTAACATGCAAAGTATGATAACAAACAAATATCACAATCAACACATAACACAAAATATTTAACGTGGAAACCATATAAAGGGAAAAACCACCTGGGACCGGCGACCCAAAAATTTTCACTCTTCTAAAGTGAGGTCGGTTAAGACTCAACCCTGTTAAAGGTTACAAACACACTGTTAGGTGTGACCTTGTTAGAGGATTTTAGACTAGAAGTTATTGTCCAACCAACATTCACTATGGGGTTGACAGGATAACAATGTTCATTCTATGAATGATACATCATAAGACTTTCAGAGTCCACTTGGTTAAGAGATTTAGACTGTATACAATGGTTAAATATGTAACAGTAAAATGACTTGCCTTAATACAACTTCAATTGTAGATTACAGATCAATATTTAGTCCATACAAATACTTCTGATCAATATTTCACTTCAGTTTCAATACTGTATCAACTTACTGTCTGTCAGTAATAGCTCTTTGTAGCTTGGTAATTGTTCTGCAGCTCGATTCTCACTAACCAGTATGATCTAAATGCATGAAAGCTTGTTCACACAAAATTCTTGCAACTTCTTCTTCTTGGAATCTTACTAAATAAATTATGTTCTCTTATATAGACAAGTAAATCATTTTCTTCTCCACCATCAGATTTTTCTGCTTAATCACATTGATAGATTTTGCCACTTAAAACTTTTTCAGTACTTGTGTCAATAACATGTTTCAATCTTCCCCGTTAGATCTTCTTTGAATTTTGTCAGTCGTTGATCTGCGTAACAAACATTATCTATTACCTCGATGTTATACTCTTGCCAACTCATCATTCCTATCAGCTTAAACTAATCATTTAATTCATTCTATTTCACTCGATTAACAAAGAATGTGTTAGTGAACACTGGTCAATTAATACTATGGTTGGTATACCCTACACTCCGTCAGTGTATACTAAAAATGCTTCATTTACCGACAGCACTGCTTTGTGACTTTCAGCTCTATACTTCATTATAGATGAATGAAATATAATAAAGTCAATATCATCAAGTCATAGACTCATCAATAAGTTACTCAATGTGTTCCTTATCATCATCTATCATGTACATCTTTCTTCATGTAGATTTCTCTATTCTTCATCTCTTTTCCACTTTTCTTCAAATGTCTTGATGTAGTAACTTACAAGATAAGTGTTGTCAAACTAGTTGACATCAATAACAACATAATACTAATTTAATCATATTACATATCTAATCAACAACTTCTCAGTGATCTTGCAATCACAGATCCTTCAATCATATTCTAAATCAATTGTAGTCCAATAGAGACTTCTAACAAGGCCTAAAGTCCCTTAATCAGGACTGAGACACTATATGCATGTAATAGGCTCCTAATATGGTCAACATCCTTAACAGGATACTTTTGATTAGTGAATCTTTGTGGGTACCATCCCCACCAGGGTTTTCCTTTAGCTAGGGTTTCCTCGAGAACAAATAATATGTTATGAGTTCATTTTATTTACTATTATGCATGTTCTTTAGTTTACTATGTTATGCATGTATTAAGATAATCTGTTATATCAATAATTGGGCAAAAATTAAATTTTGCAGAATACTGATTCACCCATCCCCCCCCCCCCGCCCTCTTAGTATTCCCTATTTCTAACAATTGGTATTAGAGCCTACTTACTTGGAAAATAATCATTCAAAGAAAGCCTAGCAGCTTGAGTAAGATCTCTATGGATATGGATCAAATATAGAAAAATATTGAATAAGCTTTTGAATAGATTGATATACTTACTAAAGAAAGAGATACTCTAAAAGGAAAATATGATGATGCAAAGTACCTCATTGAGAAACTGAAAAATAAGTTAGAAGATCTAAAAGTAGAAAAGGAATGTACAATTAAAATTGAAGATTGTGATGATAACCTTGAAGAAGAAAATGAGATCCTTAAACATGAACTGAAGATAGTAAATCTGAAGTTAAGTCTCAAAGATGGAAATAGAAAGAATGAAACAAATCTGAAATCTGAGAATAAAAACCTGAAGTCTGATAATGAAGATTTGAAATCTAAACTCTGCAAAGTGACATCTGAACTTGAGAAAACCAAATTGCAGTATGCTAAACTTGAAAAGTACAATACAATTGTGAAAGGTAAACCGACTCAATCTAAGCAGTAACTTGAGAGACTATATTCCACTAGTGAGAATATTGATGAACAAATATCTTATCAAAAACTATTCTATGATAAAACTGGTCTTGGATTTAACTCATCTAAAGTAAGTGAAAAAAGCAAGGAACCAGATCTGAAAGTTTCTAAAAGCATATATGAAAAGAAATCTAATGAAGTTGACAAGCTTTAAGATATACCTAAAGAAGAAGATGTTAGAAATAGGAAACACTAAGAGGGGGGGAGGGCTGAATCAGTATTTCACAAACTTTTACTTTTTCCCACTTATGGATATAACAGATTACTTTAAAGCATAAGAAACTAAATAGCATACATAACAATAAGTGTAAAGAACTCATAACACATGATATTTTCTCACGGAAACCATGGCCAAGGGAAAACCCTGGTGGGGATGGTATCCACAAAGATCCACTAATCAAAAGATATCCTATTAAGGATGTTGACCCTATTAGGAGCCTATTACAATCATATAGTGTATTAGTCCTAGTTAAGGGACTATAGGCCTTGTTAGAAGCCTCAACCCTGTTAGGAGTTGTAGATACAAAACTTGATTACTAGATGATCTCACTACCCAAACAAGTAATACAAATGTTTACTAAATACAATATGGTACTTCTTACAACTTCGCATCAACAACTTTCACCGCTATCACAATATACAACTATCACAAGTTACATTTCAAGTATGTTCGGTACATCTTAATTTATACAAGATAAAAATATAATATCTTTCTCTAGCTGGCTTGCATATCTTTATCCAAGATTAAACATCTAGGATGTCATCTCTTTATAATATTAAGTCATTATTTTGACAAGCAAAATAATCCCTTAATTCATTTACTAGTTCTGCCTTCAAAACTGCTCTGTCGGCTTAACTCTGTCATCGGTAAAACAATCATAACTTTGTTCATACTATTCATACTCTTTTGAACACTGAGATGGGGTATCCTTAGACACCATAGAGTCTATGTTCAACTACACAAACTCTAATCATGCTCTAGTGAACATCTCCAAAACAAACTATATTAGGTGCTATGTCAAAAACACTATTTCATACTTAGACAATTTTAGTCTGTGATCTTCCATACTTACTTTCCAGCTTATGTGATCTTCATAGGGAACATATGTTTCCATAATGACAACATATATGTGCATACCTCAGCCAAATTTCCAACAATCTCCCCTTTTGTCATTGGTGGCAACATATGAGAAAATTGGCTAAGTGTACAAGTCAAAATCTCAAAATTTGTATCAAAATTGTGGCCATAGTATAAAATAAGTATACTATCCTTATATCTCCTCAAAATATAAACATAATCTATAACACTTTATAATACTCCATAGAACTCCCCCTATGAGTATCCTTCCTTATCATATATAGACAATTTTCTAAGTATCTCTCCCGCTTTGACAACAATGACAAAATAAAAGGTGGAAAGGGATATACAAAATTGTGTCAAATTTTTTTACCTTACTATCTTATTGCAAAGCTGGTAGGCTTGCAACACAATCTGAAAAATCTATCTTCCAAGCCTCAAAATCTTTCTCCCATGCCTTCTTAATTGATTCTGCTACATTGAGTAAAGTACTCAATCCGTATGCTGCAATCTGACAAGCTTCAAGGGACTCAAAATTGAACTTCTAAAATGATGTCTTAGCAGTAAGACATTATTCTAGCTACTCTTCTATTATAGTTAACTTGATTGAGACAAGCTCTCTCAAGATGTTTATCCTGATAATTTTCCTGTTCTTCTCATCATTCAAAGTTCTTATCTCATCACATAATTTTCTGATCTTTTTCTCAACTGCATTGATCTTTATGTTTGTGCTGGCCATTGAGTTTGTCTCTACTGCAATTTCATCTTGCTTCTCTTTTAGCTTCTTCTCTTCCTCAATTATTATATTTTAAAATTTTGTACACTGAATGTACAAACACTTTCCAATCTCAAGATGTTTCCTTAAGTTCTTAATGTGTCTGTCAAGGTTGTCAATGTCATTTTTGATATTCAGACTTATATTCTGCAACATCTCATCTTCATAAGCTACCTAAGCCTTAACCTTAGCAATATCAAACAAATTAGTGAACTCAAAATCAAAAGATTTTATTACCATTTTTGCTCTTTCAAGTGGATCTGAATCAAAGACTTTTGTAGATATAACACTGTGTAGTTTCTCAATCAAATCTTTCAGGCTACCTTCCAAATTCTTAACTTTCTTTTAATTTCCAATAATTTTTTTCAAAGAAGTGATCAACTCTAATTGATCATCATCATCAACCTCCTTGCTCAAATCTTCAATCAATGTTCCTATTCCTTTCTCCTTTCCAGTCTTAGGAGTAAGACTGATGTCTTCTTGTGGTTCAATAGGTGTATGGGCCTCTGTTTCCATTTTCTCTTCTGTTCGTGTAGTCTCTATTTCAATACTCTTTTCTTGCTCTCCCAAAGCCAAATTGTCAACAATGTTATCCAAACTATTGAGTACCACATCATTTGAATCTAAAGTAACTTTTGTTCCTTCAATGTCCATAGATTATGTGCCAATGTTTATAGAAGAAGAGGGAATATCTTCAACTTCAACTACCTCTACTGCTGCCTCTACCTATTCTGAACTTTGTTTCTCTACTGGTTCTGCAACTGATTGATCTTTGCTATCTTTTCCTGCTACCAAGTTTGCTAGCACTTTCACAACTACCTGTTCAGTTTCAGTCTTCGCTTGTTCATACTGACCTCCCATTATTTGTATAGTTCTTATTTTGGTTCTTAATAGGGTTTCAAGTGGCTTGAGGATCTATTTAAGGTGGTCATCATCTCTTATGTCACAGAACTATCTTATCACATTCTCTCTCATTTTAGTATCTTCTTCTTGTGCTCTCATATTTCTTCTCACAAGTCTGTTGTACAAATCTTTTGGTATCTTTCCATGAATAGTATCAAATTTCTTGTTTGTCAAAATCATATGTGTAACCATTTCATTCTCTAGATTTAATCTATCAGAGGATCCATATAAATCATAGTATTTTTTCATTTTGGTAAAGTCTCCATGCTGCAATATGTCTTCATTAACTCTTTCTATCCTGGGTTTCCATGATTTCTTCTTTATTGTTACTTCATCATCTTTTATCTCTGCAACTCTTCTAGATACTGGTGGAACAATTATTTTTTGTCTTTTACCCAGTCCTAAAGTACTTTCCTTCATTCTTTTGCTTGGTGCTGAAAAAGAGGGTTTCTCTGTCTGACTAATTTCTTGCTCCTTCTCAAGTTCTTCAACCTTTACCTTAACTTGAATGGGTTCTGCACTTGATTCCAAAGGTGGGACTGATAGTATCTCACTTTTCCTTATTGCTTCTACAGTCTTTCTTGCAATATCAAATTCCTGCTCACTCAAACCTATTTCTTTTAGAATTTTCTTTATTGTAGTCTCCACTCTCTTCTTTGATTGTTTCTCTTCCTTAAGTGTCTTTGCTGAATCAAAGTTTTCATCATATGTTTCAAATCTGTTGCTATGAGCATCCACTTTACTTTTCAACAATCTACTAACATATCCTTCTGTTTCAACTTCAAAGATTTCATAGCCAAGAGGGTCTATGAATTCATGTCTAGGTTCTACTATCTCAAAGTAAGTGAAATTAGTATCAACCATAAAACATATATCATCTTTGTATTTCTCAACTAGGGATGGAGGAATTCTTGATCTATTTACCACAATGTTTTGAAAAGTTTTCAACACTAACTTTACACTATCATTAACCTTCTCAATAAGATGTTTCATGTAAACTTTATTGATTCTTACCATAGTATTCTCACCATCATTCCATTCAATAGTGTAAGGAAATATTCTTAGCAAGTGGAAGAACATGTAAGTAACCAATGAGGAAAATCTAAAGTGAGTGTATTTAGCTTTCTTTATCTTTTCCAAATTCTCAAACAACTATATTCTTAGAATTTCACACATATCGACAGGCTTCTTCTCCACACACATCAAATAAGCAATGTGTACCATACCTACTAGCATATCATCTTCTCTAGAACTTCCACAAAATTTTGTTGTCAAAATCTTACACAAGTATTTTACATCATCTTGCTTAATCTTACTAATGACTATTCGTCTGCCATTGTATATTGAACTGGTGTTTTCAATCACAATCTTTCTCATGTTTTTCTCATTCAGTGGAATTGCACCAACTTTTGATAATCCAATCACATCATGAATTAGGTCTGCAATTATGTCAATAACTCTATCTTCTAACCAAAATTTACCATTATGTATCCTACTCAAAATGATCTTAGTACACTCCTTATCATCAAATTCATATTTCATAGAGTACTCAATGATTTCATTATTTTCTAGATGTTCATAACCTTGTTTCACTGACATATCCTTGTTTTACAATTTCTAATATTCACCATTAAAATTACTCTCTGTTAGGGTTTCATATTTGCATCCAAGATAACTTTTAACATTCTCTAAATGAAGAACTTCATTTGGTATGGATGATAAAGCTAAACTAGCATCTCTTTCTGAGGGTTCAACTAGATCTTTCTTAGTTCTAAGTTTGTTCTTATCCTTAATGTTGTGAATCAATGACACATCCATGAATATATCTAATTACTTAAGGTAATTCAATATCTTAGTCGGATAAATACCTTAAATGTTAGGATTAACAAGGCAGAAATAAAAATTATGTGCAAATATAACTAATATCAAAAAATAATAAACCACACAGAATAGAACACAAGACACACAGATTTAACGTGGTTCACCCAATCCCTGGGCTACGTCCACCAACAGTGAGTCCAATATTATTATTATCCAGTGATTACAACCTGATTACAATCCGTAATCCCTTACAGCCCAATTCTGCCGCAAGTACTAAAATCATACATCATGAAAATCCCTAACCCTAAGCCATATTATATAATATTTTTCCACTTTAGGGTTAGAATGAGTTATAAGTAGTTGGCCCAAATAACTAAAAAGTAGTCAGTGAGGTCAGGAGGAAAAGTGTACAGTACTTTCCTGGATAGTACTTTCCTGATTAGTCACCACGAGCTAACATTAAATTTACAAAATTAGGGCTTTCGCTAGATCGGCACTTCAAACTTCTGCAAATCGCTTCCAAAATTATTTCTTCACTTTCCAAATCACTTCTAATTGCTTGATAATCACAATAACTTCAATTTTAATCTTTTAATACTTAGCATTTACTTGATCTGATATCACATTCAATTCTTTTGCCGCTAAAATGCCAAAAAGCTGATTTTGTAAACCTACAACCATAAATCTTCTTGCGACCTCGCAAAACACAATATTTCTTTTTTGCGCACTTAACCATAGCATTAGTATAACATAACAAACCTTCATCTAAATGCGCAAAACTTAACTCATTCAAAATCTAATTCTACACTAATTCTAAGTTCCTAAACTACAGAAATTTACATAATTTAAGTGCTTAAAGAAGGGTTAGGTAAAGACTCATTCTTACCATCAGATACATTACCTTCCTGATTACCTTCAGTTCTAAATATACCTTCTTGATATGTGCCTTTAACAAATTTTACTTCATCTTCATTGCTACAACAACCTTTCTCTTCGTTTCCTGCATTTTCATTCTTTCTTGCATAGTTTCTAGGGTTAGGGTTATGATGGTAACATCCATTGTTCATTCTGCAAAATCTTGCTATGTGTCCAATCTTATTACATATCTAACAAATGATTCCATTGGTTCCATATCTAGGTGTTTTCTAATTGATTTGTGTCCTACAATTTCTAGCAATATGTCCAATTTTGTTGCATCTGTAACATACTATTCCATTTCCTCTGTTCATGTCTTCAGTTGATCTCTAATCTACATTGTTAGTATTTCTAGGCAGTCTACTATTGTAATTATTCTCAATAACTTTAGATCTTCTACATTCAATAGCTCTATGTCCAAAACCATGACAATTATAACAATATCCATTAAGAGGTTTGAATTATTTACCTGTACAATCTCTCTTCATATGACCAATAGTATTACAAGAAAAACATCTACCTTTGAATTCTCTTTGCATACCTTTGGATGGTTCATCTTGCTTCGATGGTTCTTCTTGCTTTGGTGCATCTTCTTGCTTCGTTGATTATTCTTGCTTAGGTGCATCTTTAGATTTGTTCTCATCTAACTTCTTTTCTTTACTGCTTTCACATATATTCAGATCTGGTTTCTTATTTTCACTAACTATCTTCAATATGTTAAATCCAAGACTAGTTTTGTCATAGAATGGTTTTCCATAAGATACTTTCTCATTAATCTTTTCACTGTTTGAATATAGTCTCTCAAGTTGTTGTTTGGATTGAGTCAATTCACCTTTCACAATCTTGTTGTATTTATCAAGTTCATCATACTGCAATTTGACTTTATCAAATTTAGATGTTACCTTGCGAAGTTTAGATTTCAGATCTTCATTCTCATTCTTTAAACTTTCATTCTCAGATCTCAGATTGTCATTTCCATCTTTCAAGCTAAGCTTAATATTTGCTATCTTCAATTCATGTTTAAGGATCACATTTTCTTTTTCTAAATCATCACAATCTTCAACAAGAATTTCAGATTCCTTCTCAGATTTCAGATCTTCTATCTTACCTTTCAATTTGTCAATAAGATTCTTTGCATCATCATACATTCTTTTCAGAGTGTTTCTTTCATCAATAAGCATATCAATTTGTTCAAGAGATTCTTCAAGACTCTTCTGTAATTGATCCATATCCATGGAGATCTTACTCAAGCTGCTAGGCTTTCTTTGAATGTTCCTTCTCTGAGTAACTGTGCTCTGATACCAATTGTTAGAAATAGGAAATACTGAGAGGGGGGGGTGAATCAGTATTTCAGAAACTTTTACTTTTTCCCACTTATGGATATAATAGATTACTTTAAAGCATAAGAAACTAAATAGCATACATAACAGTAAATGTAAAGAACTCATAAGACATGATATGTTCTTGAGGAAACCTTGGCCAAGGGAAAACCCTGGTGGGAATGGTACCCACAAAGATCCACTAATCAAAATATATCCTGTTAAGGATGTTGACCCTGTTAGGAGCTTGTTACAATCATATAGTGTATCAGTCCTAGTTAAGGGACTATAGGTCTTGTTAGAAGCCTCAACCCTGTTAGGAGTTGTAGATACAAAACCTAATTACTAGATGAGCTCACTACCCAAACAAGTAATACAAATGTTTACTGAATACAATATGGTACTGCTTACAACTTTGAATCAACAACTTTCACCGCTATCACAATATACAACTATCACAAGTTACATTTCAAGTATGTTCGGTACACCTTTATTTATACAAGATACAAACATAATATCTTTCTCCAGTTGGCTTGCATATCTTTATCCAAGAGTAAAAATCTAGGATGTCATCTCTTTATAATATTAAGTCATTATTTTGACAGGCAAAATAATCCCTTAATTCATTTACTAGTTCTGCCTTCAAAACTACTCTACCGGCTTAACTCTGTCATCAGTAAAACAATCATAACTTTGTCCGTACTATCTGTACTCTTTTGCACACTGAGATGGGGTATCCTTAGACACCATAGATTCTATGTTCAACTACACAAACTTTAATCATGCTCCAATGAACATCGCCAAAACAAACTATATCGGGTGCTCTGTCAAAAACATTGTTTCATACTTAGACAATTTTAATCTACGATCTTCCATACTTACTTTCCAGCTTATGCGATCTTCATAGGGAACATATGTTGCCATAATGACAACATCTACATACATACCTCAGCAAAATTGCCAATAGAAGACCCACCTAAACAAGATGAGTCACCTAAAGGTACGCAAAGAAAATTTAAAGTTAGATACTTTATATGTAATACTTTTGGTCATATGAAGAAAGATTGTATAGGTAAGCAATTTAAACCTCTTAATGGCTATTGTTATAATTGTCATGGTTTTTTACATAGAGCTATTGAATGTAGAAAGCCTAAATTTAATGATAATAATATTAATAGTAGAATGTTTAGAGATACTAACCATGTAGATAAGTAAAGATATGAATAGGAGAAATGGAATAGTATGTTATATATGATACAAAGTTGGACGCATTGCCAGGAATTTCAGATCACAAATCAACCAGTCAGGACTGAGATATGGAAACAATGGAGTAGTTTGTTGGATATGTAACATGATTGGTCATACAACAAGGTTTTGCAGAATGAATAACATGAGAAACCCTAACCCTAGAAGTCATGCAAGGAGAAATGAAAATGCAAGCAACAGTCAAAGAGGATGTTGTAGTAATTCAGAAGAAGTGAAGTTTTTTAAAGCCATAGATCAAGGAGACACATTCAGAACTTAAGGAAATCATAAAGGTGAAGTATCAAATGGTAAGAGTGAATCTCTACCTAACCCATCTCAAAGTACTTAATTCATGAAAAATATAGTAAAATAGGAACTTAGGATAGTGTAGAAGTTAGTATAGGATGAATTGAGTCTTGCGCAGTTAATGCAAGGTAGTATATGATGTATTGTTGCTATGGTTAAGAGTGCATAAGATAATATTGTGTTATGCGAGATCACAAGAAGTTTTAAGTTTTACAGGTGAGTAGAAACAACTTTTTGGAAAGAAGCAGCAAAAGAATTGAATGCGATGTCAGAATCTTGTGAGATTGAAAGGTCAAAAGGTTATGATCAGTATTATTTGATCATTAAGGTGAATCCAAGTGCTAAGGAGATTAGAAGAGTAGTGATTGGAATCAGTTTGCAAAGATTTGGTGAAGAATTTTTCGTGTCAGATCTACGCAAGCCCTAAATCGTAGATCGAGGTATTTTACTAAGTAAATCTATCAAATCAGTTAGAGAATTTATAGAAGATATGGATGTTTCATTGATTCACAATGTAAGAGATAAGATTAGACCTAAGATCAAAAGGGAACCAATAGAACCCTTGGAAGAAGACCCTAAATTACCTATATCATCCGTACCAGATGAATTTCTACATTTAGAGAATGTTAGAAGTTATTTGGGATGCAAACTTGAAACCCTTAGTGATAGTAATTTTACCAAAGAGTATGAAAATATTTACAATTAAGATATGTCATTAAAAGTAGGGTTTGAACACTTGAAAGATAATAAAATCATAAAGTATTCATTACGGTATGAATTTGATCATGAAGAATGTACTAAGATAATTTTGAGTAGAATTCACAATGTAAAGTTTTGGTTAGATGACAGAGTGATAGACATCATAGCTAACCTAATTCATGAAGTAACCAGTTTATCTAAAATTAGATTCATATCATTGAATGAGAAGAACATGAGAAAAACTATAATAGACAACACTAAATCATCTTACAATGGCAGAGGTATAGTGATTAGCAAGATATAACAGGATGATGTTAGGTATTTGTGCAAGATCCTTATAGCTAAATTTTTTGCAAATTAAAGAGAATATGACATGGAAATAGGAATGATACATGTAGCTTACTTAATGTGTGTTGACAAAATTCAAGTTGACATGTGTGAAATTTTGAGAATTCAGTTATTTGACAACTTGGAGAAGATAAAGAAGACTAAGAACTCTCAGTTTAGATTCTCATCATTGATCACTTATATATTTTTTCATTTGTTAAGAAGATTCCCTTACACTATTGGTGAAGATTGGAATGATGGTAAAACCTCAATGGAAAGGATTAACAAAGTGTACACGCAACATGTTATTGACAAGGTAAATGAAAGTGTAGTGTTGGTAATAAAGACATTTCAGAATTTGATGAAAAGAAGATCAAGGATGTTGGCAATTTGGTTGAGTTGATTGCCTAGATGTTGTCATTATGGAAACATGTGATCCACATGAAGATAACACAATTCAGAGAGCAAGTATGACAGAGCGCATTGCATATTTGTCTAAGTATGAGACAATATTTTTACCAGTATACCCAGACATAGTTTTTGTTTGTGATGTTGACTGGAGTGAGTTCAGTGCTTGTACACTTGAACATAGACTCTATGGTTACTAATGATGACCCATCTTAGAGTGCAAGTCAGTACGGCATGTACAAAAGAAGTTATGATAGTTTTCCTGAAGATAGTGTGAAGCCGACAGGACAATATATGAAGGCAGAATTGGTAAAGAGTTAAGGGATTATTTTGTTTATCAAAATAATGTCTTAACAATATAAAGGGATGAAATCTTAGATTTTTACTCTTGGTTAAAGCTATTGGTATATATGTAAATGTATTTTTAATTATAAAGCATAATTGTTGTAATT
Organism: Chamaecyparis obtusa; assembly: GCA_027943335.1. Taxonomy (NCBI): domain Eukaryota; kingdom Viridiplantae; phylum Streptophyta; class Pinopsida; order Cupressales; family Cupressaceae; genus Chamaecyparis; species Chamaecyparis obtusa. The sequence continues at coordinate 1,972,724 of BSBK01000576.1, forward strand.
GTAAAAGAAGCAAGTATTTGTAGAAGTATGATGCGAAGTATATGAAGCATATGTAATTGCGATAGTGGAAGATCAGCAAAGAGATATTGATTCAAGCAGTATAAGGTTATGTAACTTGACCTATTTTGTAATCAATGTATATTACTTGTTTGGGCAGTTGGCTCAGCTAGTAATCACATTTTTCACTACCAACTCCTAATAGGGTTAAGGCTTCTAACAAGGCCTATAGTCCCTTAATCAACACTGATACACTATATGTTTGTAATAGACTCCTAATAGGGTCAACATCCTTAATAGGATACTTTTGATTAGTGGATCTTTGTGGGTACCATCATCACTAGGGTTTTCCCTTAGCTAGGGTTTCCTCGAGAACAAATCATGTGTTATGAGTTCTTTAGTTTTATTATTGTTTAGCTTCTTATGTTATGCATGTATAAAGATAATCTATTATATCCATAATTGGGCAAAAGATAAAGTTTTTAGAATACTGATTCACCCCCCCTCTCAGTATTCCCTATTTCGAACAAAGGATTCCATAGTCATTGGTTGAAAAATATAAAAATGAGATATGTTTTATGGTTGATACTGAATTTACATTCATTGAAGCAGTAGAACCTAGAGTAGAATTCATAGATCCTCTTGGGTATGAAATTTTTGAAACTGAAACTAAAGAGTATGTTAATAGGTTGCTTAAGAGTAAATTGGACATACATAGAAATAGATTTGGGACTTTTGAGGAGAACTTCAACTCCACAAAGTCTATCCTAGAAGAAAAATAGTCTAAGAAGAGAGTGGAAAGTACAATAATTAAGATTCTAAAGGACATAGGGATGGCAGAACAAGAGTTTATGATTGCTAAGAAGACAACAATAGCCATTAGAGAAATTGGACAAAAAGAAGTGTTGCTTGTTCCACCCCTATCATCAGTTGTAGAGCAGCTAGCAGATATTCAAATCAAGGTGAAAGAAGAAAAAGTTGAGAAAGAGAAAGAATTTAGAAAATCCACAAGATCATCCTCAACTCCACCTAGTAAAAGAATGAAAGAAATTTCCAATGGACCATGAAAAAGACAAAATACTATAGTACCACTAGTGCAAAGGAAGATAGTTGAGATTATAGATGATGAAGAAACCCAAGTGAAAAAGAAAACATGGCAACCAAGGATTGAGAAAGTAAATGAACAGATTATTCATGATGGAGACTTTTCTAAGATGAAAAAGCACTACGACCTTTACAACTATTCAGAAAGACTAAACCTTGAAAATGTAGTTGTGAGACACATGATACTATTAGATAAGGACTTTGACTCAATTCAGGGTAAGATACCTGATGATTTATTTGAGAAGCTAGTCAACAGAAAGAAGAGAGCAATAGAAGAAGACAATAAAATCAGAGAAAATCTTGTAAGAAAACTATGTGATGTTAGAAATGAAGAACACTTCAAGAAAATCATAAAAGAACTTAACACCCATCTGAGAACAAAGAAAAGAACCATTTAGATTATGGGAGGAAACTATGAAGAGATCAACAGAGAAACAAAGCAAGCAATAGTCAAGGTAATGACATCTAGTGTTGGAAGATACTCTAGTGTAGTAGATCAAATATAGAAAGTTACGGAAGTTGAACATCAGAGAATTCATTCTCCACCAATAATAAACATTGAAGATGATTCAATACATGTGGAAGGAACTAAGATCACTTTAGACACTGATGATAACCCTTTCAAAAATCTTGAAAACATTGTTTGACAATTCAGCTTTTGAAGAGTAGGACAGAGTTAGAGAAGAAGGAAAGAAAGAAACAAGGAAAAAAGAAGAAGAGGAAATAGAGAAACAATATAGTATAGAATTTCAAAGACAACAAGAAGCCCCTAGAAAAGTAGAAATCAGTCTTACACCAGAGACTGCAAAGAAATCACAGATTGGATCTATATTTGAAATCTTTGGGAAAGAAGTTGATGATGATGATCAAATGTAATTGATCACATCTCTAAACAAAATCATTGGGAAGAATAAGAAGGTGAAAAGCCTTGAAGGATCACTGATGGAAATAATAGAGAAGTTACAAAGTGTTGTGACTACCCAGATAGTAGAGGTAGACCCACTTGAAAGAGCTAAGAAAGTTATGAATGCTTTTTGTGATGAGTTTACTAACTTATCAGACATAGCTAAAGTGAAGGCTCAAGCAGCCTATGAGGCCAAAATATTTCTAGATATAAGTTAGAATATTAGAAATGATATTAAGAGTCTAGATACTTGTATAAAAGATTTGAGAAGGAACTTGGACAAAGGTAAAACTTTGTACATTCAGTGTACAAAATCTGAGAATCTTGTATCTGAAGAAATTGAGAAGATTAAAGCCAAAGAAGTAGAGATTCAGATAGAAGTAAATCTTCTAGCCAGCCCCAATGTAAAGATATTGGACATTGAGAAGAGAATCAACAAGATAAACGATGAAATCAAGATTTTGTATGATGAAAAGGATAGGAAACTAAAAATATTTTCTCTTCTAAGAGAGCACATTTTTATTAAGTTATGCATTGTTGAAGGATAGTTGGAGGAATGTCTTTCATCAAAGACATCTTTTGAGAAATTCAGTTTTGCAAACCTTCAAGCATGTGAGATAGCATCTTATGGATTGTGTGCACTACTCAGTGTTTTAGACTCCATTAAGAAGGCATGAGAGAAGGAGATAGAAAGCATCAAATTTAATTTTGTAGATTGTGTTGCAAGCCCTACCGGCTCTGTAATTTTGAATCAAGGTATATATAACTTTTTGAACATAATTTTTTGGCACCCTTTTTTGTCATTATTGTCAAAGGGGGAGAGATATATAGCAGAAAATTGATATATATGATAAGGAATTATATTCTTAGTGGGAGTATATAATATAGATAAGATATATGGAGTTATAAGGAGTGTATATATATATTTTGTATTATGGCCACAATTTTGAGTTTTTGAAAGTTTTGAGACTTAGCCAATTTTCTCATATGTTGCCACCAATGACAAAGGGGGAGATTGTTGGAAATTTGGATGAGTTAGATATTTAGATGTTTTCATTATGGAAACATATGATATATATGAAGATCGCATATGTTAGAGAGAAAGTATGATAGAGCACAAAGTAAAATTGTCTAAGTGTGAAATAGTGTTTTTCCAGTATACCTGGATATAGTTTTGATTAGCGATGATGATTGGAGTAAGTTCAGTGATTACACACTTGAACATAGATACTATGATGACTATAGATGACTCATTTGAGAGTGCAAGTTAGTACAACATGTACAGAAGATGGTATGAGAGTTTTACCAGAAGCAATGTTAAGCCGACAGGACATAATATGAAGACAAAATTGGTAAAGAGTTAAGGGATTATTTTGTTTATCAAAATAATGTATTAATAATATAAAGGGATGACATCCTAGATGTTAACCCTTGGGTAAATATGTATTTTGTGTGAAGATTTTGTCAAACTGACTGGAAGAGTTATTAGTCTTAATAACTTGTATAAATATAAGGCATATGTAATGCAAAGATGTAATGAAAAGAAATGAAATGTAATAGTGTAAGGCAAGCAAAAAGATATTAGTGCAAAGTTGTGAAAGAAAAGAAAGAAGCATAAGGTTAAGTAACTTTCCCTATTTTTGTAATCTGTAATCATTGTATATTACTTGTTTGGGCAGTGAGCTCATCTAGTAATCATTTTTGCACTACCAACTCTTAGCAGGGTTGAGGCTTCTAACAAGGCCTAAAGTCCCTTAATCAGTACTGAGACACTATATGCATGTCAGGGATAACTTTAGTGGCAAATATTTTCCAATTGGATAGTTTCACTCATCGGGGACCCAAAATGTGGCAAAAAAAATTGGACTTTCAGGGTGGCCATGTCACCCGCACTTTATAAAAATTGGGTCCCATGCATAGGCAAATCGCCAATAGTGACATGGAATTATTTTTATTTCAGCGATGACTTCACCAATCAAATTAATTTTTCCACACAATAAATTAAATATTTTTGCCTACAATTTCCTAAGCTTGTCTTAATTGATGGTCATATTTGCCAATATGCAGTCAAAATTTAAGTTAGAGTATGGGTTAAGTATATAGATTTGACATGTGTCTCTATTCCGAAGACTTTCAATGAGACTTTATGGGTTTTAAAAATTTGGCCTGAAATAGATTTGACACGTCTCTATTTTGGAGACTTTCGGGGGAATCTTTGTGTACTTTAAAACCTTGGCCCGAAATAGAATTCTTGCCATTGATCTCGGATCATCAAACAGTTACAAAAAGTAGGGTTATCTCTTGTCAGGAGATATAAAATTAACTCAAAGTACCTTAATGATGATTTCTAGGTATAGGTTCATATCATCGTGATTTTCTTCAATAATGAAAGATTCACCAATATTTTATAGAATTTTCATATAATTGAAAAAAAATTGCCAATAGAAATAATATTTTTTCCTTTCAAATTAAAAAAATTCGCCAACAATATTATTTTTTTTGACCCAAAATAATGTAGGATTCGCCAGGATTTTATACTTTTTCTAGGGAGGGGGTTTCTTAAAGTTTTCCCTGATGCATGTAATAGGATCCTAATAGGGTCAACATCTTTAATAGGATACTTTTGATTAGTGAATCTTTGTGGGTACCATCCCCACCAGGGTTTTCCCTTGGCTAGGGTTTCCTCGAGAATAAATAATGTGTTACGAGTTCATTTTCTTTACTGTTATGCATGTTATTTAGTTTACTGTGTTATGCATGTATCAAGATAATCTATTATATCCATAATTGGGCAAAAATAAAATTTTACAGAATACTGATTCAGCCCCCCCTCTCAGTATTCCCTATTTCTAACAAAACCACTGTAGTAATCATTACCCACTAAGAAAATACTCTTATAAAGTACGCTTAGTTAATAGCTAATCTGGTTAAAGATTACAATACACATTGTTAGGTGTGACCTGGTCAAGGACTTTCCCTCAAATCTGTTGGGATCTTCACCCTGTTAGGAGTGGCCTGGTAAAAGGACTTTGAACACTCTTTAGAATGTTACCTTTTTCAATGATTTTACAATAAGACTATTAAGTCTACTCGCTTAAGATATTTTTCTTTTACAAATGATAATAAGAAATAATAAATAATTTGACTTGTAAATTTGCAACTATCTTTAAATAACCAGATCCTGTGTGTGCTCACTATCTTCACTTCAATTCTTCACTTTCCACTGGCTTCAACACTTCATCAAGTTCTACTTTCTAACTCAGCATCTAGCTTTTCCATCTTCATTGCATCAGTCAGTGACTTACAACCTTTCAATTTGTCAATCATTTTCTCATACAAATCCATCCTTTATATAGACATTGTTTTTCCACTTTATCTCCTCTATTACATTTTCCTTTGATTAATCTTGGTCATTCAAGTCATTTCACAAACATATTCAATGTATCTAGATCTGGGTAACACATTTTGCCCTCACCTCAGAACTTGAAATTTCTTGAGACTTGTTCCTTCTATTTTAACCATTTAGATCTAATCCATATATGATCATCATGAATGTTCTTGGCTGTAGATCTCTCTAAGTAACTTTCCTTATCATCATAACCTTCCATCTCATCATAGCTAATCATCAAATGTCATTTTGATCATTGTATTTTATTTTTTGCTCCTTTCTCAGTGGATAACTCTAAATTTTGGTTACTTTGTTTGGTGCTTAAAAATTTAAGCTCAGTGTCTAGCATTCCTTTTCTTTTACCAAAACATACTCTTCTCTAACCGAATTACCTTTTCTCTTTACCGAGTGAATTTTCTTGCTCGGTGGTCAAAACTATTTTGCTTACTGTATTATCAAATCTTCATTACCATTCTTTACTAACTTGATATAATCATATGTTAGATATATTAGAATGAATGTTGATGATATTCCTATGGGGGAGTATCCTAGTAATATTGGAGGCATGCTACAATGGTTGTGTGTTGCATTCATGACAAAGTTTGTCATTGATGGCAACATATACTATTGACTTGTTGATTAAGAAGCTTGCAAATAGGTTGTAGAGAATTGTATGAACACCGTATAAAGAATTAGCATTTACACACTTAGAAGAAGACTCACCATAATGTCCTAAGTCACCATCCTTGATCGTACACTCTTATGAGTTGATTGAAAAGAGTTATGATTAGTTTATTGGCAACTATTTCTCAGGAGACAAAAATTGTGTTTTCAAAGAGTTGTTGCAGAAATTTATGAATAGCATTCATGGTTGTTTAAGTTATGAAGTCCAAACATAGGTTCATGTTGGAAACTGGCTTGAGAGCTTATTGTGATCATATGAAGTCATGATCATACAATTAATGTGAGCTATGGCCTGTACAATGGTGAAGACCTACTTAGAGGTCAACTTGGAACACATTTCAAGTAATGTGATGTGTGAGCTTAATAAATGGATCTAAATTATTAATTGATGTAATAATTATGTTGTAACATTGTAAGATGTGTCATGTGCATCTTCGCATTGGTCCATTTGAATTTTGTAAATGGGATTTATCCTATGAAGGCCGATGCAGATTTAATTGTTGTAAATTATATATAAGGATTCAAATACTTGGATATTATGTAGCACTACATATGTGAGATGAAGAGGTGAATGTGAGCTTAGGGCTACATTGGATACTATTTGAAGAATATTAGTTGTGCACTTGGTCACAAGGTGAAGCTTTCTTGGAAGTAGTTGAAGACTGGAAGTAGTTTCAGAACAAAATTATTTCAGAGTTAAGATTGTGAGGTTTGGAGAACCTAAGGGTGGATTTAAATCTATAATTTCTTGATAAGGTTGATGTTGTTAGGAATGAATTTTGAATGTTTGGCAGCCATTCTATAGTAGTTGTTGTTGCATTGATGACTATGATTGTCATTGATGTCAATACAGTGATCTTATGGAGATTTGCAGAGGAGCAGACAATGTTTGGATTAGCGCACATGGGATATTGCAGATAGAGCTATGTGATGTTGAGGATTTACTCTTTGATATGTTATATGTTTATGGTTAAGAGCATGGATAGTAATTCATTTATTCATGGAAGTTATGAGCATTTTGGTAGAAGCGGTATTCAGGTAGTATTCCTGAGTAGTAGTTTGTGGAAATCGGATGATATCTCTTAATCAGGATGGAATTTGGTTTTGCACAGTTAAAGGGAAGTTGAAGACACATTGATAGTGGTGTGGATGATAGCATGAACTTTGAGGTCACACGGATGGAGAATTATTGTATTTGGAAGCCTACAGTTTTGTGTAATTTTGATGTAGCGTGTGGAAACTTTTATTTTGTAATTGGATGTCGACTCATTTGTAATTACTTGAGTGTGGTATAAAGGAAGGATTTTTTTTCCTTGTTGAAATATGGTTGAAATTTGATTTAAGCATGAAGTGAAGAAAAGAGATAATGCATTTTTGAAAGTGAATTTGTGAAGGAAGACATGTGAGGTACAAAGATCTTAAATTGAGATATGGTGTAGCAGTGAGTGTGGTTTGGCACAGTCAGAGAAGAGGTAACATATTGTTGAGATTAGTAATCTTTTGGTATTATTCTGTTAAGTAATACAAATATTAGTTGGACAGTGTGTTCAGTGATCTTACCCTGAAGCTGTTTGGTCAGTGGGTCCTTCTGTCTTCCATAACTCTTAACAGGGTTAGAATCTTTTAGCAGGGATTCACAATCTCCTAACAGGGATTCATATGTATTGAATGTATTTCATAAGACTCCTAATAGAATCCATCCTTTCACAAGGAATATTCATATTAGTGCATCTTTTATGCGCATCATTCCCACCGGGGTTTACTCTTTGATCAAGAGGTTCCCTAGTCAACATATCTTGTGTCGTTGTGTTATTGTGTATGAATATCTTTCTATAGTTGGTAATTATATTGCTTACATGGTTAAATGTTGTTGAAATTGATAAAAGTTATAATCATTTGATAACTAATTCACCCCCCCGCCCCTCTCAGTTATCTTGGTGGACTTTACTTTCTAAAAATTGGTATCAGAGTAGAAGGTCCTTCAAAAAGAAGTTTAACATCTTAAGGAGATCCATGGTGAATTTTTGGAAAGAAAGCCTTGAGTTTGATGGAGTAAATTTTGATAGCTGGAAAGAAAAGATGAAGACACTGTTACAAGTAGCGGTTGTCGTTGCACCAAAAGATCAACCTATTAATGCCCGATACAACCACTAGAATTATAGAAGACACAGGAGGTGATTAAGCCATGTCATGAATCTCGAAGGGAGCACTGGCCATTTTTTCCAAAAATCTCCCCCTCAGCATTACTCGAGGGGATTCAAACCTGTGACCAAGCTTTGATACCACTTGTTACAAGTAGTGGTTGTCGCTGCACCAAAAGATTGACCTATTAATGCCTGATACAACCACTAGAATTATAGAAGACACAGGAGGTGGTTAAACCATGTCACGAATCCCAAGGGGAGCGCTGGCCATTTTTCCAATAGACACATCTACTATGTTTAGGACCAGGTTATTGGTTGATTACAAAGAATGAGAATACTATCATTGAAGAGGATAATCTTGGAACATGTTCTAGTGATGAGAGAGATCTATTCATGTGTAACATACTTGCCAAAGAAGCGCTTTTGACAGCCCTTCCAAAGAACGAGTACAGTAAGGTAAAATGTTTGAAAATATCTCATGAAATTTGGAAAGCTTTACACTCTACTTTTGAAGGTGATGAACATGCAAAGAAAGTTAGATTACATAATTGGATATGTGCATTTGAAGATATAAGAATGATGGAAGATGAATCGGTTAGAAGCTATATTGGTAGAATGTTAGAAATTGTTACAGGCATAAAATCATGTGGAGGAACAAAGATAGAGAATGAAGTCATATGGAAAATTCTGAGGACATTGACTCCTGTGTTTAAGTAGACAACACATATGATTGAACAAGTTATACCTTGTACTTCAAACTTTACAAGAGAGACTCTTCTTGGAAGATTGGAAGCAGCAAAAATGAACCTGAGGTTATTAGGAGACTTACCTAGAATGGAGACAACATTTAGTGCTCTTAGTATTCACCCTACTTTTTCAAGAAGAATCAGTGTGAGTGGAGATTATGCTAGTGGCAACAAATCTAGAAATGAAGAAGACAGGAAGATTGAAGAAGGTATTGCCTTGCTTGTGAAGAGAGAATCAAAGGGTAAGAAGATTTTTAAATGTTGGACTTGTCAATAATATGGTCATTTTGCATCTAAATTTCCTAAGAGAGTTAAAAAGTACAGAAACAATTTCAAACCTAGAAGATCCAAGGAATGTTATTATGCTAATGATGAAGATCTTGAAGCTAGTATAGAGAGAACTCTACGTGAAAGTGATACTGAGAATAATGATGACATAGGATTCGTGGCAATTAAAGAAGAAGATCCTAAAACAAATGTTAAGGAAGAAAAATCCCTAGTTTCTCAAGTTGAAAAGAAATCTGATTCAATTATAGATAGTGGTTTTTCACATCATATGACTGGAGATATGAAAAAATTCATAAAGTTTAACAATTATGATGGAGGAGTTGTTAGAGTTGGAAACAATGCATCTTGTTTGATTAAAGGTATAGGATCTATTACTCTTGATGGAAAGACTAATAATGATGATGTTTACTTTGTGGATGGTTTGAAACATAATCTCTTAAGTGTTGGATAGTTAGTTGATAAGGGATATCAATTTTGGTTTACTAAGAAAACTTGTGTGATAAAGGGTAAAGATGGAAATTTGATTGGAACTAGATCTAGAACTAGAGGTAATATATTTCAGTTGAATCCTATTCAGATGACATGTTTGATTACTAAGATTGATGACAGTTGGTTATGGCACATAAGGTTTTGTCATATAAATCTTGATAATATTGTGAAAGTAAGTACTACACTTGCAGTAAGGGATTTTCCTAAAATTATGAAGCCTACTAACATGATTTGTAGAGAATGTGTGATGGCTAAATAGAAGAGAAGTTCATTTCACAGTAAGAAGTTTACATCTGTAGAGAAGTTGGAGATTGTTCATATAGATTTGAGTGGTCCTACCAAGACTAGAGGACTCTATGGAGAAAGGTATTTTATGATTCTTGTTGATGATTTTAGAAAAATGATGTGGATTGCATTTCTTAAGGAAAAATCTGAAGCATTTGATAAGTTTAAGATCATTAAGAATAAAGTTGAGAATGAACTTGGAATGAAGATTAAATGTTTGAGATTTGATAGAGGTGGAGAATTTGCTTCTAGAGATTTTAACACCTTTTGTGAAGTGAATGGTATTAAGAGACAATTTTTAGCCCCTAGAACACTTGAACAAAATGGTATTACAGAAAGAAGAAACAAACCAGTGACTGAAGCAACAAGAGCTATGTTATTTGAGAATGATTTGGTGAAGATATTCTGGAGAGAAGCAGTGAACATAGCAATGTATACAATGAGCTAAGTACAAATCAGAGTAGACACAGAAAAGACACCCTATGAATTATTGTTTGGACATGCACCCTCAGTTAAGTATTTTAGAATTTTTGGAAGCAAATGTTATATAAAGAGAGATGATAATATTGGAAAGTTTGATCCTAGAAGTGATGAAGGAATATTTCTTGGATATTCTTTGAAAATCAAAGCTTATAGATGTTACAATAAGAGAACTAAGACTATTGTTGAGAGTGCAAATGTTAAAGTTGATGAAAAGTTCAAAATTCAAGAAAGAAGGCTTGATTATGAATTTGATGAAGGAACTCATCCTAAGCCTAAGACTGACAGTGACTTGTTAAATGAAAGCCATAGTGAAGTTATTGAAGAACCAACACCTAAAGTAAGATCTAAGACATTGACACCTAACATGAATTTATCAAGGAATCATCTTGTTGAGAAAATTATTGGAAGCATTGATAGAGGAGTTCTAACTCAAAATAAGGTACAAGAATAGTTATGTTTGATTTCTCAAATTGAACCTAAATCTACTAGTGAAGCTTGTGAAGATGAACATTGGAATAAAGCTATGAAAGAAGAACTAGATCAGATTAAAAAGAACATGACATGGGAATTGGTCCCTAGACCTAAAGATAAGAATGTTATTAGAACTAAATGGGTATTTAGAAACAAGATGAATGAACAAGGAGAAGTAGTAAGAAACAAAACAAGATTGGTATGTAAGGGATACTCACAGCAAGAAGGAATTGAATATGAAGAAACTTTTGCACCAGTAGAAAGAATTGAAGCAGTAAGAATGTTTTTGGCCTATGCAACTTATAAGAAATTCAAAGTATATCAGATGGATGTGAAGTCAACATTTCTAAATGGTGAATTGGAAGAAGTCTACATTGAGTAGCCTGAAGGTTTTCCTTTGACTCAAGAAGGAGACATGGTGTGTAAACTGAAGAAAGCATTATATGGACTAAAGAAAGCACTTAGAACTTGGTATGCAAGATTGGATAAGTATTTGTTAAAATTGGGATTTATAAAAGGAACAGTTGATAGCAATCTGTACACAAAAGAAATTGAAAATGGTTTGTTGATTGTAGTTATTTTCATTGATGACATTAGTTTTAGAGGAGAAGATGAAGATAGTGACAAATTTGCTGATGAAATGAAGACTGAATTTGAAATGAGTATGATTGGTGAAATGAAATATTTTTTGGGATTACAAATAACATAGAATAGTGATGGTGGCTTTTTAAGTCAGACAAAGTACTTGAATGACTTGTTGAAAAGATTTGGAATGGAGAACTGTAAACTAGTTGGAACTCCTATTGTAACTAGAAATAAATTATCTAGCACAGATGAAACACCGACAATTGAACAAAAAAAGTATAGATCTATGATTGGAGGATTGTAGTACTTGACTCATACAAGACCTAATATAGCACATTCAGTTGGAATTGTAGCAAGATTTCAAGCTGAACCTAGAGAATCACTTTATGTAGCAGTGAAGAGGATACTAAGATATTTAAGAGGCACAATGGACTATGGATTGTGGTATAAAAAATCTGATTATTTTACTCTATGCGCATATACAGATGCTGATTGGGGAGGCAATGTTGATGATAAAAAGAGCACTAGTGGTGGAGCCTTTTTTCTTGGAGGAAGATTAGTTTCTTGGCTAAGAAAGAAGTTGAATTGCATTTCACAAATTACAATAGAAGTAGAATATGTAGTAGCAGAAAACAATTGTAACCAGATAATTTGGATGAAGCAAATACTGAAGGATATTGGAATAAAGTTTGTTGAGCCTATTGTTATACATTGTGACAACAACAACATAGTTAGCATGTCTAAGAACCCTATATTACATTCTAAGACAAAGCATATAGAGATTAAGTATCATGTAGTAAGAGAGAAAGTTGTTGAGAAAGAAGTCAGACTAGAGTACATAAGCACAAAGGAGCAGATAGCAGACATTTTTACAAAGCCTTTTCCTAAGGATACATTTGAGTATCTGAGAGGTATGCTTGGGGTTATGCCCTAGCCTACTCTTGAGAAGTGATGCAGTTGGTTGCATCCGTCGAGTGGTATATGAGCCTTATCTTTCTTCTGGATTGGATATTGGTACTTCCTCTATGGGGGAGTATGTGTATCTGAGCTAATTCGTGAGGACTCTAGTGAATGTATTTTCTAAATAGTGTCTTTTGACATTGGAGTTATTGTTGACATAATGATGAAATTTTCTATCATTGATGTCAATGGGGGAGAAGTGTACATGAAAAACCATTTGCACCATCTATTGGAGAGAACTGAATAGGAAAACGAAGCAAGATTTGATTATTGAAGAAAACTTGAAAGCATTTTCAGAGCAGTAGTGTTGCAGTATTGGATTTTTGGAACATTGGATGTTTTTCATCTATGTTTCCATCAATGCCAATGGGGGAGATTGTTAGGAATGAATGATGAATATTTGGCAGCCATTTTGTAGCAGTTGTTGTTGCATTCATGACTATGATTGTCATTGATGTCAACACAATGATCTTTTGGAGATTTGCAGAGGAGCAGATAGTGTTTGGATTAGCGCACATGGGATATTGCCAATAGAGCTATGTGATGTTGAGGATTTAATCTTTGATATGTTATATGTTTATTTTTAAGAGCATAGATAGTAATTCATTTATTCATGGAAGTTATGAGCATTTTGGTAGAAGCAATATTCAGGTAGTATTCTTGAGTAGCGCTTTGTGGAAATCGGATGAAATCTCCTAATCAGGATGGAATTTGGTTTTGCATAGTTAAAGGGAAGTTGAAGAAACATTGATAGTGACATGGATGATAGGAACTTCAAGGTCACACAGATGGAGAATTATTGTATTTGGAAGCTGACAGTTTTGTGTAATTTTGATGTAGTGTGTGGAAACTTTTATTTTGTAATTGGATGTCGACTCATTTGTAATTACTTGAGTGTGGTATAAAGGAAGGAATGTTTTTCCTTGTTGAAATATGGTTGAATGTTGATGTAATCATGAAGTGAAGAAAAGAGCTAATGTAGTTGTGAAAGATAATTTGTGAAGGAAGACATGCGAGGTACAGAGATCTGAAATTGAGATCTAGTGCAGCAGTGAGGGTGGTTTGGCACAGTCAGAGAAGAGGTAACATATTGTTGAGATCAGTAATATTTTGGTATTATTCTATTGAGTAATAAAAATATTAGTTGGAAAGTGTGTTCAGTGATCTTGCCCTGAAGCTTTTTGGGCAGTGGGTCCTTCTATCTTCCATAACTCTTAACAGGGTTAGAATCTTTTAGCAGGGATTCAAAATCTCCTAATAGGGATTCATATGTATTGAATGTATTTCATAATACTCCTAATAGAGTCCATCCTTTCACAAGAAGTATTCATATTAGTGCATCTTTTATGGGCATCATTCCCGCTGGGGTTTAATCTTTGATCAAGAGGTTCCCTAGTCAACATATCTTGTGTCATTTTGTTATTGTGTATGAATATCTTTCTATGGTTGGTAATTATATTGCTTACATGGTTAAATTCTATTGAAATTGATAAAATTTATAATCATCTAATAACTGATTCACCCCCCCCCCTCTTAGTTATCTTAGTGGACTTTACTTTCTAATAGATGTATTGTACACCCCTAACAAGGTAATTTCCTTAACAGTGATGGACTCCTAACATGGTTGATTCCTTAATTGGGATCATATTGTAAAAGGATCCTAACAGGGTCTATCCTTTAACCAGGACTTTCCTATTGTAATACTTGGCTCCTAGTAGGGTCATAACTCCTAGTAGAGTTATTATACTCATAGTGTAGATATTTGTGGGTACCATCCCCATTGGGGTTTTCCTCGAAAACAAATCTTGGTGTTCATATGTATGTGTTCCATTTCTACATTTACTTTTCAGCTCAATATTTTTCTCTTGACAATAAAGTTTTGAAGTTTAAGTTTTAAAGTATATAACATTGGAATCAACTGATTCACCCTTGCCCCCTCTCATTTATTTAGGACATTATTATTATAACAATTAGTATTAGAGATTTTGGTCCTCAGTAAGGAATCCTAACAACTTGAGGTAAAGATCAAGATGGCCTTATTTAGAAAAGAGAGTCCTAAATTTGATGCAAAGAATTTTGACACATGGAAGGAGAAGATGAAGAATCATCAGGTGTGTATGAGATTGTAATATTGGTTCATTACTTGGAAAGATGTGCCTATCATACAAGAGGAAGACCTTGAAACACTTGTTACTACTGAAGAAGAAAGGAAAAAGTTTGTATGCAATGTTGTTGAAAAGGAAGCCTCGGTTAATGCACTATCTAATGGTGAATTCACAGAACTCATAGATCTAACAAAAGCAAGTGAGATCTGGAAAAGACTAATTGCACTCTATGAAGGAGATGAATACACTAAGATAGAAAAGTTGTAGAATTAGAGAACAAAGATGGAGAAAATACAAATGAAGGATGATGAAACAATAAGGATTTATGTTTAGAGGGTATCTAAATGTGTGATTAGAATCAGAAACAATGGAGACACTTATACACAAGATGAAGTCATAGCTAAAATTTTGAGATTTGTGACTCCTACCTAAAAACCCAAAGTTCTTGCTTTGGAAGAGACCATAACACAATACAAAGAATTCACCATAGAAATGTTAGTGGATAAAATTACTACCTTTGAGACCACAGATCTAAAAGATACACTACCTAAGGTGGAGACAACATTTAAAGAAACTACACATAGAACTGGATCTATTGAAGCTGGATCTAGTAGAGTAAGCAAGCACAATAAAGATCTTGGAGAGTATGTTTAATAATGGGAAGAGATTCAAATACTATGCAATTAGGTGGATGAGAAGATGATGACCTTGATTTCTAGGAGAGAGATGAAAGGAAAAGGTAATTTTGAATGAAAATTACCTTTGAAATATTTTAATTGTAATAAGGCTGGTCATTTTTCATCTATATGTCCAACTAGAGTACCTAAGAATATGCCTAAATATGGAAAATACAAGAATGATAAGGAATTCTACTATGCTAGTGATGGATCTAAAGATTTAGATGATGAATTCAATGATGTATTAGGTTTTTTTGCTATCAAAGAAGATGATCATATCTATGAAGAAAAAGACTTAGTTTCTCATGTTGATAAGAAAATTGATTGGATAATAGACAGTGGATGTTCACATCATATGGCTGGTGACAAAGATAGATTCATTAAGCTAAAGAAGTTTGATGGTGGTGTTGTGATATTTGGTGACAATACTTCTAAAATGATTTTTGGTAAAGGATCAATTACTTTAGATGCAAATACTAACACTCATATGTACTATTTATGGATGGCTTAAAACATAATCTATTGAGTGTTGGACAACTTGTGGATAGGGGCTATCATTTAGAATTCAAGAATGGTCATTTCTCTATTAGAGGAGCTAATGGAGAATTGATCGCATCTGGTACTAAGACTAGAGGTAACATATTTCAGTTAAACTCTATTGAGGTTAGTTGTTTTGCTGCAAAAATTTATGATAGTTGGTTATGGCATAGAAGGTTTTTTCATATAAACTTTAAGAAAATGGTTAAAGCATCTAAAAATAATGTTATCACAAATCTACCTAAAATTGTGAAACTAACTAACACTACCTGTAGAGAGTGTGTCTTGGGAAAGTAGACAAGAAGTGGTTTTACTAGCAAAGGATACTCACCAAATGGAAAGTTAGAACTGGTTCATACAAATCTTTATGGACCTAATCAGACTAGGTCATACTTCAAAGATAGGTACTTTATTATATTCAATAATGACTAATCTAAAATGATGTGGGTAGGATCTCTTGGAGAAAAATTTGAAGCATTTGAAACTTTCAAGTTCTATAAGGAAAAATTTGAGAACGAGATAGGTTTAAAGATAAAATGTTTAAGATTAGAGAGAGGTGGAGAATTCACTTAACATGAATTCAATTCCTTTTGTGAAGAACATAGTATTGTGAGACATATTTCTTTAGCTAGGACACCACAACAAAATGGAGTTGCTGAAAGAAGAAATAGGATAGTTCTTGATGCTGCAAGAATGATGTTGATAGAAGGAAAGGTCCCACATATGCATTGGAGAGAATCAATCAATACAATTTTATATACAATGAATAGAGTAAAAATTAGAGAAGGTACATACAAGACACTATTTGAGCTATGGTATGGTAAGACACCTATAGTTAGTTATTTTATAATTTTTGGAAGTAAATTCTACATTAAGAGAGATGAATGTATAGGAAAGTTAGATGCCAGAAGTGATGACGGATTATTCCTTGGATACTCTACTAGAAGTAAAGCCTATAGATGCTACAATCTGAGAACTAGGAAGCTTATTGAAAGTTAGAATGAAAGAGTAGATGAAAATTTTGAAATTAGAGAGAAATATTATGGCCCTAACCCCTATGAGATTTCTTTTGAAAACATGATTATAATTCAGGACAATTTGCAGACAATAGAAAGTGGAAATAAAAGAAATGAAACATAACATGATATTTTGGATATTGACAGTGGCATAAGTGTGGAGTTGAAGGAACAAACCATGCCCAAATATGTTCTAAGAAATAACCCTAAGGACCAGATCGTTGGTGACAACAACAAAGGAACTAGAACAATATTTCAAAATAGAGAAGAGAGATCACAATCTACACATGCCATTTTCTTGATCTCACAAGAAGAAGCACAATCCACAGATGAGGCATGCAGAGATGAATCATAGGTCAAAGTCGTGAAGGAAGAACTAGAGTAGATTCAGAAAAAAACACTTGGGCATTGGTTCCAAGACCTAAAGACAAAAATGTAATTGGCACCAAGTGGGTATACAAAAACAAGATGAATGAAGAAGACATGGTTTTTAGAAACAAAGCAAGATTGGTATGTAAAGGATATTCATAGTAAGAAGGAATTTATTTTGAAGAAACCTTTGCTTTTGTTTCTATAATTGAGGCATTTAGATTATTCCTATCTTATGTTGCTCATATGGATTTCAAAGTATATTAGATGGATGTGAAATCATCTTTTCTTAATGGGGATTTGGAAGAGGAAGTATATATTAAGCAACCTGATGGATTTTATTTATCAAGGAATGAAGATCTAGTTTGCAGGTTGAAGAAGACATTGTATGGATTGAAACAAGAACCTAGAGCTTGGTATGCAAGATTTGTTGGAAATTTGGATAATTTGGATGCATAGATGTTGTCATTATGGAAACATATGATCTTTATTAAGAGCGCAAAATCTAGAATGCAAGTATGGCAAGTTGAAGGAAGAAATTGTCTAAGTATGGATACAATGATCTTAACAGAGCACCTGATGAAGATTTAGTTGGTGATGTCCACTGGAGCAATATTTTTGTTTGCAAAGTTAACTAAAGCTTCTACAAAGTATGAGGATACCCCATCTCGGTGTGCATAAAGTTTGGAGCAGTACGGACAAAGTTATTCAAAGTTTACCAAAGATAATTTTTGTAGACAGAACAGTTTTGGGAAAGTATTAGCGAAAGAGTTAAGGGATTATTTTTTCTTGTCAAAATAATGACTTAACATTATGAAGGGATGACATCCTAGATGTTTAATCTTGGATAAAGATTTTGGAAGCTGACCATGTAAAGTTATTATCTCTAATAACTCATATATTAGGCATACTTGAAATGTAATGTAAATATATGTGATGTGTAAAAAGAAAGAAAAGATAACTTGTGATAGTTGTATATTGTGATAGCAGAAAAGTCTATTGATGTGAAGTTGTAAGCAGTACCATACTATAGTTAGAAACATTTTGTATTACCTATTTGGGCAGTGAGCTCAGCTGGTGATCAGGTTTTGTAATCTAACTCCTAACAGGGTTAAGGCTTCTAACAAGGCCTAAAGTCCTCTAATGAGGACAGTTCTACTATATACTGTAAATTGAGTCCTAATAGGGTCCAATATCCCTAACAAGATACTTTTGATTAGTGATCTTTGTGGGTACCATCCCCACCAGGGTTTTCCATTGGCTAGGGTTTCCTCGAGAACATATCATGTGTTATGAGTTCTTTCTATTTACTGCTATGTTTGTTAATCAGCTTGATAATCTTTGTATGCACTAAAGTAATCTGTTATATCCATAAGTGGGCAAAAGAAAAAGTTTGTGAAATACTGATTCACCCCCCCCTCTCAGTATTTCCTATTTCTAACAATTGGTATTAGAGCATAGTTACTCAGAGAAGGAACATTCAAGGAAAGCTTAGCATCTTGAGTAAGATCTCTATGGATATGGATCAACTCCAGAAGAATCTTGAAGAAGCTCTTGAATAGATTGATATGCTTACTGATGAAAGAAACTCCTTAAGAAGAAAACATGAAGATGCAAAGAATGCTATTGATAAATTAAAAGGTAAGATTGAAGATCTAAAATCTGAAAAGAAATCTGATATGCTTGTTGAAGATTGTGATGAATTAGAAAAAGAAAATGAGATCCTTAAGCATGAACTAAAGATATTAAATCTAAAACTTAGTATGAAAGATGGAAATTTGAGATCTGATAATGAAAAATTGAAAATTGAGAATGAAGATCTGAGATCAAGATTTGAAAAGGAAACATCTGAATCTGAAAAAGTAAAAGTGCAGTATGTGGAACTTGAGAAGTATAATAAAATTGTGAAAGGTGAATTAACTCAATCTAAATAACAACTTGAAAGGCTATATTCAAATAGTGATAAGATTGGAAAACAAATTTCTTTTGAAGAACCATTCTTTGATAGGACTGGATTTGGATTTAGTATGTTTAGAACAATCCATGAAAGTAAGAAGCCAGATCTAAAGACATCTGAAAGTGTGGAGGAAATAAAGCTAGATGAGAACACATTGGAAGATCCACCTAAAGAAGAACCACCTAGAGAGAAAGAAGAATCAAAGCAAGAAGAATATAAAAAGGAAGAATCATCTAAAGGTATGCAAAGAGAATTCAAAGGTAGATGTTTTGCTTGTAATACTATTGGACACATGAAGAGAGATTGCACATGTAAGCAATTTAAACCTCTTAATGTACATTTTTATAATTGTCATAGTTTTTGACACAGAGCTAACAAATGTAGAGGACCTAAAGTAATTTTGAATAATTATGATAGAATGATTGGGAATACTAACAATGCAGATAAGAAATCTATTGAAGAAATGAATCAAAGAAAAGTAGTAGTATGTTTTAGATGCAGCAAAGTAGGACATATTGCTAGAAATTGTAGGTCACAGATTAACTAGCAAGGAAAAATATTTGGAAACAATGGAATCATTTGTCAGATATGCAACAAGTTTGGACACTCAGCAAGAGTTTGCAGAATGAACAATGGAGGTTATCATCATAACCCTAACCCTAGGAACAATGTAAGAAGGAATGAAAATGCAGGAAACAAAGAGAAAGGTTACTGTAGCAATAAAGATGAAGTAAAATTTGATAAAGGCATAGATCAAGGAGGTATATTCAGCACTAAAATTAGTCAGGAAGGTAATGTAACTAATGGTAAGGATGAATATTTACCTAACCCTTCTTTAAGTACTTAAATTATGTAAGTTTCTGTAGTTTAGGACTTAGGATTAGTGTAGATTAGGAATTTGAATGAGTTAAGCTTTTTGTAGTTAGATATAGGTTTATTATGTTGTACTAATGCTATGGTTAAGTGCACAAAAGAAAATATTATGTTTTGCGAGGTCGCAAAAAGTTTTATGGTTGCAGGTTTGCAGAATCAGCTTTTTGAGGTTTTAGCGGCAAAATGAATGAATGTGATGTCAGATCGAGTTAATGTGAAGTGTTATAAGGTCAAAATAAAAGTTATCATGATTAAAAAGTGATTGAAAAGAGATTTGAAAGAAGAAAAAGTGAGTTGAGGATGATTTGAAGAAGTTTGGAAGCAGTTTGTAGTGTCGATCATACCGAAACCCTAGATTTGCAAAGTTGAGGTATTTTTTGATCTTTAATCAGTTGATAAGATGGATATTTCTATGGTTCATAATGTTAAGTATAAGAATAGACCTAAGATTAAGAAAGAATCAGTAGAACCAGCTGAAATTGATAACAGTCTAGCACTATCATCCATACCAGATGGAGTATTGCACATTGCGAATGTTAAAGGATATTTAGGTTGCAAGTTTGAAACTTTGGGAGATGCAGATTTTAGTGATGATTACAGGAAATTATATAATCAAGACATGTCAATTAAACCAGCTTATGGGCACCTAGAGAATAATGAAATTATCAAATATTCCATGAAGTATGAATTTAATGATGAGGAATGTACCAAGATCATTTTAAGTAGAATCCACAATGGGAAATTCTGGATGGAGGATAGAGTTATTGATATAACTACCTACCTAATTCATGATGTTACTAGATTATCAAAAGTTGGAGAGATTCCACTGAATGAAAAGAACATGAGAAAGATTGTTTTAGACAACACTGGATCTAGTTATAATGGTAGAGGAATTGCGATAAGTAAGATTAAGAAAGATGATGTTAGGTACCTTTGCAAGATCCTAACAACTAAATTCTGTGGTAGTTCAAGGGAAGATGACATGGCTACAGGAATGGTTCATGCAGCTTATCTTATGTGTATTGAGAAGAAACAAGTAGACCTATGTGAAATTTTGAAAATTCAGTTATTTGAGAACTTAGAAAAGATTAAGAAGGCTAAGTACACACAGTTTAGGTTTTCATCTCTGATAACCTATATGTTTTTCCATATTTTGAGAAGATTTCCTTACATAGTTGATTGGAGTGACAATGTGAACACAATGGAAAGAATAAACTCAGTCTACATGAAGCACCTTTTTGATAAAGTCAATGATAGTGTGAAGCTTGTATTGAAGACTTTTCAGAATATTGTTAAGAACAAATCAAGGATTCCTCAATCCTTAGTTGAAAAGCATAAAGATGACATTTGTTTTATGGTAGGCATTGATTTCACCTACATTGAAGCAGTTGAGCCTAGAATGGAATTCATAGACCCTCTTGGCTATGAAGTATCTAAAGTAGAAATAGTAGGATATGTGAATAGACTGTTAAAGTGTGAGTTGGATGGTCATGCAAATAGGTTTGGAACCTATGAAGATAATTTGAACTCTGCAATAAGTTTGAGAGAAAAGAAGCAATCTAGTAAGAGAGTTGAATCTACTATGAAGAAAATACTGAAAGAATCAGGTATGTCAAGTCATGAGTTTGACATAGCTAAGAAGACTACAGAAGCCTTGAAGCAAAGTGAAAATCTTGTAATTCCACCTGAGGCATCTAGTGCAGATCATGTTGATCCTATTGCAGTAAAGGTAAAAGTTGAAGTACCTGAGAAAGACAAAGGAGATAAATCTTTTTCTCCTATTCCTAGCAAAAGAGTAAAAGTGAGTGCAACAGGACCTGACAAGAGATAGAAAGTGATTGTACCACCTGTATCTAGAAAGGTAGTAGTAATTAAAGATGATGATGAAGTTTCAATCAAGAAGAAAACTTGGAAACCAAGAATTGAAAGAGTTAATGGAGATATATTAAAGCATGGAGACTTCACTAAGCTAAATAAATTATATGATCTATATGGATCATTTGATAGATTTAACTTTGAAAATGCAATGATTACACATATGATTGTGACAGATAAGAAACTTAGCACTATTCATGGTAAGATCCCAGAAGATTTGTATAACAAACTTGTGAATAGAAAACAAAGAGCACAAGAAGAGGACATAAAGATGAGAGAACATGTAATCAGATAGTTTTGAGAAGTTGAGGATGAAGATCATTTGAAGAGATTCTTGAAGTCTCTTGGAACTTTATTGAGAACTAAGAGAAGAACAATCCTTATAATGGGAGGCAAAAAGGAGGAAGTACAGAAAGAGACAGAGCAAGAAGTAATGCAAGTTCTTGCAGATATAGTTATCGCAAAGCATGTTGAATTAGACCCTCAGCAGAAGCAATCAGAGGAACCGCATGAAGAGGAAGTTGGTATTGAAGAAGTCCCATCCTCTTCACATATCAATATTGGCAAAGAATCAATGGACATTGAAGGAACCAAAGTGACACTAGAGTCAAATGATGCAATATTTCATGATCTAGGAAACATTGTTGACAATTTGGCTTTAGAAGAGAAAGAGAAGATTATAGAATCAGAAAAGGATACAGAGGCAGTGGAAGCACCAGCAGTATTAGAATCAGTTCCAGCAGAACAGATAGTTAAAGGTAAACAAATTTTGACAGAGGTCACTACCCCTAGTGCACCTGACAGTAAGAAGAGACAAATTGGTTCAATATTTGAAGACCTTGGAAAAGAAGTTGAAGATGACGATCAACTTGAGTTCACCACATCTCTTAATAAAATTATTGGAAAGAATAAGAAGGTGAAGGACCTTGAAGGAAAAGTTAGAGTTTCAACAGAGAAACTTGAGAGTGTGATTAGCACTAAGGTATTTGAAACAGATCCACTTGAGAAAGCTAAAATAGTAATAAACTCTTTTGACTCTGAATTTTCTAACTTAAAGGATATTGCTAGAATAAAAGTTCAGGAAGAGTTTGAAGTAGAGATGCAACAAAATTTAAGTGTAAATATTCAAAATGATATTGGTAATTTGGATGTATGCATAAAGAATTTGAGGAAACATTTTGAGACTGGAAAGAGTTTGTATATACAATGCACAAAATTAAAAATACTAACAGCTGAAGAAGATAAAAAGATCACAGAGAAGATAGATGCAATTACAGCTAAAACAAACACCTTGTCAACCCCAAATGTAAAGATAAGTTCTATAGAGAAGAACATAAGGAAGTTAAATGATGAAATTAGAATGTTAGCAGAGGAGAAGAATAGAAAGATGCTCAGGATTAACATCTTGAGAGAGCATATCTCAATCAAGACCTTAGTTTTTGAAGACCAAATTGAGCAGTGTCTTTCAGCAAAGACATCTTTTCAAAAGTTTAGCTTCAATTCCCTGCAAGCTTGTCAGACAGCAGCATACAGATTGAGTACTCTACTCAATGTTGTTGAATCCATCAGGAAGATATGGGAGAAAGATTTTGAATCATGGAAGTCAGATTTTGGTGACTGTGTTGCAAGCCTATCGGCTGTGCAATAGCTGACAACAAAGTATTAAGTTTTTTTTTGAAATTTTTGTACACCCTATCTTTGTCATTGTTGTCAAAGGGGGAGAGATAGCAGAAAATTGAATATATGTTGAGGAAGGATACTCATAGGGGGAGCTATTCTATGGAGTACAATATTGTATATGTGTTGTATAAATTTTGGCCACAATTTTGTGTAAATACTTTAAAGTTTTGTTTGCACACTTAGCCAATTTTCCCATATGTTGCCACCAATGAAAAAGGGGGAGATTGATGGCAATTTGGCTAATGTGGATGCATAGATGTTGTCATTATGGCAACATATGATCTATATTGAGAGCGCAGAATCTAGAATGCAAGTATGGCAAGTTGAAGGAAGAAATTGTCTAAGTATGGATACAGTGATCCTGACAGAGCACCCGATGAAGATTTAGTTGGTGACGTCCACTAGAGAAATATTTTTGTTTGCACAGTTAACTAAAGCTTCTAAAGAGTATGAGGATACCCCATCTCAGTGTGCATAAAGTTGGGAGTAGTACGGACAAAGTTATTCGAACTTTACCGAAGATAGTTTTTGCAGACAGAACAGTTTTGGAGACAGTATTAGTGGAAGAGTTAAGGGATTATTTTTGCTTGTCAAAATAATGACTTAACATTATGAAGGGATGACATCCTAGATGTTTACTCTTGGATAAATATTTTGGAAGCTGACCATGTAAAGTTATTATCTCTAATAACTCATATATTAGGCATACTTGAAATGTAATGTAAATATATGTGATGTGTAAAAAGAAAGAAAATATAACTTGTGATAGTTGTATATTGTGATAGCAGCAAAGGCTGTTGATGCAAAGTTGTAAGTAGTACCATACTATAGTCAAAAAAATTTTGTATTACCTTTTTGGGTAGTGAGCTCAGCTGGTGATCAGGTTTTGTAATCTAACTCCTAACAGGGTTAAGGCTTCTAACAAGGCCTAAAGTCCTTTAACCAGGATAGATCTACTATATATTGTAAATTGACTCCTAACAGGGTCCAATATCCCTAACAGGATAATTTTGATTAGTGATCTTTATGGGTACCATCCCCACTGGGGTTTTCCCTTGGCCAAGGTTTCCTCAAGAACATATCTTGTGTTATGAGTTCTTTCTATTTACTACTATTTTTGATAATCAGCTTGATAATCTTTGTATGCACTAAAGTAATCTGTTATATCCATAAGTGGGCAAAAGAAAAAGTTTGTGAAATACTGATTCACCCCCCCCCCCCCCTCAGTATTTCCTATTTCTAACAAGATTGGCTAAGTATCTGATTTAGTTGGGATTCAAGAAAGGAAATACTAACAGCAATCTATATCTAAGAATCACTGAAGAAGGTATCTTTATTGTTGAAGTTTTTTTTGATGATATTATCTTTAGAGGAAATGATGAAATGAGTAACAAAGTTGAAGATGAGATGAAAAGTGAATTTGAAATGTCTATGATTGGGGAGATGAAATTAGTCCTTGGATTTTAGATCAATCAGAATAAAGAAGGGATATTCATATCTCAGACAAAATATCTTAAAGAACTATTGAAATTTTTTGGCATGGATGACAGTAAACCTATTGGAACCCCTATGGTAACTGGGACTAAGTTATCCTTGGAAGATGAAGCAAGGAATGTACCTGAGACGAGGTATAGATCAATGATTGTAGGTCTAAAGTACTTAAGACATACTAGACCTGATATTACCAATGTTATTGGAATTTTAACAAGATTCCAAGAAGATCCTAAAGAATCTCATCTTATGGCGGTAAAAAGGATATTCAGATATCTAAAGGTCACAGTCAAGTTTTTTCTATGGTATGATAGATCAAAGGACTCTAAAATTCATGCCTTTACTAATGTTGATTGGGTAGGGAATATAGATGACAAAAAAATTACTAGTGGAGGAACATTCTTCCTTGGTAGAAGATTGGTTTCTTGGCTTAGCAAGAAGTAGGATGGTATTGCTCAATCTACAATAGAATCAGAATATGTGGCAGCAATAATCAATTGCACACAAATTATATGGATGAAGCAGATGTTGAAGGATGTTCTAGAGTATGTCTTAAATATTTAGTTACTATCCATTGTGATAATAATAGCATGGTAAATATGTCAAAGAACCATGTTATGCATTCAAAGATAGAGCACATAGCAATAAATTATCACTTCTTGAGAGATAAAGTAACAGAGAAAGAAGTAAAGTTAGAATATGTGAGTACAAAGGAGAAAATAGTAGACATTTTCACAAAACCTATGCCTAAGGATATATTTGAGTATTTGAGAGGTATGCTAGGGGTCATGCCCTAGCCTACTCTTAAGTAATTAATGCATACATTGCATTAGTTCAAAAATATCAGAGCACTATTTCAATATCTAGACTGAATGCTTGATGCTTCCTCTATGGGGGAGTATATGTATTTAAGTTGAGTTACTGAGAACTCTTGGAAACAAAATAACACCTTTGACATTGATGTCAAAGGGGGAGAGAATGCCAGATGAAAAATTATAGAATGAGAGAATCATCCTTTGTTAGAGTTGATGATTGATGAAGAGGATTTGAAAAGATGATGATGTAGATAGAGTACATACATGTTTGCTATCAATGGAACTTAGATGTTTTTCATCTATGTTTCCATCAATGCCAAACGGGTAGATTGTTAGCATGAATACTGATGATATTCCTATGGGGGAGTATCCTAGTAATGTTGGAGGCATGCTACAATGGTTGTGTTATATTCATGACAGAGTTTGTCATTGTTGGCAACATATGCTATTGATTGGTTGATTAAGAAGCTTGCAGAAAGGTTGCAGATAATTGTATGAACACCATTTAGAGAATTAGCATGTGTGCACTTAGAAGACTCACCATGATGTCCTAAGTCACCATTCTTGATCGTGCATTCTTATGAGTTGATTGGAAAGAGTTATGACTAGTTTACTGGCAACTGTTTCTCAGGAGATAGAAACTGTATTTTCACAAAGTTGTTGTAGAACTTTGTGAATATCTTTCATGGTTTTTTAAGTTATGAAGTGTAAACATAGGTTCATGTTGGAAACTATCTTGAGAGCTTCTTGTGATCATATGAAGTCATGATTGTATAGGTGATGTTAGCTATGACATGTGAGGTGGCAAAGACCTACTTAGAGGCTGACTTGGAATACGTTTCAAGTAATGTGATGTGAGAGATTAATCAATTGGTATGAATGAATAATTGATGTAATAATTATGTTGTAACATTTTAATAAGTGTCATGTGCATATTCACATGGGATGGTTTGAATTTTTTAAATAGGATTTATCCTATGAAGGCCGACCTAGATTTAATTCTTGTAAATTATATATAAGGATTGAAATCCTTGTATATTATGTAGTACTACATATGCAAGATGCAGAGGTGAATGTGAGCTTATGGATGCATTGAATACTATTTGAAGAAGTGTAGTTGTGTACTTGGTTACAAGGTGAAGCTTTCATGGCAGTAGTTGAAGACTAGAAGTAGTTTTTGTTAGAAAGTAAAGTCCACCAAGATAACTAAGAGTGGTGGGTGTGAATTAGTTACCTAATAAATACAACTTTTATCACCTTTAATATATTTTAACCATGTAAGAAATGTAATCAATAACCATATAATACATACACAACAACACAATAACATAAGATATGTTGACTAGGGAACCTCTTAATCAGAGAGTAAACCCCAGTGGGAATGATGCCCATAAAAGATGCACTAATATGAAATTTCCTTGTAAGAGGATGGACTCTATTAGGAGTCTTATGAAATACATTTAGTACATATCAGTCCCTGCTAGGAGACTTGAATCCGTGCTAAAATATTCTAACCTGTACACTCAAATTGTGCACTTCTCTAAGTCATTACTTCCAAGGGAATCCATGAATGGGAAACCTTGAGAAACAACCTAGAGCTCCCTAGGTATGAAGTCACAAGGATATTTGATAGTTCTCTCAGTTAGAGCTATTGGAGCATGCAACCTTGCTAGTAAACCATACAATGGGAGATTCAAAGAGACAAGGGAAAGAATGCCAATATCTTCAAGAATCAACAATGGAAATGCAATGCAACTATACTAAGAATGAAGATGCAAGCTCAGCTATGAAAGGAAAGGATTACAAGCCTTACTAATTAAGCTATGTGAGCTAATCTAGAGCATAAAAGAAACCAAGCTAGATGCCATGAAAGCTTAAGCTAAAAATGCAAGAATGGAAGCTAAATGCATGAAGATCTCCAAAGCTCCAAAGTCTCCAAGAAATCCTATAGCATAAGATTAGTATTCAAAGTTGGGATCCTAGAATGAGAAAAGAGCTCTCCTTTTAAAGGAATTGAAAAGGAATGGACCATGGAGTTAAAGAGGAAAAAGATTTAATCAAGGGTGGAGCTTGAAAGAGGAGAAATCCATGTGCACAAATCTCCTCCAATGAGAAAATAAGAGTTGACTTTTGTGTCCATATGAGACAAAAAGGCCTTTTCTCTTTTTTTTTAATAAAATAGGAATAACACTTTATTTGTGCAACTTAGGATAAGAGGAAAAGTGGGGCCTTGTTATTTAATAAAAGGGGAGGGAATTCCTTTTAATTAAATAAAGACTTAGGATAAAATGGTTAGCCCATAGAAAATAATTGAATAAATGATAGAACTAGGATTTGATCAAGGAAAATTGATATTGAGCTGAAGATGCTGATTTAGGAAATTGATAATTTTTTGAATGGGGGCCCAAAGTCTAGGTGACCATTTTAGAGTGCATACATTTGCCCCTCCTTGACTAATGTGACATTGATTTGGGATCACATGTGGTCAGAGAATGGATTTGAAATGTGAGATTGATTTGGGATCACAAAATAGAGACGTGTGTTCGACGGATGGGAACACATCAGGACAAAGATAAGCATAAGATGACAAAGATAAGCTGAAAGACAAGACCAACACACTTGTAAATAGGAGATCGTCAAGTCTAAAATAAGAGATAAGAATCTCAAGAAAGGTTTGATTGATAAAGCTGAATCAAAGTTTGAAGTTTGATAGGTACTGCCCCCTCGAAATTGAAATTGAAATCAAGTAGAGGAGAAATAGTAAATTGATAAATCTAATCAAATCACTAGAAATCATAATCAAAGGTGAAGGATGATAGGATAACCATCAAGCAGGAAAGACATGCCCCATTTTGACTAGGTTTGACTGAGAAAGATATAGGATAAAAATGAATTCAAACCTCAAAGAGATGAAGCAAATGAAAATGAATGAAAGACTAGAAGGTTGAAAGATATGGGGATGAAGAAATGAAGATGCCCCAGCGAAGGTCGAAGGATCAGACCTCAAATGGTAGCCAACTATGTAGAAGAAGGAGAAGTTTTGAAATGCAATTTTGACTATCAAGATGAACTCTAATTTTGATTTCAATCCCGAAAATGGATCCAGGATGTCAAAATTAGCTAGGGGTGCAATTTTTGTGCAATTTTGAGATGTTTTGAAAATTGGTCAAAAAGTCAGTGCTATAAAAAGGGGTAAAAAGGTCATTTTCAAAATTATTTGTCTTATTGTGATTTGAGAATTTTTAGAGCTCAAAGAGAGATTATGGCCCAACAAGTAGTGATTCCGGTCTAGACACATCGATTCAAGCATAGTCGGTTGCACAACCGGCCTCCTCATTATGGTGCCCCTGTAAGTTTTCAAAAAAACTTGCTTTTTGAGTCATTTATGAGCATTTATTGCATTTAAACACATGTTTTTAATGTTTTTGAAATCATTCAAATTTTACAAATGCAAAATGTCATGCGAGCTACATATTATCAGGGTCTCTACATACAGGTTGTACCTACAACATAGCAAGCGCCACTCTACTCTAAGAGGGCTAGGAGATCTGACATGGTACTAGATAGGGCAACAACACCACCTCTAGCACCACCATGTGATGGGGAGAGTCAGACTTAGGTCTAGGGTGTAGATGTATAGAGACATATCCTAGGACATTATCCAAATTTTGGATCCCACATTGTACTTTGTATCATGACATTCATATATATATGAGACTTACTAGATTTGCCATGTATCTTATGTATTTGTCCCACTTGTGATGGATGTTTTAGTTTTATATTGTCTTGTTATATTGCTCAAATGTATGATGTGTGCTTAAATATGCTCATGTATAATCTCTCTCATATATGTATGTTTAGTTCTTATGCTTATGATGTAGACTCATATTTCTAAAAAATGATCTCTTTATGATATAGATATGATGATAGGATTAACCCCTTATGATTATAGGAAAAGGATGTGACGAAAAAGATGAGTGAAAGACATGATCGAGAGAAAGAGAAAGGTGAGTGCAGTTGACTGACAAGTCCATGAAAAAAAAGGAAAGCTCTTTCAATATGCAAGATGCAAAACTAATCTAACATGAACCTAAGAGTGCAAGCTACTATGAAAAGTGTTTTACTTGCAAGGTCACAAAGCTTATTAGACAATAATATTCATCATCAAGCTTTATTGGTAGCATCATAAGATCATACAATACACACTAGTATGACTATGTGAATCTAAATATGATCTATATCAGATAGGTATGTGGGAATCCCACCTAGGCATCAAAGACATGTAGGTCAAGATGAATAGTGTAGTAAGGTTCCCTAAGTTTAATATAGCAAGATTATACTCACATCAAGACACAAGGAAAGTCAAGATGACTATAAGTATGCACTTGTGAAAAAATAGTCAACGATAATACCTTGTAGACCCTAATGTCAAGTAGAACAAGCATAAATGCTAATGACAGTTAGGACCAACAAAACATACCCACAAGTAGAAAAAGAAATAAAACATGTCCTCGTGCCCCTAGGCTTCTAGCTCAACATCATCGCAAACTATTAGGGAGAGAACACTCATCAAAGAAATCATCATAGACAGCACACATAGAAATAAAGTTAAACAAGTCTTAGCGAGTTGAGAGATTAAGTGTGTGTGTGTAGGTCATAGAGTCAAACTTTGAGTATCACATCTACCAATGAGAGATATCATATCATACTAGACTATGGTTAAGACATCTGATAAGTGTTGAGAAACACTTGACATGAAGGTAGTGTTGAAAAACATAGTTGGGGTGGTGTTGAAAAACACCATTTGCAAGGATGTCCTAAAGACCAACACATCCTAGAGACCAAAGCTAACATAGTTATGCCCCCTAGACAAAGACAAAGACCAATTCCAAACCAAGGCAACAAGGTCAAGGCATGATGGAGAAGGGCTAAGTGTCAAGGACGTATGCTAAGAAACAAGGGTGCAAAGGCCTCAAGTAGCGCATGTTTCTAGGTTTTCACCACTTGGAGATTTTTTCAATTTTCAATTTTTTCAATTTTTGGTATTTTTGCTACCAAGGTGCATGTTTCCAGGTTTTCACCAAGGCACTTTTTCTATTTTTTTGAATTTTTTGAATTGTTTGATTTTTTTGTATTATTTTCAGGACTTTATATGCTTTTTAGGATTTTTTTAGCATCATATATGAATTTATTTTTTTGGAATTTTTTTCAAGATCAATAAATATGTACAAAGGATGCCCCTAGACATAACAGGCATCATGGATAGAACTTCTTGAGGTGCAAAACATTAATAGGCTCAGGGAGTTGTTCTCCCTCTCCAGTAGACAACAAATAAGCACTTGTCTGAAAAGTAGCAGTAATAATGTATGGTCCAAGCCAATTAGGTTCAAATTTTCCCTTTTGCTCTCTATGTTGTTGGTTCTTAGGGTTTTCTTGTAAGACAAGATCTCCTACTTGAAATTCTCTAGGGAGAACCTTCTTGTTGAATGCTTTGGACATATGCTTTTGGTAAACCCTCATGTGATCAAATGATGCTTTATGCTTTTCATCTAGAAGTTCTAATTCTTGGAGCCTCATGGCATAGTAGTCTTCATCTATCACTAGACCTTTGAGGGAAACTCTAAGGGAAGGAATCTCCACCTCTAAAGGTAACACTTATTCAGCACCATAAGTAAGGGAAAAAGGAGTAGCCCCAGTTGGAGTATGAATACTCATTCTATAAGCCCATAAGGCTAGATTTATCTATAGATGCCAATCTCTACCATTCTTGTGAACTATTCTATGGAGAGTTTTGAGAATGGTCTTATTTGAAGCCTCTGCTTGTCCATTTCCTTATGGGAAGTAAATGGAGGACCAATGTTTTTTTATCTTGAACTTCTTGCAGAGTTGTTTAAGGTCCTTGTTTTTAAACTGACCTCCATTGTCAGTGATTATTTAAGAAGGTATTCCATACCGACAAATTATATAGTTCAAAATAAATAGAGAAACTATCTTGCCTGAGGCAAGAGAAAGTGGGATAGCTTCTACCCATTTGGTAAAGTAATCAGTAGCAATGATGATGAATTTGTGTCAACCTGATGAGTTGGGATGAATCTTCCCAACAAGGACAAAGGCCTAGTGCTAAAATGGCCAATGAGAAATAGAAGGAATAAGCTCCTTGCCTGGAGCATGTATCAGGTTACCATGTTTCTCACACTTTTCACATGATTTAGCAACAGCTACTACATCTATCTACATGGTAGGCCAATAGTACCCAGCCCTAAGCAACGTTTGGGCCATGGCAAGACCATTAGAATGTCCTCCATAAATGCCCTCATGAATGTCAACTAACGCTTGGTTGAACTCATCCTTTTCCAAGAACCTAAGAAGTGTCCCATCTAAAACCTTCCTATACAGATCACCAGAGATAAGGGTATGGCGAGAGGCATTTTGGGTTAAGTTTCTTCATTCAGAGTGGTTGAAGGTTTTAGGGATAATGCTATCATGGAGATATGAGTAAATGGCACCATAGTGGGATGACTAATGGCCAACAAGGGTACAAACAACTTGGCTTTCTTGGGAGTCATAGATAGGATAGCGTAGCTCTTCCACCAAGAATTTGAATCTGGACTCATGTTGTTCTAGCTAAAGGAGTGAAGCCAATGTAGCCATAGCATCAACTACTTTATTTGCTGTTCTAGGGATTTGCTAAAATGTAACAAAGGTGAAATATCATCTTAATGAATCAACCATTTTATTTTAGGGTGCCATTTTTTCATCCTTTGTTTGGTATTCTTCATTAACTTGGTTGACTATTAATTAAGAATCCCCATAAATATGAAGCTATGTGATTCTCCATTCTATTTCCATTTTTAGTCCATTTGTCAAGGCCTCATATTCAACAATGTTATTTGTACATGGGAATAATAGTTTGTAGGACTTAGGAATTGTGTACCCATGAGAAGAAACAAATAACACACCAACTCCTGAACCATTTTGCATAAAAGAGCCATCAAAGAACATCTTCCATGTTCTTGCAGTCATGTACATTATGTGCTCATCTAGAAATTCAACTTGAATAGGCATGTTGTCTTGAATTGGAAAATCAGCCATTTGATCTGCAATGGCTTGTCCTTTTATATCCTTATGCTCAACATACTCTATGTCAAATTTTGATAGGATCATCATCCACTTAGGAAGTCTACCTATGAGAGAAGCCTTACCAAGAAAATATTTGAGAGGATCAATCTTTGCAATGAGATGTATTGTATGTGCAAGCATGTAATGTTGCAACTTTTGAGAATCAAACACCACTGCTAGGCAAGATTTTTCAATACTAGTGTAATTGACCTCATATGACATGATAGTATGTCTGATGTAGTATATAGCTCTTTCTTTTACAGTGTCATCAAGTTGAGCTAATAATGCCCCCAAGGAAGATTTTGTTGCTGAAACATACAATATGAGTGGTTTCCCTGGGATTGGAGTCATTAAGATTGGAGGATTAGACAAGTACTGCTTGATTTGGTCCATACTTTTCTAACAATCTTCATTCTAGACACACTTAACCCCCTTATGCAATGTCTTATTGAATGGTTCAGCTCTATTAGCTAGTTGTGAGATAAACCTCCTTATAGATTGAAGATGTCCCTGAAGACTCCTCATTTGGCTAATGTTTTTGGGAGGTGGCATATCCAAGATTGCTTGAACTTTCTCCAGGTCAATCTCTATTCCTTTGGCTGAAATAATAAATCCTAGAAGTTTTCCATAAGTGACTCCAAATGCACACTTTTTGGGATTTAATCTTAATTGAAACTACTCCATGCAATCTAGAATGACTTCCAAATCACCTAAGTGTGTATTTATTTTTTTAGATTTTTCCAAGGTTTCATCCACATAATCTTCCATATTCTTATGCATCATGTCATGAAAGATAGTTGTCATAGCTCTTTGGTAATTATCTCCTATGTTCTTTAACCCAAATGGCATAACGTTCCATCAATAGGTTCCCCATGTGCAAGTGAATGTAGTCTTTTCCTAGTCTTCAAGAGCTATTTTGATTTGATTATACCCAGAAAAACCATCCATCAAGGAATAGACCTCATAACCCATAGTCATGTCCACTATCATTTCTATGTTTGGAAGTGGAAAATCATCCTTTGGGAAAGCCTTATTAAGATCTCTAAAATCTGTGTAGACATGAATGGACTTGTCATGTTTTGAAATTGGTATAATATTGGATATCCATTTGGTGTAATCAATGGCTCTTATAAATCCTGCATTGAGGGGTTTTTCTAGTTCTTCTTTGACAAGACGAGCTATGTGAGCATGCATTTTAATCAATTTTTGTTTCACTGGATTTATATCTAGAGCTATGGAAAAGTGATGGATAATGATATTAGTGTCCAACCCCAACATGTCTAAGTAAGTCCAAGAAAAATTAATCTTCTTGCTTTGTAGGAACTTGGTATATGCTTCTTTTTCCTATGTTGATAGAGATTGAGCCAAATGTACTATTTGTGGAGCCTCCTCTATAACCAAATTAACTGGTTGTGTAGGCTCAACAAGCACTAAAGATCTATCTTGAAAGTAATTTGGGAGATGATCAAGTACCTCATCCTTAGGTTCCTCAAAGAGGTTTTCACCCTCAGATACATCCTTTATTTTTACTTTTTTTAGTTCTGATACCACCACACAGTGGTTTTCACCATTATAACTCTTATTCTTTTTTTCTTTTATTTTCATTTTGTGACTAAGGTACTTGATATCTGGTTCTATCATGCTTGTAGTTGGTTCACTAGTGGAAGAGACTACGGGCTCAAGGGCATTTAGGTAACATGCTATCTCATAATCATTTTGGAAAGTTAAAATTTGGGGCTCTTGATAGCGCTAAGACCAATCAATTAGGTGGGTATTGGCAAGGGGTAGGTCAATGATGGGTTCAATGTTGTGAATATGGATGGTATCATCTCTGGTGATTGTAGATTTAGGGTCTGTCAAGTATCCCTCTAAGGTACCCAAACCAGGATTTATCCTACCAATCAAAGTATCATCCACTAAAGGGACTTGCAAATTTGAATCCTCTAATCCTACACTAGAATCATTAGCTACCTCAAGTTGGGCACTATAAGCATGGACAACATCAATGTCCATGTCAACTGTAGAAGAATCAGAGAGAGATTCCCACTCATACTCATGTGAGTCTGTATCTGAATCCCGACTGGGATGTTTACACCAAGCATGTTTATGATGTTTGGATGTAGAAGCTATAATGTCACCAAGGGTAACACCTAATTGAATGTCATTCATGTATTGATGTTCTTGAATAGGATCCTCAACAATAGATTCTTCTTGTTCTAGGCCTGAGA
Source organism: Chamaecyparis obtusa (assembly GCA_027943335.1). Classification (NCBI taxonomy): domain Eukaryota; kingdom Viridiplantae; phylum Streptophyta; class Pinopsida; order Cupressales; family Cupressaceae; genus Chamaecyparis; species Chamaecyparis obtusa. The sequence continues at coordinate 2,007,994 of BSBK01000576.1, forward strand.
CTGTTCCATGGGCAACTGGAATATCTGAATCTCACCAAAGGAGATTAGTGGAAGGGACCCAATCTTCACACATGTCCTATTGATTTGTCAAATCTGGTGTATACCTTGTTTCATCCTCATTATCTATCTCACCAAGGATAGGAACATGGTTCTTGTTCCAATTTTTGAAACCTAGGCCAACCGTTGTCTTAGACCTGCGACCAAAAAGAGCATGATCGAGAGATTGAGCTCTGACATCTAATTTGTGAATGAGAGGACCATGACCTGGATAGCCCATATTTTTGACAAGAGTGTACCCTCTTCCATATGTCTTAGGAGAATCAAAGAAGTTTTCATTATGCATGTATTTGTCTTCTCTATAAATCTAGTCCTTGACAGCTACCTCTTCTTTTTCATCTTGAATGGGCACTGAGGATTCTATGAATGTATCAAACAAAGTCATGGCTGAAGATGAAGGATGCATCTCTTGTGAGGGTTTTCCATAGTACCTAGGTGAGATTGGTAGCTTTGTAAAGGATTCAAGTTGATATCCCCCCATGCCAAGGTCCATGGACTTAAACTTTTCCTTGCATTGTGCTAGGGTTACATTGAAATCCTCTGCTTCCCTGTTGAGAGGAACGTGAGTCCCTACTGAAATTACATTTATAGATAATGTGCTATCCCTAGGTATGCATACTTCTATGCCATTATAGGGAAACTTAACACATTGATGGTAGGTGGATGGCATTGCTTGCATGTCATGGATCCACGGTCTACCACGTAGGATTTTATATGCTAGAGGACTAGCATCAACAATCTGGAACAAAATGTCCTTTTCCACAGGGCCAATCCTAATAGAAAGGATGGCCAAGCCTTTAGAGATTCTCTCTGCCTCATCATAGGCTTTGATAGTAATTTTCTTCCAAGTATCAATAACTTGCTCAGAATAACCCAGCATCTTCAATAGACTCAAAGAACAAATATTGAGCCCAGCACCCCCATCAATCAACACATGCCTGACACAGGTTTTGTGAATCATGACTTTGATATGAAGGGAAAGATTATGCAGATGGCTCAAGATTTTTTCATCTTCTTCTGAGAATGTTACGTAATGAGGGCTAGCAAGGTGGTTAACCATGTTCTAGAATTGGTCAACATCTATGTTGTTAGGAACATTAGCCATACGCAAAGCATCCTCAAGGATTTGTTTATGTTTGGAAGACAATTCTAAAAGCTCAAAGATTGAAATCTGAGCTGGTATTCTTTGTAGTTGATCAACAAGGTTATAATTTAGCCGAGGACTCACAACTAATTTGGTAGTGACATTCCTGGATGTCACTTGTTTGGGTTTGCTGGACTAGTTTGAACTAGGACCTCTAATAACCATAGGACCTTGACTTTGACTTCTGGTGATAGCCTTAAGAGTTTGGGATGACACCTTAGAGTTGGGACCTCTTAGCACCACCACAAGTCCTTCATAAAATATAGGAGGAGAGTCATAGCCATATGGATCTTTACTTCCCATCATATTGACACTTTCTTCCACAATGTCAAGCATATTGACAACATTTTCTGCAAAGGTGTAAGTATAGTTGATTTCAGCCTTGCCGTTCTTGGTTTTAGAGGTTTCTCCCTTTTCATATTTGGGAAAAGGCTCCTCAAATTCCTTGTGGTCTGCATTGGTGTTCAATCCATCAATCTGAATTTTTCTACTCTCAGTAAGATCCTAAATAATGTGCTTTAGTTTCCAACAATGTTCAATGTCATGGAAAATGCCATTGTGGAATTTGCAAAAATCTTTTTCACTCCACCAATGTGGCTTGACATCAGGTATGTGGAAATTTATTGGATCTTGAGGTTGTGCAAGATTATTAGCAATGAGCATCTTGAAAACATCTTCATATGAGTCACCCAATTTAGAAAATTGTCGCCTCTCCTTTTTAGACTTATCCTGATATTTTGGTTTATGCTCTTGTGGATTAGAGGATGTATTGAGCTTCATAGCTTGAACTGCACTAGAAAAATGAAGGACACCTTGATCCTTGGGTTGAGAAGAATCCATGACTCTATCATTGACTACTTTCTTGTTCTTGTTCCAGTGCGAGTTCTTGCCTTTGTCCTTATTGGGGTTGTTAGTATTTTGACCATTGTTATTATTGCTATGTTTGGTCAAAATGCCTTACTCTTTCAAGACATCCTCAATTCAACATGCGGTTTCGACCATAGTGTTGAAGGAATCAAAGACCATATTCCAAACCTCATATCACATTTCAGGCACCAAATTGCTAACAGTGATATCAATCCTTTCATGCTCAGGAATAGTCATAGAATAGCGAGAGCACAACCATCTCCATCTTTGTAAGAAGGTAACAAAGGATTGCCCTTGGTTCTGTTTCAAATTGTACAAGTCCAACATGGTGACTAATCTTGAAAAGTTGTATGCGAAATGTTGAACAAATCTATGGACAAGTTCTTTGAAAGTTTTGACAAGAGGGGTTATGTTGGTAAACCACTCCATGGCTTGGCCCTTGAGACTCCTTGGAAATAATCTCATAAGATAGGAGTCATCTTGGTGAAACTCAAAACTCATGATGTAGAACTGATGCACATGATCATGTGGGTCACCATAGCCATCATACTTGTCATACTATGGAATTTCAACTTTTCTAGGAAAGTCCTTCATACTCACACTCTTGTCAAAAATATTGGGACAAATAGAGTCAAGGTTTAAAGAACTCTTGGGTGCCATCATTTTCTCCATCATGCTTTTCATTTGCTTGATTTCCTCTTCTTGTGATGGGCTTTGTTTCATGATCTTTTTTTCTACATCAAAGTTGTAAGGGACCCTCACACCCTTGTTGATCAAGCTTTCTAGGAACTTATCCTTATTTTTCTCCACATATTTCTTGACATAGTGTTGGAAAAGTGGCTCTTATTGCATTCTCAAAAAGTCTTGAGAGTTGATGTCAAGACTCAAGCTACTTCCTCCATACTGTGAGCCATTGTGGGCATGTTGAGATGGTTTCCTTGAGTTCCTAGGTGGTGTCCTTCTCCTATAGTGAGAATGTTGTGAGCCCCTTCTTCCTCTAGGGCTAGGAGACCTTGAGGGTGATCTTGAATACCTTCCACTTCATGGAGTTTTAGGAGGAGTGGGTGGAGAAGAGTTGTTTCCACCACTAGCATGCATGTTGTTGTATTGGTCATTGAGTTGTGCAAAATGCCTATCTTGTTCTTCTTGAAATGCTCTCTTCTCTATGTCCAATAAGGCTTGTTGCTCCACCTCTAGGAGTCTAAACCTTTCTTCTTTAGTGGCTCATTCATCCAAAAAGGCTTTCTTTTCACATTCAATTCTCTTAAGCCTCTCACTCGCATATCTCAAGGTTGTTTGGAGTGGAGAGTTAGGCCTAGAATGCTTGAACAAGTCATTAGTAAATGTTGCATTGACATGAGCATCACAAGATTGGTTGTTTTGGTCTTCATGTTGTGACCGTCCATCTTGGTGAGCTTGTCCATAATGTCTTTCAACTTTTTTATGGGCATCTAGATATCTTGTGTTGATGGGAGGTGATTTTGGCTGATTGTCATCACCAAATAGCATGTTGTCTCTGTGTCTTTGAAAAATGTCCTCAAGAATTTGATCCATAACTTCCCTCTCTCTCTGATTCATGCTATAACTCATGTCCATATTTGAATGAGAAGGTGGTAAAGAAGTACTCAACTCGCTAAGAATACTCTTAGGCTTAAACAAAACTTTAGGCTTGCTCTTAGGAGATTGATCAAAGACAGGTTCATTTCCCTTTTTCTTTTGGAAAGTTTGGACTAGGGGTAATTGTTCAAAAACTACCTAAGGTCATTTTCCTTGGTTCACTTGATACATTGTCATAACTGACATGAAAGAAATAATCCTAGGTGATAAACTGACCCTAAGAAACATTGATGTCAAACTAGGATAGTAGAAGTGTTCAATTGTCCAAAAAAAGAGATGGTGAGATAGAAAGCTGACAAGAGGTATAAACCAATACAGCCATAGAGATGTATAATAAAAGGATAATTATCCTAACATATATGGATCAGGAGGATGATTTTCCCATAATATATATTGAAATTAAATTTATATGGAAGTGAATTTGGACAAAAGAGTACTAAAACTCTCCAAGTGTGCTATCAAAGAGTCTAAAGGTTGATTTTCTCAAAAAGGATGATTCCTAACTTATCAATGACAAGAAAGATCACTTGTGAAACCAAAAATCACTAATTCAAGATGTCTAAATACAAGAACCCAGGGTACAAACAGGATTCCAGTGGCAGAGTAAGAAACCTACTAAAACTTGGTCGACTCATGAAAACTTGAAAATGGCATAAATCAGGCAGACAACAAAAAGACATTGTGCGACAGTTTTCAGGCAACAAAATGATAGAATCTCTTGGGATGATATTTTGCATGAAGCAATGCGATAGTTTCCAGGTAGCCTGTGCAATAGAATCTAGGCAAGCATTGTGATAGTTTTGTAGGAATGAACTATCGTATTATAAATTATAGAACTATGTACAATGATGTTTTAGGATCATACAACTCTTGACCAGTGGATGCTAAAATTTAAGTTTTTAAGGCAATTCGGTCAATGTTTCAATTTGATGGTTGGATTTTTTGATTTCAAACATAGTACTAGTAGTAATCAGATAATTTTGAAAATAGTAGGTGATCAAACATGTCATAAAACACTTGAACAAGGGAAAAAGAAACCTTTCCAAGACAAGCAATTGTGATATCAAAGCAATAAAATCCTATAAATGCTACCGTGATGTTTGATGTTTGAGAATGTTCACACGGGTAGATCATAGTGAGAACACTTCAAGCACTTACTAGCCTAAAAGGACAAAGGCTCAATACTTAACAACTTGGCCCACACTTGATGCTCCATCACCTCACACAAAGTGGTTACCCACAATAGATGTTGGCTTTGTCATGGAAGTGCCAATGATACAACCAAAGGAACATAGATGGTGAGTAATACTGGGGTGATCTGGGTTAGTCCACTAAGATCAATCCTTGCACCAAGAAGCTAAGCAGAAAAATAGGGTGGCTTCTATCTATGGTTCTTAGTAAGGGCTTCCATTCTTAGTTCCCCTCTTACTCCCCAAAGGGACTCCTTACCTTGAGGCAAGTAATGGACCTCGCGGCCACAATAGTACCTTAAGCATTTTGGCTCAACATTTTCCTCATGCTCACAATCCCACAAGTACTCACATCAAGCGAAGACAAGTACTATGTCTACCAAGGTTTTTTTTCCTTGATAGCCTTGAGTTTATAGTGGGTAGGAATAGCCAACAAAAATCTTGTCCCCACCTGGGTCGTTCCTCTTGATTGCTCAAGAGCAGGCCCGGTAAAGGATTCTAAAACTACACAAAGAGTGGATCAACCTTTGAGTGTCAAGATTTTTGGTTCACCACAAGGGTGAAGAGAATACTCTCCTGGCTCAAAAATTTCTCCCAAACACACCAAGAAAAGGTTCAATTACCCTCTTTCTTTCAAAATCCAAAGATGGGTCAAGATTTCTGTTTCACCACAAGCGTGAAGAGAATACTTTCATACCACAAAAAGATTCCTACAACAAGAAATTAAGTGCCTATGAAAGAAACAACTAGTATATGCCGCACTTAAAATGAAAGCAATTAAACAAGCACTTGATTGGTTTTTATGCGTTGGGCAGCCCTGCAAAAACAATTAGTAGCCCTTGTGCATTTGGAGCTTTGACATGCGTTCTTTTGGAAAATATTCAAGCAATGAGAGCACCTACAAGAAAAACTTGTTAGCCCTAGAAGGTTAGTACATCAAAACCAAATAAAATCTACAAATAAACCTCTGTTCTACCATAGAAAATTAGAAATCTGAAGCAAATAAACCAAATTTTGCAAAAAAATGTCCAAAATTACTCACTGCCAGGCCTATGCGATAGTTATGTTAGAGAAATAATCATACGATACCTCTCAGTATACTGGTGTGATAATTTCTCTCTGTGCAATACTTCATGATACCTGCATGTGACAGAATATAAAACACTGATGCGACAAAGTCCTATATAATCGAATGATACTTTTACTAGAAAAGTATCTTTGGGTATGTAATAAAATATCACATGATACTAGAAAACTATCGCACAATAATCTATCAGAAAAATAGAAAAATAGAGCCAAAACAACAAGCAAAAATGATGACGAAAAATTGATGGAAATGCATAAAAAGGAAAAAACAAGAGTGTTCTTCCCCATGGTGGGTGCCAAAAATGTACACTCAAATTGTGCACTTCTCTAAGTCATTACTTCCAAGGGAATCCATGAATGGGAAACCTTGAGAAAGTGACCTAGATCTCCCTAGGTAGGGAGTCACAAGGATGTTTGATAGTGCTCTCAGCTAGAGCTATTGGAGCATGCAACCTTGCTAGTAAACCATACAATGGGAGATTCAAAGAGACAAGGGAAAGAATGCCAATATCTTCAAGAATCAACAATGGAAATGCAATGCAACTATACTAAGAATGAAGATGCAAGCTAAGCTATGAAAGGAAAGGATTACAAGCCTTACTAATTAAGCTATGTGAGCTAATCTAGAGCATAAAAGAAACTAAGCTAGATGCCATGAAAGCTTAAGCTAAAAATACAAGAATGGAAGCTAAATGCATGAAGATCTCCAAAGCTCCAAAGTCTCCAAGAAATCCTGTAGCATAAGATTAGTATTCAAAGTTGGGATCCTAGAATGAGAAAAGATCTCTCATATTAAAGGAATTGAAAAGGAATGGACCGTGGAGATTAAGAGGAAAAATATTTAATCAAGGGTAGAGCTTGAAAGAGGAGCAATCCATGTGCACAAATATCCTCCAATGAGAAAATAAGAGTTGACTTTTGTGTCCATATGAGACAAAAAGGCCTTTTCTCCTTTTTTTTTATAAAATAGGAATAATGCTTTATTTGTGCAACTTAGGATAAGAGGAAAAGAGGGGGCTTTTTATTTAATAAAAGGGGAGGGAATTTCTTTTAATTAAATAAAGACTTAGGATAAAATGGTTAGCCCATAGAAAATAATTGAATAAATGATAGAACTAGGATTTGATCAAGGAAAATTGATATTGAGTTGAAGATGTTGATTCAAGAAATTGATAATTTGCTGAATGGGGGCCCAAAGTCTAGGCGACCATTTTAGGGTGCATACATAACCCTTTTAGGAGGTATGGAAGACATAAGGACCCACTATCCAAACAACTTCAAGGGAAAGATCACTACACACATTTTCCAACTGATCTTTGTATTACTCAACAGAATAATACCAGAAGATTATTGATCTCAACAACTTATCACTTCTCCTCTAACTGTGCCAAACCACACCAACTGCTTCATCAGATCACAATAACAGGTCTTTTTGCTTCGCATATCCTCTTTCAACAAGTATTGCATAATTTTGCAATTCACTTTCACAATCTTACATTCCAATTACACATTACAATAAGGAAAACATTCCTTCCTTTATACCACACTCAAATAATTACAAATGGGTTGGCATACAAATTACAAAATAAAATCTTCCACACATTACATAAAAAATTCCACAATTACATAAAACTATCAGCTTCCAATTAAGATAATTCTTCACTCATGTGACCTCTGACCTTGCTATCACGTCCACATCACAATCATCATGTCTTCATCATCTATACAACTTTGCATGCTCAGATTCTTTCCCAATTAGGAGATATCATTTGATTTCCACAAACCGCTACTCAAGAACATTGCCTGAATACTACTTCCACTAAATTATACATAATTGTCATGAATAGAAGAATTTTTGTATGTGCTCTTAACCACAATCTTATTAAACATCATAGATTAATTCCTCAACTCTAGATAGCTTGACCTTCAATATCCCACGTACGCTAATTCAAACACTATCTGCTTCTCTACTAAACTTAAGTAGATCACTGGATTGACATTAATGAAAATCATAGTCATGAATGCAACAAAAAATTCTATAGAATGGTTGTGAATACTCCCCCATAGGATATATTTAGTATTAATTCCTAACAATGTCCCCCATTGGCATTGATGGCAACATAGATGAAAAAACATCCAAGTTCCATGAATACCAACTTTGCAACACTGCTAGTCTGAAATACTTTCAAGTCCTCTTCATCAATCAAATCTTGCTTCATTTTCCTATTCAAATCTTTTAGTTTTTCATTTTATTTTGCGTCCATCCTTCTACCTCATATTCTCTTCAATAGATGGTTTTTTCATGTATGCTTCTCCCTGTGTGTGTGAATTTTGTACCTGATCTGTAGACACAACACTTTAGTAAAACATTAGAGGTTAGCTATAATCAAAATCGTGCAAAATTGAAATCTACTCTAACCAAGTGATTTACTTCCTTCTAGTAGGTGCGAGATTAATGTTCTCAGATTGTTATCGAGATCAATGACCTAGACGACACCTAAATGAAGGATTTGAATGCCAAACTAATATAAAATATGAATGCAATTAATCTATTTTTTTGATATTTTCTATGCAATAATATGATGAAAATTGATATGAATCTATGCTAATATGAAAATTGATATGCAATGCTAATCTAGAAATGGTATGATATGAGAATGAAAATTCTAACAATAATGTGAAAGCTATGAATTTGAAATTGATCTCACAAAGGCGTTGATTCACAAGAGCTTTGATTTTCCCAATTCCAATTCTCCAGCGTGATTGTGCAAATTTGTGGATGAATTATGAAGAGCTAAGCCTTGGTTTTGTAGAAATCCAGGGCTTTGGAGGTGCATGAGAAAAAGCCATAAATCACTCAAATAACTCAGGTTGATTTTTGAGTTATTTTTAAATAACAGATAATTAAGTCACAAAAATTATGCAAAAGCACAGTTCAACTCGAATTAGAAGTTTAGATCAACTTTAAAACTCAAAAAGATGTTGAGTTTCAAAAAAGCTAACAACTTGCATTGATTTTCCAATTTGAGTTTACCTGGTCCTTGAATGTGCACATGGATAATTATGATTTAATAAATAAATAAAGTGATTTATGCTCAACTTAACTGATTTTTGAAAATAAATAATTGATTTATGGGTTAATCAATTATTTAATCAAAATTTTATTAAAAACTATATTATTAAATAATGACAACTTGCTTTAATTAATTAAATAAGAATTTAATCAATTCTTCATAGGATATTGGATTTATTGTCAAAATTAAATAATACATTTAATAATAGATAGAATTAAATTTAATTACACAATTAAGTGGCAAGATATTAAATCTAATTAATTAAATATGAAAATATTCAATTAATCAAACTTAGGATAAATATGATTTATCGCCAAATAATCATTAAATTAAATATAATTAAGATAATTAGGAATATTGCTAGGAATATTCCCTGATGCAGAATTTAAGATAATCAATTAGGATTCGATGATGTTTAGATGTGCCTTAGGTTAGGACTTCGATGTTGATTTCGTTCAAATTGTAGATGTAGGAGATTAATGAACTTATAACCCATTTTTGGGGTATTACATTTTTCCCCTCTTTGAATTACTGTGTGAAGCGCAGTGGTTCAAAGAAAGTCTGTGTTTGATAGAGATATGAAACTGATTCGAAATTGATAATTGATATGAGACAGAAGCTGATTGATATTGATTTGATATGGACATAATAGGTCATGAATGACCAAAGATAATGTTCACTATAACAACAAATGAACCTATGATTGTGAAAAAGTGTCAAAATGCCTGATTCCAAACCTTATGATTGCAAAGAAGTGAGTGATCGGTTCTAGACTCGATTGTCTTAGTAGAACTAGCAGGTATCACATCCAAATCCTCCAGTTGCCGAAGAACCAATGAAAGAACACTATGATCTGATGGTTGCAAAAACTAATACAGTTTACAAGATTAGGAGAATACTAGATTGATATGGATCTTGATGAATCTGATATGCCCCAAGTGATGATACATTTGCCCCAAGCGATGAGGTCTTTTTTGATGAATCAGTAACTAGACGTGGTTGTTATCTTGATTACTGAGGAAGATATGATTTCCATAAAGATATGATTTCAAATTTGATTATAGACTTTGAATGATGTGTAATACCACGCCCCCTTCAGGATTAAAATTGAAATCTGACAAGAAAAGTCAGCGTTGATAGTTTAGAAGCATGTTAATTGAGTTTAGAAGTGGTTAAACATGTCTAGGAATGTATTCTACACCATTTAGAGGTCCAGACGACCAAGTTTGACTAGGTGAAACTATGAGTTGACCATAGTTGACCAAGTTGAATTTTTGATAGTTTGACATAAGATAATCAATTAAGTTGAATTATGGATTTTTGTGATGATCGAAGGTCGAATATGCAAGAAGTTGACAATATGAATGATCTCAGATTTGAATTTTGATCCCGAAAAAGGATTCTACTTGCTATTTCATTGGAGGAACCTTCGTGTGAGGTTTGGCTCTTGTTAGATTTGAAGATGCAATTTGAAGAATCGTTTAAGCTTTGAAGTTTGTTTAATCATTGTGAGATCATGCAAACATGGAAAATGCAAAGAGACATGCAAAATGAAATGCAACCTAAGACCTAGGACCTAGTCACTGATCATGTGTCGATTTGTTATCATCATTGAACTTTTAGGTAACCAGATAAATCAATACAATGCCCACTAGCTATGAAACCATGGACATATGAATATCAATTTGTAACGCTCAAAAACCAATACAACACCCACTGGTCCAAAACAACCATGGACAAATGAATATTGGTCTTGTTTTTGGAATGTCAGATTAGATATAAGCACCAAGACACAAACGCCAGGATGACCTGAATATCATGTCCATTTTGATATAGCAATTGGCGTTTAACATACACATCAAACGGTCAAGAGATCATTCTAAATCCAATGTGAATTACTGTAGTGACCCTTTAGCGTTCACATCCTTAGGTAAGATCATGTTTCACAGTAGGAGAAAGAACTCACTCAAAAAGACAATAGTTAGATCAAACTTCCTTGAATTTTCTAGGTATCAATGGTCGAGGTATGCATGGCCATCCAATTTGAGATAGAGGCTCTTACAGTCAGACACCATTTCAATCTAGAATTTTCAAAGTTGTTAGATTTTCACATACAAGCAGAAGACAAAGAAAAGATTATGCCCCTAATAATCACTCTCTAAATCCTGTAAAGGACATCATCGAAGACCTCAAAGGGACACAATATGAAAAAATCTCAATGTGAATCAGTAAGCATACAAGGAGATAAAAGCATGTAAAAAAGTATAGATTGTTTTCAATTTGTGTTTGATTGTTGCTGCGTTGTTGTAGATGCAAAATCCTTTCTGGAGACAAGATAGACTTGACTGACTCAAATGAGCTTCAAAAGGACTCTGACTGGATATGACATGTCTAAGATACACTGGAGACCATAGGATATGACATTGATTGCCCCCAAGTTTGAACATTGATAGGATACAGACGCTTGAGCTGATTGGTGGACAAACCGACTTATTGAAAATAGGAAATGCAAAAACAAACCGGGAGATATGTACAAACTAAAGCAAGACTAAAAGCTGGGAAAGACCAAGATTGCACTGATAGATGGAGCACTTTGAAACAAGTGGCACCCATTTTCTAGGTTTTCACCATCTTGGCAGAGATTCTATTTTTTCTACCAAGGCGCCTGTTTCCAGGTTTTCACCAAGGCACTTTTTTTTTTTTTTTTTTTCAATTTTTTTTTGAATTTTTTATATTTTTTGATTTTTTTGTGAATCATCAAGGCACCTATTGCTAGGTTTTCACCAAGATGTTTATTTTTTTAGGACTTTTTCTTATTTTTATAATTTTTCAAGGACATTTTACCATATAATGAATGCCTTAGGCATAGAATTTCTTCAGATGGAGAATATTGATTGGTTCTCGGAGCTGTTCTCCTTCAGTCATTGAGAGTTGATAGGAACCAGAGCCAAAAGTAGCAGTGATGAAAAAGGGACCCAACCAGTTGGGTTTGAACTTTCCGCATTCTCGATGGGATTGATTTTTAGGATTTTCTCTCAAGACTAGATCGCCAACCTGAAATTCTCTGTGTCTAACTTTCTTGTTGTAGCCTCTAGACATTCTCTTCTGATATACTCTGAGATGATCATACGCTACTTGTCTGCACTCATCTAGTAGTTCTAGTTCTTGTAACCTAGACACTCTGTAGTCATCATCAGTTACTAGACCATGCATTCTAATTCTTAGTGATGGGATTTCAACCTCAATAGGTAGTACCTCTTCAGACCCATAAAATAAAGAGAAAGGTGTAGCCCCTGTAGGTGTTTTGATACTTGTTCTATAGGCCCATAGAGCTGGATTAATCATGAGATGCCAGTGTCTGCCAGTTTTGTTTACTATTCTGTGCAAGATCTTTAATAGATTTTTGTTAGAAGCCTTTGCTTGGCCATTCCCTTGTGGATAGTAGATAGAAGACCAATGTTGGGTGATCTTGAATTTGGCACATAGATCATCTAGGTCTTTATTCTGGAATTGCCCACCGTTATCTGTGATTATGGAATGAGGTATCCCATATCTGCATATGATATAGTTCAATATGAACATAGATATTTGTTTCCTTGTTGCTTGTGTCAAAGGGACCGCCTCTACCCATTTTGTAAAATAATCTATGACTATGATTATATGGGTACGTCTGTTAGAAGAATGAGGATGAATCATCCTGATAAGATCAAATGCCCATTGATGGAAAGGCCATTGTGTTGTAAAGGGGATTTGATCCCTCCTTGGAGCATGAATTAGGTTGCCATGTACTTGACACTTTTGACAATTCTTAGCAAATTTGATAGCCTCTTTCTCCATTTTAGGCCAATAGTACCCAGCCCTAATAAGTTTTCGAGCTAGTGTTAAACCGTTTGAGTGTGACCCACAAATACCATCATGGACTTCCTCTAATGCACATTGAGACTCTTCCCATTCTAAACATCTAAGTAGCGTACCATCTAGACCTCATTTGTATAGATCATTACCAATGATGACATATTGGGAGGCATTATGGATAAGGTATCTCTTTTCATGTCGGTTGAAGGTATCGGGGATGATTTGGTCTTGGAGATAGGAAAATAGGTTTTTATATCAGGATGAATCATGACCTACAATAGTGCAGATCATGCGGGTTTCAGGGGAGTCATATGCAGGATAAGATAGTGCTTCCACTAGAAACTCGTAGTGTAGCTCATGTTTAGGCTGCTGTAATAAAGTAGATAGTGTTGCCATTGCATCGGCAACCTTGTTCACCATTCTAGGAATTTGCTCAAATGTGATAGATATGAAATATTTCTTAAGATCATCTACCATTCTCTTGTAAGGAATGAGCTTTTCATCTTTAGTTTGGTACACATCATTGACTTGATGAATAACAAGTTGAGAGTCTCCATGAATGTGTAGCTCTCTTACTCTCCATTCAATTGCTAGTTTCATACTATTCAAAAGGGATTCATATTCCACAATATTGTTCGTGCAAGGGAACTTTAGTCTGAATGCTTTTGGGATGGAGTATCCTTGAGGAGTTATGAACAATATGCCTACTCCAGATCCATTTTGTGTATAGAGCCATCAAAGAACAGTTTCCATTCTCTAGAAGATAGGTGCATAATAAAGGAGCATGGAAATTCCATTTGCAGTGGTGTGTCATCAAACATGGGTGCATTTTCTAGTTGATCAGCAATAACTTGACCTTTTATAGCTTTTCTTTCAACATATTCAATGTCAAATTCCCTTAGAAGCATGACCCATTTAGCCAGTCTACTTGTGAGGGAAGCCTTGCTTAGTAGGTATTTTAGTGGATCAATTTTTGCTACTAGATGTGTGGTATGAGCTAACATATAGTGTCTCAATTTCTATGATGCAAAGATCACAGTGAGACAAGCTTTCTCAATCATAGAATAGTTCTTTTCATATGCCACCAATGTTCTGCTTATATAATAAATGGCTCTTTCCTTTTTCTCTTCATCATGTTGCGCTAGCAATGCCCCCAGTGATGTGGCTATTGTGGAGACATATAAGATCAATGGCTTCCCATGAATAGGAGGCATCAAGATAGGAGGATTTGATAGATACTTCTTGATATGGTTAGATTTGTTCTCACATTCTTCATTCCATGCAAAGGTCACACCTTTATGTAATGTTTTTGTAAAAGGCTGTGATATGTCCGCTAGCTGTGATATGAATCTTTGGATAGATTGAACTCTTCCTTGCAATGTCCTCATTTGACTGATATTTGTGGGAGGTTGCATCTCTATTATAGCCTTGACTTTAGCTAGATCAACTTCAATGCCCTTCTTTGAAACTATGTATCCTAAGAGCTTTCCAGAAGTGACACCAAAAGCACACTTCTTAGGATTTAGTCAAAAACTAAACTTTTCCATTCTGTCTAGGATCATGCTTAAGTCCCTTAGATGTTCAGTTTTGATCATAGATTTTTCTAAAGTGTCATCAACATAATCTTCCATTGTTCGATGCATCATGTCATGGAAAATAGATGTCATTGCTCTTTGATATGTAGCTCCAGCATTTTTAAGCCCAAATGGCATGACATTCCAACAGAAGGTGCCCCATGCACATGTGAAAGCAATTTTCTCTTAGTCCTCTGGAGCAAATTTTATTTGGTTATATCCAGAGAAACCATCCATTAAGGAATACATCTCGAAACCCACAGTCATGTCCACTATCATATCAATGTTAGGTAGTGGAAAGTCATCCTCAGGGCATGCTCACATCTCTAAAGTCTATGCACACTCTGATTGAGCCATCTAGTTTAGAAACAAGTACAATATTAGAGATCCACTCTGCATAGTCAATAACTCAGATGAATCCAGTGTTTAGGAGCTTCTCTAATTCAGCTTTTACCAAGAGTGCAACGTGAGGATGCATCTTTCTCAATTTTTGCTTGACAGGTTTAACATTTGGAGCAATAGATAAATGATGCATTATAAGATTAGGATCCAATCCTAGCATATCTAAATATTTCCATGCAAAGTTGATCTTCTTCTCTATTAGGAATGTTGTAAATTTTTGTTTCTCTTCTTCTAATAATGATTGTGCTACATGTACCAATTGTGGTTCCTCTGTTGTACCCAAATTGATGGATTGAGTGGGCTCAATTAGAACTAGAGATCTATCCTATAAATGACTTGGAAGGACATCAAATATCTCATCCTTAGGCACCTCAGAGAGGTTTTCACCTTTGGATACATCTTTTATTTTTACTTTTGTAGGTTCTGAGACTGCCACAAAGTGGTTTTCACCCTCAGAAGTCTTTTTCTTTTCTTTTTATTCTTGTTTTTTTGACTAACATATTTGATGTCTGACTCAGTCATGCTGACGCTCAGTTCACTGATGGAAGTACTCATAGGCTCAACTGCATTGAGGTAGCAAGCAAGGGAATAGTCATTTGGGAAGGTGTACATACCATGGCTCGGATTCATGGAGGTTTGATCAATAAGTTATGGATATTTGATAGTCAAAGTAGGGAAAGATTGGGAGATGGTGTTTACGGATATGGATCTATCATCATTGGTCCTAACCTGATGCTTGAGTTCAAAGGTGATACTACAACTTAAGACATCCAATTCATGAATAGGCTCAATGTCATCGTGGGAGTCCAATTTAGCCATAGGTGGATCAGACTTGATAGGTTCATCATTTCGCTCTAGACTTACATTGGTTTGAGGTGCATATTGGTGAATAACATCAACATGTTTCTATGTGATAAGCTCATCTTCATCTGGTTCTGGAATGGCTCCCCAGTCATAGTCATTTGATTCAACTTCTGATTCAGGATCTCTAGGAAATCTTAGAACATGAGTAAAGTCAGGGTGAATACCCCAAGAAGGGTTACCCTCAAATTCTAATTTGTATTCATACTCATGAGAATCTATCTCAGAATCACTACCACTTCCTTCTTCTTGATTGTTTTCAAGATTAGTTGGTTCTTGTGTTGCAACTATCTCTTGATTGATAGTAGGTTCTTGTGTTTCTACTACATTAATTCTTTTGATAGGATCATCTTTATCATCAAGAAGGTCTTTGATCTCTTTAGGAAATTTTTCATAGGGGATGAGTTCTGAACTATTTGAATCACTATCAGATGGTTCTGTTTCTTCTTTCTTAAGAAGAGGTTCCCCTGGTGCGATCTGCTCTATGACATGAGAGCAATTACCTTTGAGGTGATAGGGTTTCTTCTTAAAGCCTAAGCCAACTTTGTTTTTATTTTCTCTACCAGTATGTGGGAGAGGTACCTCAAGACCTTTTCCTCTAATTCCTAGAGGTCCTTCACCTAAATATCCCATCTTAGCTATTAATTTATCTCCTAGACCATATGACTTGGAAGGGAGTTTGGAGACTGCAAAGTCACCAATTTGAACAACTTGAGATTCAAGTTCATCTTTGTACAGCCATGATAAAACAGCCTCATCCTCTTCAAATTCTTGCTTGGATACTTGTTCTGCTACAAAATTCTTTTTATATGCTTCAAGAGGTTCTTTAGAGTCTGGTTTGGATTGTTTCAAGGATTTCCCATAAGACTTAGGTGAGATAGGGAGAGATGTCAAAGATAAGACTGGCTTGATAGTATATTCTCCCATACCATTTTCTTTGATATTAACCTCTTTTGCAAGATCTTCCATTTTAGATGTGGATGCTTCCTTAGTTGGTTCATTGGAAGATTCTCTGTTATTAGGTACAAGTTTATCTGCACTTTCCTTCAAGACGTTGCAAGTTGTATTAAGATCTGCGGGGATAGTAACCTCTACTCCTTCATAAGGAAACTTCAAACATTGATGGTACGTAGAAGGAATAGCTTGCATTTCATGTATCCATGGTCTCCCTAGAAGGACGTTGTAGGTCAAAGGTAGATCAAGCACTTGACAAATGGTATCTTTGATAACTGGATCAACTCTGATAGGTAAGACAATGGTGCCTTTAGAAGATCTTTCTTGTTCATCATAGGCCTTGATAGTTATTTTCTTTCTAGGATCAATGGCCAATTCTGAAAATCCCAATTGTGTGATCAAGCTATAAGAACAAATGTTTAGGTGAGCACCCCCATCTATCAACACACATTTAACTCTACGGTTCTAGATCAAGACTTCTATATGCAAAGGCTGATTATGTGTGTGACTTAAGGAGTTGTCATATTCCTCTGAAAAGGAGATATATTGCAGAGATGTAAGATGTCCAACCATAGTTTGGAACCTATCTAAATCAAGGTCATCAGGAACATTGGAACTGAGAAAAGCTTTATCGAGAATGGCTCTATGAGCTGGAGATATTTGAAGCAACTCAAACATGGAGATTTTTGCATTAGTGTGCTAGAGTTGTTGAACAATGCTATAAGACATAGGCCTTGTATCCTTTGGATTGGAAGATTTGGAAGTAGCCTTCTGTTTAGAAGCAGATGAAAGATTGAAGGGCACCTTAGGGACATTTGATGAATCTGGAATTTGTCCTTTCAGATGTGTTTGAGCTTGTGATCATGTAATTGTGTTAGCTAAGGAATGATTTCTGTCTCTTCATACAATTGTGATGACATTGCAACTTTCAGAGAGACATAGTTCAACCATATTTATGACAACATTATTTCCAGGGTAGGCATAGTTGACTTTTGCCCCCATATTAGGCTGATAAGTTGAAAATTCTTCACCATGTTTCAGAAAGGGTTCTGTGAATGCTTTATGATCATGATTGCTCATGGGATTGTCAATTGTGATGTCTCCACTATCGATCAGATCTTGAATGGTATGCTTCAAGTGATAGAAACTACTATTTTTGTGACCTTTACTCCGATGCAAATCACAGAATTCATTTTCCTTCCACCATATTGGTTTGGAGTCCTAAGCATTTGGTTGGATTGGTGGTAAAGAGATGATGTTATCAGCTAGTAGATTTTTCATAGCTGATTCTAAAGACTCTCCTAGAGGAGTAAATTTTTGATGTTTATCCCATTTTTTGTATTTTGGCTTCCTTTGAGATGGTTGAGAAGACTTTTTCTCTGAAGCTTTAATGGCTTGAGTACCAAGAGTGAGATTGTAGGCTGGTGCCTTTGATGGGGCATGGATAGTGTCAAATATGCCATCTGTGATGATGCCTTTATTCTTGTTCCAATTTTTGTTCTTGTCTTTAGAAGTGGATCCTGATTCGTACTTATCTTTTTGAAGTGTGATTTATCCTTTTTTTACAAGCACTTTTTCAATTTTGATAGCATTATCCACCATCTTATCAAAAGATGTATGATCTTGCATTTGTAGAGGATAATTGATTTCTGGAACAAGTTTATTGATGAATATTTCCAATTTTTCTATTTCTGGGATAGGTCTGGCATATAGAGAGAACTTCTTCCTCCATCTCTTGAGAAATGTTAGGAATGGTTCCCCTGGATATTGCTTGAGATTACAGATATCGATCATGGTGACCGGGTGCTAAATATTGTAGGAGTATTGCTGGTAGAACAATTTGATCAACTCCTCAAAAGTTTTGATAGTAGAAGGCAATCTTGAAAACCACTGAATGGATGCTCCTCCCAGAGATCTAGGAAAAAGATGCATCAGATAGGTCGGTTCATGCATGAATTCCATGGATTGCGTACAAAACTCTTTGACATGATCTTGAGGATCAGAGTGTCCATCATACTTATCATACATTGGCATCTCCACTCTTTTTGGAAATGGTGGAATATACAATTTTTTGTCAAAAGGAAAAGGGCATAGAGCTTCCATGGAGAACTCTTTAGGTTCCTTTTCTTTCTCAAGGCTATTAAATTTGACTTTAAAGCATGTATCTGTTTTGTCATAGCTGTGAGTGGATTCTCTTCCTCATGTGTAATGATGTCTTCCACATTAAAGTTGGGAGGAAGTTTAGCTCCTTGATGAGCTAATTGTAAAAAGTATTCTTCTCTATCTTCTTTCAAGAAATGCTTCATCATTTGTTTGAAGTTATCATCATTTTGATAATGAGCAATTTCTTCAGGTGTGGGTTCCTGATCTGCACCATGTTGAGATTGAGCTCTCTGAGAGCCAAAGTTTGTCCCAGCTTGAGACATGGTAGGAGAGTGTGGACTCCCTAGATTAGATTGATGGGGGGTATGTTGAGTACCTCTGTGAGTTGATGGAGGAGGTATGTAACCAGATTTCAATCGATAATTACCAAGACCGTCATCCTCGTAAAGACCAGAATTGATGAGTTGCTTAAGAGTTGGAGTTTGGAGAGTGGTGATAGATTTCTTGTGAGAGGAATCTCTAGTCTCCACTATTAACCTCAAGTGAAACAAAAGAATAAGATCCAGATAACTGAAGAATGAATTGAATCAAGATGATCAGATGATGCAACCTTGTCAAGGTTTGATTGATTTGAAGATTTGATTAGATGTGGATGAAGGATACTATGCCCTGGATGTATGGGTAGGTTCCCAAAAGATAGAGGACAAGATATCACAACACTTAGTCATTTTGATGATTGATTGAAGATTGATAGTTATGACAAGGTTTTGACATAGGATGATAAGGACTCAAATTGATTAAACAAAAGGCTGAAATGAATTCAAAAGGCCACTTTAGGAAAATGATTAGATTCTTAATAGCTACTGCTCTATTCCTAACATTGTCATTCATTCGACAGATTCTGAAACTAGGCTGAAAATGCTAAATATCTGGCAATTTTGACAATTTTTTGACAACTTTCAAAAATTTCCCAAACAACACTCTGCAGACTCGTACGACAGTGGTTATGCTATCAAATGATAGTTGCAAAACTCGTACGACAATTGCAAGCAATATTTTGACTCTTAGAATTTTCTGGCATCAAAACTCGTATGACACTGGGTGGGTTATCATACGACAGCTGGGTAGCAATGAAACGATAGTTGAAAATATCATATGACAGTTGGGTAGCAATGAAATGACAGTTGAAAATCTCATACGACAGTTGCAAGATTTTGACTTTGAGAATTTGCTGGCATGAAACTCATATGACATTGGGTGCCCAATCATATGACAGATGGGTTATAATGAAACAACACTTGATGGAAACTCATATGACTTTCTGACCTCCTGAGATGACTTTTGACTCCAGAAAAGAATTTTACTTCAGATTTTGCAAATTTTGAGTTTTCAGATTTGAATTGTTTGCAAATTTCAATTCCCAGATTTGAGGATCATAACAGATTTCTCCATTTTCAATAACCAGATAGATAAACAAGCACGTAAAGCAACAAGCAAGTGATTTCAAGCATGTTTGAAAATAATGAACAAGGGCAAAAGCAACCTTGCGCATGAACAATCAAGTGACTTATTCGATCTAATCCTCAGAAGTGCTAATTATGTATGTTCCAAAAATGTTTTGCAATAATGCACATATACCCTATAAAATGAAAATTTGGCCTTGCTAGGGTTATTAGTAATGGTTTGACTCTGCAACTTTTATGGTCCAAAGGGGTGAACTCCAATCTTGGCGCACCAGGGTTTTGACACAGTCTGAGAACTTAATCTTCAAAAGCTGCTAGGGAGATCTGACAACCCAACAATGAACCATACCCATTGAGATTTCTTCCACAAGGACATTTATATAGCGGCTATCACTACCATGGCAAAAATGGCTATTATCGCTTGAGGTTCCGTCAATGTAGTTTGCCCTGTGAAGGGATTTTCTGCTATGGTTAACCCTCTCTAAAGGTGACTCACAATAGTATACCACAAGGGGACTTGGCTCCAGATCCAAGGTTTTGATACCTCTTCACTTTTAACCCAAACAAAGCAAGAAGATTAATCTGACACGCTAAGACAAACTTTGTCTCACCAAGGTCTATGACATCAACCCCATGTGATCTATCAACCCCTTCAGAGAGAGAATGTATCAATCAATAAGGGAAGATGCACTAACTAATTTTGATTCACCAAAGCTCGTGATGTCTACCCCATGTGATCTATCAACCTCTCTTGGGAGAGAATGTATTGATCAATAAGAGAAGACGCACTAACCTAGTTGAATGTGAAACGCACTAAGTATCCTCCCTACCTAAAGGATTCTATCGTTAAGAAGGATTTCACTGGGAATCCAATCTCTCAAGAATCAAAAATAGTGTTCATAGGGCCTAATTACTATGTGAGCACAAATGTATGTTTTCAAAAGAAAATCTACCCAAAGTATCCAAAAAGCAAAAAGAGGAACACTTAATGCTTAAAGAAAATATGAGATGAGTCCACAAGGTGGAACACTTAACACCTCACACAAGCTAAAAATGAGTCCCCAACTTAGAAAACAAGTGAGTTCCTAAAAGCACAAAAGGGTTTCCAAGTGGAACACTTAACGCTTATGTCCTGTTGACCCCTCCCCTTTATGGTGCTGAGATTGCAACCACGGGGTGGAATGAGGGGCCAGTGGATTAGCGAGTCCAATAACCCAAGATAGCATCAAGATCAATCACAAGTATCTAAGACTACTTAATGAATGCTTAAGGGGTCACAACCTAGTATCAATTATGCAAATTTGAAGAAAAGCATGCAAAGAAAACACTCAAGCCAAACACATGAGAGATTTATTTTTAAGCCCCAAATCAAAATATTATTAGCACAAGTGGAATACCTGAGATCCTCACAATGTACTTAGTAGATGTTTACCTAATTTTGAGCAATTCTTGGGCTTTTTCCAATCAAAACCAGTAGAAATCAATTAGAAATAGTAAATTTCAATTGTTAGGGTTAGCTGTTAGTCAAAATCCAAAAATCAAATTTGACAAACTGCCTGCAAAAATGAAACGGCAATTGAAATCTAGTACCGAAACTCGTACGACAGTGGGTCTGTTACCAGATGATAGTTGAAACCTGATGTTGAAACTCGTACGACACTGGGTCTATTACCAGATGACAGTCCAAAAACTTGTACAACACTGGGTGTCTGATGAAATGACAATCCAACCTCCAAACGACAGTGGGTGCTTGATGAAATGACACTCGGTCAACTGTCATATGACAGTGGTTCAAAATCATATGACTTTTGTCAGAAACTCGTACGAAGATTGTACGGACAAAAAAATAAAAATCATATTTTCGCACAGAAACTGAGGAGAAAAAGATAGAAATTGATAGAATTGAATTGGAAACCCATTTTAGGGCCCCACGGTGGGCGCCAAAAATGTGTGTGTGAATTTTGTACCTGATCTCTAGACACAACACTTCAATAAAACATTAGAGGTTAGCTATAATCAAAATCGTGCAAAATTGAAATCTACTCTAACCAAGTGATTTACTGCCTTCTAGTAGGTGCGAGATTAATGTTCTCAGATTGTTATCGAGATCAGTGACCTAGCTGACACCTAAACGAAGGATTTGAATGGCAAACTGATATGAAATATGAATGCAATTAATCTATTTTTTTGATATTTTCTATGCAATAATATGATGAAAACTGATATGAATCTATGCTAATATGAAAATTGATATGCAATGCTAATCTAGAAATGGTATGATATGAGAATGAAAATTCTAACAATAATATGAAAGCTATGAATTTGAAATTGATCTCACAAAGGTGTTGATTCGCAAGAGCTTTGATTTTCCCAATTCCAATTCTCCAGCGTGATTGTGCAAATTTGTGGATGAATTATGAAGAGCTGAGCCTTGGTTTTATAGAAATCCAGGGCTTTGGAGGTGCATGAGAAAAAGTCATAAATCACTCAAATAACTCAGGTTGATTTTTGAGTTATTTTTAAATAACAGATAATTAAGTCACAAAAATCATGCAAAAGCACAGTTCAAATTGAATTAGAAGTTTAGATCAACTTTAAAACTCAAAAAGATGTCGAGTTTCAAAAAAGCTAACAACTTGCATTGATTTTCCAATTTGAGTTTACCTGGTCCTTGAATGTGCACATGGATAATTTTGATTTAATAAATAAATAAAGTGATTTATGCTCAACTTAACTGATTTTTGAAAATAAATAATTGATTTATGGGTTAATCAATTATTTAATCAAACTTTTATTAAAAACTATATTATTAAATAATGACAACTTGCTTTAATTAATTAAATAAGAATTTAATCAATTCTTCATAGGATATTGGATTTATTGTCAAAATTAAATAATACAATTAATAATAGATAAATTTAAATTTAATTACACAATTAAGTGGCAAGATATTAAATCTAATTAATTAAATATGAAAATATTCAATTAATCAAACTTAGGATAAATATGATTTATTGCCAAATAATCATTAAATTAAAGATAATTAAGATAATTAGGAATATTGCTAGGAATATTCCCTAATGTAGAATTTAAGATAATCAATTAGGATTCGATGATGTTTAGATGTGCCTTAGGTTAGGAGTTCGATGTTGATTTCGTTCAATTTGTAGATGTAGGAGATTAATGAACTTATAGCCCATTTTTGGGGTATTACACTCCCCGATTTACATCAATGACAAATTCTACATCACTATGTCAACAATAATGTCAATGTCAAAAGACACTTTTCAGAAAATACATTCACTAGAGTCCTCATGAATCAGCTCAGAAACACATACTCCCCCTTAGAGGAAGTACCAACATCTAGTCTAGAAGAAAGATAAGGCTCATATACCATTGGACTGATTCAAAAATCTACATCACTTCTCAAAAGTAGGTTGGGGCATAGCCCCAAGCATACCTCTCAGATACTCAAATGTATGCTTAGGAAAAGTCTTTGTAAATATATTTGCAATCTGCTCTTTTGTGTTTATATACTCAAGTCTAACTTCTTTCTCCACAACTTTCTCTCTCACTACTTGATACTTTATTTCTATATGCTTTATCTTAGAATGTAGTACATGATTCTTAGACATACTAACTGTATTGGTGTTATCACAGTATATAACAACAGGCTCATCAAATTTTATTCCAATATCCTTCAACATTTGTTTCATCCAAATTATCTAATTACAATTGTGTGTTGCTTATACATACGAGCTTCTTCTATTGTGCTCTGTGAAATACAATTTTTCTTCTTTCTTAGCCAAGAAGCCAATCTTCCTCCAAGGAAAAATGCTCCACCACTTGTGCTCTTTTTGTCATCAACACTACCTCCCCAATCTGCATCTGTATATGCACATAGGGTAAAGTCATCATATTTTTCATACCACAATCCATAGTCAATTGTGCCTCTTAAGTACCTTAGTATCCTTTTTACTACTACATAATGTGATTCTCTGGGTTCATCTTGAAATCTTGCAACAATTCCAACTGCATGTGATATATTTGGTCTTATATGAGTCAAATATTGCAATCCTCCAATCATCGATCTGTACTTCTTTTTTTCAACTACAGGAGTCTCATATGTGTTAGATAACTTGTGTCTAGTTAGCATAGGTGTTCCAATTGGCTTACATTTCTCCATTCCAAATCTCTTCAATAAGTCATTCAAGTACTTTGTTTGACATAAGAAGATACCATCAATATTCTGTGTTATCTGCAATCCTAAGAAATATTTCATCTCACCAGTCATACTCATTTCAAATTCAGTCTTCATTTCATCTACAAATTTATCACTAGCTTCATCTTCTTCTCCAAAGATAATATCATCAAAAAAAATAACTACAACCAACAAACCATGTTCAATTTCTTTTGTGTACAAGTTGTTGTTTGTTGTGCCTTTAGTAAATCCTAATTTTATCAAATACTTATCTAGTCTTGCATACCAATTTCTAGGTGCTTGTTTAAGTCCATATAAAGATTTCTTTAGTTTACATACCATATCTCCTTCATGAGTTAAGGGAAAACCTTCAGGCTACTCAATGTAAACTCCTAACTCTGTTCAAAAATGCTAACTTCACATCCATCTGATACACTTTGAATTTCTTATAGGCTGCATAAGCCAAAAACATTCTTACTGCTTCAATTCTTGCTATGAGTATCCTTTACATACCAATCTTGATTTATTCCTTACAACTTTTCCTTGTTCAATCATCTTGTTCTTGAATACCCATTTAGTTCCTATAACATTCTTATCTTTAGGTCTAGGGACCAATTCCCAAGTCTTGTCCTTTTCAATTTGATCTAGTTCTTCCTTTATAGCTTTGATCCAATATTCATCTTCACAAGCTTCACTAATAGATTTAGGTTCAATTTGAGAAATTAAACACAATTGTTCTTGTACCTTATTTTGTGTCAGAACTCCTTTGTCTATGCTTCTAATAATCTTCTCAACAAGATGATTTCTTGATAGATTCCTATTAGGTGTCATTGTCTCATTTCTTGCTTCATTTGTAGGTTCATCTATGATTTCCTCAATGTAGCTTTCATTTTTCAAATCACTTTCAGTTTCATAGAATAATTCAACATTCTCTGGATTAGTTCTAGGCTGAGTTCCTTCATCTAATTCATAATCAAGCATTCCTCCTTGAATTTTGAACTTTTCATCAACTTTAACATTTGTGCTCTCAACAATAGTTTTAGCTCTTTTATTATAACATCTATAAGATTTTCCCTTGAATGAATAACCAAGAAATATACGTTCATCACTTCTAGGATCAAACTTTCCAATTTCATCATCTCTCTTAATATAACATTTACATCCAAAGATTTTGAAATACTTAACTGATGGTGCATGTCAAAACCATAATTCATAAGTGGTGCAGGAGCACCCTTCTAAGAGCTCCCACCATCCAATTTTTTTGTGAGTAGCACTTCTTCAATGAAGCTTGTAAGTAGAATAATAGTTTTTAAGCTCACTTGTGTGTGAAGGCCTAGTGGAGGTCTTGGTTTTGTAGTGTTTTCTTCTTACTTTGTTGTGTAATGACTTAGGGCAGGTTGTCATCTTGACGTCACTTCTATTCTAGAGTTGTCAAAGTCTCAAAATAGGGATTAGGAGAGTTTTTATACAATAGAGTCATGTAAAAGACCTTAGTATGATCTTAGGAGTTTAGATGAGCAAAAAGTTTCTTGAGCAAGAAAAATTGCTCTAAAAGTTGCTAGAACCTTTTCCTATTAAAAGGCTAAACCTTACCAAGGTGGTTCAAAACCCTAACTAAGCTCTACTACTAAGGTGAAGACTGTATTTGACATGAGAAACCCTAATTCAGAGGTTGGTAGCTCTTGTGTATGGCTATTATACAGGGAACCAGACTGTGAATGTAAAAACAGTGCGTAACAATCAGTTTAATGGCATGAAGAGTTGAATTAATGAGTTGAAAGTGATATCTTGTATTGTGTATCAATGTTTAGTTTCATTTTTCTCCATTTCTTAGTATTTATACTAGGTTTGATTATATTTTTTTTATATACTTTGTTTTGTAACACTGTCAGTCCCCTGACCAGTTTGAAAGGGTTTGTGATGTAGGGCATGTAGCTCCTATCCCCACTGTGGAAACACCATGGCTCTCTGGGATAAGGTAGTATAGAACCTACCCTATAAATATGATCAAGAAGGGCCCAAGTTAGCAGGTGCAACCAATTGTTTGACCAAGCCCTAGGCGAGCTAAGCAAAGTCCAGCTAGGAGCAATCAACAAAGAAAGAGCTCTAGAAGATAGAGGAGTGGGTTTCAAGACTAGCCCTTTGGAGGGAGGTAAGTGACATGTATGAAGGCTCAATTTTGTAAAAGAGGGAGCCTGAGAAATCAAGGAGTAGTGTTGTTGCAATTAGTTTAGCACTATGGCCTTGAGAGGACTAAAAGCCCTAGAAACCCTCATTCTTAGAGGAAGCATTGTACGGACAGATGGGGGCCCAAGACCCGAAAAATCTTTGAGGGTTAGGAATTTTTAATGAAGTTCATTTAGCACAAGAATTTTGATATAGTGCAGAAAGAGGACTAAAAGTCCTACAAACCCGGAGAGAGACCTAATTGGGCTCTTCCTAGTAGCCTTGTTTTGTGAAGGAACTACACAATCGGGTAACAACCCATCTTTTCCATCACCTTGGAGATGTTTAACATGATATAAAATCACCCTGAAACTCATCAATTTCTTTTTCAAAGCTTGGGAAGGTGTTTGAACCCTAAAAGACCCTTATAAACCTATTTAAGGGATGGTGTTTGGAAGTGGCGCTTGGAAGGGTGCAAGATGATGAAGCTATACTTGGTGGTCAGGTTAGGCTAGGTTAGGGGATCCTTGGAGAGAGAGAGGAGTCCTATAGACCTTAGTAGGTGTTAGGAGAACACTAGGATCCTAGTTGAGGATTAGAGGCATAGACTAGCTAGTCTATCCTAACCTCCCCATTAGATTGGTATCAGAGCCAGGTTAAGGCTCAGGAAGTGGAAAGTGGACATTTCAACCTTTAGAAGAGTCAGTTGGATCATCTCACAAGTAGAAAATGGTGACTAATGCAGAGCTTGCTAAGAAGGTGGAAGATCAGGAGGAAGCTAATAGACTCTTGCAAGAAAGATTGATGCAAATGGAACAACTCTTGGATGATGTCCAAGCAAAGGTAGATAAGGTGAAAGATAGGATGGAGGAGCAGGATTCCAAACAGAAAGAGAAGACCATTGATGATGATGTGCCCACTCCTGATCCTCCAACCCAAGATGAACAATTTCTAAAATCTTTGAAGGCTATCACCGACAAGGCACTTGAAGGTGTCCCATTACTTACCGGTAGGATGGATACAGAGCTTGTGATGCAATGGATTGAATGCATGGAGAATCACTTTGAATGTGAAGATATTTCAGAGGCACAAAAGTTCAAAGTGGCCAAATCTAGGTTGAGAGGTCAAGCTTTAACCTGGTAGAACTACCTGCAAGAAGAAAGGGAGAAAGAGGGAAAGAACCCAATCTCCAATTGGAAAGAAATGGTCAACAAAGTGAAGGAAGCATACCTACCTATTGATTATGAGATCTAGTAGCATAGGAGGAGATGGATGTGTCCACCTACACTAAAGAGTTTCACAAATTGAGCTTGAGATCTAAAGTTAAGGAGGAGGAGAGCATCAAGGTGGCAAGGTACCTAAGTGGTCTGAAATGGAGCATAGTAGAGGAGATGAGTTTTTTCACTCCCACCATAGTTCTTGGGTGTCAACATATGGCACAAAAAATTGAAGATAAGCAAAGAAGGAAGTGGGAACCTAACTCAAAGAATAGAGGTAGAGGTAGAGACTCTAGAGGGGGTCAAAGAGGAGGTTCTAGTGGAAGAGGTGGTGACTCAAGAAGCCAAGGGGAGAGAAAAATTTTGGAACAAAGTTCAAAAATTAGTACAAGAGGATCTTTTGGTAGAGGAAGAGGTTCTCAAGGAAATAGAGGAAGAGGCATAGGAAGAAGTAGCTCCTAATTTTCCACCATGAAATGTTATCAATGTGGATAGCTTGGGCACCTTGCTTATACATGTCCTGACAAACCATCAAACTCAAGAAATGAAAAGAGGGTAGCCTATACCCAAGAAGATAGTAGCAGCTCATGTACCAATGAGGTCAGCAAATTAGAATAAAAAATGGGTGAAAACTTAATGTTTAGAAGAGTACTCATAAGGCAACCTAACCAAGGTGAACCCAAGTAGAGGAGAGCTCTTTTTAGAGTCAGATGCAATATACAAGGCAAAGTTTGCAAAGTTATAGTGGATTTAGGGTCCACTGATAACATCATAGCAAAGGAAGCAGCAAAGAAGCTCAAACTTACAAAGGTTCCCCATGCAAACGCCTACAAGGTGACTTGGTTGAATCAAGAGCAGAGTGTGCTAGTAAATGAGCAGACATGGGTGGAGTTTTCAATTGGAGGCTATAAGGACAAAGTACTTTATGATGTCCTACCCATGGATGCATGCCATCTTCTATTGGGAAGACCTTGGCAATTTGATAGGAATGTGATCTATGGTGGAGAATAGAACTCCATTTCTTTCAAGAAAGATGGAAGAACATTCAAGATTCAATCCATAATAGAGAATGAAGAAGGTACTTCTAAAACACCTAGTGTGTTGCTTAGCAGTGGTAAGGAGTTCCTACATGCACTACATGATGAGGAGATAATAGGATGTGCTATCATGGTGAAGCCAAAGGAGGATGACAAGAAGTTGCAAGAAAAAAAACCATTAGAAGTGTAGAAAATGTTAGAAGAATTCAGAGAAATTGTGAGTGATGGAACCCCTACAACACTACCTCCAAGAAGGGCCATAAGTCATCAAATAGACTTTGTACCCAGTGCATCTCTACCTAACAAAGCAGCCTACAAGCTTACCCCTGATCAGAATAAGGAAGTGGCAAGACAAGTACAAGAACTATTGGATCAAGGACTGATTAAGAAGAGTATTAGTCCATGTGTAGTCCCAGTAGTCTTCACATCCAAGAAAGGAGGAAAATGGAGAATTTGCATAGATTCAAGGGCCATCAATAGGACCACTATCAAGTATAGGTTCCCAATTCCAAGAATAGAAGATTTGATGGATTGCTTAGGAGGTGCTATGTATTTCACTAAGTTGGATCTAAAAAGTGGTTATCACCAAATTAGAATCAAGGAGGGTGATGAGTGGAAGACCACTTTTAAAACCACAGATGGATTGTATGAATGGCTTGTAATGCCATTTGGGCTTACCAATGCCCCAAGCACCTTCATGAGGTTGATGAATGAGGTCTTGAAGGACTTCAGAGGTAGATTTGTAGTGGTATATCTAGATGATATACTCATCTATAGAAAAACCAAAGTAGAACACCTTGGGCATTTGAGGTTGGTCATGAAGAGACTCCATAAAGAGAAATTAGCTATCAACCTAGAAAAGTGTGAGTTCATGCAGCAAGAGTTGGTTTACTTATGATTTGTGGTGTCCAAGGGTACTTTGAAAATGGACCCAAGTAAGGTGGAGGCAATCTTGAATTGGCCTGCCCCTAAAATAGGGACTGAAGTTAGAAGTTTTCATGGGTTAGCCCAATTTTATAGAAAGTTTATGAAAAAACTTCAGTGGGATTTGTACACTAGTGCTAGACACCATCAAGGGAGGACTTAAAACTAAGTTCAAATGGACTGAGGAAGCTAAGAAATCATTTCAAACATTGAAGCAAGAGGTAGCTACTAAACCTATCTTACTCTTACCTACTTTTGATAAGTTGTTCATAATTGAATGTGATGCAAGTGGTGTAGTAGTAGGGGGTGTATTGAGCCAAGAAGGAATGCCTATGGAATTCTTCAGTGATAAATTCAATGAGGAAAAGAAAAAGTATTCAGCTTATGACTTAGAATTGTATGCATTAGTACAATCCCTCAAGAAGTGGAGGCATTACCTCTTGCCAAAAGAATTTGTTGTATTTACTGATAATCGGGCCTTGAGCTATATAAATACTCAAGAAAAGATTAGCAATAGGAATTTGAAGTGGATGGAGTATCTCCAATCCTTTACTTTCACAATCAAAGACAAGAAGGCGTAGCTCAAAAAGGTAGCAGATGCCTTGAGTAGAAAGCTTTTGACTGTCCAAGAAATACAGCTACAAAGCATTGGAATAGTAGGTTTCAAAGACTTATATGAGGAGGATGAAGACTTCTCACAAGCCTACAAGGTGTGCCAATAGTTTGAGAACCATTTCCATAGTGAGTTTGTAGATTATACCCTTCAAAATGGATTGTTGTTCAAAGATAATCAGCTATGTGTACCTAGAGGATCTATGAGGGAAAATCTAATTCAAGAGAAGCATAATGGAAATCTAAGTGGACATTTTGGCATAAATAAGAGATTGGAGTTGGTACAAAGATACTATTTTTGGCCTAAGCTAGTAAGGGATGTGAGAAGATATGTAGAGCAATGTTGAGTGTGTCAAAGAGCTAAAGGAGGTTCAAGAAATGCAGGACTCTATCAACCTTTGCCAATTCCAAATAGGCCTTCGGAGTGTGTGAGCATGGAATTTGTGGTTGGCCTCCCTAAAACCAAATCAGGTATGGATAGCATCTATTTTGTAGTAGATAGGTTCTCTAAAATGAGTCATTTCATTCCATGTAGAACTAATCATGATGCAAGCTATGTAGCACACCTCTTCTTCAAAGAGATAGTTAGGATTCATGGACTCCCTCTGAGTATTGTGTCTGATAGAGATAGCAAGTTCATGGGTCATTTTTGGAAAACCTTATGGAAAAGGTTAGGAACTAATCTCTCTTTCAATTTAGCATACCATCCTCAAACTGATGGTCAAACTAAGGTTATAAAAAAGGTGCTTGGCAACTTGCTAAGGTGTTTGACAAAGGAATATGGGTAGACTTGGGATCTTGTTATATCTCAAGCTGAATATGCCTATAATGACAGTGTAAATAGGACCATAGGAAGGATTCCTTTTGAGATTGTGTATGGAAGACACCCTAGAGGAGTGTGTGAGTTGAGGTACTTAGGTTATATGGATTTGAAGAGTGGAAAAGCTAAAGATTTCACTCAAACCATCAAGGAGGTTCAAGAGCAGGTGAAGAAAACCATTATGGAGTCCACTCATAAATTCAAAGCTAAAGTGGATGAAAAAAGAAAAGAAGTATAGTTTCAAATTGGGGACTATGTCATGGTCCATCTTAACAAAGAAAGGATGCAGAAGGGCATGCCCACCAATGAGAAGAGTATGACCTTGTCAAATTCTACAAATGAGAAGAGTATGACCTTGTCAAATTCTAGCCAAATATGGAGAGAATTCCTACAAGGTGGACTTGCCATCAGACTTAGCCATCTCACTAGTGTTTAATGTAGCAGACCTGGTTATGTTCAAAGGAGACATCAAACAACAAGGTATGGGTCTACCAAAGGTGCTGCAAGACATAGACACCAATGCAATGCCCAAGAAGAAGCCAACCAAAGTAGAGAAGATATTAGAATCCAGAGTGAAGAAGACTACTAGACATCAAGTTTATATGGAGCATCTAATCAAATAGATGGATCAGCCTGAATCTAAAGCCACTTGGATTGAGGAAGGACAATTCAAAAAATTTGGAGTTGATCTGGCTCTTCTTGACTCCGAGGTGCCTTAGCTTGTGCTGAGGGGGAGTATGGTGTAGGAGCACCCTTCTAAGGGCACCCACGATCAAATTTTTTTTGTGAGAAGCACTTCTTCAATGAAGCTTGTAAGTAGAATAAGAGTTTTTAAGCTAACTTGTGTGTGAAGGCCTAGTGGAGGTCTTGGTTTTGTAGTGTGTTCTTGTTGCTTTGATGTATAGTGAGTTAGGGCAGGTTGTCATCCTGAGGTCACTTCTATTCTAGAGTTTTCAAAGTCTCAAAATAGGGATTAGGAGATTTTTTATACAATAGAGTCATGTAAAAGACCTTAGTATGGTCTTAGGAGTTTGGATGAGCAAAAGGTTGCTCGAGCAAGAAAAATTGCTCTAAAAGTTGCTAGCAACTTTTCCTATTAAAGGGCTAAACCTTACCAAGGTGGTTCAAAACCCTAACTAAGCTTTACTCCCAAGGTGAAGACTATATTTGACATGAGAAACCCTAATTCAGAGGTTGGAAGATCTTGTGTACGGCTATTGTACGGGGAACCAGACCGTGAATGTAAAAATAGTGTGTAACAGTGAATTTAATGGCATGAAGAGTTGAATTAATGAGTTGCAAGTGATATCTTGTATTGTGTATCAGTGTTTAGTTTCATTTTTCTTCATTTCTCAATATTTAGACTAGGTTTGATTACATTTTTTTGTATATACTTTGTTTTGTAACTCTGTCAGTCCCCTGACCAATTTGAAGGGGTTTGTGATGTGGGGAATTTAGCTCCTATCCCCACCGTGGAAACACCATGGCTCTTTGGGATAAGGTAGTATAGACCCTACCCTATAAATATGATCAAGAAGGGCCCAAGTTAACATGTGCAACCAATTTTTTGAGCAAGCCCTAGGTGAGCTAAGCAGAGTCCAGCTAGGAGCAGTCAGCAAAGAAAGAGCTCTAGAAAATAGAGGAGTGGGTTTCAAGACTAGACCTTTGGAGGGAGGAAAGTGACATGTATGAAGGCTCAATGCTATAAAAGAGGGAGCTTGAGCAATCTAGGAGTGGTGTTGTTGCAAACAGTTTAGCATTGTGACCCTAAGAGGCCTAAAAGCCCTAAAAACCCTCATTCTTAGAGGAAGCACTATACGGATAGATGGGGTCCCAAGACCCCAAAAATCTTTGAGGGTTAGGAATTTTTAATAAATTTCATTTAGAACAAGAATTTTTATATAGTGGAGAAAGAGGACTAAAAGTCCTACAAACCTGGAGAGAGACCTAATTGGGCTCTT
This sequence comes from Chamaecyparis obtusa, assembly GCA_027943335.1. Taxonomy (NCBI): domain Eukaryota; kingdom Viridiplantae; phylum Streptophyta; class Pinopsida; order Cupressales; family Cupressaceae; genus Chamaecyparis; species Chamaecyparis obtusa. The sequence goes on from BSBK01000576.1 coordinate 2,041,179, forward strand.
CCTAGTAGCCCTGTTTTGTGAAGGAACTACACAATCGGGTAACAACCCATCTTTGCCATCACCTTGGAGATGCCTAACATGATATAAAATCACCCTGAAACTCATCAATTTTTTTGTCAAAGCTTGGGAAGGTGATTGAACCCTAAAGACCCTTATAAGCCTATGTAAGGGATGGTGTTTGGAAGTGGTGCTTGGAAGGGTGCAAGATGATGAAGCTATACTTTGTTGTCAAGTTAGGCTAGGTCAAGGAATCCTTGGAGAGAGAGAGGAGTCCTATAGACCTTAGTAGGTGTCAAGAGAACACTAGGATCCTAGTTGAGGATCAGAGGCATAGACTAGCTAGTCTATCCTAACCTCCCCATCAGTAAGATGTCTTGTTAGTGTCTTCTCTAATCTGTACTCTGTTCATTGTATATGCTATTATGTTCACTGCTTCTCTCCAGAATATCTTTGCCAGATTATTTTCATATAATATGGCTCTTGTTGTTTCAGTCATTGACCTATTTCTTCTTTTTGCAATACCATTTTGTTCAGGGGTTTTAGGGGCTGAAAATTGTCTCTTAATACCATTGACTTCACAAAAGGTGTTAAATTATTTTGAAGTAAATTCTCCACCTCTATCTAATCTCAAACATTTAATCTTCATTGCAGATTCATTCTCAACTTTATTCTTAATTATTCTAAACTTAGAAAATGCTTTAGACTTTTCTTTAAGAAATGCAATCCACATCATTCTTGTAAAATCATCAATAAGAATCATAAAATACCTTTCTCCATAGAATCCTCTAGTCCTTTTGTGACTACTCAAATCTGTATGAACAATTTCCAACTTCTCTCATGTTGTAAACTTCTTGCTGGGAAATGAGCTTCTCTTTTGCTTAGCCAAAATAGATTCCTTGCAAATCATGTTAGTAGGTTTCATAATCTTAGGCAAATATCTTACTGCAAGTGTAGTACTCACTTTCACAATATTATCAAATTTTATATGACAAAATATTATGTTCCATAGCCAACTATCTTTAATTTTAGTAATCAAGCATGTCATCTCAATAGGATTCAACTAAAATACATTACCTTCAGTTCTTGATCCAGTACCAATCAAATTACCATCCTTGTCTTTGATTACACAAGTTTTCTTAGTAAATCAAACTTGATATCCCTTATCAACTAGCTATACAACACTCAAAAGATTATGTTTCAATCCATCCAAAAAGTAAACATCATCAATTTTAGTCTTTCCATCAAGAGTAATAGATCCTATACCTTTTATCAAACAAGGTGCATTGTTTCCAACTCTAACAATTCATCCATCATAATTGTTAAACTTTAAGAATTTGTTTATGTCTCTAGTCATGTTATGTGAACAATTACTATCTATAATCCAATTGGATTTCTTTTCTACTTGAGAAACTAAAGCTTTTTCTTGAAAAATTTTTGTTTCAGGATTTTCTTCTTTTATTGCTACAAATCCTATATCATCATTCTCATTATCACTTTCACTTAGATATTTCTTCATAATAGCTTCAAATTCTTCATCATTAGCATAATAGTATTCTTTAGATCTTCTAGGTTTAAATTTCTTTCTATACTTCTTTTCTCTTTTAGGCAATTTAGATGCAAAATGACCATATTCTTGACAAGTCCAACATTTAAAAAATTTCTTATCGTCTAGTTCTCTTTTCACAAGCAAGGCAATTCCTTCTTCAATCTTCTTGTCTTCTTCATTTTTGGATCTTATGCTACTAGCATAATCTCCACTTACACTAATGCTTCTTCACTACTACTTCTAATCTTCCAAGAAGAGTTTATCTGGTGAAGTTCTCAGTACATGGTATAACTTTCTCAATCATCTGTGGTGTTTTCTTAAATGTAGGAGTCAATTTCCTCATAATTTTCCATATCACTTAATTCTCTATCTTGATTCCTTCACAGAATTTTATACCTGCAACAATTTTTGACATTCTACCAATATAGCTTCTAACAGATTCATGTTCCATCATTCTTATATCTTCAAATGCACATATCCAATTATGTAGTCTTACTTTCTTTGCATGTTCATCACCTTCAAAAGTAGATTGTAAAGCTAACCAAATTTTATGAGATGTTTTTAGATATTTTACCTAATTGTACTCATTTTCTGAAAGGGCTAACAAGAGTGCTTCTTTGGCAAGTATGTTACACATGAATAAATCTCTTTCCTTAATAATGCATTCTTCAATTTTGTCTTCATCGATGATAGTCTTCTTGTTCTTTGTGATTAACCAATATCCTGGTCCTAAACAAAGTAAACACATCTTCATTTTTTCTTTCTAGCTATCAAAATTCACTCCATCAAACTTAGGGCTTTCTTTCCTGAAATGACTCACCATGGATATCCTCAAGTTGTTAAACACTTTCTTTCAAGGACCTTCTACTCTGATACCAATTGTTAGAAATTAAAGTCCACCAAGATAACTGAGAGGGGGGGTGAATCAGTTATCTGATAAATACAACTTTTCTCACCTTTAATAGATTTTAACCATGTAAGAAATGTAATCAATAACCATAGAAAGATATACATAAACAACAACACAATAACACAAGATATGCTGAATAAGGAACCTCTTGATCAAAGAGTAAACCCCGGTGGGAATGATGCCCACAAAAGATGTGCTAATATGAAATTTCCTTGTGAGAGGATGGAATTTGTTAGGAGTCTTATGAAATACATTTAGTATGTATCAGTCCCTGCTAGGAGACTTGAATCCCTGCTAAAAGATTCTAACCCTGTTACGAGTTATGGAAGACAAAAGGACCCACTATCCAAATAGCTTAAAGGAAAAGATCACTGAACACACTATCCAACTAATCTTTGTATTACTCAACAAAATAATACCAAAAGATTACTAATCTCAACAATTTATCACTTCTCCTCTAATTGTACCAAACCACACCAACTGCTTCATCAGATCTCAATACCAGATGTCTATGCTTCGCATATCCTCTTTCAACAAGTATTGCATAATTCCATAGCTCACTTTCACAATCTTACATTCTAATTACACATTACAATAAGGAAAACATTCCTTCCTTTATACCACACTTAAATAATTCCAAATGAGTCAGCATACAAATTACAAAATAAAATCTTCCACACGTTACATAAAAATTCCACAATTACATAAAATTGTCGGCTTCCAATTAAGATAATTCTTCACTCATGTGACCTCTGACCTTGCTATCATGTCCACATCACAATCATCATGTCTTCAGCATCTATACAACTTTGCATACTCAAATTATATCTCGATTAGGAGATATCATTTGATTTCCACAAATCGCTACTCAGGAACACTACCTAAATACTGCTTCCACTAAATTACACATAACTCTTATGAATAGATAAATTTTCATATGCACTCTTAACCACAATCTTGTAAAATATCATAGATTATGTCCTTAACTCTGCATAGCTTGATCTAAAATATCCCACATGTGCTAACTCAAACATTGTCTACTTTTCTGCTAAACTTTAGTAGATCACTATGTTGACATCAATGACAATCACAGTCATGAATGCAACAACAACTACAACAACAACTACTATAGAATGGATATGAATACTCCCCCATAGGATATATTTGATGCAGGAGCATCCTGGGTGTAAGAGAAATCTTGCATCATCCTAAAAAATTTCTATTTTTGAATTCAATAAAGGCTATCTTATGTAGGGCTGTTATTTATGGAAACTTGCTATTTTTAGTAAGTTGGTCATACAATCTCAGAATGTTCTGATTTCACATGTGGAGGTTCATCATAGTCGTATTAGCCTACCGGTAAAGTTTCATGGCTAGATCAAGTCTAGTTTTGAAGATATTGAAGATTTTTGGTATTAGCAGCAGGGTATAAAAACTTTGAACTCAGTTTTGAAGGATTTAGATGCCCCAGATGAGGTCAAAAATTTGGGTGATGGGTGCTTGCACAGGTCAAGCCTATAGAGCACTTCATGGCATTTCCAGAATCGGGTTATAATAGTCAATCGGGTCAACTGGCAATGACTTATGGTCTTCAGAAGTTGGGTCACCTGAAATGGTAGAAAATAATTTTCCTTCAAAATTTTTATTTGGGTTTCAAAAGTCATTTTGAGCCGACTTTGATGTAATAAATCGTAAAATAAAATATTTCTAAGTTTGGTTGGCCCTAAGGGCTAAATTTCTAGAATCTTCTAGGGCGGTGGAAATTGCCTATATAAAGAAGGCCTGTAGTGTTATCTAGGGAAATTCTAGGTAGATTTGGGTAATGATTCAATACTTGTCCTATAGAATATTGTAAGGGAATGCCCATGTGGCTTTGCATATTGTAATTATGAAAGTTTGTAATTCCACATTTGTGGAGATAATAAGAAGCCAATTTTCTGCTCTTGCATATTGTTGTTGTTTCTCTATTTCTATTATATGTTTGTGGTATAAAGGGGAGCACCCTTCATCAAGTGGTATCTGAGTAGGAGTTCTTGAGTGTGTAAACAAATCACTGACTGTGAGGTAGTTTGCACCAGGACCGTGGTTAGGGTTTCAGCACACATCATGAAAATGCCTCCACAAAGAGAACATGGCAGAAGAGCTGGTGCTATGACACTTGAGGTTAGGGAGCTACAGAGACAAGTGTGAGCATTGCAAGAAGAGATTCACAAAGGAATGAATCTTAATGTCAGAGATGAAAGTGAGGATGAAGCCGAAGAAGAATATCAAGAAGGAGAAGCTAAAATTGTGAACCAGGAGGAAGAAGGACTTTTTTGGCCCATTTACAAGATTGGGAAAAGACCTAAGATTGAGGTTCCTACATTTTTTGGAAATCTTAACCCAGAGGAATTGATCGACTGGCTCAATGAATGTGAGGAATATTTTGATTATGAAGATGTTGAGGATCCTGATAGGGTCAAATTTGTGAAGGCCAGACTGAAAGGTCATGCAAAGATCTAGTGGCAACAAATTCAATTGGAGTGAAATAGAAGAGGGAAAGATAAAATCACAAGATGGGATCAGATGGTGGATAAATTGAAGTGATAGTTCATTTCTATTGATTATGAGCTTGACCTACTAAAGAAAATGCAAAGTTTGAAGCAAGCAAGAAGATCTATTCAGGAGTATACAGAGGACTTCTATCGACTCCTCATCAGAACAGGCCATGGAAAAGATGATAAGGAGAAAGTTTCCCGATACCTTAATGGGTTAAGGCCAAGCATTCAGGAGGAGTTGAATCTAGTTCGAATGAATAGTATTGAGGAGGCATACCAGTTTTCCCTAAAAGTAGAGAAAAAGCTGAACAAGAAGTTTGAGAGCAGAAAAAATGGAAGAGGTCATGGTGGAAGATCTGAAAAAGAAGGATGAGGCTAGTAGTAGCTAGAATCAGAGAGGAAATAATTCCAATCACTTCCAAGATCAGAGTAATAGAGATCAAAGAGGAAGAGGAAGAGGATGAACCTGAACAAAGGAGGAGCATGTTTCGCACTAGATGCAAGTGTGAGGGAAAATGCTGTGATGTGATTATTGATAGTGGAAGCATTGACAATTTGGTGTCAGAAGAGATGGTGACAAAGTTGAAGCTCAAGAGATAGAAACATCCACATCCATATTAGATTGCCTGGGTGTAGGATGACCACAAGGTCATGTTCATGAATAGTGCCTAGTAAAGTTTAAGATTGGTAGGTACCAAGATGAGGTACTATGTGATATCATATCTATGGATGCATGTCATATGTTGTTGGGTAGACCATGGTAGTTTGACAGATGTGCTATACATGATGGTCATGCAAATACATATTTCCTGACAAAGGATAGAGTGAGACATAAGCTAAAGCCATTGAAGGAGACCAAAGAAAAGGTATGTGGTAGTGCAATAATAACTTTTTTTGATGAAAGAAAGTTTCTAAATGGTATGAGACATGAGCATGTGTATTTTTCTTTAATTCCAAAAGCTGGTAAGGAGGAAGTAGAAGATGTTCCTGTAGAAGTTGCAAATTTGTTGGATGAGTTTCAAGATATTGTATCTGATAATGTGCCTAATGGATTACCACTAGTCAGGAAGATCAGTCATCAGATGGACTTGATCCCAGGAGTGAGTTTTCCAAATAAGGCAGCACATAGAATGACACCTACAGAAAGTGAGGAATTGAATAGACAAGTACATGAGTTGTTGTAGAAAGGATTGATCTATGAGAGTCTAAGTCCCTATGTTGTACCAATAATATTAGTACCAAAGAAGAATGGAGAGTGGAGGATGTGTACAGATTCCAAAGCAATAAATAAGATCACAATCAAGTACAGGTTTCCATTGCCATGAATGGATGATATTATGGATTGTTTGAGTGGAGCTATGTATTTCTCAAAGATAGATTTGAAGAGTGGATATCACCAGATTCAGGTCAGAGAAGGAGATGAATGGAAGACTACCTTCAAGATGAAGGAAGGACTGTATGAGTGGTTAGTCATGCCTTTTGGGCTAACCAATGCACCGAGCACTTTTATGTGGCTCATGAACGAGGTTCTGAAAGAATTTTTGGGTAAGTTTGTCATTGTGTACCTAGATGATATTTTGATCTTTAGTAAGACATTGGAAGAGCATATGATGCATATTTGTATGGTGTTTGAGAAGTTAAGAGATGAGAAATTGTTGATTAATTTGAAGAAGTGCAGTTTTGTGAAGAAAGAGTTAGTGTATTTGGGATTTGTAGTTTCACTAAAAGGTCTAAAAATGGACCCAGAGAAGGTACATGCTATCCTTGAATGGCCTACTCCAAGGAGTGCTACTGAGGTAAGATCTTTTCATGGTTTGGCTACCTTTTACAAAAATTTTATCAAAAAATTTAGCAGTATTTGTGGACCCTTGACTGAAACAATGAGAGGGGATAGAAAAGAGTTTAAGTGGACTAATGGGGCAGAAAAGAGTTTTCAATTGTTGAAACAAAAAGTTACAAAACAACTTATTTTAGCACTTCCAGATTTTAATAAGGTGTTTCAAGTGGACTGTTATGATAGTGGTACTACAATAGGAGCTATTATGAGCCAAGAAGTTAAACCTATTATTTATTTCAGTGAGAATTTAAATGATGCCAAGAGGAAGTATTCTATTTATGATCAGGAATTTTATGCTATAGTTAAGGCATTAAAAAAGTGGAGACATTATCTGATTCCTAAGGAGTTTGTTTTGTATACTGATCATCAAGCTTTGCAATATTTGAATAGTCAAGAAAAGTTGAATCAAAGGCATTTGAAATGGGTTGAGTTTTTGTAGAGTTATACATTTGTTTTGAAACATAGGAGTGGAAAGTCTAACAGGGTTGTGGATGCTCTTAGCAGAAGGCAACTATTGCTGATAGAAATGCAGATTGAAGTGGTTGGGTTCAAGGAACTCAATAATTTGTATCCAGAGGATCCTAATTTTGGTGAAGCTTGGAAAGCTTGTACAGAACCTATTACTCTAGATAGGATGAAATGGCTGGATTTCATCATCCAGGATGATATGCTATTTAGAGGGAGTCAGTTGTGCATTCCATGAAGTTCTATGAGGGAGAATCTCATCAAAGAGAAGCATAGTGGAGGATTGGCTAGACATTTTGGTCATGATAAAACCCTTGCTTTGGTTGGCGAGAATTATTATTGGCCATAGTTGCAGCAAGATGTGAAGAAGTTTGTACAGAGTTGCAGAGTATGTTAGATGGCAAAAGGAGTGAAGTAGAATACAGGGTTATATCAGTCATTACCTATACTAGAGAAGCCTTGGGAGGATATTAGTATGGACTTTGTTCTTGGTTTACCGAGGACTCAGCAGGGACATGATTCAATTTTTATGGTGGTTGACAGATTTTTGAAGATGGCACATTTCATTCCCTGCAAGAAGACTAATGATGTTGTTCATGTAGTAGAATTGTTTTTCAGAGAAGTGGTGAGACTACATGGTTTGCCAAAGACCATAGTTTCAGATCAAGATACTAAGTTTGTTGGATATTTCTAGCAAACATTGTGGAAAAAGTTGAAGATAGATTTGAAGTTCAGTTCATCACATCATCCACAGACTTATGGATAGACAGAGGTGGTGAATAGAAGTTTGGGAAATTCGCTAAGATGTTTGGTTGGAGACAAGCCAACAGGATGGGATTTGATTTTACCATAGGCAGAATTTGCATACAATAATTCTATCAACAGGAGCACTGGTAAATCACCATTCTAGATTGTATATGGAAATAGTCTACGAAATGCATCTGAATTGAGAAAGATAGATAAAAGAGAAATAAGTAGTGCTGAAGTTGAGGATTTTAGAGAACATTTGAAGAACATCCATGGAGCTGTGAGGAGGCACATTACCAAGATGAACGTGGAATATAAGGCTAAGGTAGATGAGAAAAGGAGGCATAAGGAATTTTAGGTTGGGGATGAAGTCATGGTTGATTTGCGGAAGGAGCAGTTTCTAGTTGGTACATATAACAAGCTAAAAATGAAGAAGTTTGGACCATGTAAGATACTGAAGAAGCACGATTCAGGAAATACATATGAGGTAGAATTGCCTAGTGAGTTGAATATTTCACCAGTGTTTAACATTTCAGATTTGATAGAGTATCATGAAGGAAGTGTTGAAGATGAGATCACAGCAGCACAGTGGAGTATTCCAGCAAGTAGTTCAGATACCAAGGAGATTGAAGACATACTGGATAGTCATGTTGGCAGAAGCACAATGAACATGACATATGAAGAATATCTGGTCAAGTGGAAAGGATGACCTATTGAAGATTCATCATGGTTGACAAAGGAGGAGGTTAACCATCTTGGTTTTCCTCTGCACACCTGAGTCATGACAGGGTCACTTCTCAAATTACCCTGAGTGTCTGATGCAGGAGCATCCTGGGTGTAAGAGCAATCTTGCATCACCCAAAAATATTTATGTTTTTGAATTCAATAAGGGCTATCTTGTGTAGGGCTGCTATTTATGGAAACTTTCTATTTTTAGTAAGTTGGTCATACAATCTTGAAATTTTTTGATTTCACATGTGGAGGTTCATCTCAGTCATATCAGCCTACTGGTAAAGTTTCATGGCTAGATCAGGTCTATTTTTGAAGATATTGAAGATTTTTGGTATTAGCAGCAGGGTACAAAAACTTTGAACTTAGTTTTGAAGGCTTTAGAGGCCCTGAATGAGGTCAAAAATTTGGGTGACAAGCACTTGCATGGGTTAAGCCTATAAAGAGCTTTGTGGCATTTCTAGAATGGGGTTATAATAGCCAATCAAGTCAACTGGTGATGACTTATGGTCTTCGAAAGTTGGGTCACCTGAAATGGCAGAAAATAATTTTCCTTCAAAATTTCTGTTTGGGTTTCAAAATTCATTTTGAGCCAACTTTGATGTAATAAATTGTAAAATAAAATAATTCTAAGTTTGGTCAGCGCTAAGAGCTAAATTTCTGGAACCTTCTTGGGTGGTGGAAATTGCCTATATAAAGAAGGCCCGTAGTGTTGTCTAGGGTAGTTCTAGGTAGATTTGGGTAATGATTCGAGGCTTTTCCTATAGAATATTGTAAGGGAATGTCCATGTGGCTTTGCATATTATAATTCAGAAAGTTTTTAATTCCACATTTGTGGAGATAATAAGAAGCCAATTTTTCGCTCTTGCATATTGTTGTTGTTTCTCTATTTCCGCTATATGTTTGTGGTATAAAGGGGAGCACCCTTCATCAATATTCAGCATTCATTCCTAACAGTTTTAGAACAAAATTATTTTAGACTTAAGGTTGTGAGGTTTGGAGAACTTGAGAGTATATTTAACTCTTGAATCTCTTGATCAAGTTGATGTATTGTACACCCCTAATAGGTTAGTTTCCTTTAACAGGGTCGATTCCTTAATTGGGATCACATTGTAAAAGGCTCCTAATAGGGTTTGACCTTTAACTAGGACCTGCCTATTGTAATAATCGGCTCCTAATAGGGTCAGAACTCATATTAGAGTTATTATACTCATAGTGCACATATTTGTGGGTACCATCCCCACCGAGGTTTTTCCCTTAATAGGGTTTTCCTCAAGAATAAATCTTGGTGTTCATATGTATGTGTTCCATTTTTGCATTTACTTTTTAGTTCATTATTTTTCTCTTGACAATAAAGTTTTAAAGTTGAAGTTTAAATTATATAACATTGGAATCAACTAAATCACCCCCCCCGCCCTCTTAGTTGATTAGGAAACTATTATTCTAGAAAGGTAGAAAACAATTATATCAACATAATCTAAACATTGTCCGATCTATATCAATTGCCCATTTAAGTTCTTCAACTTCACAACATCTCATTTCCTCTTCTTCTTAACTCATTCAACTTATATCAAACTCTGAATGATATGGCAATATAATATAAAGTATAAATCAATTGTTTGACATCAATGACAAGATAATAATTGATCTAACCTTTCTATGATCTTGTATTCCTCTGATCTTGGTCGGTCTTCATCATCATCACCATCATTTATAGTAACACCAAAATTTCATCATCAAGTGGCTTATTGTGTAATTGCACACCATGTAGAAAAAGATTAACAAGCTCAAAGCTATTTCAAAGGCTAAAGCCAAAGTGGGAGACTCATCTTGGACACCGAGACAAATGATAGTATTTGGGAGGTTTTTGATGAAATGGTGCAAAAATTGGATAATTGGGAAATATGGAAGAAAAAAATTGTGAATTGAAGGCTCTCCTTCCCTCAAATGAAGAGAAGTAGGAGATGCTTCGTGCCCTTGCTAATGTCAATTAAAATCAAACCCAAGTCAACAAAAGTTGGAGGACCTGGTAAGTTTTAGCAAGAAGATGATAGAGAAAATGTCCTATTCCTTTAACACTCCACAAGAGGAACTGGAATTTATGAAAGCTAAATGAAGGAAATGAGAGGAAATTCTATAGGTCAGTGCTCAGCTAGGTAAAGATGGGACTTCTAGTTCTTTTTTGTACTATTTTATAGTATTTTTGGTTGAATTCATTATGAATTCCTTTTTTTCTATTTCTAGACTTGACATTATATTTGTATGGTGGATTCGGGCCCTTTTCAAATTGATCTAATCACAACACCATGTAGTTTATCCCAAAATGTTTGGCTAATCTTTTTATGAATATATAATTTTTAACTAATTTTTTAAGTGGACACATTATGATAAATTAAAATTTGAGTGTGCACCCCCTACAATTTTTAATAACTACTAATAATATTAAAAACTCTTCTAGGTGTGCAAAATGGAGTCTAGACTCTAAAAATCTAATTTTGTTTTAAAATTCAATGAATGATCCAAAATCTATGTCTAAAATACCATAATTTGGTTTTTCACAAAAAACACACCAACAAAAGATAGAGATGAAAAGCTTGAAAAAATCTAAAATCAAAATTAACTATATGGATAGATAATTTACAGTGAGCTTCACAACATCATGGTGTTTTTTTTTGTCTATGTTGAAATACAAGAAAATTTCACAGGAAGCATGAATAAAAATTTGATAATTTTTCTATCCTTTTCAAAATATACATCTTTGGCCTCTATTAATCATCCAAGTCTAAGGTAGGTTGTGTTTCCCAAGGTAGTTAATATGGTGTACACCAAATATGGCACGTTCCATATATGTCGTGCATCAAATATGGAAAATGTACTCAATATGGTATGCACCAAAAATGGCTCATGCCAAACTTTTGACCTTTCTAGTCAGTATCTCTTTCTCTATGTCAACCAACTTCATTAAAACCTACACTTTAGGGTTTCTCTATTGTGTCTACCTCTCCATCCATGTTTCATTAATAGATCTCCCTACATCCCCCTCTATTCATTTCATCTACGTTTTTATCTCCAATTAGGTTTCTAACATCTATTTCTCCCTCTAATTTTGTCACCTCTATCTATACCCTCTCTAGTCACGTCTCTCCATATTCTCCTCTCTCCTTAGCCCCTTATAGGTCTTTCCCTTTATGAATTTTCACTCTCTTAAATTAAAGTAAAGGAGATACAAAATGAATACATATCCTTATCTATTTCACCTTCTTCTCCCTTTGCATCTCCTTTAATCCCTCCCTTCCCCCCTCTCTTCCCCTCTCTTACCCCTCTCACTCTCTCCCTAATTTCCTTCCCCCATCTCTCTCTCTCTCTCTCTCTCTCTCTCTCTCTCTCTCTCTCTCTCTCTCTCTCTCTCTCTCTCTCTCAACCTTCTACTTCCTTTCCCCTCTTCCTTTACCCCTCTTGCTTTCCACATCTATATTTTCTCCCTCTCACTTTTTTCTTCTCTCCCTCCCTTTCTATCTTCCCCTTCTCACTCTCTCCCCTCTCCCCCTAACCATAAGCCACAAACCATATACTAGTCTATAAATCCTAAAATTAAATCCCCAAATCCTATACTAGTGTTGGAAATTGCAATTGAAGCAATTATTGTATTTTCATTGATGTCAAACCTTAATTGGTAAGACTGTTGCTATCTAAGAAAGTAGTATATCTATTGAGTGATGAGAAGGATTAGGGTAAGGGTGATAACAATAGAACCTAGAGAAAGGTTGACTTATTTGATACTTCAATGAGTACTTGATTATGTGGCACAATGATAAGATAATGTATTGTTTATCTAAGTAAGAAGCAAGATTGAACAACCAGGCTTAACTGAAAAAAGGGAAGAAATCTAGTTTAAGTCGAGTGATGTTAGTGTCGACCGAGTCAGTGTATGCCGAGTAAATTCAGTGTTGACCGAACATCAGTATATTTTTGAGGAGAATAGTTTTGAAGAGATGACTAAGCTACATAGTGATGACCGAGGAGTTGAACATAGTATTGACCGAGCATTAATAATTTACATTTGAGGAAGAATTCAGATTCCTAGCCAACTTGTTTGAATTCTTGGATTATGTAAATTGTGTTGACTTTATTAATTAGCTGTATGGAGCATTTAATGCATTGTAAACCATTTTATTGTGATTCCAATAAAGAGATTAAAGATTTTTCTAGAAGGATGAATGAAGAACATAATGTTGGAAGGATTCGATGAATTTGACCTAACCCTAAGATCTATGGAGGAGATTAAGCATCAAAAGATGGATCTACCTATTGAGCAAGTATTAAATAAAATTAAGAGATATGTTGAGATATGATGTTGGAGTTGTTGCTATTGACTGAATAACAAGAAAGGCTGAAGGAGAAGGAGTTGATCAGATTTGTGATTGCTTGAAGGAATTTCTGAGTAGATCAGTGATGGAGAATGAAATGGAACTCAGTCAGTAAGCCAGCATATATGTAAGAATTGGATTTTTCATTTGAAAAGTGAGTTGTATGTTTTCATATTAGGTATTACTATTACTTTCTAACCATTGTATTAGTGAAAATCCTTTAATCAAGGTTGCATTCTAATAAAATGTACTTAAGTCCTTTAACAAGCTGCACTCCTAACAGGGTGGTTGAAATACTTTAATAGGGTCACACCTAGCAGTGTGTTTGTAAACCTTTGATAGGGTTGGATTTTCATAGAGCTCACTTCAGAAGACTGAAAATATTAGTAACATGTTACAAAGTGGTTTTTCCCAAATAGAGTTTCCACTATAAATCCTGGTGTTAATACTGGTGTGAATGTTTTTGTTGGCAAGTTGACTATACTATTGTATATGACTATATATAGTGTTTTCATTATGGAAACAAAGTCATATAGAGTTTTGGAATCAATGCACATTATCATAAGGTCAAAATATGACCAAGTATAGAAGACTGGATAGTTAACAGAGCACCAGATGAATAGAGCTTATGCACATGTGTGTATGACCAAGTTATGGTATGCACCCTTGAAGTTAATATGGTGAGTGTGTATTCATGCTAGGTTTAAGAGTGCATGATTAGATGAGACAATATGAAAAAGATACAGTTAGTTGAAGTGGTACAGACAGTGAACTCTAGAACATAACAGAGTATGCAACCGACTGTTAGTATTTTGATTAGCGGTTATAATAATGTTTTGTAAAGGCTATGCACCTATTGTAATTAGGTCGTAGACATGTAAACATCTTTTTTTGTAAACACACTTGAGCCAATTCACTTGGAAGCATTATATGTAATGGGTTATAGGCCGACCTAGTTAATTATTTTGTTAGCGCATATAAATATAAGATGCACTTTTGTAATAAAGTATGGATGTGGATATAGAGATAAGATAAGAATAGAAGAGATGTGTGAAGTGAATATGGAATAAATTAGAGCTTTACAAGGGGCTAAAGTATCAGCACACAAAATCAACTGATCAGACAAGCAGTGTCATAGCACCAATTCATCCAACAGATATAGTGTGTATCTAAGATCAGAAGGTTGTAGCCTTCACCACTTGAGAAGTGAGCTCTAGGAAAGTGTGTCCCCACCACTAATAGGGTTATTATAAAAGACTCTTAATGGGGTCTGAGCTCTGACCAGGTCACTGTACTAAAATAATTGTAAAGAACAACTCCTAATAGGGTTGGAGATCTTCTAACAAGGATCATAAAACACTAGTGCAGTTCTTAGTGGGTGTCAACTCCCACTGGGGATTTTACCTATTTTGGTTTCCCCATAATCATATTATCATTGTGTTGTGATTGTTTATCTCATTTATATTGATGTTTATTTCAGTACTTAAGTAATCAAGTTAATATTCAATAGTTAAGAAATTGAAAAGATATAGTGAACACTGATTCACCCGCCCTCCCCTCAGTGTTCCCATTACTAACAATTGGTATTAGAGCTATGGTCCTCTGAATTGAATTTTAAACCCTTGAGGAGATTGATGGGTTGAGAAGAAGCAAAACATCTGAAGAAGAATCTTATGGCCACTCTTGAAGACCTTGACAGATTTGAGAAAGAGGTTGAAGAACTAAAATTGAAAATTAGTGGTGCATAAGTTTTCATCAAGAAGCTAAGAAAAGATTTGAAAGATTGTTCAAATAGTGATTTAGGGAAAATGGTCAAAAAGCTAAATGAAGAGAACACATCTCTGAAAGATCAAATTGAATAATTGGATGAAAATCTATGCAATAATCAAGAAGCCTATGATAAGAAGGTCAAAGAAAACAAACAGCTGGATGAAAAGCTAAGACAAGCAAATATGAAAATCTTGGAGTTAGAAAACAACATGAAAAAGGTAGAATCTAAATTGATTGAAGCCAAGAATCACATTGAAAAATTACACACAAGTAAGGATCTGATAGAATCTCAGTTATATGCACAAAAGCTAAAAGGAGATACTAGAGGTATTGGATTCAATGAAGTACAAAATCAGACAGATGACATGTGAGCAAAGATGAAAGCACCAGAAGTCACTATATATGCTAAGGAGAATGGAAATTAGACTAAAGACAATGTTGAACCATCTAAGGATGAGCGCAAACAAGTAGACCAAACTTGTTATGCCTGTAACAAGCATGGACATATTGCAAGGGATTGTAAAGAGGTAAGACCTTTCAATGGTTACTGTTATTCATGCAATAAATTTGGTCATAGAGCTATGAATTATAGAACAAGTCAGAAGAATAAGACTTAGCATAATCATAGAAATCATAATCAACCAAATACAAGATGTCCCTAGAGTATTACATGTTAGATATGTAATTATAATGGTCATTCAGCTAGAAGGTGTAAAATGGTAACCCATATCAATGCACCGAGGAATTTAAGGCCTCTAGTTATTTGTCACTCTTGTAACAAGGCTAGACACATCTCAAAGTTTTGTAGATCAAGAATGCAAAATTAGGAAAGCCCTAAAAAGATAGCAATATCAATATTGAATAAAGAAGGAGAAGTCAAGTTTGTAAAATCTATAGAAAATGTGAGCTTGATTTTGATAGAGAAAAAGAAGAATAAGGTTGATGAGTATATATTGGATGCATCTGCAATGGATGCACCCTCTACATTTGGATGAATGACCCTCAGGGTCATAGGGGGAGCTAATTTAGCTCTAGACCCCTGTACGGCCGGTATACTCACCCTCAGAGTATGCGCCTTTGGATTTAACATTTTGAAGACTATTTGATGCTGTGTGCAAGTGTGCACTGCCTGATTGATTGCAGGATGGAAGTTGGAAATTCTTAGTCTAATTCTAGTTTATGCTGCAAGCATTAATCATAGAAATTTTGCTTTATAGTATATAGAGACTTACATATCACTCATTGCATTTGAGATAGAGTAATTGGAGACCACAAAAGCCCTAGTAGTTGGATTATGGATTGTTGGAGCTTGATTTACTAGTGAAGAAGTGTGTTTGATTAGTTGTGAAACCCTAGTCCAACATGATGATTCAAAAGTCCTTGAAAATTGATTTGAAGCATTAACCAAGTAAGTCATGGCTACACCTATGTTAGAAAGTAAAGATCCCCAAGATAACTGAGAGGGGGGGGGGGTGAATCAGTTATCTGATAATTTAACCATTCAACTACTTTAAACAACATAATTAATGTACTAATCAACCATAGAAATATAACCATACACAATTGCACAATAACACAAGAGATGTTGACTAGGGAACCTCTTGAAAAGAGTAAACCCCGGTGGGAATGATGCCCACAAAATGATGCACTAATATGAAAGTTCCTTGTTAGAGGATGGACCCTATTAGGAGTCTTATGAAATACATTTAGTACATATAAATCCCTGTTAGGAGATTTTGAATCCCTGTTAAAAGATTCTAACTCGGTTAAGAGTTTATGGAAGATAGAAGGACCCACTGCCCAAACAGCTTCAAGGCAAGATCTCTGAACCCACTGTCCAAAAGATCTTAGAATTATTCAATAGAATAATATGAAATATATTACCTCCTTCACACTATGCCAAAACTACACTCTCTGCTACACAAGATCACAATTCTAGATCTCTGTACTCACAAGTCTTCCTTCATCACTAAATTAGCTCTTTTCTTCACTTCATGCATATATTTGCATCTCAACCTTCCAAGTACATATTGCAATAAGGAAAAAATTCCTTCTTATATACCAAACTCAAATAATTACAAATGAGTCAGTCCTTAATTACAAAATAATAAATTCTACACGCTACACACAAAATTTCACATAAAACTGTCGGCTTCCAGATACTGTAACTTTCTCCAAACATATCTTCAAATTTTGTGCTATGAACCACATAATCATTAATGAGTCTCCAACATCCCTTTAACTGAGTAAAATCAAATTCCATCCCAGCTAAGAGATATCCTCTAATTTTTGAAAATCGCTTCACAGAAACACTGTCTAAACACTGCTTTCACCAAAATGCTCATAACTCTCATAAATGAATGAATTTATTTTTGCACTATTAACCATAGGTTAATAACACACCAAAGAACATACCATCAATTGCACAAAATCCAATCTACAATACAACATGTGCGCAAAACAAAACTGTACCTACTTTCCTGCTGATATCTAGAATATCACTGTGTTGACATCAATGACAATCCAAGTCATGAATGCAACAACAACTGCTATAGAATGACTGCCAAAATACTTTGCATTCATTCCTAACAATCTCCCCCATTAGCATTGATGGAAACATAGATGAAAAACATCCAATGTTCCAAAAATCCAATACTGCAAAATATCAAATTAAATCTTGCTTCATTTTCCTATTCAGCTCTCTCATAGAATCCACAATGTTTTTCATGTATATCTCTCCCCCATTGACATCAATGATAGAAATTCCATCACTAAGTCAACAACAACTTAATGTCAAAAGACACTTTTCATAAAAATACAATAACAAGAGTCCTCATGACTCAGCTCATAAACTCCCCCATAGAGGAAGTTCCAACATCCAATCCAGAAGAAAGATAGGGCTCATATACCACTGGATGAATGCAATCATCTCAATCAATTCTCAAAAATAGTTTGGGGCATAACCCCAAGCATACCTCTCAAATACACAAATGTATCCTTAGGTAAAGGTTTTGTAAATATATCTGCTATCTGTTCCTTTGTGCTTATGTACTCCAATCTTACTTCTTTTTCTACAACTTTCTCTCTTACAACATGATACTTGATCTCAATATGTTTAGTCTTAGAATGTAAAATAGGATTTTTTGACATACTCACTATACTGGTGTTATCACAATGTATAACAATAGGCTCATCAAACTTTATTCCAATATCCTTCAACATCTACTTCATCCAAATAATCTGATTACAATTATTTTCTGCTGCAACATATTCTACTTTTGCTATACTTTGTGAAGTACAATTCTACTTCTTACTTAACCAAGAGACCAATTTTCTTCCAAGAAAAAAGGCTCCACCACTGGTGCTTTTCTTATCATCAACACTACCTCCCCAATCTGCATCAGTATAGGTACATAAAGTAAAATCATTAGAATTATCATACCATAATCCATAATCCATTGTTCCTTTCAGATATCTCAGTATCCTCTTTACTGCTTCATAATGTGATTCTCTAGGTTCTACTTGAAATCTTGCTACAATCCCAACTGAATGTGCTATATCAGGTCTTGTATGTGTCAAGTACTGCAATCCTCCAATCATAGATCTGTATTTTTTCTGCTCAACTGTTGGTGTCTCATCTTTGCTAGATAACTTATGTCCAGTTACCATAGGTGTTCCAACAGGTTTAGAATCTTTCATTCCAAATCTTTTCAATAAGTCATTCAAATACTTAGTCTAACTTACAAATATACCTTCCTTACTTTGTGTTATCTATAATCCCAAAAAATATTTCATTTCTCCAATCATGCTCATCTCAAATTCAGTCTTCATTTCATCTGCAAATTTGTCACTAGCTTCATCTTCTCCTCCAAAGATAATATCATCAACAAATATAACTATAACCAACAAACCATTCTCAATTTCTTTTGTGTATAAGTTACTATCTGTTGTTCCTTTTATAAATCCCAATTTTAATAAATACTTATCCAATCTTGCATACCAGGTTCTAGGTGCTTGTTTTAATCCATATAAAGTTTTCTTTAACTTACATACCATATCTCCTTCTTGTGTCAAAGGAAAACCTTCAGGCTGCTCAATGAAGACTTTTTCTTCCAATTCACCATTCAAAAATGCTGATTTCACATCCATCTGATACACTTTGAATTTCTCGTAAGCTGCATATGCTAGAAACATTCTCACTGCTTCAAGTCTAGCCACAGGTGCAAAAGTTTCTTCATAGTCAATTCCTTCTTGTTGTGAATATCCTTTACATACCAATCTTGCTTTGTTTCTTATCACTTCTCCTTGTTCATTCATCTTGTTTCTGAATACCCACTTTGTTCCAATCACATTCTTGTCTTTAGGTCTAGGGACCAATTCCCATGTCTTTTTTTTTTCAATCTGCTCTAGTTCTTCTTTCATAGCATTAATCTAATGTTCATCTTCACAAGCTTCATTAGTAGTCTTAGGTTCAATTTGAGAAATCAAACATAAATGTACCTTATTTCAAGTCAAAAATCCTCTGTCTAAACTTCCAATAACTTGCTCAATAGGGTGATGTCTCAAAATATACCTGTTAGGTGTCATAGTTACTGATCTTGTTCTGACTATAGATTCTTCTCTGCTTTCTTCTTTGTTTTCTTCTCTATTTTCTTCTCTATTTTCTTCTTTGTTTTCTTCAGTATGACTTTCATTCAGCAAATCACTATTAGTTTCAAAAAATAATTTTACATTTTCAATGTTAGGCTGAGGTTGTGCTTCTCCATCAAATTCATAATCAAGCATTTTTTCCTAAATTTTAAACTTCTCATCAACTTTTACATTTTCACTTTCAACAATAGTCTTAGTTCTTTTGTTATAACATCTATATGCTTTTCTTTTTATAGAATATCCAAGAAATATTCCTTTATCACTTCTAGGATCAAATTTTCCTATATCATCATCTCTCTTTATATAACATTTACTTCCAAAAATTCTACAATACTTAACTGAGGGTGCATGTCCAAACCATAATTCATAAGGTGTCTTGTTTGTATCTTCTCTGATTTGTACTCTGTTCATAGTGTATACTGTTGTGTTCACTACTTCTCTCCAAAAAGTCTTAGCCAAATCATTTTCAAACAACATAGCTCTTGCTACTTCAGTTATTGACCTATTCCTTCTTTCTGCAATGCCATTTTGTTCTGGTGTTCTAGGGGTTGAAAGTTGTCTCTTAATACCATTCATTTCAAAAAAGGTGTTAAACTCTCTAGATGTAAATTCACCACCTCTATCAGATAGACACTTAATCTTCATTCTAGATGCATTCTCAATTTTTCTTTTCATGATCTTAAATTTATCAAATGCTTCAGATTTTTCTTTCAAAAATGCAATCCACATCATCCTTGTAAAATCATCAACAAGAATCATAAAATACCTTTCTCCATATAATCCTCTAGTCCTAGTAGGACCACTCAAGTCTATATGAACAATCTCTAGCTTCTCTGTTGATGTGAACTTCTTATTGGTAAATGAACTCCTTTTTTGCTTTGCCATCATACATTCTTTGCAAATCATGTTAGTACATTTCATAATTCTAGGTAAATCTCTTACCGCAAGTGTAGTGCTCACCTTGACAATATTATCAAAGTTTATATGACAAAACCTTTTATGCCATAACCAACTGTCATCAATCTTAGTTATCAAACATGTCATCTCAGTAGGATTCAACTGAAATACATTACCTCTAGTTCTAGATCCTTTTCCAATCATATTTCCATCTTTATCTTTTATCACACAAGTTTTCTCAGCAAACCAAACTTGATAACCCTTATCAACCAATTGTCCAACACTTAGTAGATTATGTCTCAATCCATCAATAAAGTAAACATCATCAGTGTTAGTCTTTCCATCAAGAGTAATAGATCCTATACCCTTAATCAAACAAGGTGCATTATTACCAACCCTAACAATTCCTCCATCATAATTATCTAACTTAACAAAATTTCTTTTATCTCTAGTCATATGATGTGAACAACCACTGTCTATAATCCAATCAGATTTCTTTTCAACTTGAGAAACTAATTCTTTTTCTTCCCTTTTATCAGATTCAAAACTTTCTTCTTTAATTGCTACAAATCCTATTTCCTCAAGGTTATCATTATCACTGTCACTTAAATGTCTTTCAATTCCTGCTTCAAGATCTTCATCATTTTCATAATAACATTCTTTAGATCTCCTAGGTTTAAAGTTGCTTCTATACTTCTTAACTCTTTTAGGACATTTAGATGCAAAATGACCATATTCTTGACAAGTCCAACATTTAAAGATTTTCTTACCATCTAGTTCTCTTTTTACAAGTAATGCAATACCTTCTTCAATCTTCTTATCTTCCTTAGATTTAGATCTGCTACTGCTGGCATAATCTCCATTCACACTAGTACTTCTTATAGGTCTAATGTTAAGAGCACTGAATGCTATTTCCATTCTAGGTAGCTCTCCTGATAATCTCAAGTTCATCTCTATTGTTTCTAATCTTCCAAGAAGAGTCTCTCTTGAAAAGTTTGATGTACAAGGTATCACTTGTTCAATCATCTGTGCTGTCTGCTTGAATACTGGTGTCAAAGTTCTCAAAATTTTCCATATCACTTCATTCTCTATCTTATCACCTCCACAAGACTTTATTCTTGTTACAATCTCAGACATCCTACCAATATAGCTTCTAATAGATTCATCTTCCATCATTCTGATATCTTCAAATACACAAATCCAATTATGTAATCTAGCCTTCTTTACATGTTCATCACCTTCAAAAGTAGAATGTAAAGCTTTCCAAATTGCATGAGATGTTTTCAAACATCTTACCTGACTATTTTCATTCTCTGGTAGTGCTGACAAAAGTGCTTCTCTTGCATGTATGTTACACATGAATAGATCTAGTTCATCTTTAGTTCCTGCCTCTAGATTGTCTTCCTCAATGATAGTCTTCTCATTCTTTGTAATCAACCAATAACTTGGTCCTAAACACAATAGATGAGTCTTCATCTTTTCTTTCTAGCTATCAAAATTTACTCCATCAAACTTAGGGCTTTCTTTTTTGAAATTCACCATGGATCTCCTTAAGTTGTTAAAATTTTCTTTCAAGGACCTGCTGCTCTGCTACCAATTGTTAGAAAGTAAAGATCCCCAAGATAAATGAGAGGGGGGGGGGTGCATCAGTTATCTGATAATTTAACCATTCAACTACTTTAAACAATATAATTAATGTACTAATCAACCATAGAAAGATAACCATACACAATTGCATGATAACACAAGATATGTTGACTAGGGAACCTCTTGAAAAGAGTAAACCCCGGTGGGAATGATGCCCACAAAATGATGCACTAATATGAAAGTTCCTTGTTAGAGGATGGACCCTGTTAGGAGTCTTATGAAATACATTCAGTACATATAAATCCCTATTAGGAGATTTTTAATCCCTGTTAAAAGATTCTAACTCGGTTAAGAGTTTATGGAAGATAGAAGGACCCACTGCCCAAACAACTTCAAGGCAAGATATCCGAACCCACTATCCAAAAGATCTTAGAATTATTCAATAGAATAATATGAAATATATTACCTTCTTCACACTGTGCCAAAACTGCACCCTCTGCTACATAAGATCACAATTCCCAATCTCTGTACTCACAAGTCTTCCTTCATCACTGAATTAGCTCTTTTCTTCACTTCATGCATATATTCGCATCTCAACCTTCACAGTACATATTGCAATAAGGAAATAATTCCTTCTTATATACCAAACTCAAATAATTACAAATGAGTCAGTCCTCAATTACAAAATAATAAATTTTTACACGCTACACACAAAATTTCACATAAAACTGTCGGCTTCCAGATACTATAACTTTCTCCAAACATATCTTCAAAGTTTGCGCTATGAACCACATCATCATTTATGAGTCTCCAACATCCCTTTAACTGCACAAAATCAGATTCCATTCCAGCTAAGAGATATCCTCCAATTTTTGAAAATCACTTCACAAAAACAGTTTCTAAACACTGCTTTCACCAAAATGCTCATAACTCTCATAAATGAATGAATTTATTTTTGCACTGTTAACCATAGGTTAATAACACACCAAATAAAATATCATCAACTACACAAAATCCAATCTACAATACAACATGTGCGCAAAACAAAACTGTACCTACTTTCCTGCTGATATCCAAAATATCACTTTGTTGACATCAATGACAATCCAAGTCATGAATGCAACAACAACTACTACAGAATGACTGCCAAAATACTTTGTATTCATTCCTAACAACCTATTGTATTTGATGTTGTGGAATGTATGTTGAAGACATTCATGCATATATATACTGTAAGAAGGAACCAGTTGGACTTGATAGGATAAGATCAAACCTTGAGTCCATGATGAAACCAGACAAAACATTCCTAGATGAGTTTGCACATTTGGAAAAACATCCCATTGTTGAGTATGCTATGATATATGAGTTTTATGAATCTAAGTGGATCAAGATATTACTAAACAGGATTCATGATGACCTATTCTAGATAGGTGAAGTGCCAATTAGAATCATAGGAGATCTTATTCATGAAATGATAGGCCTCTCTAAGATAAGCACCATTCTTCCAATGGGAAAGAATGTGAGGAAATTATTTGATTAGGCATGCAAGTCCAAAAGTGATAGGTGTAGTATGACAATCGAGCCTATTGAAGAGAAAGACATCAAATTGATTTCTATGATACTAGGTTACAAGTTCTAGCGCACTAACAGGGCAAATAGTGTATCCGCAGCCACTATTCTTGCAGCAATCAGACTTGTTAGAGAAAATGGAGACTGCAATCTATGTGAGATCTTGCTCTCACAATTGACTAATAACATTAGAGCCATTAAGCATGATAGGACCAAAATATTCAAGTTTGGGTCTCTAATCATTTACATGTACTTCCATATACTTGGAAAGTTCTTAGATTTTTACTTAGACAAAAGTATGCCTACAATGCCTCAAATATCTCTTAAGGCATCTACTAAGAGCACATTAAAAGATTACATGGAGCTAGAATTGAAGACATTCAGGATCAAATTGCAGATGAGATACAAAATACCAGAAAGTATTGTTAAGAAATACAAAGACAACATTTGTTTTATTGTAGAAACTGACATAACATGTATGGAAGTAGTTGAGCCTAGAACAAAGTGGATCCATCCACTTGGTTATGAGGTAGAGTAACCAATCTTGGAAGCATATGCACAAGTACTACTTTCAGCACCTAAGGACCCTAATGAACCTAAATGGGGAACTTATGAACAAAAGACAAGGGAAGTTGATGCAATTATGAATAGTGTAGAAACTAAGAGGAAAGCCTCTAAGATTACATCTAAGATACTTAGAATTCATGGTGTAACATAGGAAGACCTAGAAAAAGCAAGAGAAGAAAATATATAATTGGAGATTGAGAGTGCATCCACAGTGAAAGCTAAAATTGATGATCCAAAAATGAAGAAAGTCAAGATTGAGAAGATTGATGATACAAAGGATAAATAGGATAAAACAGATGTTATCCCTCATGCACCCAAAGATACAATTGATCTAACATCACCTCCTAAGTATAAGACAATGACCAATAGGAAGAAGGAGACCGGTGCAAGCCACCCATCCTCGCAGACAACCATAAGTCAAAAAAAGAAGACTCAAGCACCTCTGTAGGTAGGTTTCAAACCTAGTCTTCATGTTTTGAGAACAAGGATTATTGATGAAGGCAAAATAGATCAGATAATAAAATTATATGAGAAATATAGTGAGATTGATAAATCATAAATCCATGGAATGATAATAAAACACATTCTCAAGCTCAAGAAGACAGTCCTAGATCTTATAATAGTAATTCCAGACAATGTGTGGAATATCTTGGAATTCTTGAAAAGATAGGCCATTGAGGATGATCTAAGAATAATAGAAAAGTTTCTAGATGAAAGCCTCCCCATATGTTCTTTAGAAGAGAAAACATTATTTTTAGATCTGGTGAAGCCTCACCTCAGAACAAAGTTGAGAACACTTCACATAATGGATAAGAACTATGAGTTGGTAGCTAAAGAGATAGAGAAATCTTTTGAGAAAGCCTTTCTGGATAGGCACATGTACCCACCTATTGCACCCACAACTCAAGTGCCCTCTAAGGAAGCCAAGGAATCAAAGACCACCAATGTACTAATAACAGGTCCTTAGGATTTGGCACCTACATTGGTAACACCTACACAGGCAGTAAAGTCTACGCCCATGACTAAGACACAAAAAGATGACATAATCTTTATTGATAATATAGAGATAGCAATAGTGGCCATGGATAAAGACTTGGATAAATTTGAGGAAGCCTTTGTGAGCACATAAGAGGTTGAAATTATATGTGGTGACAATTCACCTAAGCTACAAGAAGTGTTAATAGAGGATCTAAGAGGTGAAGAAGAAGAAAAGGAGATAGAAAATGAAAAATAAAATGTAGAAGAGGAGAAAGGGAAAAATAGTGAACCAACAGATGAGCCATCTGTTGAAATGCCTATAAAGATGAAGACAAAAGTGATGGACAACACTCCTATCACTCCCATACCCTTAGCACCATTGTTGTCAAGTTTGACACTAGACTCTACTAGCTTGGACTCTTGGGGAGAAGAAGACCTAATTAAGATCAGTGATCTTGCTATGGAGAAAGAAAAAGAGAAGCAAGTGATGAGGAACCCTCTATTTGTTAAATCAGTCAACAATCTGAACAACTTGCTACCTTTAGACAAGATGATGTCTAAGGTTCATTTAGTTGATGATGTTAGCACCATTCTTACAAACTTCAAGACAAACTTTTCTAGCTTGGAAGAATCTGCATCCCAAGTTGTAGAAGAGATATATATGAAGAAGAGATTGAGTGAACTAGTTGGAAACCTTTTACTTGACCTCAATTTATTGAAGATAGGTCAAGCATCCTTGAAGGACTTCATATCTAAGGGAAGGAAGATCATTGCAGACTGCATGAACTAAGATAAACTAACTGTAGATCTATACAAGAAAATCCAAGAGGAAAAAGCAATGATTGATAATGTAAGAAAATTAGTGGAAGATCCCTCCATGGATGTGAACATGTACAAAAATGTGTACCAAGGGAAAATAGACAAAATAAAAAAAGGCTGAGAAGGAAATGTCTAAGATAAGGGCAAGGCAAACAGAGCTCCAGAATGCTCTTGCACCCTCTCTAGATGTACTTAATCAGAACATCAAGGAGATCGATACGACTATGGTTACATATGATCAAGGTGCAAGTATAGACTTAGAAAATATGGAGAAGCTGACATATGCCCTATGTGCCCATCTACAGAATATCAATGCACTGATAGCATTTTGGAAACAAGAGATCCAGAACTTGTAGATTGCTTATCTGAATGTACTTTCTTTGTAAGTACATGTAGATACACTTTCTTGAGCACCTTTTTCATTAATGTCAAAGGGGGATTATTGTATGTAGAATATGGAGTATTATATATTATGTAAAGAAGTATAGTATATCATATAAGGGAGATATAAGTTAGAGTATGTATTAAAGAATTTTGTATAAGGGTACAATTAGTAACTTCGCCATATTCCTTTGTTACCATTAATGACAAAGGGGGAGATTATTGGAAAGTTAACTATAATATTGTATATGACTAGATATAGTGTTGTCATTATGGAAATAAAGTCATATAGAGTTTTGGAGTCAGCGCACATTATCATAAGGTCAGAATATGACTAAGTATAGAAGGTTGGACAATTAGTAGAGCACCAAATGAACAAAGCTTCAACGCACATGTATGACCGAGTTATGGTATGTGCCCTTGAATTTAAGCTAGTAAGTGTGTATTCATGCTAATTCTAAGAGCACATGATTAGATGAGATAGTATGACAAAGATACAGTCAGTTGAAGTGGTATAGACAATGAACGCCAAAATAGAATAGAGTATGCAGCCGACTATTAGTATTTTTATTAGTAGTTATAATAATGTTTTGTAAAGGCTATGCACCTATTGCAATTAGGTTGTAGACATGTAAACATATTTTTTTGTTAACACGCTTGATCCAATTCACTTGGAAGCATTGTATGTAATCGGTTATAGGCCGACCTAGTTAATTGTTTTGTTAGCGCATATAAATATAAGATGCACCTTTGTAATAAAGTATGGATGTGGATATAGGGATAAGATAAGCAGAGAAAACACATTTGAAGTGAAGATAGAATAAATTATAGCTTTACAAGGGGCTAAAGCATGAACACACAAAAGGAATTGATCAAACAAGCAGTGTCACAACACTAGCTCATCCAGCAGATATAGTGTGTATCTGAGATCAAAAGGTTGTAGCCTTCACCAATTGAGAAGTGAACTCTAGGATAGTGTGTCTCCACCCCTAACATGGTTATTGTAAAGACTCCTAACAAGGTCTGACCTCTAACTAGGTCACTGCACTAAAAGCATTGTAAAGAACAACTCCTAACAGGGTTACTGATCTTCTAACAAGGATCATAAAATGCTAGTGCAGTTCTTAGTGGGTGTCAATTCCCACCGAGGATTTTACCTATTTGGGTTTCCCTGTAATCATATTGGTGTTATGTATTATGATCTTTTATCTCATTTACATTTATGTTTATTTCAATACTTAAGAAATCAAGTTAATATTCAAGAGTTAAGAAATTGAAAAGATATAGTGAACACTGATTCACCCATCCCCCCCTCTCAGTGTTCCCATTCCTAACAGTTTTGGTTTGAACATTTCTATGTTTTGCAAGTTAAATACTATTGGATTGTGGACTGCACTGTTATATATTTCTAGTATACATTCAATAGTGACCGAGTAGTGTTGGTTATTAGATCTAAGTTGTTGAAGTGTTTAAAATTTTTAATTGATACATCTGGACCTGAGAACAATTGATTCACCCCCGTAATGAACTTCAACTGATTGAATATCTGAATGACTTGAAGATCAGTGATTAGAGATCACTGAGTTACTGAATTGTTACGTAAGATGAATAAAATAGTAATATGTTGTCATTGATGTCAACTAGTTTTGACAGTACTTATCATGTAAGTTACAAACATCTAAACATATGTAGAAGGGAGAAAGAGATGAAGAACTAGAATATCTACATGAGGAAGATGGATATGACAGATGAGGATAATGAATACTTTGGGTAACATATTGATGAGTCTATGACCTTATGTTATTGACTTGATTATGTTGCATTTATCTATGATGAAGAAGAAAGAAAAACTATACAAAGCAGTGTGGTCGGTAAATGAAGCACTTCAGTATACACTGAGCTAGTGTAGTGTATATTGAGTGACAGTATCAACTGAGCTTGTTTTCACTGACACATTTCTTTATTAATCGAGTATGGATGAAAGAATTAAATGTTTAGTTTAGCTAAGAGAAATTGATGAGCTGGAATGTGTATGATTTCAAGGTTGAAGATAAAGTTTGTTATGAGATCCATGGCTAACAAAATTCAAAGAAGATCTAAAGGATGGAATTGAAACATGTTAGTGACACATCTTCTGAGGAAGGTTTAAGTGGAAAAATCAATGAAGGAGATTAAGCAGCAAAATATTATGGATGAAAAGAAAATGGTTTTCTTGTCTATATAAGAGACATTGGTTTCATTGTTGAAATGATACTAGAAGAAAGAAGACTACAAATATTTTGCATGAACATAGCTTCATGCATGCCTGATCAAACTAGTTGAGGGAGAACTGAAGTGCAGAGTTAACCGAGCGTCAGAGAGCTATTACTGAGTGACAGTAAGTTATTGAATCTTGAAGAACTGAAATGAAATATTGATCAAAGGATTTGTATGGGCTTAGAATGGATCTAAACATCTAAAAAATCAAGTTGTATTGTAATCAGATCAACTACTATTTCAAATTAACCATTGTTACAAAAAAATTCTCTTAACCGAGTGGACTTAGTTGTCTTATGTTATGCCCTATGTTATTCATTAAATGTACATTTTTATCATATCAACCCCATCATGAATGCTGGTTGGATGATAACCATTATTCTTAAATCCTCTAACAAGGTCGCACCTTACAGTGTGTTTTGTAACCTTTAACAAGGTTGGCTCTTCACCAAGCTCACTTCAAAAGAGTGAAAATTATTTTGGGTTATTGGTCCCAGGTGGTTTTTCCCTTAACATGGTTTCCATGATAAATCATTGTGTTATGTGTTTCTATGATGAATGTCTTGTTATCATTCTTTACATTCTACATATTTGATTTGGTCAATAATCACAGTAATCTATTTGACTGGTAATCGGTAAAGGCATAGATAGTATAGTATTTTATGTTACCAAGTTGCATAATTATTTGGAATTGTTTTAAGAGTTGCATAATTGTGATTGGGAATGTAGGATAACTGATCTAATTGATTCAACCCCCCCCCCCCTTCTCCCCCCCCTTTCAGTTATTCTAACAATTGGTATTAGAGCATATTAGTTTCTTGGAGAATAGTTTTAAGGACTTCAGCAGAAAGATCACAAAAATGTATAAGGGGGAGGTGCCAAAGCTGAACAAGTACAACTTTACAATATGGAAAAGCTGAATGAGACTTCATATATCTGGAATTGGGAATTCTGCACCCACCCTATTAGATAATGGCTACTTAGCACCATTTATAGGACCTTTGACTCTTGATCAATTAAGAGATAGACATGAGCATAATATTACTATGATGGAGATTGTTGTTGCTCTATCTGATGCTAAATTTGAAAATGTCAAGGATTTCCTTACTTCAAAGGAAATGTGGGACAAACTTGCTCAAGTTTATGGTGGTGATGAAAATGTGAAACGAGCCAGAGCTGAAAGTTTAATAGGGAGATTTGATTATATGAAAATGAAGAAAGGAGAGAACATTGTACAATATTCAAATCAAATCAAGGAGGTATTTAATGCTATCTAAGGATTTGGTGGTGTCATTGATGAAGATATAATGGTAAGTAAAATTTTGAGAGCCTTATTGCCTGCATATGCAATCATAATATCTGTAATACATGAAATGAGATTTGTACCTGGCAGTACTCTTACTCTTGATAATCTGATTGGTAAGCTAACAACTTTTGAGTTGAACAACTTTGATAATAGTGTTGTACCATATGTTGAGTCTACTTTTATGACTTCTCTAAAGATCGATAAATCTAGTAGTAGACATGATAATAGTGACAATACTACTGATGATGAGCTTGATGAGCTTGAAGCTGTTATGGCCCAGAGATTGCCTAAAGGTAAAGGTAGATATAAGGGTAAATTACCTTTAGCATGTTTTAACTATAGAGAATTTAGCCACATTGCTGCTAGATGTCCCAACAAGAAAGAAGAAGACAAAGACCAAGACCGACTTGGTGATGGAAGCTATGGAAGAAGAAATAATAGAAGCTACCAACACTACAATAGAAGTAACCAAGATCAAAAAGATAAGGGAAAAATGGCATGCTACTTAGTTGAAGAAGAGGACACTGACACCAACACAAATGATGATATTGAGGTAGTATTTGTTGCAATGAAAGATGACTCAAAGGAAGAAGAAAGGGATGTAGAAATAATACTCATTTCTAAGGTTAGTAAAAATGATACATGGATCATTGTTAGTGGCTATACACATCACATGACTAGTGATGAAGATAATTTTGATCAGCTAGAGCATTATAATGGAGGATCAGTAAGAATGGGTAATGATACACCTTGCATGGTTAAAGGAAAATGATATTTATTGATAAATGATAAAACCAAATGTGATAATGCTTATTGGTTAAAAGGACTGAACTATAATCTGCTAAGTGTGGCACAACTTAACAACTTAGGTCACTGAATGGCATTAAAAAGAAAGAAGGTGAAGATCTACAATGAAAATGGAAAGCTTGTCAGAACAGGAGGACAATCTAAAGGTAACTTATTTTATCTTGACAATATTGAGACTTTGTGTTTGCTGGTTAAAAATGAAGATGCATGGTTGTGGCATAAAAAGTTATGTCATGTAAAATTTTATAATATGATCAAGATTTGTATAAAGAGAAAAGTTAGAGGTCTACTTAGCCTAACTAAACTAGATCATGTTATGTGTCATCAATGTCAAAAAGGTAAGATGACAAAATCTAGTTTCAAAAGTAAAGACTATTCAACAAAAGGAATCTTGGATTTAGTTCACACTGACCTATGTGGTCCCATGAGAACTCAGAGCTATTATGGAGATAGATACTTTATTCTGTTTGTTGATGATTACACTAGATTGATGACTGTTATGTTTTTAAAGGATAAATCTAAAGCATTTAAGATGTTTAAATGGTACAAAGCTAAAGCTGAAAAGGAAACTGAAAAGGAACTGAAATGTCTGAGATCTGATAGAGGTAGTGAGTTTATTTCTAATGAATTCACTAACTATTGTAATGAGCATGGCATTGAGAGATAGGTATCTACACCGAGAACACTACAACAGAATGGGATTACAGAAAGGAGAAATAGGTCTATAGTTGATTGTGCAAGAACACTGATGATAGAAAAGAATGTTGCATAGATGTAATGGAGAGAAGTAGTCAGCATAGCTGTATATGTACTAAACCGAGTACAACTAAAGAAAGACACAAACAAAAAACCCTATGAGTTATGGTTTGGACACACACCGAGTGTAAGTTACTTTATAATTTTTGGTAGTAAATGTTTTATTCTGAAAGATGATAGAAATGGAAAGTTTGACTCTAAAGGTGATGAGGGAATATTTCTTGGATATTCTACTAAAAGAAAATCTTATAAGTGTCTGAATAAAGTTACTAATAAAATGATTGAAAGTGCTAATGTCAGAGTTGATGAATTTGTTGATAAAAATGATGAAGAAAGCACTAGGGAGCCGGAAGACTATGGTAGATTCACTTACATTGAGAATCCAGAGTACCTAGCAGCCACAGGCTGAGTTGACTGAGCATCAGGAAAATAACACTAAGGAATAGAAAAGGGAAACAAAGGATCAAGAAGAGGCTACCAAGGAAAGAAATGAACTTGAACAGAATGAGGAACAAAGAAGAGATCAAGTGCTCATTAGATTTTTCAGAAGACATCATCATGAGAACCAAATAATTAGAGATAAGCAAGCTGGCATGTAGACTAGAAGTAAGTTAAGATAGAACACATGCTTAGTTTGTGAGTTTGAATCGAAGAATGTTAAGGTTGTGCTTGAGAATGATGAATGGGTCAATGCAATGAATGAGGAGATTGAACAAATAGAGAAAAATAAGACATGGACTTTAGTACCTTGACTAAAAGATAAAAATGTTATCAGTACTAAATGCATTTTCAAAAACAAACTAAATGAAAATGGAGAAGTTACTAGGAACAAAGCTACACTAGTTTGCAAGGGATATACATAGGAGGAAGGAATTGATTATGATGAAACTTTTGCACCTGTTGCTAGACTAGAAGGAGTTCACATGTTACTGGCATATGTTGCACATAAGAATTTTAAGGTATACCAAATGGATGTCAAGTCAGCATTTTTGAATGGAGTACTAGAAGAGGAGGTGTACATAGAGAATCTAGAAGGATTTGTTGATCCAGATAAGCAAGACATGGTATGTAGATTACACAAAGCTTTATATAGTTTGAAGCAAGCATCGAGAGCCTAGTATGAAAGGTTGCATACTTATTTGTTAAGTATTGGTTTTGTAAGAACTAGTGAAAACAACAATTTGTACATGAAAGGAGGATCTGATGATACTATTTTGATTGCTTAAATATTTGTGGATGATATAATTTTTGGAGGACAAGATCATGTATGTAAATAATTTGCTGATGAGATGAGAAAAGAATTTGAAATGTCAATTTTTGGAGAGATTAAATTCTATCTAGGATTGCAAGTTATTCAGCAAAATGATGGAATATTCATCACACAATCAAAGTATATTAAGGAAGTATTGAGAACATTTGGCATGGAAGATGATAAACTAGTTGGAACATCGATGGT
Organism: Chamaecyparis obtusa; assembly: GCA_027943335.1. Lineage (NCBI taxonomy): Eukaryota > Viridiplantae > Streptophyta > Pinopsida > Cupressales > Cupressaceae > Chamaecyparis > Chamaecyparis obtusa. The sequence continues at coordinate 2,074,116 of BSBK01000576.1, forward strand.
CATAGGCTGTAAATTGACTAAAGATGATGAATCCACAGAGGTAAATCAAATACTGTACTGATCTATGATTGGTAAACTGATATATGTTGTACACAGTTGACTTGATATTGCACATGCAGTTGGGATTGTGGCTAGATTTTTGGCCAATCCTAAAGATTTACACATGGTTGTTGCAAAAAGAATCCTAAGATACTTGAAGAAAAAGGAGGACTATGGATTATGGTATCCAAAGGAAGGCAAATTTGAACTAAGAATTTATACCGATGCTGATTGGGCTGGAAATATAGATGATAGAAAGAGCACAATGGGAGGAGCATTTTTCTTTGGTGAAAGACTTGTAACTTTTTTGCCCCACTTTTTATCCTATAGCCATTTCATAAAGTGGAAGATTTGGTGTCATAGCTAGGTCTGGTCATGTTGATGTCTAGGTCTAAGTCTTCTCTAGGATAGGATATCTTTGTCGGGTTCCCCTGCCACTACCTTCTTTCTTTAAGCCAGGTGGGTTATTTAAAAGCTTCATTACATTGGGGTAAGTTATAGATCCTAACCTGGCAAGGAAGATGCTCTACTTGTGTTTAGTTGCATGATCGCATGAAGTAGAAAAATGCCTTGAGATCATGCGACAACAAAAGTCGAGCGGGTTATTTAAATTTTTAGCCCATGAAGGTGGATATCCGATGAACAAGTGAAAGAAAGAGGAGTGGTTGCATGATCGCAAGAGATAAAAAAGTGTCATGCGATCATGTGACAATGAAACCCTGGGTAGATGGAAGTACAAGTACAGAGGAACTGGTGGCAGGATTCCACTAGGAGACTACTGCTATGGTCATGGTTGATGAAGGAAGAAAATATAAAATAAAACTAAATTTAATGCAGTAGTTGCGGTTGGAAAATGGACTGGTCACATGATCGCATGAATAAAATAATAGCCTTGCGATCATGCGACAAGGCAAAAAGGGAACCTACGTATGACAATAGCACAGATGTGAAAATGAAGCCCAAGTAGGAGAGAGAAGATTAGCATTGCCAGACTAGGAATCCATGTGCACCAATGATAGAGTGGTTGCATGATCGCAAGAAATAAAAAAATACCATGTGATCATGCGACAACGTAAACCGGGCAAGTGAAGGATTTATTATTTAATATTATATCACGTGGCAAAATAGAGCGGTCACATGATTGCATGAATTAAAATAATGCTATGCGATCATGCGAAATGGAAAGCTGAGATGACCATTGAAAAGGTTATGATCGTGACCATCCAACTACAAATCGATGGTGCAGATTCAAACTTGAAGGGTTTTGAGGGTTTTAAAATACAAATGATGGTGCCAATGATACATTTGCGTGTGTAACTAATTGGTTTAGAAATATTTTGTATTCTGATGTTTTCTCCTTCTGATTTTGTAAGATGAAATTGATACTTCTGACTATTGAATGTCTGTGACTGATGAACTTCTCGGCACAGTGAACTATAAATGTACATTTTTCTAATAATAATGAGGTCAGAAAACTTGTTATGAGAGCAGGAGTAATTCTAATTGCTTAGCTGTGTTCATGTTTGTGTGCCATGAATAGTTTATTTGCATTGTGAATAGAAAGAATAGTTATGTATGAGACTACATTTTCTATATTGAATTGTATTTCATGTCAGAGATTGTAGTGTGAGTAATTCCGGTTACCTTTATGTATAATTCTTCCTCTATTCACTTATTAGTTTAGTTGCATCTTTGAATGGAAAGTACACTTGCATTGTGAAACTGTAATTCCTTCTTGAATTCCATTTCCTGTTAGTAATTGCAGCATTGGTAATTCCAGTTTTTTCTCATGTGTAAGTCTGCTTCTATTCATCCAATAGGATCTACATTCATAAATAAGGTAGAATAGAGTTAGTTTAGGTGATAAAACTCTGTGATAATCTATGATCAACATTCTACTGAAGGTTATAGGTTATCCACTTCTTATCCTCACCTGAACTACTTGTGCCTACAAGTAGTTTGGTTAATATTTTCATTACTCAGAGTATCCGATGATATATAAAAACAAATTCATTGAATATCAAACACAATTAGGGAGCTGTACCTGTTGATTCAGAGGTCAGTGATAGCAAACTTACACTGACCCATTTGTTGGTGAACATCCTTTTTTTCTCTCACCTTGGGTGTTTAGAGAGTCAGAGATTATAAATCTTAAGGGAGGACAAATTGTTAACCAATAGTTTTTGGCGACTTTGCTGGGGAGAACTTTGGAAAGAAAAAAATATTAGTAGTTTTTCTCAGAATCTTAGGCATCCTGGATTCCAAGTTTACCAGGAATGCAAAGCAGAATGGAAAATTTGATCCAATCTATGAAGAACTCAAAAGGGTCAATTTCCCTATCCTAGAAGACATTTTTAGGAAAGGAAGAGCAAAAGCAAGGGAAACTGAAACTAAGAAGCTTGTAGAATTTTAGTTGCCTGCAGTAGTCCCTTTAAGACCAATAAGAAGTAAGTCTTCGTATCCTCCTATTGGTAGAATTCCTATTTCTACCACTTGTAACTCATTACTATTGCATGGTATTGCACTTCCCTTTTCAATTTCAATTTAGCCAATTACATAGAATACAGGATTAGCAAATATGGTTGTTCCTTGGGGAAATGTTGTTGGACCTTTGAATCTTATAGCAAATCATGATTTACCAAAAGCTTCTAGAAAGAATTTCCCAAGATTCACTGGTGATGGTTCAGTATCTACAGAAGAACATCTGAGTGCTTTTCATAAAGCATGTAGTGTGGTAAATCCTCAACATGAAGATGTTGTAGTTAGAATGTTTTTAGACACCCTTGTGGATGATGTGGAAGATTGGTTTCAAGATTTACCCATAGGTTGCATTACTAGGTGGAATGATATGAAACAAAAGTTTAAGAGTGGAGAAGATGCACAAGTCCTATTGTTACAACTAGCTCAAATGAAAAAGGAATCGTCTATCTCCATGAGAGACTTCAATGCTAAATTTAATAAACTCATCAAAAGAATACCAGTTGCCAGTGCACCAACAGGAGATAATCAGAAAACATTTTACATTGGTTATATGCCTCCTAAACTTGGTTACCAGATAAGAAGAGCCAATGTAGTAGATTTACAGGCTGCACAAATACTAGCTATAGAAATGGAAGATGATATGATAGCCTCTAGGAAATGGAAGAAGGAATTTCAGATTGGATCCACAAGCAGTACATCTAGTACCTCAACTAGTACAGAGGCTATGTTGCAAAAATTATACAATGAGTTAATTGCATTGAAAAAATAGGTCACTAAGCCAACTCATTCATTTCATCAGCCTTACCAAGGATCAAGATATCAAGGTGGAAATAAAAAATTGCAGATCCCTACTGCTCAACAGAGATTAGCTATTGAAGCTCCTCCCAAAAGACATAATATGTGTACCTTTCATCTCAGAGCAGATCATGATGGTGAAACTTGTGCTAATATGATCAGATACAAATAGATGGAGGAAGAAAAAGAGAAAAAAATAGAGTATCTAGAAAGTGAAGATGACCATGCTCCTTATGATGACTCCGTAAATTTATTCTTTGAGTATGAGTCAGATTTAGAGAATGGAGGTGATTTTTTTGCTACTTTGGAGGGACCTCAACTAACTATGATGACTAGAAGTCAGAAGATAAAAAATCAAGCCTCTAATGCTATTCCTGCTAAGAATCAAGTATCTTCTAACAAGGCAGATAAGGATAATGGTATAGCATCAAGTTCTTCACAAAAGGATCAAAGAGGTAAGTTATCCAATTCCTTTGATATTATACAATTTTGTGAAGAAGCTAAAATTCAAATATCCCCTATAGATTATTTAAAGTCAAATCCTGATCAACTTCAAAGGTTGGTAGAACATTGTAAAAATAAAGAAGGTAGTCATATCAATGCCAATGTTAGTGACAAAAGCCAGGTCAGTACTAGTGGGAGAGATTTAGTAGATGAAGATTTTTCAATCCCTAGGCTATTCCAAGAAGAAGAATCTACTATCCTTGTTACCTATTCAAATAAAAAACCAGAGCCTTTTTATATATCACTTTTTATCAATGGTAACAGATTAAGTAATTGCATCATAGATTTAGGAGCTTCAGACAATGTAATGCCTGCATCAGTTGCTAAAGCTTTAGGGTTGCCTTTAACCAAAGCCTTTGGTAGGTTCTATTCTATGGATGCTAAGCAGGTACCTTTGATTGCTCAAATCAAAGATGCTCAGGTTTCCCTAGCAGCTCACCCTTCTAAAAGGATGAAACTCACAATCCTTGTAGCTAATATTCCTGCAAGCTATGGGATGCTCCTCAGTAGAAGTTTCTGCAAAGACATGGGAGGGGAGATTAAATTGGATTGGTCTTCTACAATCATCCAAGTGGGGGATAAAAAGGTGAAGTTGGAACCAGAAGAAAAGGAAAAGTTCATAGTGCTTAAATCAGATGACCCTAGATCACATATTCTTTACCATGAGATGCAGTTTGGAAATTATATGCTATTCTCTGATAGTTTTGATGTTCATGAAGAATTAGATTAGGTAGGTGTTGAACAGTTATGGACATTAGAATTTGATGGAAGTTGTGCTAAAGCTAGTTCAGGTGCAGGAGTAGTCTTGATAGCCCCTAATGGAGAAATAACTTGTCTAGCCTACAAGTTAGACTTTAAAAATACTAATAATACTGTAGAATATGAAGCTCTTCTTCTTGGCATAGAGGTAGCCAAACAAAGAGGAGTTAAATTCCTTAAAGTTCAAGGAGATGCTGAATTGGTGGTGAGGCAGGTAAGAAGCTAGTATACTATGAAAAATTATAGATTGAAAAATTATAGAAATAAAGTGTGGGATGAGATAGAAAGTCTGAATTCTTTCTCAATAATTTAAGTACCAAGAGATCAAAACTCTAGGGCAGACTCTTTGGTACTATCCGCATCTTTACTCCTCCCACACCCTGACTTTAAAGACCAAGTTTATAGAATGGAAGTCCTGTTCATACCTAATGTACCTGATAATGAAGAATCCTGGTAGGTATTTGAGGGTGATAAGCATATTCAACAGTTTATTGAAGGAACATGACCCTTTGTAGATCTATGCTTTGAAAGTGATCAAGAGAAGGATCAGTTATCAACTGATGAAGAGAAGTCAAAATCAGGTATCATCCAATTAAAAGGTAATAGAATTCTCTCTCATTTCATTTCCTTAGAAAAAATCTTTAATAAACATGATGCTTACATAAAGAAGGAAAGAGATAAAAAAGGAAAAACTTGTGGGGATTTTGATGGGATCAACATAGGAACTGAGGATAGTCCTAAAATGATAAATATTGAAAAGTGCTGCACACTTGAGGAAAGAGAAAAGATTAGGGAATTGTTGATTGAATTCCAGGATGTCTTTGCTTGGAGTTATGAAGACTTAAGAAACTTCATGAATGGAAGATTCAAACATACCATTCCTCTTAAACCTGGGGTAACACCTGTGGAACAAAAATAGAGAAATTACAATCCTTTGGTTGAAGGGGCAATTTTCAAGGAAATTGATAAGATGCTGAAAGCTAGAATTATTTATCCTATTCATCATTCCACTTGGGTGGCTAATATTGTTCCTGTGAGGAAGAAGAACGGAGAGATAAGAATCTATGTGGACTTTAGAAATTTGAATCAGGCCTCCCTCAAGGACAATTTTGCTTTACCTAACATGGATCATTTGTTGCAGACTGTTGTAAGATCAGAAATGATGTCTATGTTAGATGGATTTTCAGGGTATAATCAAATATAGGTGGATGAAGTAGATCAATATAAAACAGCTTTCACTACACCATGGGGCACATTTGCATATAATAGGATGCCTTTTGGGTTAATCAATGTAGGTGCAACCTTTCAAAGGGCTATGGATTTATCTTTTGGAGATCTGAAAAAATAAAATCATTGTGATATATCTTGATGATTTGACTGTCTTTTGTAAGAAGAGGAAAGACCATCTAGGAGATTTAGCAAAGGTCGTGCAGAGATGTAGGGATCATGGCATCTCATTAAACCCTAAAAAGGCAGTGTTTTGTGTCACTGAAGGTAAGCTTCTAGGTCACATTGTTTCTCAAGAAGGAGTAAAAATTGATCTTGACAGAGTTAGAGCTATCCAGCAATTGAGTCTACCATTGAGTAAGACAGGAGTTAAATATTTCTTGGGGCAAGTAAATTTCTTGAGAAGATTTGTACCTAATTTTTTTGAGATTGTGAAAAATATAGTTGAAATAATGAAAGGTAATAAAACTTTTAAGTGGATTGATGTTAGAAAGAAAACCTTTGAAAACATAAAAGGTTCCATTGCAAATGCTCCTATCCTAGTTCATCCAGATTATACCAAGGAATTCATTATATATTGCTATACATCAGAGCACACAATGTCAGCAATATTAATGCAAGAAAATAAAGAAGGTATACAAGCTCCAATTGCCTTCATGAGTATTCCCTTGAAGAATCAAGAGCTAGAGTATTCATAGATTGAAAAACATGCCTATGCAGTAGTGAGAGCATTGAAAATTTTTAGGTTTTATATCTTGCATTCACATTCAGTTATTCATGTGCCTGATGTTGCAGTGAAAAGTGTTCTAACATAGCAAGATGGCAATTGTAATAATAGGGGAGCTTGGATTGCTAAGGTTCAGGAGTATGATATTGATATTAAACCAAAAAAGCTTGTGAGAGGAAATGCACTATGCAAAGCCATAGCAGAGGATCAACAAGTTGAGGAAGATGTTCACAGAGTGCTTAAGGTAAGTCTGCAAGACTCCTTGTTCTCAAATATTGCATATTTTCTGACATATGGTGAATGCCCAGATGGATTGACTACTAAATAGAAGAGAGATTTGAAAAACAAAGCCCTGAGGTATGTGATCCATGATGATATTTTATGTAAGAAAGCAATTGATGGTACTTTTCTGAGATGTGTTGATAAGGAACAACAAAGAAAGTTATTGAAGTCCTTTCATGATGAAGCATGTGGAGGACATTTCTCTTCCACTGTGACTACCTTCAAAATTATGAGATAGTGTTATTATTGGCCTAGCATGTTCAAGGATGCATACAAGTGGGTTGCTAACTGTGAAAAATGCAAGTTGTTTACAGGTAAGCCTCACTTAGCTACTCTACCCTTAAGGCTGGTAGTGATAGAAGCTCCTTTTCAGAAGTGGGGTTTGGACTTCATAGGACCTATCAATCCTCCTTCAAGTTAGGGACATTCATATATCTTGACTACCACTAATTACTTTAGCAAATGGGTTGAAGTTAAACCAATGAAGAAAACTACATCTGAGGTGGTATGTGAATTTGTCAAGGAACAAATATTGGTTAGGTTTGGAGTTCCCACAAAGTTGATAATGGATAATGCCTCTTATTTTTCTTCCTCAGAAATCATTGCCTTTTGTTACAATAATGGGATTCAGGTAGGGAACTCTTCAAATTACTTTCCCCAAGGTAATGGATAGGCCAAATCTAGTAACAAAAACTTGATTAATATTTTGAAGAAGCTGGTTTCAGATAATCAGAAAAATTGGCATAAAAAGATATATGATGCTCTGTGGGCAGACAAAACCACTCCAAAAAGGGCTATTGGTATTTCACTTTTTGAATTGGTGTATGGAGTGGAAGCTAGTTTACCATTACCTTTGGAACTAGCTACTTGTAAGCTGAAAACTGCAATTGAAGGTGATGTCTTTAGAGATGGTTTGGAAATGAGAATTCTATATCTGACAAAGTTGCAGGAAGAAAGGGAAGATATGGTTGATAGGATCATAGAACATCATAATCAAATCAAGAAGTTGTTTGACAAAAAGGCAAGGCCTAGGAAATTTATGGAAGGTGACCTAGTGTTACTGTGGGATAAGAGACATGAGCCCAGGGGAATGCACTCAAAATTCTAGTCTTTGTGGAAAGGTCCATTTTAGATTGTGCAAGTAAATAAAAATAACCCTTTCAGGTTGGCATATCCTTCAGGAGAGTCTCTGCCATGTTCCTATAATGGGCAGGACTTGAAGTTGTATCAAATGCATAATTGAAAGCAGGTAATCCCTACATAGTAGTTAGCTAGGTAGGTTTTCCTTTCCTGTCATAGTTTAGTTGTTGCTTTATTGTTTGTTGTTGCTTTTCCTTAGGATTAGTTCTCTTATTATCAAGTTTTTGGCTGTTATGCAAAACCAGAGATTACCAGAGCTCTTTCAAGCATTGCAATGCTTAAATCCCCAGTCAAAGCTAGCTATTGCCCCACTTTTTATCCTGTAGCCATTTCATAAAGTGGAAGATTTTGTGTCATAGCTAGTTCTGGTCATGTTGATGTCTAGGTCTAAGTCTTCTCTAGGATAGGATATCCTTCTCAGGTTCCCCTGCCACTACCTTCTTTCTTTAAGCTGGGTGGGTTATTTAAAAGCTTCATTACATTGGGGTAAGTTATAAATCCTAACCCGACAAGGAAGATGCTCTACTTGTGTTCAGTCGCATGAAGTAGAAAAATGCCTTGAGATCATGTGATAATGAAAGTTGTGCGGGTTATTTAAATTTTTGGCCCATGAAGGTGGATATTTGATGAACAGGTGAAAGAAAGAGGAGCGATCGCATGATCGCAAGAGGTAAAAAAGTGTCATGCGATCATGCGACAATGAAAGCCTGGGTAGATGGAAGTGCAAGTACAGAGGAACTAGTGGCGGGATTCAACTAGGAGACTGTTGCTGTGGTCATGGTTGATGAAGGAAGAAAATATAAAATAAAACTAAATTTAATGCAGTAGTTGCGGTTGGAAAATGGACTGGTCACATGATCGCATGAATAAAATAATAGCCTTGCGATCATGCGACAAGGCAAAAAGGGAACCTACGTATGACAATAGCACAGATGTGAAAATGAAGCCCAAGTAGGAGAGAGAAGATTAGCGTTGCCAGGCTGGGAATCCATGTGCACCAATGATAGAGCAGTCGCATGATCGCAAGAAATAAAAAAATACCATGCGATCATGCGACAATGTAAACTGAGCAAGTGAAGGCTTTATTATTTAATATTATATCATGTGGAAAAATAAAGTGGTCGCATGATTGCATGAATTAAAATAATGCTATGCGATCATGAAAAATGGAAAGCTGAGATGACTATTGAAAAGGTTATGATCGTGACCATCCAACTGTAGATCGATGGTGCAGATTCAAACTCAAAGGGTTCTGAGGGTTTTCAAATTCAAATGATGGTGCCAATGATACATTTGTGCATGTAACTGATTGGTTTAGAAATGTTTTGTATTATGATGTTTTCTCCTTCTAATTCTATAAGATGAAATTGATATTTCTGACTGTTGAATGTCTCTGACTGATGAAATTCTTGGCACAGTGAACTATAAATGTACATTTTTCTGATAATAATGAGGTCAGAAAACTTGTTATGAGAGCAAGAGTAATTCTAATTGCTTAGCTGAGTTCATGTTTGTTGTGCCATGAATAGTTTATTTGCATTGTGAATAGAAAGAATAGTTATCTATGAGACAATATTTTCTATATTGAATTCTATTTCATGTCAGAGATTGTAGTGTGAGTAATTCCAGTTACCTTTATGTATAATTCTTCCTCTATTCACTTATTAGTTCAGTTGCATCTTTGAATGGAAAGTACACTTGCATTGTGAAACTGTAATTCCTTCTTGAATTCCATTTCCTGTTAGTAATTGCAGCATTGGTAATTCTAGTTGTTTCTTATGTGTAAGTTTTCTTCTATTCATCCAATAGGATCTGCATTCATAAATAAGGTAGAATAGAGTTAGTTTAGGTGATAAAACTCTGTGATAATCTGTGATCAACATTCTACTGAAGGTTATAGGTTATCCGCTTCTTATCCTCGCCTGAACTACTTGTGCCTACAAGTAGTTTGGTTAATATTTTCATTACTCAGAGTATTTGATGATATATAAAAACAAATTCATTGAATATCAAACACAATCAGGGAGCGGTACTTGTTAATTTAGAGGGTAGTGATAGAAAACTTACACTAACCCATTTGTTGGTGAACATCCTTTTGTTCTCTCACCTTGGGTGTTTAGAGAGTCAAAGATTATAAATCTTAAGGTAGGATAAACTGTTAACCAACAAACTTGGACAAGTAAGAAACAAACTTGTATTTCTCAGTTTATAGTTGAAGGAGAGTATGTTGTTGTTGCTAAAAATTGTTCAAACATTGCTTATATCAAAAAAGTGTTGGAAAGGATGAATGAGGTAATCATTGAGCCGGTGATTATATATTGTGACAACACTAGTGCAATAAATATTTATAAGAATCCAATGATGCATTCAAAAACAAATCATATATCAATTAAGTATCACTACTTAAGAGAACAAGTACAGGAGAAGCAAGTCAAACTAGAATATGTTACATCAAAGGAGAAACTTACTGATATATTTACAAAGCCTTTACCAAAGGAAACTTTTGAATACTTGAGGACTAGACTTGGGGTCCATCCCCTATCTACCGGTCACTAATGTGATCTGGAGGTTGCATCAGCCTACTCTTATCAGCAGATCATTCATGTCGATGCAACATAGCTCACACTTTGGATTTTGTCTAAAGTTGTGAAGGAAAGATTTGAGAATTGGAAAATCAGTATACTAAGATACAACTGTCTATACTGAACAATAGTGAGTTACTTGGCTACTATAGAGATGTATGTTTTATATTTTTTTCTTTGGTATTGTTGTCAAAGGGAGAGATATTTCAATATGAAACAGGGAGAGAAGTTGATTAATGAAATATTAGAGAAAGATCAATATGGACAAAGATCATGATATATCTATCTAAGGGAGAGAAACTGAGAAAGTCAGAGAGAGATAATCTAAATATTTGTTATTGAGTATAGAAGAATTTGAGAGTTGAAAAAGATCAAATCCGTAGAGGAAAGTCTGCACATGTAATGTTGTTATGTAACATAGTGATTAAACATATTAAAAATCAAACTAGGGAGAGCTTACCAAGCTACAAAATTTAATTATATAGTTGTGGAGCATATATTTGGTATGTGTATGGCATATTTCATATTGCTTGTGTTTCCATCAATGCCAAAGGGAGAGATTGATTAACTAAAATTGATTGAATATCTGAATGACTTAAAGATTAGTGATTAGAGATCACTGAGTTACTGAATTATTATGTAAGATTATTAAATCAGTAATATGTTGTCATTGATGTTAACTAGTTTTGACAGTACTTATCATGTAAGTTACAAACATCTAAACATCTATAGAAGGGAGAAAGAGATGAAGAACTCGAATATCTACATGAGGAAGATGGATATGACAGTTGAGGATAAGGAATACTTTGGGAAACTTATTGATGAGTCTATGAACTTATGTTATTGACTTGATTATGTTGCATTTATCTATTGTGAAGAAGAAAGAAAAAATGTACAAAGCAATGTGGTCGGTAAATGAAGCACTTTAGTATACACCGAGCTAGTGTAGTGTATACCGAGAGACAGTATCAACCGAGCTTGTTTTCACCAATGCATTTCTTTGTTAACTGAGTATGGATGAAATAAGTAAATGTTTAGTTTAGCCAACAGAAATTGATGAGTTGGAATGTGTATGATTTCAAGGTTGAAGATAATGTTTTTTATGAGATCAATGGCTAACAAAATTTTAAGAATATCTAAAGGATGGAATTGAAATGTGTTATTGACACATTTGCTTAGGAAGGTTTAAGTAGCAAAATCTGATGGATGAAAAGAAAATAGTTTACTTGTCTATATAAGAGACATTGGTTTCATTGTTGAAATGATGCTGGTAGAAAGAAGACTATAGATATTTTGCATGAACACAACTTCATGCATGTCTGATCAGACTGGTTGAAGGAGAACCGAATTGGAGAGTTAACCAAGCATCAGAGAGCTATTACCAAGTGACAGTAAGTTATTAAATGTTGAAGAACTGAATTGAAATATTGATTAGAGGATTTGTATGGGCTTAGAATAGATCTGAATATCTAAAAAGTCAATTTGTATTATAAGCAAATCAACTATTGTTTTAGTTTAACCATTGTTACAAAAAAATCTCTTAACTGAGTGGACTCAACCATCTTATGTTATGCCCTATGTCATTCATTGAATGTACATTGTTATCCTATCAACCCCATAGTGAATGCTGGTTGGATGATAACTATTAGTCTTAAATCCTCTAGCAAGGTCACATCTTACAGTGTGTTTTGTAACCTTTAACAGGGTTGGCTCTTCATCAAGCTCACTTTAGAAGAGTGAAAAATATTTTGGGTTACTAGTCCCAGGTAGTTTTTCCCTTAACAGGGTTTCCACATTAAATCATTGTGTTATGTGTTTCTATGATGAATGTCTTGTTATCACTCTTTACATTCTACATATTTTATTTGGTTTTTAATCACAATAAGCTATTTGACTGGTAATCAGTAAAGACACAGAAAGTATAGTATTTTATGTTACCGAGCTCGAGAATTATTTGGAATTGTTTTAAGAGTTGCATAATTGTGATTGGGATTGTAGGATAACTAATCTAACTGATTCACCCCCCTCTCAGTTATTCTAACACCCCCCTCTATTGTTCTAAATCAGATTAATAATTGGTATCAGAGCATTGTTGCTTACAGAGAACAAGTTTAAAGGTACTTGTAGTAAATGATCAAGATGTATAAGAAGGAGGTACCGAAGTTGAATAAGGAGAACTTCCCTGCATGGTAAAGTCTGATGAAACTACATCTAGCTAGTATTGGTGACTCAACAACATAGTCTGTTGAACATGACTATGTTACACCTGCTTCACCTTTGACTACCAAGGAGATGAGAGCTAAACAAGAACACAATCAAGAAATGTTGGAGATTGCATCTGCCTTAAGTTATCCTAAATTTGAAGACATTAAAGATTGCACAAATGCAAAGAAAATGTGGGACACTCTTGCAAACATCTATGGTGGTGACATAAATGTACTAAGGGAAAAAGATGAAAGCCTAAGGGGTAAGTTTGATGTAATGAAAATGCAAGAAGGTGAAAATATTACTCAATATTGTGGTAGGATAAAGGAGGTTGTAAATACTATTAGAGGAGCTAATGGAACTATTGATGATGAGACTATCATTGGAAAGGTACTGAGATCTTTGCGTCCTATATATGCCATCAAAAATTTTTCAATTCAAGAATCTAGATGTAACCCTAGTAATGCTCTAACACTAGAAAGTCTTGTTGGTAAGCTTACTGCTTTTGAGCTTTCTAATTATGATAACTTCATTGTTGCTAATTTTGAATCTTCATTCAATTAACAAATGGTTTTGCATAATTCTAGAAAGGAAAAAGAAAGATGCATTAGTGAGAGTGAAAGTGATAGTGATACTTCTGATGAGGAACTAGAGGATGTCGAAGCTCTTATGGCTAGAAGATTGAAAAGAGGAAAAGGCAAGTATAAAGGTAAACTTCCTATCATATGTTTCTCATGTAACAAAGTTGGCCATATAGTTGCAAGATGTCCTGATAGGGATGACAAGGATGAGGAAAGAGAAAGAAAGTACAAAGACAAGAAAGAAAATAAAGGCTACCAAAGGTACAAGGACTACAAGGATAAAGGTAAGAAATCATGTTACATTGTTGAATAAGAAACTGACACTAATAATGATGATTTTGAAATTGAAGTAGTCTATATTGCTATGAAAGATGATTCTGATGAAGATGAGAAAACTACACTTGTGTTCTTATGTGAGAAAAGGTGATAAATAGATTATTGATAGTGGTTTCTCACACCACATGACTAGTGACACAAGTAAATTTGATACCCTAGACCATTACAAAGGTAGAAGCGTTAAGTTTCATTATGATGCACCATGTCCTATAAAGGGTAGAGGATTGATTAAGATGACTGATAAGATCACTTGTGAAAATGATTATTGGGTTGAAGGTCTTAACTATAATTTGCTAAGTGTTGCAGAGCTTAGTAGCACTGGTTACCGATTGGAGTTTCATCATAGGAAGGCTAAAATATTTCATGCCACTGGTGAACTGATTGGAAGTGGAGAATAGACAAGAGGTAATTTTTTCTATCTAGACCTATCTGAAAAGACATGTTTTATTGCACAATTTGATGATGTATGGCTATGGCATAAGAGGCTATGTCATGTTAACTTTGAAAATCTGGTAAATATTAGTAAAAAGAAGAAAGTTAGAGGTTTGTCAAGATTGAAGAAACCTGATAATATGATGTGCAAACAATGTCAGTTGGGTAAAATGACAAAGTCTAGTTTCAAGAGCAAGTCTTTTACCTCTACAAAATGCTTTGGATCTGGTTCATACTAACCTTTGTGGACCTATGTGTGTACAAAGCTATTGTGGTGCTAAATACTTTATTCTATTTGTTGATGATTACACTAGGATGATGACTGTAATGTTTTTAAAAGAAAATTTCGATGCATTTTAGTTGTTTGAGTGGTATTTGGCTGAGGTTGAAAAGGAGACAAGTAGGAACCGAAAATGTTTGAGATCTGACTGAGGTGGAGAGTTTATATAAAATGAGTTCAATCTATTCTGCAATGATAGAGGAATCAAGAGACAGATGTCTACACCTAGAACACCTCCATAGAATGGTATAGTAGAGAGAAGGAACAGATCTATCATGGATTGTGCAAGAACACTAATGATTGAGAAAAATATTGCACAAAAGTACTGGAAAGAAGTTGTAAGTACAACTATTTATACCTTAAACTAAGTACAAATCAAAAAAGGTAAAAATGTTACACCTTATGAACTATGGTACGGTTATGCACCTAATATAAAATACTTTAGAATTTTTGGGAGAAAATGCTATATACTAAAAGACAATAGGAATGGAAAGTTTGATGCTAAATGTGATGAGGGCATATTCCTAGGTTATTCCACAAAGAGTAAAGCTTACAAGTGTTTGAACTCTAACACTAAAAAAATTGTGGAAAGTGTAAATGTGAAGGTTGATGAATATGTAGAGAAAAATTAATAGGAAAGAAAAAGAGAACATGAAGATTATAGATCTTTTGTCTATATAAAAGAAGGAGAGGCAAGTAACACACTTGCACCTGATGCAGAGTCTTTAGTTAGAAAAGTTGAGCATTAGGGAAATAATGCCAAGCATTAGAAGGATGTTGTTGAGCATTAGGGAGATATTGCCAAATGACAGAAGGATGTTGTCGAGCATTAGGAAGAGGTTGTCAAGCAATCAAAGGCTGAATCTAATAATCTTATTGACAAACCTGAAGAGCAAGGAGAAAATAAATCTGAACATATTTTGGCACAGTATGTAAGGAGACATCACAAGCCTGAACAAATCATTGGAGATAAAGAAACTGGAGTTCTGACCAGAAGTAAGTTGAAAGACCCTACATGTTTAATATGTGAATTTGAGCCTAAGACAACAAGGGAGGCATTAGAAAATGAAGATTGGATTCAAGCTATGAATGAGGAGATAGATCAAATAGAAAAGAATGATACCTGGACTCTGGTGCCAAGACCAGAAAACAAAAATGTCATTGGAACAAAATGGGTATTCAAAAATAACTTAATGAACATGGACAAGTCACAAAGAACAAAGCAAGGCTGGTATGCAAAAGTTATGCACAAGAAGAATGAATAGACTATGTGGAGACATTTTCCCCTGTAGCAAGATTAGGAGTGAGAACTCTACTTGCATATGCTTCTTAAAAAGATTTCAAGGTATACCAAATGGATGTCAAGTCTACATTTTTTAATGGTATATTAGAAGAAGAAGTTTACATTGAGCAACCTAAAGGAATTGTTGATCCAAACAAGAGACACATGGTTTGCAAACTGAACAAGGCACTCTATGGATTGAAGCAAGCCCCCAGAGCATGGTATGAGAGGCTGCATAATTACTTGATACAGATTGGATTCTCAAGGATAAATGACACTAACAATCTATATATGAAAGATGAAGGCAAAGGAATCTTTTTAGCTAAGATTTTTGTAGATGATATCATATTTGGAGGACAAGATGCCCTGTGTAAGAAAATTTCAAATGAGATGCAAACTTTGTTTGAAATGTTTATGTTTGGTGAGATAAAATTCTTTGTTGGTTTACAAGTCTATCAGATGGAGAAAGGTATTTTAATCACACACTCTAAATATGTCAAAGAGATACTGAAAATCTTTGGAATGGAGGATTCAAGGCCAGTGAGTAATCCCATGGCTACTGGACAAAAACTATCTAAAAATGATGATACTACTGAAGTAAAACAAACTCTGTATAGATCCATGATTGGAAAGCTGCAATATATTGTTCACAAGAGACCAGATATTGCTCTAACAGTTGGGATTGTGGCAATATTCTCTTCCAATTCTAAGGAAAGTCATATGATGGTTGTGAAAAGAATAATGAGATACTTAAAAGGGACAAAAGACTATGGAATGTACTACAAGAAGCATGAGAGATTTGAACTAAGAGTCTATACTGATGAAGATTGGGCAGGAAATGTGGATGAAAAAAAAAGTACTAGTGGTGGAGCTTTCTTTCTTGGACAGAGATTAGTTTCCTAGACAAGTAAGAAACAAAATTGCATTTCCCAATCTACAGCTGAAGCCGAGTATGTAGCAGTTGTAGTGAACTATTCAAACCTGATATGGATTAAGAAATTGTTGAAAGGCATGGAAGAGGAGATCACTAAACCAATTGTCATATACTATACAACACAAGTGCTATCAACATATCTAAGAAGCTAGTGATGCACACAAAGACCAAACATATTTCCATCAAGTATCATTACTTGAGGGAATTGGTAAAAGAAAAAGAAGTGAGAATGGAATATGTGAATACAAAGGAACAACTAGCAGATATATTCACAAAAGCCTTACTGAAGGAGGCTCATGAATATCTAAGAGGTAAATTAGGGGTTCACCCCTAACTAAGGTTTCCTAGTCAAGCTAGGAGCACTGCATCAAATGTGCTACAAAGAGTATCTAACATATTGATGCAAAAATGGTCACACTTTGGGAACAACCTAGAGTTGTGAAAAGTACAACAAAGCTATAATTAGTCATAAGCAAGATGACATAGGGAGAAAAATTGTTACTAAACTAACAAGATCACATCTACATCTGAAAGATGCAAGTCCTACATGCTACTTTGGCATTATTGTCAAAGATGGAGAGATTCAGAGATGAAAAACACAAGATGAGATAAAAACACATAAGAGAAAAAGATGAGAGATTCCAAGATAAAAGAAAGAGGGAGACAATTCAGAATCAGAGGAAGAGAGACATAGAAATTATTTAGAGGGTGTAACTATGTGGATGGTCAAGCAAGCTAGGCTAAGAGATTCATAATCAGAATGAAGCTAAGGATATTACAAATGTTTCTGATGCAAAGACAAGTTTTAGATTGGTTGGTGAATCATGTGTTATTCATATGGTGTTTCCATCAATGCCAAAGAGGGAGATTGTTGGAAACTACAATTGAAGAAATTATTGTATTTTCATTGATGTCAAACCTTAACTGGTAAGACTGTTTCTATCTAAGAAAGTACTATATCTATTGAGTGATGAGAAGGATTAGGGTAATGGTAATAACAATAGAACCTAGAGAAAGGTTGATTTATTTGATACTTCAATGAGTACTTGATTATGTGGCACAATGATAAGATAATGTATTTTTTATCTAAGTAAGAAGAAAGATTGAACAAGTAGGCTTAACCGAGAAAAAGTGAAGAAATCTAGTTTAAGCTGAGTGATGTTAGTGTTGACCGAGCCAGAGTATGCCGAGTAAATTCAATGTTGATCGAACATCAGTATATTGTTGAGGGAAAGATTTTTAAAGAGATGACCAAGCTATGCATTGATGACCAAAGAGTTGAACATAGTATTGACCAAGCATCATTAATTTACATTTGAGGAAGAATTCAGATTCCTAGCTGACTTGTTTGAATTCTTGGATTATGTAAATCGTGTTGACTTTATTAATTGACTGTATGGAGAATTTAATACATAGTAAACCATTTTATTGTGATTCTAATAAAGAGATTAAATATTTTTCTAGAAGGATGGATGAAGAACATAATGCTAGAAGGATTCAATGAACCTGACCTAACCCTAAGATCTATGGAGGAGATTAAGTGGCAAAAGATGGATCTACCTATCGAAGAGGTATTAAGGAAACCTAAGAGAGAGGTTGAGATATGATGCTAGAGTTGTTGTTATTGACTAATATATCATCTTAAAATGGAATAAATTCCATCTTGATAGGTTTATAACCCTCTTTTAGCATATTTATCATGATAGATTTGCATTTAGGATGCACTTTGCACTTGATTTCTTCATTCTAGGTGAAATTAGGGTTAGGATCTTGAGGATTCTCCTTGATTTCTCTTCTCTATGGATCATTTTTCTAGGTAGGATCTAGGTATAGGTCCTCCTATCCCTCATCATGTTCATCATAGGCCTTTGTGTCTTGTTCTGGCACTCTGACCTGTTCTAATATCATTTCCAAGTCTCCGAGCATCCCCGAGGTCTCCTGTTTCCAATTCAGATGGGATCTCGACCCCTAGGTCAAGGTCAAGGTTGAATCTGACCTAGGTTAGGGTCAAAGTCAACTTTGTCCTAGGTCAAAGTTGAGGTCAACCTTGACCTCTCTCAGGATTTGATTCCTCTTTTCAAATTTTGGTCCCAACGGGCCCCAAAATCAATGTCGGGTCCTGAGATCTGAATGCGGAAAGGTTTTAATTTGAAGTTCATTTATTTATTTTCCCTTCTTATTTGGTTATTGTGATTGGACCATAATTTGAGGTGAAATTTGAATTATGGGCCCTTACATTTCCCAAGGATTCCCTCCTTGAAACTGCTATATAAATACTCTCTCTTGCCTTCATTCTCACACAATTGAACAAGGAGACACCAAGAAACTTCATGATCAAAGTGCTCTCAACGGGACATGATTGATTGAAGCAAGCAAGAAATTGATGGAGAAGGGAAGATGTAGATTTCAAGAGGATAATATATAATATTAATTCATTGTTGATATCAAGCATATTTGTGAACATCTACTTGGAGAAAGAGAGTTCCCTTCTTCCTTGATCTACCATTTTCAACATTTAAGAATTCAAAGATACAATCATGAGGTAAAAATTATAGATTATGGGTTTGGTAAGAGTACTTTAGCCTTGGGGGCTTGGTATGCTTTCTTATCGCATTCAAATCTATGCATTGCTTCCTTGTAACTATTCATGCTAGGGTTTCAATCTAGAGGATTAGATCTTGGCATTACACATTCAATACACACACATATTCTATTACATTTAGCTATTCATGGAGGTGGAGATCACTAGAAAGGGGTTTGACTAAGGCAAAACCCTATATAGACACCCCAAAACACCATTTTTAGATATCTAGAGTTGTTGTTTCGAGAATTGAAGAGCAGATCTGAATACCCTTTTCGTCAAACTTTTGGGATCCGTGAACAAAATTTCTATCAGAGCTATTTTAGGTCAAGGTTGAATTTTAGTGAGGGGTAAGATTATGCCCTAGGGTAAGATCTTACCATGATTTTAGGGTCAAGGTTGACTTTCCCCAGAATTGGAAAAGATTTCTGGGTTTTCTCTGTTTCAACTTTTTGGTCCCGGATCTGGTTGCAAAATTTCCCAAAACTATACACATGCATCAAAAAATAGGTATTTCTAAATCAATTTTACTATGAGGTATGTATCTTATCTTATCTAATTTCAAGCATTTCCAGATTTACATTAGCTCAATTCATTGATATATTCATATGTATGTAATAAAGAAATAGAGGTCTATGATCTTTACTAGGTACATTGTGAAAACCCTACCTACCTACACTTCCATTTCACCACTTTATAATTGAATAAGAAAAAAGGCTGAAGGAGAAGGAGTTGATCAGAGTTGTGATTTCTTGAAGGAATTTCTAAGTAGATCAGTGATGGAGATTGAAATGGAACTCAGTCAGTAAGCCATCATATATGTAAGAATTGGATCTGTTATTTGCAAAGTGAGTTGTATGTTTTCAGATCAAGTATTACTGTTACTTTCTAACCATTGTATCAGTCAAAATCCTTTAATCAAGGTTGACCTAATAGTCATTTTATAAATCCTTTAATTGAGGTTGCATTCTAATGGAGTGTACTTAAGTCCTCTAACAAGGTGCACTACTAATAGGGTTGTCGAAATCCTTTAACAGGGTCACACCTAGCAGTGTGTTTGTAAACCTTTGATAGGGTTGGCTTTTCACAGAGCTCACTTCAGAAGAGTAAAAATATCAGTAACATGTTATAGAGTGATTTTTCCCAAATTGGGTTTCCACTATAAATCCTGGTGTTAATACTTGTGTGAATGTTTTGGTCTGAACATTTCTATGTTTTGCAAGTTAAATACTATTGGATAGTGGACTGCACTGTTATATGTTTCTGGTATACATTCAGTAGTGACCAAGTAGTGTTGGTTATTAGATCTGGGTTGTTGAAGTGTTTAAAATTTTTAATTGATACATCTAGACCTAAGAACAAATAATTCACCCCCCCCTCTATGTTGTTCTAAATCATATTAGAACTAGTTCCTAAATCATATAACCACAAACCATTAACCCTAAAACCTAAATCCTTCCTCGCTCTCTACTCTCTTCTCACACTTTTATCTCTCTCACCCTCTCCCAATATCTTTTTTGCCTCTCTCTCTTTCTTCAATCTACAAAGCCAAAACTCTAAGTCCTAAACCCTAAAACCTCCCTCTTTCCACCCTTTATCCCCCACCTCTCTCCCTATATGTCCTCCTCTCCCCCTATCTCTCTCTGTCTTCCCCACTTCTCACCCCATCTCTTCCTCTCCTCCACCTCTCTCCTCCTCATATCTCTCTCTCTCCCTTT